>JAPFBL010000074.1:2040000-2747500 GCA_026182355.1 Hermatobates lingyangjiaoensis | reverse complement strand
TATTGAATAATAAATTGTTGGCTCTTTACATTACAGACCGAATTTACTTTCCATTTGTTTAATTGTGCCATGAATCATAGCAATCCTAAATGACTGTTTTTTAGTATTTTATGTTAAAGAAGTATAATTACTTTATTAAAAATAATTTGAAAAAAAGTGAGGCGATCGATGGCTAAGATTAAAATACATGCATATTGTTAGTGCCACTAAAGTTAGTAAATAAGATATTATTATCAACCGTCATACCTCGTCTAACGCTGGTGAAGTCGCCCGACCGGTTTCGCAATGGCTGTATGATCAATGGGACTAATTTAACCTTCCAAAATCACGGATATAAATACCTATTTTAACTCAATGGTGCCAATATATATGTCTAAATTTTCTACCTAACAGTTTTATTTTATTTTGTTTAATCTGTTTTTTGTCTTTTAAACTTTAAGTTGTCTCTGTTCTGTCCATCCTGTCGTCTTTTCATGTTTTTTATTGGTTTAAATATTATGTCTGCCTGGTGCTTAATTTTATTCGTTTATTATGTTATCAGTATTTTTTGAGTATCAGTATGAAAAGAGGACAGGATGTCGTCCTGTTTTTCATATCATATTTTTCATGTTTTTCTAATGAAAAACATGAAAAATAATAATTAATTTGGATAACAAATAATTATAAAAAATTCCTTCCCTTTAGAAGCTCTTAGAGTAAGTTGAGTATTAGTATGAGAGATCTGTTTAAGAATTAAAACACGGGCACAGCCATTAAAAATGCGACGATGGGAGTTAGCATGGATAGCTGCAGCATGATTTCTAGGCTGACAATTCAAACAAAGCCTCAGGTTAGTTGAAGCCATGCCAAAGTAAAAAGAGTCACATTCAATCAGTACTGTTGGTAAACACAGTTGCAAAGAATACGGGAGGCAATGATATTGATAGGGAAGGAACGGTGACTGAGAGAGAGGAAGCGAAGGAAGGACTAAAGCTTATAATAAGCCAAGTCACTATAATAACAGTCACTGTTATCACATAACAGTCACTATGTCCTCACTGTTTCATTCAACTAACAGTATTAGAAGACTGAAGAGAAATGTAAGGAAACACAATTTTTATAATAGGAAAAAATTTCTTAAATCAGTACTAAGTATCAAGTAAAAAGTTGTTTAAGAAAATAATAGAATACATGTTATTTATTTTAGGTTTAGGACAGTGAAAGAGATTGGCAGGTAAAACACGGCTTTTGACGAATAAGGAAGGACAGAGAACTTATCTTTTAAAAGGTAGAGATGGTGTTAGCGTTTTTAGAGATTATTACAAATATTGTGTATACGGATGGATAAAGATGTTGGTACAAACTTTTTTACATGAGAAAGATGGCAGTTATTGTAATGGGGTACTGTTGAATATTAGTATATTTATTATGTACGGAAATTGCACAGTGTTCATTGTCAACATCAATGCCTAGAAAAGGAATAAATCTGTCAGAAATTTTGATAAAATTGAAGGAAAAGTTTTAAGTTATGGTCACCATTTTTTTAAATTTAATTATTTTTATTTCTGTAAAAATTATCATTGAAATTATTATTTATTGTTGTTGATTTATTGGTTAATCAATGAATTGCTTATTTAATTTATTGATTGATCTTAAAGTTATAATAACTGTTGTTTAGTTTGTTTATTACAATTATTGTTTTTCGACATAATTTGTTTTTTTTCATTTTTTTAATTATTATTTATTCAATTGTTTATTAGTTTATATTTTTCCTTCTACTCCCTTCTCGCTTAGTGGTAGTGTTGGTGGTACCAACAGGAAAGCCAGTTTCTAACGGCTATCCTGTTGGACTTCAGTCACCAACTCTCTGCGGGACTTTTCACTTCTACATGACGACAATTATCAAAATAAGCGAATTTAAGTGAAAGAAGTGAATGATGTCTCTGACTTTGTGTTAGTTCCATTCTAATTTATATATATATAAATTTATATATATAAATAAATTTATATATTTATTTATAAATATATCTATATATTTAGTTCACACAGGAAAGAGAAAAACAAATAAAGACACACACAAAAAACTTACAACGATATTTCGACAGTCGTCATCATCGGGCAGAAGTAGTCCCTTTGAGTAGCTGAAGCTAACTGAGTGGTAGGCCGAATGCGACGAACACGCACGCACTCTGCCGGCCGCCCTAGGTAAGCTACTAACTACAGAGAGAAAAATAACTAAAAAGAACAAATAAAAGCAAATAAAAATAACAGAAGGAGAAGAATAGTAAATGAAGCAATAAACAATTTAAAAAAAAACAAAAAACAAATAAATAAATAAAAATAGTAAATTATATATGTATATTTATTTTTATTTTTTTATATTTTGTATTTTTATATATATTTTTAAATATATAAATATATATATAAAATTTATTATAAAAAATAAATATAAATTTATTTATATTTTATAATAAGTAAATTATAAGTAATATAAGTATTTAAGATTTTACAATAAGCACGTAAAATTAAAATCCATGTCGTAACCACAGTTACACTTCTGATTTTTTTGTATGTGGTTTAGACATTGTGTTTGTTGTATGTCTGTGTATGTATGTTAGTGTGGTAATTTTGTGCTAAAAAAATATTATAACTTTGGATTCACGTATAATATAAAAAATAGTACAGTTCTTAATTTTCTCCTTATGACTATTCAACCAAAAATTAGAAAATTTAGTTGATTTCCAAGTTATGTAAATCTTAAGTACCATTTTGACTTTTTTGATCAATCTGACTCTTGCCTTTATTATATGTTATATATTCTCTTTCACTGAGTTATATATATATGTATTTAATTAAAATATGTAGGACTTCAACCAAATTGAACAATTGCTAAAACTATTTGAGTTTAACTAATATGACTTATAAACGAACCATTTGAATGAATTTCAAATACTTTAAACATTGGTTGTTTTATTCTACAGAGATTAAGTTTAATTAATTAAGTTTAATTAAGAGGTTCAAAGCAGTAATTAATTATTATTGCTTTAGTAACACCATTTTTGAGTAACATATATTATAGAAGATACCTTTTTATTATGGATGGAATAAATTAAAACTATAATGAGTTTTAGATTATAAAATCTGCAAAATCAAACAATTTATTTTAAGTCGAAATAATAGTATATCTTATAATAAATTGGTCATTATTTGTGTTGTGATATTTACTACTTTACGGTTTGCACAAATTAATTTCAATCCTGAGTTATCATCATTGTTATATTGATGAGTAGGAAGATCGCCACCTGTTAAGGTACTCCTCGTCTAATCAAATCTTCAATATTCATCAAGTCAGTTACTTAGAAACTTTCGTCAACTAAATATAAGCTATGTTTCATCGAACAACAGTCTGTTAATGAAATTAATGGAATTCGTTAAATTTACATAAATGATATATATAACTATTGATATTGATATTATTAATTTCAATTATTTTTATTAAAAAACTGGCCAGTTTTTGATATAATTTACATACCCACACACACAAACACACACACACACACACACACACACACACACGAAGTGTGTATGTGTTTGTTCAACTAATATAATTTATTAGTTAAATATTAATTTAATATTAGTTTAATTTTAATTACTTAAACTCACATTTAACCCAAACATATATATATATATATATATATATTAATATATATATACAAAACAATATTATACAATAAACATGTGAAATAACTATCAACGTCCGAACTCAAAAAGATCTTAGTCTTTTTTCTTATTGTAGTTTGGAACTATATATATATAAATATATAATATTTCACATAAACACATGAAACAACAATCAATGATCAAACCACAATATTAAATGGAAAAAGAAGAAGAAGATATTTCAACCGTAACAAGCGGTCATCGTCAGAGTCAAAAAAGTCAGTTGGGTTTTTGACGAAGACTGCTTGTTACGGTTGAAAAGATCTTAGTGTTGTTTTCTCATTTCATATTGTGGTTATAAATATATATATATATAGATTTAGTGAGAGAGAGAGAGAGAGAGAGAGAGAGAAAGAGAGAGGGTTTCTCTTCATGAAAACGATTCGAAAAGTAAAACAAAGGGTAAAAGGTAAATTACCGTTATCACAAAAAATAGATTCACTTATTGAAGTCCATCGGCCCAAGTTCATAACATATAGGCTGGATTAATTAGGATTAATTTATGAACATGTCTATTTGTTTATTCAAATCATGTAATATTAACGTTATATATGATAAAATGCAACACAAGTATATACCAAATATTACACACACAATATCTTGAATAAATATTACATATACTGTGTAACTCAATGCAATTTACAAGTTACATACATTTTTTTGTATAAAATAGGGAATAAAAATGTTTTCTAAGCAATATAGTTATTTTTCTAAATATTATTTTGATGGAATTGCTATATATAATCGTAAATACTGAGAAGTTAATTGGATAAATCTGTTAAAGGTTGTGTAATTTGATGCAAAATAGAATGGGTCTTGCAAATTATATAGATGCAATTTGATGGAAGCCATGTTTTTGCTTGAACTCAGTGTGTGCAATGATATAATTATGAAGGGATCAAGGACTCAAATTTAATAGGATACAATTATGCTTTACTATATGAGGATCATTAAGGATATGTTTCAAAACTGTATCTAACTGATTTGTGCTTTGGCTTTACAATGGGGTGCTTTTCAAATGAGTTTCGACTGCTCTTGGATTGAGATATCTTAAGATATACCTCTCCTGACAGTGCACCACTAAAGTCAAATTTTTGCAAGAGCAACGTTTTAAGTGGTTCATACTCGTAAGTTAAATAAGAGTCCACAATTTTATTATCTTAGTAAAGAGATATTATATGAGAGAGTATATGAACAGTGAGCTTCTTACCCATCTTCTAAATGAGCCCAGAAGTAACGTTCAACAGAACAAGAACACTTATCTCCTCACTGATTTATAATCATGTACATTTCCATAGAGTTATACTGAAGAGGAAAAACAACGTTTATAATTAAGAAAGACAAATCAATTAACAATGAAGTAATTAGTTTTTAAGTTACGTCTTTATAAAATCTTTTTTAAAGCATGGAAATTGTTAGTACATAGAAGTTACAAAACAATATTAGAATCCAAACAGGTTTCACATGTGCTTCTTCAAGAGGGACTGGTAACTGTCGAATGCTCTTGAGAATAAATAATTATTGAACGATAATTCTGATATGCCTAAATTTTCTTTATTATTTTTAAATTTATTTCATCTGGCTTTTTTTTTACTTGTGCGGCTATATCACAATTCTCTGAGGTTACACAGAATTTTATAATTATATTATTCTTCATACAGTCGTTTTGCATCTAGAATTTTTTAATAATGAAATGGAAGCGTACTTGAATCTATTTTAATAATAATTCAATCAATTTATTTTTTACAAAATAACTCTTTAAACAGCATTTTTAAACGGGAAATTTTTAATAATGATTTTCCAGTTGGTAAACTGGCTTAGATAAACTGTTCTGTAGGACTGTACCATGAAATTGTATTATGGAGCTGTTCTAGAGAACTGTGCTGTAGAACAGCTAGTAATAAGAATAATCAAGGTGACATGCATTTTCTTCAGTTCAGGTATGCAGGTACTTGCCTGAGAAGAACAAGTGTTTTTCATTCACCGACTGTTAGGCTAAATCAGTTCGACTCATGGGTCACCAAGAGTCTGACAATATCAAAGCATGAATGCACGGAGCCAGTCTTGTATCTAAGTACTAATTATATATCCTAATATTACAAAAAGCTTTCAAAATAAAAAAAATTATTGGCTTAAATATTTTCAGAATGAACTAATATCCAGTTGGAATGAATTTTCAAAAAATTGTGTACAAATATTCAAAATATTTGTTTCATTCTCATCAGTTTGTTATAGTATTGATACAGTTTGCATGCCTACATCCCCTAAAGAACATTCCATTCCCCTTCCACTCTACATGCTTTTCCTGTAACCCTCTGCTACTAATCTGCTAGAAGTTACCATTATAGCTTTCCGTTAAGATATATATAGAACTAACTTTTTCAATCTCCAAATGAGATTTATTTGTTTTCAATTTACATATTTATTTGATGATTTATATTTTAGATATAATTTAAGGATAAATACAAACTATATGAAACACGTAATTTAATTATATGATAAATTTGTGTGGAGACTTATTATCCTTTTTTTTTCTTTTAATACAAACATGTGTAAATACCGCACAATAAACAATTGCAAACTCGTGAGTTTGTTGCATGTTTCTTCTCTCTTCTGAAATCCTATTACACAGTATATTTGATTTCGTGTAATACAACGCGGATTTACTCAACACACTTTAAAGCGATTTTGGCAGATGGATTCACTCCAGTGAACGTAAATTTAAACTAGTTAGTGAAATCTTTCAGAAAAAATGTTTAATGCTCAACTCAATTTTTTCTGATGTAGCATAGTTTTTTTTAAGCTTTTTAATATAAATACTAAACTAGTTGTAAATACTTTCCTTAATCAGATAAGTTTCATAATTTCTAAATCAATGAAATGTTAAATATTAGATGGGTTTACAGTAAAATACTTGGATATTCCCTTTGACGTGTAATTTAAATCCAATATTATTTAATTGTTTAATCTGTTGCAGTGTGGTATTTACTCATATCGGGGAAAGTATTAAGTCTCCACACAAAAAAGTTTATTATAAAGAAACTAACAACGCGTTTCGAACACTTGATGTTCTTCTTCAGTTTTTTGATGTCCTTGCTTGGTCTCACCCACCCCAGCAGATCAGTTGTAATCTGAAGATGAGAATCAAGTTACAACGAAACGCATTGTTAGTTTTTTATAGTAAACTTTTTTGTGTGGATACAATACTTTCCCCGATATGAATTCAACTAGTTATAGCTCTATAATTCTCATTTTCAAGTCAGATAGATCTGACATAAAGAGTTTCTAAAACTTTTTACCTTACATACCACATTATTCATTGCAAGCCTCATAACTATTTCTTGAAAATTTTTTTTAGATATCTTTTTTTTTCTTAATAGACTTAGAAATGGTTTTTTTTTAATAGCTTTTATTCACTTTTAGGGTAATAGTTAATAGCTTCAAAATAACTGCTTCAAAGCATTGTTCTTCAAAATCGTCTTCTCAAAAGTTCATATTGTAGGATTTGGCTGAATTATCATTGCAAGTTCTGTAACTCAACCAAGCAGGTAAAACCGGTTTTAAAATACAGGGTGATTGAAAAGTAACTCCCTATTTTAAAAAAAAAACTATAATTTATTTTTAAAATATAATTTCTACAATTAATGAATATGAGAAGGAAGTATAATGCATGGGGTTTTATTTAAAATTCGATATGGGCGCCTTTATTTGCCACCAGCTTGTCAAGTCGACTAGGAATCGCATCAACTTATTTCGCAAGAAACTCTTGTGGGATGGAAATCATAACTTCTCTATTCGCCCTTCAAGTTCTTCCAAATTCAGATTTAAATAAATCTGAAAGGAAAACAAGAACATAAATTAAATTGCCATACATTAAGTAATATACACACAAAATTGAGATTTAATTGAGATTTAAAATAAATTGTATTTATTTTAAAATAGGGAGTTACTATTAACTCCCTATTTAGTATATATTAACTAAAATTTTTAATTTTTTTTTAAAAAATGGCTCAGGTATAAAAAATTAAAGGCATATTGATTAATATTAAAATGATTTTATATTAATATAGTACGTTATTTTATTTTTTATTACATTTTTTTCAGTAATTGCTATTGTTGGGAATATTTGTTTACTGGTTACTTCTACCTTTGGTATATTTGGAATATTTTGTTTACTGGTTACTTCTACCTTTGGTATATTTGGAATATTTGTTTACTGGTTACTTCTACCTTTGGTATATTTGGAATATTTGTTTACTGATTACAAACCAGTAAGTATTTTTATTTATTTATTTTTTATTTTTAATAAATTAAAAATTGTGAGAAGTATAACTTTATGTTGTATCTTTTGATTAATTAGATGTGATTGTGCCTCTATGGTGGCACTCTGTAGTATGACAGTATTAAGCAGTGACAATTTAATGCAAATTAATACCCTAATTCTTTTTGAATCTAAACATAATTTGAATATTATTTCCATAAGAAACTACTTTGATATTTTATTTTAATGTTTTTCCTTGCTACTCCTATAATCTGAAAGTCTATTAGATGGAATATAGAGTCCATAAAAAGAAAATGTTGAAAAGAAACTTTAGAAAACTATAACTAAATAGTTTTTTTAAAATGTCTGTGAGAATGAATATAATCGTTAGACAGCTTACTGAACACAAGTGTTAGCGTGTTTGTCACATGTCCCAGGCATTAAATGTTAATACTATCCAGTCCGTAGCAATATTTTACCTTCCTGTATACCTTTTTCCAGAAGGAAACAACTTAGACTGACAATATATAAAGCTCTCACTCAATAAGATGCATTTGAATGGTTGATCTTATTGCACGAATGTACTCGTATTCTAAGATACCCTGTATTCACCATCTCTTAGCTCTTCCAGTCTAAATAACTTGTGACAAATCCTCTTTCTTTCTCTGTTTAGTTTTGTTTTCTGTAAAGTGGATAGTAATAAAAAGTTTAATCATTTAATCTCTAATTTAATACTTAGTGTTTCAAAATTCTATACTTTTGTAAGTTCTCTCACTAACCTATTGTCGAAATTTCTATTCTATTTTCTTATTTGCGCTATTTATGAATGTTTGAATAAATGTATTATTTCTGATATTTCTTCTGTTTTGTAGGCCTATGAATATGGTTTTAAATAAAAACCGGAACATGGCAAAATTTTTATTTATATATATATATATATATATATATATATATGTTTTGTTTAATTAACATTTATGCATTCAACAAAACATGCATAAAAGAAGGATTGCTCCCTAAATTTACAAATATATATATATATAAATGATCAAACCACAATAAGAAATGGGAAAACAAGACTAAGATCTTTCAGCCGTAACAAGCGGTCTTCGTCAGAGTCAAAAACCCAACTAAACACTAGATGCAGAAAACATCTGGTGAGGAGTTGAGAATATTAATGTGGTTTGATCATTGATTGTTATTTCACGTGTTTATGTGAAATCTTTATATATATTATATATATATAATATATATTATATTATATATATATTATATATATATATATTTATATATATTATATATATATAATATAACACAATAAGATGCGGCAAACAACTAGATTGGTCTCCAACACGGTCTTCCAGATAAACCCAGTGCGCTTGGTTTCCCTCTTATCTCTCTGAAGACGGTTCAAACCGGAAAATTAGAGACTGTAAGTGTGTTCTTCCTGATTTCTCTATTGTTCGTTTGTTTATATTGAACTATGATTTGTCACGTTTTGGATCGTATTCCAACGAAAAAAAGTGTATATATATATATATATATATATATATATATATATATTATGGGCAACATTCTGATTGGATTTAGGTTCATGATCAGGCCAAAGTCTTCTCAAAGACGAATTAATCAGAGAGCCGGGCTACATTCCTCTCGATTAGATGTTTGGTTAGGTTCCAGCTTCTACTAGTTCACATGACGAACATACGAGTATCATTCAACTGTAAATTTATTTTGATGGATTTGTTTTGCCAAATTTTAAATGATTAATCACGGGCTTCTTATAATTGTAGTTCATTTTAGTTCTGAGACAGAGATCTGTCAAGTGCTGAATTTATTTGCATTCTCCTTATGTGTTCTAAATATTTTCCTAGTCAGGCATATATCATGATTTTCCTCCGAAGTTTGCATTTTCTTGGTAATAGTTTCTCCAAGTTTAATGTCAAACGTAAAGTTAACCTCCTTGAAAGCTTCTTTGAAGTTCATGGATATCTCTTGTTGGTCCTCTTATTTTTGTAAAAAAATCATGATTTGTATATATATACAGTGTGTTCGTATCTTTACTCTGTACCTATAGTTTACTTTGAAACTTTGTTGTCTTTTGTGACTTGTTTTCTTGTTGATAATATATATATATTCGTAAATTTTGGTAGCAGTCCTTCCTTGATACACACATTATTGAAAATGACACCAAATTTAGCTGATACCTGTTTATTAACAAGTTTCTCAATTTTTCTAAATAACACTCTCGTTATTTCGTCTACACAATAAAGTACATCTCCTATGGTCGACATGTTTCAAATGATCAACATTCATCATCAGGACGTGAATAAGATCTAATGTGAAAACTTGGTTTATTATATACACAGAGAAGGCAGAAGGGGGGGTTGTTTTTCATAAAGTTTAAGAATAGTTGGGCGTTAATCTGTGGGGTGAGTGGCCTCCCGGCCTGCGTCGCTACCTGCAAGGGTTTCTGGCTCCCCTTGATGTGAACTAAACAGCTTCAAAATACGGCTACTATTTTCCACCTGAATATTAAGGAAATTAACGCCCAACTATTCTTAAACTTTATGAAAAACAACCCCCCCTTCTACCTTCTCTGTGTATATAATAAACCAGGTTTTCACATTAGATCTTATTCACGTCCTGATGATGAATGTTGATCATTCGAAACATGTCGACCATAGGAGATGTACTTTATTGTGTAGACAAAATAACGAGAGTGTTATTTAGAAAAATTGAGAAACTTGTTAAGAAACAGGTATCAGCTAAATTTGGTGTCATTTTCAATAATGTATATATATATATATATATATATATATATATATATATATATATATATATATATGACAGATTCAATAATATATCGACCGTTTGATAGAATAGGTCTATCTAATCGGGATTAATTTTAATATTTAAAACGATTTAACACTTTATCCCTTTCTCTATGAAAAGGGCTATTACTCACTACTAAATCATGTACTGAATTAACGTAATCACTAATATGTTTTGGAAACAAACAAGAACATCAACATTTTAACAAAAAAATTCTTCTACTTAACTGTTTAGCTAATTTCACTTGTAATGTTATCTTATTAGTCTAGTCGAAGGTTTTGTCCGGTTAAGATTGTTGTTCCTTTAAATAATGTAAATTTCATTTTCTTAGTCAACAAATTCTTACTTCTACCTATGAAAAAGGTTTTAAAATAAAACGAAAACGTCAGAAATGAGAGTTTGATTTTTGAACCTAGAAAATTTGACTAAACCCCGATTAGATAACACAACGATACATATATATATATATATATATATATATATATATATATAATATATATATATATATATATGAATATATAAGACAGATCGTTAGTTGCATCATTGAAACTATATCAAAGAAGTTTATTTAAAGTACATTTTAAATAAATTAAATGCTCTGCATGAAGATAATTGAAAAACTAAAAGCTTCTCAAATTTGTCAAATTATTTCATTACATAACTTTGCATTCTTCACTCAAAGCAACAGAGTGATTGTTTATTAAAACAACAACAAATTGTTTATTAGCGTAACCATTACTAATGAATCCATGCTTTGCATTATTCATCTTATTGTCAAGAATTTCCCAATAACGCTATTTTATGTAGTTTATGTATTAATTGTTTAATTGCTCAGTTTAATTTGTAATGCTGAGGAGACTTGTTATAGAGTCTATAGACTCAATAACATAGAATCTATTAGGAACATTAATATTGGTAAAATTATTATTTGATGTTTTTGTAAAAGGACATTTCAATTTTTTCGTTTTGAACGTTCACTGACCAGACTGTCTAGTCAAAGGTTTTGACTAGTCAAGATTGTTAGTTCTATTAAATAATGTAGATTTCATTTTCTTATTCAAGTAATTCTTACTTTTTCCTATAGAACAGATTATAAAATAAAACTAAAACATCGGTTTGATTTTGAACAAAATGAAATCACAGAGAAAAACACACAGAAGAAAATACAAAGAGAAAACGAGCCTATAGAAATTCAAGTCTAGACTTGAACAATGTATTCTAATAATTATTTATCCCGAAGGGGTGTAGAATAATTCTGTCATAAGTATACTAGCTAGGTCTATGAGGTGTTAAGGAGTTAGTAGGTAATAATTATAATAATTACTCGTATTTATGAGAGTTAAAGAGTATGGACATATAAATAGGGATGGTTTAGACATGGAAGATTTAAGGTAATTGAAAAGAAATAGATAGGGCAGATACTGTGCCAACGAAGGAGCTACAAAATACGGGTAGAGACTAAGGTAAACAGTGGTATCACATAGTAAAGGTTAATCGTATAATAAGTATTTATGGGAGTTAAAGGGATGTATTCATACAAGTTATGGATGGTAGCTGCTGCAATAAATATAGCGTATATATTTGCTTGAGTTAAGGGTTATGGTAGTACTATAAGCAAATATAGTTTTGACATGGAGGGTTAAAAATGACGAAAAAAGATAGATTGGATGCTGTGCCAACGAGTCTGGCCTTGCTTGTAATTACGACTGATATAGAAATATCGTGGTGAATTTTGCTTTATTTGCAATTTTAAATGTAACTTTATATTGATAAATGTTTTTGTGTAAATAATATTTGCAATATTCTGATATATTGTATTCATTCAACACAGGATTTTAATTACACATTCATATATAATACTACAATTCCATAAAAGTGAATATTCAATTCTGTTTAATATAACATATTTATTTTTACCATATTACGAACCCAATAAGAATATATGGAAAACACATCCCTAGAGCAATATAGTCTGGTGTTTTATAACGCTCACCCTTAGACAAAAGGCCTTTAAGGGCCCGAGGGCACAGTTGCTCCTTTATACTCTTCACTTCAAGAACCCTTCTGCCTGCCCTCCTTAACATGTACTACTTGACTAGTTTATCAAAATTTTTAAACAACTTCTAATCTTCTTTATCAATTTAAATATTGTTGTTAGATATTTATTGTATCATTTGGCATACAATAGTTAATAAAGTATCATCCTATGTCCGATGAAAATAAATTCAAGTTAGTTATTTTTTTTTCAAATTTACTGGGTATAAAATACTGTATATTCTAAAAATTAAATTGTTCTTACATTATTCTTAAAAATATTACAGATATACAAATGTCATGTATATATCAAATTACACTGAAAGGAACACAAAAACACCTAACAAAATTCATATTTTAAGAAAACGTCGTCATTAGGAGAGAGGAAGTGATCTGATTGACGAGTGAAACCACACGATATAAATATATATATCAATATAACCATATAGCGACAGTTTGACAGAATAGTACTAAACTATATCAGACTCTCAAATTCTGTTCAAATCAAACTCTCAAATACTCATTTTTACGGGTATAAAACCACATCAACCTTTCTGTTTATATATATTTATATGGTGTGGTTTCGCTCGTCAATCAGATCACTTCCTCTCTCCTAATGACGACGTTTCCTTAAAATATGATTTTTTTTAGGTGTTTTTGTGTTCCTTTCAGTGTAATTTGATATATAGATGACATTTGTGCATCTGTAATATTTTTAATAATAATATAAGAACAATATAATTTTTATAATATACAGTAATTTATATTCTGTAAATCAAATATTTTAAGCCTTACTAGCTGTTTATATAAACTTGATTTAGTTCTAACGAGGGCAATGGCCTCATCTAAGAGGGTTGACATCTAGCGGATAGTTTTTTATTTTTTTCTTCCTGTACTCCTTTCTTTACCCTAACATCTTCTCCTTCCTGGACTATTCCTTTCCTACACTTTGCACCCTTTAAAATTACCTCTTACCTTCCACTCATCTCAACCCCTTTCCAAATGTTTCTACATCTTTGGTTTCAGTTGGGATTCGACTCTGACGAAGACTTCTTGTTACGACTGAAAGATCTTAGTCTTTTTTCTCATTTCTTTTTTATTGTGGTATTTTTATAGTATTTTTATTTTTTCTTGTTTACCGAAATAAAGTAAAGAAGGCAACTAGTGACTTTTCTAGTTTTATGGTTGCACTATGTATCGTATACTCTTTTCTAATTACATTAGATTCCATCATAATTTACGATTGTAAAGATAATATTAGAGAAAATTAACCCTTATTCTACGAGTAACTTATCGAGAGCAAAATAGTTTCTAATGATCTTGAAGTTTTATGAAGTATTCTATTCTTTATCAATTTTTTTATAAAAAAAAGAGTTATTTACCTAAGATTGAAATAATTATATTTGAAATTATAACTGTTAAATAACTGTTAACCCCGTCATAACTGTTAACTGTTATAACTGTTAAAGTCATAACTGTTAACGTCATAACGTCTAACTGTTAAATCCGTCATACAAACATAATAATATAACTTTATTTTTTCACAATTAATTCTTAATTTGATATAGAACTGTGAGGAAATATTTAGTTTTTTGGAAAATGTCAGTGCATTATTGCACTGCATTAGAAAAAATCTGGAGTGGCCTACACTCTACTTTACTATAAGTAACTCAATGTCAAAGTTCTTGAGTATATAAAACATAACGTATCATTTAAGCATAACATAAATATCTAAATGGGATATAATTATTAGCATTGCATTCCTGAGGTAGTACAGATAGTGATTGAAGGACATAACAATTTATAAGCTTATTTTTGTGCATCACAAATAATTTATTATTTGCAAATAATTTCATTAGTATAACTACAGCAGTAATAACATTTTTGAAAAACCAATGTGAACATTTCTTGAAACGAAATATTATCCTACAAGAGAACATGGCTATTGTTCAAATAGCCAGTAGATTTCTTACATCGTTTACTTGACATCCTTCTACATTGAATATTAATGTAAAATTTTCAAATTTGAAACAGTAAAATACCCTTTTTTTCTCTGAAAAACATCTTAAACAGAGAAGAAAATGTTGTTTTAAGGTGATTTCTTAATTAAAGATGTACGATAATTACAGTTATTAATCTCTAAACGAAAGATTTATATTTTGAATTATATTTTACATTTTTGGTTTTTAACAGAATTATTATACTGGGAATTTTATGGCTTCTTAGTATTTAATAAGATCATTTTCCTTCCCCTTTGTCAAATAACATATATACGAATTTTTTTTTATTCAGTGTTATCATTTACCTGCACAATATTATTCCTCTTACATCTCTTATAAGTCAATAATATATTTTCATTTTTCCATTAGAAACATCAATTTATCTCAGTGGATTCGCTCAAAAAATTTCTAAGTCAATTTAAACAATGTAAAAAAATCTGGAGTGGCCTACACTCTACTTTACTATAAGTAACTTAATGTCAAATTTCTTGAGTATATAAAACATAACGTCTCATTTAAGCATAACGTAAACATCTAAATGGGATATAATTATTAGCCTGTCATTCCTGAGGTAGTACAGATAGTGATTGAAGGACATATCAATTTATAAGCTTATTTTTGTACATCACAAATAATTTATTATTTGCAAATAATTTCATTAGTATAACTACAGCAGTAATAACATTTTTGAAAAACCAAAGTGAACATTTCTTGAAACGAAATAGTATCCTACAAGAGAACATGGCTATTGTTCAAATAGCCAGTAGATTTCTTACATCGTTTACTTGACATCCTTCTACATTGAATATTAATGTAAAATTTTCAAATTTGAAACAGTAAAATACTCTTTTTTCTCTGAAAAACTTCTTAAACAGCGAAGAAAATGTTGTTTTAAGGTGATTTGTTAATTAAAGATGTACGATAATTACAGTTATTAATCTCTAAACGAAAGATTTCAATTTTGAATTATCTTTTACATTTTTGGTTTTTAACAGAATTATTATACTGGGAATTTTATGGCTTCTTAGTATTTAATAAAATCATTTTCCTTCCTCTTTGTCAAATAACATATATACGAATTTTTTTTTAATGAGTGTTATCATTTACCTGCACAATATTATTCCTCTTACATCTCTTATAAGTCAATAATATATTTTCATTTTTCCATTAGAAACATCAATTTTATCTCAGTGGATTCGCTCAAAAAATTTCTAAGTCAATGTAAACAATGTAAAAAAATACAAAAAATTCGACAAGTATAGCAGGTGATCTCTTAGTCTAGAATAAACAAACAGTTTTTATATCGTTATTGCTCTTTCCCGTAATTGAAACTTCATGCATTTTTTTTTGTGATTTGCTAATTTTTTGTTCCATTTTTGGTCAAATTTTCATTTTTTTTTAACGAGCCGTTTAGCGTCAAAAAATCATTTTCTGAAAACACAAATCGTACTGTAACGCCCCTTTAGCGAAAGTAATTTCAAAAAAAAATATCTCAACTCATTTGCCATATAATGTTCTATTTGTAGGCATAGTTTCATTCTTGTCCGTCAAACAGTATGGCTTGTATCGCTCTCACAAGGTTTGAGATTGAATTATAAGTCAAAATTTTTACATTTTATTGAAAAAAAAATATTTCCTGTTGTCTTAAAATTCTGAATATATTTTTCGTTTGTTGCATTTGAAACCTCAAAGATAATGTCAAAATTTCAAAACTCTAGGGTTATCAGTTTAGGAGAAATAAATGTTTTAAAAAAAACGGTTTTTGGCAAAAAAAGTGACTTTCCCATCATGCATAATTCTTCCCAAACAATAGGAATCTTTGTCTAAATGGGGCCCATTTTTGTGTAAAATATCAACTTGATCCATCAAAGATTCTGGACCGTAGCGTGGTAACAAGCAATGCTAACACACGCACCCACCCACGCACCCACCCACCCACCCACACACACACACACAGACATCATCGTAAAAACGTCATAAAACGACTTCTGGTACCTCAAAACATGTAATTCCGTCAAAATCTCGAGATCGAATTTTTTCACGATCACTATACTTTACTTATAGTAAAGTAAAAATACAAAAAATTCGACAAGTATAGCAGGTGATCTCTTAGTCTAGGATAAACAAAGAGTTTTTATATCGTTATTGCTCTTTCCCGTAATTGAAACTTCATGATTTTTTTTTTATGAATTGCTAATTTTTTGTTCCATTTTTGGTCAAATTTTCAAAATTTTTTAACGAGCCGTTTAGCATCAAAAAAACATTTTCTGAAAACACAAATCGTACTGTAACGCCCCTTTAGCGAATGTAATTTTAGAAAAAAATATTATCCTACTCTCCATATAATGTTCTATTTATAGGCATAGTTTCATTCTTGTCCGTCAAACAGTATGGCTTGTATCGCTCTCACAAGGTTTGAGATTGAATTATAAGTCAAAATTTTTACATTTTATTGAAAAAAAATATTTCCTGTTGTTTTAAAATTCTGAATATATTTTTCGTTTGTTGCATTTGAAACCTCAAAGATAATGTCAAAATTTCAAAACTCTAGGGTTATCAGTTTAGGAGAAATAAATGTTTTAAAAAAAACGGTTTTTGGCAAAAAAAGTGACTTTCCCATCATGCATAATTCTTCCCAAACAATAGGAATCTTTGTCTAAATGGGGCCCATTTTTGTGTAAAATATCAACATGATCCATCAAAGATTCTGGACCGTAGCGTGGTAACAAGCAATGCTAACACACGCACCCACCCACGCACCCACACACACACACACAGACATCATCGTAAAAACGTCATAAAACGACTTCTGGTACCTCAAAACATGTAATTCCGTCAAAATCTCCAGATCGAATTTTTTCACGATCACTATACTTTACTTATAGTAAAGTAAAAATACAAAAAATTCGACAAGTATAGCAGGTGATCTCTTAGTCTAGGATAAACAAAGAGTTTTTATATCGTTATTGCTCTTTCCCGTAATTGAAACTTCATGATTTTTTTTTTATGAATTGCTAATTTTTTGTTCCATTTTTGGTCAAATTTTCAAAATTTTTTAACGAGCCGTTTAGCATCAAAAAAACATTTTCTGAAAACACAAATCGTACTGTAACGCCCCTTTAGCGAATGTAATTTTAGAAAAAAATATTATCCTACTCTCCATATAATGTTCTATTTATAGGCATAGTTTCATTCTTGTCCGTCAAACAGTATGGCTTGTATCGCTCTCACAAGGTTTGAGATTGAATTATAAGTCAAAATTTTTACATTTTATTGAAAAAAAAATATTTCCTGTTGTTTTAAAATTCTGAATATATTTTTCGTTGTTGCATTTGAAACCTCAAAGATAATGTCAAAATTTCAAAACTCTAGGTTATCAGTTTAGGAGAAATAAATGTTTTAAAAAAAACGGTTTTTGGCAAAAAAAGTGATTTTTCCATCATGCATAATTCTTCCCAAACAATAGGGATCTTCGTCTTTATGAGGCCCATTTTTGTGTAAAATATCAACTTGATCCATCAAAGATTCTGGACCGTAGCGTGGTAACAAGCAATGCTAACACACTCACCCACCCACCCACCCACACACACACAGACATCATCGTAAAAACGTCATAAAACGACTTCTGGGACCTCAAAACATGTAATTCCGTCAAAATCTCGAGATCGAATTTTTTCACGATCACTATACTTTACTTATACGAGAAGTAAAGTAAAGTAAAAAGTGTTATTTACCTAAAATTGAAATATTTATATTTGAAATTCCAATTTAACTGTTAAATCCGTCATACAAACATAATAATATAACTTTATTTTTTCACAATTAATTCTTAATTTGATATAGAACTGTGAGGAAATATTTAGTTCCTTGGGAAGTTTCAGTGCATGATTACACTTACATTAGAAAAAAATATATTTTTATAAAGTTTGAGATTTCAGTGTTTACTTGTAACAATTGAAGGAAATTTAGTTGTTACTCCATTTACTACTATATATACATTTGTCAATGAAATAAGAATGTTATATTATTTCGAAATTTTCTTCATTACTAGATCTTTTTTGATTCATCTACGTCATCCAGAGTAAAACTGGATTTTTTGGTGGGTTGTACAAATACATTAGTGTAGTAGGAAAACACTTTGTAACAATGGTTAATTCTGTATTGATTTTTACTAGCAACTTCTGTAGTACGAACAATGATATTTAAATAATAATATATATATATATACATATAAAGCAATTGAAAAAAAAGATAGCACACAGATAGACACAGGAATAACTCACTTCTATATTTCGACTATCGTCGTCATCAGGAGGCGAAGAGTCCCACAGGAAGGCAGAGCGGAAGGCTGAGTCGCCTCTCTGCCATACTTAAGTTAGATGTTATTTTTAATATATTTATTTAATAATATTATATGTTTAATTGTATAATATCTATTTTATTATTAAACATATAAAACTGTGTCGTTTTATTCAATAAAATGAAAATACTAATTAAAGACAAAAAGTAATTATTTCTGGTAGAGTAGATGAAAAACGAAACTCGGAAAAATATGTGTGAGAAGTGGTATTATTTAGTTTGCTAAAACGACAATTACAATGAAGTTGGTCGACATGAAGGGAGCACTGTGTGTGACGTTGAAATGTAAGTCTAACTGTGTGAAGGACCTTGTTAAACAATCTCAACGATTGCAGTTGTTTCCATAATTTTCACATTTGCATGTCAGTTTTTTTGAAACTTTTCATTTCTATTTAATCCATTTCATATAAATTTACACTTTATGAAAAGTGAGTTTATTTAATTCAACTATGGACAAAATTTCAATACCATCATTAACCTACAGTTGATGTATAATAGATAATCACACAACCATGTATCAATGTTATTATAACAAACGCTGTATACCAAAAATTGTAGATTAAATGAAACAGTAAAGGTGTTTATCTACTGTTATTCATATCCTTTACATAGACAGGTCATAATTATAAATTTTCTAAAGGAGTTCACAATCTTATGATCGAAAAATTCTTCGACTTATAATGAACGACATTTTAAACTGTTCTTCCAATAATTACACTCTAAATGTTTCTAAGTGATCCATAATAACTCTCATCATTCAAAAACACCCAATAATATATTCTCATAAATTAAAATATAACCTTCTGAGGGAAGTAGAGTCTGCAAAAGATTCAGGATTGGTTTTTGGCTGTAAATTAAATTTTTGCAAGAACCTGCTCGGTTTCATTAGAAGAAATTCATATCACTTCAAAAATCCCATTAGGGGGCCAGATTAGTTCTTTGGTTAACATATTTGCCTCTGAACTGGTGGATCAGAGGTTTGATACTCACCTGGCCCTCAATTTATTCAGGTGGGAGGTGAATAAATTTGAGAACATCGTCTCTCGGAGGACGTTAAACCATCGGTCCCGAGCCTGTACAATGTCAGGTACTCGTTAAAGATCCCTACTCTAATACCCTTGAGAGTCAAAATTTAGGACTTCCAATGTACTATCAACCTTTATTGTGTGGTATCACAAGAGGACCAATTTTCGGCCTATGTGTGTTCCCTTGTGGGACACCTGCTGAAAGCTACAGTGTTGCCTACTTCTACAAGATCCCATTACATTCGTTACTGTTTATAATTCTCTTGTATTTCCGATTTTTATGAAAAGTGTGTTTATTTAATTCAACTATGGACAAAAATTCAATTCAACTATGAATTCTTTAAATCAACATTACAATCATTACCAATACATACTTCAATACTTCTATTCCAAATTTCTTAAGAATTTTTCCGTAGTAGAGTTATTCTACAGCTTGATTCTCTCCTGTACCAAAGTTATTATTACTGATCTCGTTCTCAACAGAACTTATTATGACATCCTATTCATGTATAAATTATTAATAATTAATTGATTTTATCATTATCTCATTCCCCTACTACATTTTCACATTACATCATATATTTTAAAAGCGCCACAATTATTCTATGTTTCTTGTCATAAAAATAATTATTTTTTGTCATTCCCATGTCTCGTGTGATAATACAGTGTCATGATAGCAGAGCCTGAAGAGATTCTGTAGCATTTAGATAGTTAAATGTTTACGCTATTGTTGAACTAGAACTAGATAATAGAGAGCAGTAAAAACTGGGATTCTATGGCGTAACACAGCTTTCCTCTGGTATCATGCAGAGAGTCTTCGCCACTAATAGTCAGTTCATGTGCTTCAATCAGTTTTGATTTGGTATTTACACATTTTTATTAAATTAAAAGTCACTACTTTAAGCGCACCATCATTGCAACAACTCACTTATAGTGTAAGTAAAAACCTTGCTTTTATTTTACTAAAAAAAAAAACAAATTTTGTTTGTATTATCCTGATCTATCTGACTACATTAGCTATAAGGGAAATGAAGTGGAAAAGGGAAGCATATGTCGCCCTCGACAAAAATTTAATAAAAATATAGACTTCTATAAATACTGACCTGAAGGATATGCATTCTGGAAGAAAGTTGTAAATCTTTGCCATGAGAACATGAAGTGATTAATGCCTTAACGCTGCAGTCCTAAATGAAGATCTCTCCCGGCAATAACAGGCTTCCTTGAAAGAGCTTAATTAACATAGACCCAGTAAGTCATCTAGTATAAGAGTTATGACTCATAATCTGCAAAGTATGCGACTTGCACCGGCATTCATCTTTCCTTGTTTATTACTTTTCTGTCATAATAAACTAGAAGGTAGCTATATGTTTAAGTCACAAGTATTATCTTCGTAACATGTAAAAATTGATGTTTTCTTTAATTTTCTTACTAATTATTTCAAGAAAATTTACTAAACATGTTTCCTTAAACAAACATCATTTTGGATCAGTTTTTAAAAAGGTGAGGTCAATTCAAAGGTTGGATTTTTAATTTTTACTTTACTATGAATAAAAAATAAGTAAAAAATTTGATCTCGAGATTTTAACGGAATCACATGTTTTGAGGTCCCAGAAGTTGTTTTATGAAGTTTTTTTGATGCTGTCTATGTGTGTGCAGGTGGGTGGGTGAGTGTATCCAAAGTTTGTGGTCACCCTGCGGTCCAGAATTTTTGGTGGATCAAATTGATATTTGACACACAAATAGGCCTCATAGTGTAGATGTACCCTATTGTTTGATGGGAAAGTCACTTTTTTTTTACTAAAAACCTGTTTTTAGACTACATTTATTCTCTTAAACTACTTATTCTAGAGTCTTGATTTTTTTTTATTATATTTGAGGCAATATTCAAAATATATTTGTAGTTCAATGTACAAAAAATATCCTGAAATTTTTAAAACAAAAAGGAAATTTTTTTTGTAAATAAAATGTAAAATGTGACTTATAATTCAATCTGAAAGTTTATGAGAGCGATACAAGCCATACTGTTTAATATATCAGAATGAAACTATACTTAAAAATAGAACATTTAGACCAGGATGAATTGAAATATTTTTTTTAAAAAATATATTAACCAATGGGGCTTTAGAGTATACTTATACTTTTCGGGAAAAAAAATTTGACGCTAACGGCTCATTAAAAAAAATAAATTTTGGCAAAAAAAAAATAAAAAAAAATTAATAATTTATAAAAAAAATCATGAAATTTCAATTACAGCAAGGAGAAATAAAGTTATAAAAACTGAATATTGATACTGGGCTAATGATTTACTTACTAAACTTGTTGTATATGTTTACATTTATTTACTTTGTATACATTGATTTAGAAATTATTTGAGTCAATCTACTGAAATAAAATTGATGATTAGAGATTTAATAAAAATTGTTTAAATAATTTAATAACTTAATATGAGATATAAAAAAAAAAACAAATTCTTATGTATAATAGAATTTTTAATAGACTGTGTTTCAATTTTTTCTAAAGTCATCTATTTTTCAAACAATATGAATATAATTATTATTAAAATAAGGGAAAGAAACTGTATGCTTCCATATTGTTGAAACTTATTGTTTCAATCTATTATATTAGAAAAACAGAGTACTACCTTGAACTATCATTGTCAAAGAAGTACCTTTCTAGCAAACCCACAATCACACAAAAAAAAAATAAGATTAGTGTATACAACCAACATGAAAAATTTTTCGCCATGACCCAAATTGGACCTTGGAATCTTGAGCATTAATGTCAATCATGCTACCTGTTAACATCAGACCTCATGCACTTAAGGTACAGACGAGTAATACATTTACTTACATTAATAATTGATCAGTTCATAAAAAAAAATCAAATCAAATTATTGATCAGAAATTTTTCTTTTTTTAAAGTAAAAGCTAATAAAACTCTCTTTATGATTAAACAATTCACAAATAAAAAAAAGAAATTAATCTTATGAATGAAATAATTGAGAAGGCCTTGGATTGAATCACAACAACTGTATTATACAAAATGGCCACCATTTTCTACAATTAAGTTAGTCCTATGCGTCCTCTAGTTTTATTGCCATATACTTAATTAGAAAACATCAAATAGTAAGTAAAAGTTTTTTTTTACTTAATTTAGAATAATAATAATTGAAGACATTTAGAGAATGAACTATGATTAATAATCATAATCACGTATTGATTTCATTATAATACGCTAAACGCTGTTTTATATTAATTGATTTAAATTAACGTTTATATCAATTAACAGGTCTTGTACATAAACATAATGACTATTATTAACTTGCAGTTAGTTAATTCTCTGCAATCCAGTTGATATAATTTCCATAATAAATGCATACATATAATATAATTATTATATTATATACTTCAATTTAATTATAAGTCTAATAATTATATTTTATTATAATGGAATATTAGATTGCAATTATATTCCATTTATTCATATGCTACCTTCTTTTATTTAAATATGATTGCTTTTAACGATTGTCCTGAATTGAAGTTTAAACTTGCTTCATATTTAGCTAATACATTTTTATTCCATTAAGAAGAAGCCAATCACATTTACATTACATTAAATTACATTACATATTAAATTATTAGACAAAAGTAAATATTAAATTACTTACATTAAATGTTAGATGAGATTAAGATTTAAACCTCTTTTTAGAGAAATTCTATGAAACATTAATCACAAAATGTTTTGAGAAAAAATTAATTTATAAATTTGAGTAAAACTAATGTAATTTATTAAAACATAAAGAGGTTTCTTTTGTGTAAAATTTGTTTATTCTGCTTGTCTTTCAACAGTTGTACATAAATTTACATTAAATTGATTATATAACAACTACAATAAAACTTGATAGTGTTAAGTACAAAAAACAAACTAATCTAATATAAAAAAGAAAATTGTCTGTTTGTTTCTTTATTGAATTCGTCTCAATAATTTAGACATGACCATATATATTCTATAATTCTAATGAGCTATGCAATCATTTATCCTGTGATATTTACTTATGATTAGAATAAAGTTCTATATTTTGGCTGGTATTTTATTAAAATTAGGAGGCTATGGTTTAGTTCATACTATATTATTAATAATTGGGTTTTGCATTTATTATAATGATTATTTTAATACATTCCTTAATATGTTGTATTATTTTTACAACATAAATAGATAACAATAGATACAACAACAATAGATTGTTTGTTACAAATTTTTTGAGTCAATCCACTGAAATAAAATTGATGATTAGAGATTTAATGAAAATTGTTTAAATAATTTAATAACTTAATATGAGATGTAAAAAATAAAATTCTTATCTCATAGAATTTTTAATACCCTATGTGTGTTTCAATTTTTTCTAATGTAATATATTTTTGAAACAATATGAATATAATTATGACTGAAATAAGGGAAAGAAATGCTAAATTAATAATTGGGACTTTGTGTCTTATTCAAACTGATAATGAACCTTTAAAGGCTTATTCTTTGGTTAGACATATGGCTTTGGTTATTTCTGGTATTTTTACCATTAATTATTTAAGTATTCTCGGTTCTTTAGTTTTAATAATAGATCATGGCCTATACTCTTCATATCTTTTTTCTTTCACTATTATTTATAAACGTTCAAATAGTCATCGTTTTATATTT
The DNA here is from genome assembly GCA_026182355.1 of Hermatobates lingyangjiaoensis. Classification (NCBI taxonomy): domain Eukaryota; kingdom Metazoa; phylum Arthropoda; class Insecta; order Hemiptera; family Hermatobatidae; genus Hermatobates; species Hermatobates lingyangjiaoensis. Next base: position 2,722,598 of record JAPFBL010000074.1, on the reverse strand, counting down.
ATAAAGGTTAAATTACAATTATTCCTTCTTTATCTTTTTTTTATTTCTTTTCTGTGTTAATAATATTGCTTTTCCTCCTTCTTTAAATTTATTGGTTGAAATTATACTACTTAATAGAACTATACATTGATGTTCCTTTAGATTTTTTTTTTAATATTTTATTCCTTTTTAAGTTGTTACAATAGTATTTATTTATATTATTTTACTCAGCATGGTGTTTAATATGAAGCAATAAAAAAAAATAATTGTAAGTATTATCGGAAATCTTATTAACTATTTTTACATTGATTACCTATTATTTTTATTTTTTTTAAACGCTGATTAAACTATTTAGTTTAAATAGTTTAATTTAGATTAAAATTTCAAGAATTGTTTAATTTTAGGTCATAATATATTTTTTCTATGATATAATTTGATCTATTTTTTTTATTTCCTTCAAGTACCTTAATATTTACGTTTGGATTTAATTTAAATAATAATAATTTAATTTATATTTTTGACTAAAAATTTGTATCTATTATAAATACTTAAATTTCTGTAAATTTTATTTTTGATTGAATATCTGTAGTATTTAGAGTCTGTGTAGTCATTCTTATATAAGATCTAATTTTAATAAGATTTGTTTTTTATATTTTGTTTCAATATCTATTTTTTCCATACTTATATTTATTATAAGACCTAATATAATTAGAAAGTTATTAGCTTGGGATAATTCAGGTTTAGTTACTTATTTCCAAAATTATGATTCATTCAATGAGGCAATATTGTTTCAACTAATCATATTGGTGAAAGTTACTATTTTAATGTTCATTTCATGAATATTAAATTTTCACAGATGACATTTTTTTCTTATGATTTTTGATATTGAAATTATATTTTTTGTATGGAAACATAATTGTTTCAATTGATATGTTGCACCTTTGAACAAATCTTAATATCAGGTCTAGATTTTCTTGTGTTCATGAATCATATTTTCTTTGGGTATTAATAATATTAATTGACATCTGAAAAATTGACTCTTTCATTCTATGTTACAAAAGGGATAATAATTTTAAGCAAACTTTCCAAGTAGGTAAGAAGATTAATATTATGTTTACTTATAGTGAAGTTGAGTGTAGCCCACTCAAGATTATTTTCTTTTAGCAAATGTTGTTAAGCTGCTGTAAAAGTTATGCTTTCTGATTCAGGACACATTCGCACAAGTTGACTTCTCTGCAAGCCAGTTGATGTAATTTGCTTAAAAAATGCATACACAAATACTCTAACAGCAGAAAAGATTCTTTAGAAATATGTTAAAATCCCTTATAAATTATACTTCAATTTTTATTTTCTTTTTAACTGTAGAAATAAAAAAAAGCTCTAAAATACGATAAGAAAATGTGATTTGATTATATAATTAATTTCCTAATAATTATTATGTTCATAAAACATATTAAACTGTTTTAAAAATATTTTTTTTAAAATCTACATAATTTGACTCAGAAATATAGGTGTCATTGAACGGACAGTAAGATGATATTTTCTAGACGAAATTCAATTCCCTTTGATATATGCTGAAGCGTATTTGGAGAGAAGTGCGTTCATGTTGATAAACATAAGTTTATAGGTTGATATAAGCGGGATTGGTGAACACATTTATGTCAGTTTATCATCTGTGTTTGTCTTTCATCATGATATATTGCCTTACTCCTTCTCATACTTTTCATGACTTCAAGTATCTAAAACACTCTAAATCAACACTCAGAATAAACATTCTGTTACTCTTTTGAGTAAACTAATATCTCTAGTAATATATTAATGACTAATATATATATTCAGCCAATCTGGTCGAAAACTTGTATTGAAAGATCTTAGTATATATATATATATATATATATATATATAGTTAACACATGAAAGAGAAAAAACAAATAAAGACACACACAAAAGACTCACAACGATATTTCGACAGTCGTCGTCATCGGGTAGAAGTAGTCCCTTTGAGTAGCTGAAGCTAACTGAGTGGTGGGCCGAATGCAAACGAACACGCACGCACTCTGCCGGCTGCCCTAGGTAAGCTACTAACTACAGAGAGAAAAATAACTAAAAAGGACAAATAAAAGCAAATAAAAATAACAGAAGCAGAAGAATAGTAAATGAAGCAATAAACAAATTAAAAAAAAAAAAAAATAAAAAAAAAAAAAATAAATTAACGGTACAAGTTGAGGCCAGGAGGAGAGCGAGCTTTGAGAAGACAGATAATTGCCTCCTCTGAAGCTCTTAAAGTAACCCGAGAAGACTGAACAGGGATATGATTAAGGACTTGGACCCGGAAGCAGTGATTAAAATCCAGTCCATGGGAATTAGAGTGGATAGCAATAGGGAGGTTTTTGCGTTGACCAACGGAAGCCCTGTGACCATTCATACGTAAGTATATATATATATATATATATATATATATATATATATATATACTATATATATAAAGTAAAGCAGTATATAAATATATGTAGTATAGTAAAGCAGTCTTTTAATGACTGCTTTACTGTTCAAATCATTAAGCTAGTGATCACTGATGACCGTAGTTTGACATTAAGAGCGTCTGAGGAGGCCCACATATGGTTATTGAGGGCCCGATCAGATCCCGGTTTAAATCAGAAGCGTTAACTTTTATTTTTAACTTATATATTCATATATATTTTTTTATTTCATTCATTTTTTTTCCTTTTTTATTATATATATATTTTTTATTTTTTTATATTTTTTTTAGTATTAAATGTTTATTATTTTTATTTTATTTCTTATTTTTATTTTTTATTTTTTTTATTTATTATTTTTTTTATTATTTCCTTTTTTATAATTTTTAATTTATAATTTTATAATTTTATCTATTGTTTTTGCTTTCTCCGTTCTCCGACGTTTAGTGCCTAGCTCCTTTTTTACGCTAGTGCTGCTCTCTTCGGTTGACTCTTTATTTCTTCATTCGCGCTCCGTTCTTCGACGTGGGGAGATCTCTCTCACTTCGTCCTCTCTTCTAGTCTACTCTCCTGATGACGAACAACAGTTCGAAATATTGAATTCTGTAAGTTTTCTTTGTATTCTCTTTTCTGTGTCGTGCTTTGTGTAATTTAAAGTTATATATATATATATATATATATAGTACATGTATTGGTCGACATGGTTGTTTGTGTTGTTAAAAGTTAACTTTAAAAACATGTAGTTTTTCCTATTATAAACTAATAGATAAAATACGTTGTTCTACATTTCTTTAAAGCGTATACCATTTGGTGTATAACATGTCAATAATTAAATGTAAGTCCTTATATGTGTTGTTATTGTTGCTTCTAACAATCCCTATAGATTATAATAGGTTATCACTTTCAATACTGTTTTGATAAGATTAGTGTGACTCATTTATTATTTAGGACACATTTTTGTTCTATGTGAGACACAATACTAGGAGTTCATATGTATCTTCATTACATTGGTCGATATCGTTTTGCTAGTTGATCTGTAATTTTGATTATCAGTATTACATTGGTCGATATCGTTTTGCTAGTTGATCTGTAATTTTGATTATCAGTATTGTTAGATCAATTGTATTCTGTTTAGCTTTGTCAAAAGTTTGTCGTTCTGATATATTGTTTTCACGTAGCTGAGTATTATTTATTTGATTTCAATAGCTGTGTCCAGCGGAGTTTCATACATTGGAGTTACAATATCTGGGCCCTTTCAAGAAATTATTAATAAAATATGAATTTATGATAATCAACTTACTTTTAATAATATAATATGATATCCTTTATATAACATAGTAACTGAATACACTCTTCCTCATTAGGTTCCCTAGTCAAGCAAAATTGTTCTAGATAGGTGTAGATACGGTATCCCGGTGATGATCACCCATGACACGTGTTTTTTTACTGAAGACCATTGGTGTTAAACTACAACTGCATTTATATTTCCGGCCCTAGCGCTAAGCATGAGAACTTTCTCCTTGGTCTTGGGAGAACCAGGCTGAAAAATCTTATTGGAATTCTCACCGGTCACTGTAGACTGAGAAGACATCTAAATATTATAGGTGTAGAAAACAGCGCGCTTCGCCAAAAGTGTGGCGAAGAGGACGAAACCTTTGTCCACTATGTGGCTGACTGTCCTGTGTACAGCCTTCTTAGACTAAATACTTTAGGCACAAGTATTATAAAGATAGATAAGTTAAAGGAAATTGAGTGGAAGAATCTCCTGATCTATATAGAAAGATCGGGAAGATTTTGCTAGGAGTAGGTCTGGGTCATCTGGAGTAGGCAAAAAGGGCCCACATGGCTGGCCTGTTTGCCAGAACTTTGATCTTTCCACCTTACTACTACTACTACAACTACTACTACTACTACTACTACTACTACTACTACTACTACTACTAATAATAATAATAATAATAATAATAATAATAATAATAATACTAATAATAATAATACTACTACTACTACTACTACTACTACTACTACTACTACTAAATAATAATAATAATAATAATAATACTACTACTACTACTACTACTACTACTACTAATAATAATAATAATAATAATAATACTAAATAATAATAATAATAATAATAATAATAATAATTTTTTTTTTTTTTTTGGGTAAGGAGGTGAAATGCATTTACGCACATAGTGCTGGGCTCCCAGTATAAACCAGACTACCAACTAAAACACCCCCTTTTTCACCTAGGACCTAGCCTGGAACTGTTTTCCACATTACTTCAGGCTTGGTCGTAGCTTACCTTAGGTGAGGCATACTTGCTTTATTGTCCTTCTAGCTCTTCCAAGTATCGCTTTTCGTCGTCAATATTGTTCTGACTAGGCCATCTACCATATTCCATGCCCCAGAACTCCGGATCATAATATAATAATAATAATAATAATAATAATAATAATACCTGTGCAAGATAGGGAAGCACCAAACATCCGAGTGCCTGTATTGTCCAGCGTTAGATGATGTCGAACACACATTTTTTTCTTGTCCCAAATGGAACAGCCAGAGGAGAGACTTGGTACAAAGAATAGGCATATTCTCCCCAGAAACGATCATTGAAAAAATGATCCGGAGTTCTGGGGCATGGAATATGGTAGATGGCCTAGTCAGAACAATATTGACGACGAAAAAGCGATACTTGGAAGAGCTAGAAGGACAATAAAGCAAGTATGCCTCACCTAAGGTAAGCTACGACCAAGCCTGAAGTAATGTGGAAAACAGTTCCAGGCTAGGTCCTAGGTGAAAAAGGGGGTGTTTTAATTGGTAGTCTGGTTTATACTGGGAGCCCAGCACTATGTGCGTAAATGCATTTCACCTCCTTACCCAAAAAAAAAAAAAAAAAAAAAAAACTACTACTACTACTACTACTACTACTGCACTTAAATCTTCGGATAGCACTAAAGCTGTGAAAGTCTTATCCTAATAACTCCACTCCACTTAATAAAACTAATTCAATCAGTTTATTATGTATATAAACTACATAATACTACTTATGCTCTACAAACTTTATTATTTTGTTAAAATATAATAATTATTCATACATTGAAATAAATATATACATATAATAACAAAAAAACGTTGATAAAAATTCAAAGTTTTCAAAACTTCTCAAACACTTCAGTTGAAGTTTATTCCCCAGCAAAAATATATAATGGATGATGGTTTATTTAGAATGCTAAACGAATTTATGAAACGACTTGGATCAAGAAATATTTAGAGATGAAGGGCAAGTTTTGTATTCAACTTACTTGAGAAGGAAGCCGCTTAGTGAAAAAAAAACTCCGTCTTTTACCGACTTTTCAGGAAAAAAAAAGAACAGAACACTGGGTTTTCTTAAATATGAACTCGACACAATGTTACTTCCTTTGACGCCCAGCACAAACATTATGCATTTATTAGGGTTTCCATTCATTCTTCAAGCCTGCTTACACTTTTATCCTCAATTCATTTATGACAAAAAATTAATTCTGAAAAGTAACTAAATTATTCTTATTTTAATTTAAAAAAAATATATTTATTTATACAATATCTCTAGGATTTTACATATTTGAATGATGAGTACAAGATTAGTCCATTCCATAGAGAAAAAATATCATTTTAATCAACTTATGTGTATTCAAATGTATATGTATATTTCACCCATCATACACAGTTAGGGAAAATTTTACAAAAATGAAAGGCTTTTTCGTTGCATAAGTGCAAGCAATGTAGGGGTAGTAATGGAGCGGTTAAGCGCCTCTAATAACCTCTGACACTCAACTCCGACTTTCGGCCTTCACGAGGCTTCCCTGTTAACCTGCTATATGCAGAGACAAACGAAAGAGATTGAGAGGCAGATCAGGGGCTGGGCCTGACCACCTTCGTTTCCCATCCTTCCTAATCCCCAAATCCCCTCCTTTTATCCCAACCCCAATCTAAGGTGTTATGTGATCAGTGCCGAAGGATGGATAATACAGGGGTTTCTGTAATATGAACAGAACCTCAAGGGCACCAGGCGACCCCCTTGAGGAAATAGCCTTACTCCGGTATGCAGTGGATAAAATACCACCGATAGAGCTTCAAGGATTTTCCCCTGTAAGGAGAAGGAAGTCTGGAGACCATCCTCTGGAAGCGCAGAGGGTCCAAAAGCGCTAAATAGTGGGAACCTCCCACAAGTGCACCTGAGGACCCGAAGAAGACCATCCCGAAGAAGGAGAAAGGAAGTATTTTCTCCCGAAACATACAGAGCCTGAATAGACATTACCAATGATGGTTTGTGCAGATTCTGCTAAGAGGAAGAAACACCGTTGCACCTGCTGATGACTTCTAAGCCAACTTTGCTGCAGAGAGGCACCGCTGGAACCAGCAAAAGTGCTGAGCTTCTTGGAGACGTTGAAGCTAACTACTGGGGTACTTTAGTACAGAAGAGGGGAAGTACAATAGTTTTTTTTTTTAAGACGCAGTGCTATAGTCACCCTCAAATAATAATAATAAAAAAAAATAATGTAATTCAGCTAACATTAAATATATTAGTGTCTCTTTTTGTGTGTTTTTCATGTTCTAGAATTTGTAAACGTAAACAAATGTCCCTTAGTACATGCATGTTCTGCTAGTGCACAAACTATTTTTTGTGAGTTAAGTCATTTTTTATGGAATTATCCTATTTTTCAGGTATTCACTAGTTTTTCCAATATATAATTTTCATGTATTATATATTGAGCAAACTAGCTATTACCCGAAAAATAGGATAATTCAACAAAAAAAATGACATCAGACACAAAAATGTTTGTGCACCAGCAGATCATTTATGCACTAAGTGACATTCGTTTACGTTTGAAGATACAGTATTTACACGAACAGATATATCTTCATCGTAAGGTAGTTGAAATTATGTAAATTGTGAACATTATGATGCTAAGAAAATCATACTGTTACGAAGTTGGTTAACACTACGAAATCACAAACAATCACCCATTATAAGTCAATCTAAGGCGATAATTAATGCTTTTCTAATAATATAACAATATTAGTGAACAAAATCTTTCTGATTAACAATTAAAATCTAAGCTTTATATGAAAAATCTTGTACCTCCAATAAACTTTACTATAAGGCAAATCAATGTCAAACCTATGTTAATCAATGCTTCAATCAATGTTCATTTAAAACAATCACTATCATTATCAATTCTATTGAAGTTCAAAGGAGTTCTCTGATGAGCATAGGGCTTTAATCAAGTGCCACCATCTGACTCTGTTTGAGGATTCAGCTTTGACTTGTCAACACCAGAGGCTGTCTATTCCTTTCATGAAAAGCTTTTACAAGGTGTCACGGGGTCTTCCTATTCTTTTTCTACCTACCGGGAACCAATTTAGAGGTTTTCTAGGGCATTATTCTGCATTTTACTAGATCCTTTGCGTTTCTGAATATTATTACTCTGTCGTTCTATACTGGATATGGTGTGGTCAGCAGAAATCATGCACTTTTTTTTTTTTTTTATAAGATTTACTTATAAAAGTACAAGATCCCGAGCCTGTACGATATCAGGTACTTGTTAAAGATCCCTACTCTAAATATATTTGAGTTAGGCAAAATTTAAGACTCCCACTGTAGGAATCAATCTTTATTGTGTGGTATCACAAAGGGTCAATGGTCACTGTACGTGTGTTCCCTTGTGGGCCTGCCACTGCAACCTAACCTAACCTAACCTTGGTAATGTCATTTGATCTACCAATAAATACGTTGGTTTTCGACTGGCAGATCGCGATCGATGTATTGAGCACCTCTGTCATATACCATACCTTGAGGAAATGAAAATGCTGAAAATTGTTTCTACTTTTATTAAAAACAAGCAGAAATACCCGGCGTTGCCCGGGTCTAGAAGTTTTAAGTATAAAATTTGAAATGATCGAAATGAAAATTGGGTTCAATATTATTTTATGCATTTTTGTCTTACGATTCTTCATTCATGATCTACAGTCCCTTGGACGTTTTTTAACATTTTCAGGAGAATAGTGGTACCTAGGCTATGAAAGAAGCATCCTAGAGCAAAAAATCATTATATAACTTTGAGCTCAATTTTTATTTCCAACATTTCATATTTTATGCATTAAGGCCGTAGACGCCATATTTCTTGAGAAAAAATGCAAAAACTAAAAATTGGCAAATTTTTGAGGTTTTTGGGCCCTAGGGGCCCGGAGTTAGGCTGCCCCCCAGAGTTTAATAGCCTAAAACCACCCCAAGACCTATAGTAAGTGCCTTGCAAAATAATTTTTGAAAAAGGTCCATTGTAGGCCGAATGCATAAGGTACAAACATACATACATACATACAGAGCCACGAAGAGAATTTATATATAGATAGAGCTCGATTTTTATTTCCAACATTTCATATTTTATGCATTAAGGCCGTAGACGCCATATTTTTTGAGAAAAAATGCAAAAATAAAAATTGGCAAATTTTTGAGGTTTTTGGGCCCTAGGGGGCCTTGGTTAGGCTGCCCCCCAGAGTTTAATAGCCTAAAACCTCCCCAAGACCTATAGAAAGTGCCTTGCAAAAGAATTTTTGAAAAAGTTCCATTGTAGGCCGAATGCATAAGGTACAAATATACATACATACATACATACAGAGCCACGAAGAAAATTTATATATAGATTCTGAAACTTGTTAAAAAAATGAAGGTCAAATCTACAATTTGTGAATGGAATTTGTTTGAAAGATAATGTGACACTTGGGACAAAAAAATTGATTTTTGAACATTGTAATGTGAAACTTGTGACAAAATGTTTAATAGTTGAAGTTGTTATGTGAAACTTGTGGCAAAAAAATAATTGTTTGGAATTTATAATTTGAAACTTTTAAAAAAATTTAAGAAACTATTGATAATAGCTAAAGCTTTGTTAAAGTTAATAAGAAACCCATATAAAAATACAATAATTGTCTTTAATATCAATCTGTAAACAATAATACAATTTCTGGTACCTGGTTGTTTCCAATTGAACAAAGCGTGTGGAAATATTATCATAAAGATTAACCTACCTGTGGCCGCCATTACCAATTAAAGTCAAAATGTAAACAAACAGGTTATGCAGCAAACCTTATCTATTATAATATTTTTGGGATATTACATGAACCACAACTCTGATTTTCGATTTTTATTTCCAACATTTCATATTTTATGCATTAAGGCTGTAGACGCCATATTTCTTGACAAAAAATGCAAAAACTCAAAATCGGCAAATTTTTGAGGTTTTTGGGCCCTAGGGGGCCGGGGTTAGGATGCCCCAAAGAGTTTAATAGCCTAAAACCACCCCAAGACCTATAGAAAGTGCCTTGCAAAAGAATATTTGAAAAAGGTTCATTGTAGGCCGAATCCATATGGTACAAACATACAGACATACATACATACATACATACATACATACATACGGAGCCACGAAGAGAATTTATATATAGATATATCGCATAATTCAGAAATTCTCACCTTGAACATTACTTTCAATAATTATATTAGACATTAATTAAAGTTGATACTATTTTACAAAAGCTCTAATTATATAAATATAAAGGAAGCTATTTTTCTCTTTGACCTTCTATATTGTCCAGCACTTAATTCAAACCGTGTTGAGTAGGGTCATTTGTTATATGCCTCTGTAGGAACTGTAATAATTCCTACTTAATTGTTTCAACGGCTTTAGACCTTTAACCGGACTACTTAGCTTACCCCTACTAAACTGCTGGACCCAAATTAACTTAATTTGCACAACCAACCTTGCGTCATTTATTTATTTATAAGGTTTGATTATTTAAAATTATGATCAAATATTAATTAGTAATTTTGTTTCTGAATGCCAATTGTTTTTACAGATATTTATCTATATAGACATAAGTTTAGTGACTTCAAATTTACGAGTTATACAATAAGATAGAGTAGGGTAAAATATCTTCAAAATACATTTTTTTTACACTAAGATCTCATAAAAACTTGTTTTTTATTTAAATAAGTTTAGCTATATGTTCAAAAACATTAATTAAAAGAATTATGTTAGACAAACGAATCTTTTCATATCAAACTCAAGAAAGAAGTACTATTGCTAGTATTGTAGAAAAAAGTTTAGGTGTCAAATAAATTTAGCTTTTATGGGATTCTTAAAAAAGTTTTCAAACAAGTTTTTAAACCAGATGTGTCCCAAAAACTCGTTTTATCTGCTGCAGACCACAATGACTTGGGTACTACTTTATTCTATGAATAGTATAAATATGCATTATGATGGTGTTTAAGAGACATATTCACATTCCATATATATATATTACAAACTTAAGTTTATTGGGACTCGGTCAGTTCTTCAGGTTCAAATTAAACTCTCAATGCCAACGTTTCGGTTTTTATAAAATTTTTAATAAGGAGAGTTTAATTTGAACCTGAAGAACTGACCGAGTCCTGATAAACATTAGTTTTGTTTCTATTCCATGTTCGATATTTTCATATATATATATAATATATATATATATATATATATATTGTTAAAAATTATGCTAATTTTTATTCTTGTCCTTTTGCGGGTGAATTTTTCAAACTTTCTGAATATGGTTTTCCACCTTTCCGGTAAGATATAAAGCAATTCGCCAAATCTTTTATTCTTCTATCCAATTTTTTTTCTTTTTTTACAAACTCACAATAAATAATAAATATTCTGAAGGATTCCAACGTTTTGGCGAGCTTTGACCATCATCAGGGAAGGGAGTTGGCTCCCAAAATACATATATATATATATAACTTTAAATTACACAAAGCACGACACAGAAAAGAGAATACAAAGAAAACTTACAGAATTCAATATTTCGAACTGTTGTTCGTCATCAGGAGAGTAGACTAGTAGAGAGGACGAAGTGAGAGAGATCTCCCCACGTCGAAGAACGGAGCGCGAATGAAGAAATAAAGAGTCAACCGAAGAGAGCAGCACTAGCGTAAAAAAGGAGCTAGGCACTAAACCTCGGAGAACGGAGAAAGCAAAAACAATAGATAAAATTATAAAATTAAAAATTATAAATTAAAAATTATAAAAAAGGAAATAATAATAAAAAAAAAAATAAAATAAAAAATATATATAATAAAAAAAGGGGAAAAAAATAATAAAATAAAAAATATATATATATGAATATGAATATATAAGTTAAAAATAAAAGGAAAAACAAATAAAAGTTAACGCTTCTGATTTAAACCGGGATCTGATCGGGCCCCCAATAACCATATGTGGGCCTTATATATATATATATATATATATATATATAGAGTATATATATATATATATATATATACTCTTTTTTGATGAAAATACGATCCGAAACGGACAAATACAGTTAGTTCAATGTACATAAAAAAACGTAGAGAAATTAAAAACACACACTTACAGTCTCTAATTTTCGGTTGAACCGTCTTCAGGAGAGATAAGAAAGGGAAACCAAGCGCAGTGGTACAGAGACTGTTGGAGACCCAACCCCTCTGTTGGAGTCTCCAACCGTCTCTGTACCAGTGCGCTTGGTTTCCCTTTCTTATCTCTCCTGAAGAAGGTTCAACCGAAAATTAGAGACTGTAAGTGTGTGTTTTTAATTTCTCTACGTTTCTTTATGTACATTGAACTATATATATATATATATATATATATATATATATATATATATATATATATACATTTGTATATTTTGGATGCAGACCTTCATTCATACATGGTTCAGTGAATGCTTTGCTTATTTTTAATCTAGTACGTTTTCTGCATAGTTTTTCTAATTTTCTTATATAAGTTTTCCATCTTTCAGGCATAATATACACTAATTCACCGAATAATTTTTTTTTAGATTAATTACACTGTTTCCGACGTTTCGACCAACACTGATCATTTTCAAGGATATATTAATATATAATTTTAAGGTTCTTGCAAAGCAGAGTGGCTTGATCGTTAAGGTCCAGCTTCTTCTCCTTTATAATATAGAGATTCTATTATGTGTAGCTGTCCATAGTCATTTTCTTGACATAACACTTCAATATTTTCTGTTAATGTTTTGTGGTTTAATTTGATACTATGGATGTTTGATATGTAGATTTTAAGTGTATCGTAAGTCGGCGTGAAAGTTTCGTGGTTGTAAAACCAATGCAGCTGGATTTGAGGAGCTCACAGTCTCCTTTGGTGCAGTTGTATCTGTACACTAAATTAGTATTTTACACTTGTGTTTTTTGTTGCATGTTGTTCCTTATAACCAGATTTACTGTGCTGTAACTATTATAATAAATACTGATGTTCAGTTTGTCTGCTGAATTAACACAAATATATGTATTAGCTTATATTATTGCCTTCAAGATTCTTTCCTCTTTCTTGTATTCTTTAGAAAGTTGGTTTCTGTTGTGTAGTCTCAGGTTTTCCCTTTTCCGCTTGTAGATGCTCCTGTTAATATATTTCTTTAAACAATTGTCGAAATTCTTATTACTATATCCATTATTAACTAAGATTTTATTCTTTTCCCTGCCTGGTTGAAGAGTGACCAGTTAGAAGATGTCTTAAATGCTCTATGTATAAGGGCCTTAATTTTTCCCTCCATATACCTGCCCGGACATTCGCTTTGTGCATTTAAAAAAAACTCTCGTATGTGTTGGATTTTACTTTAAGATCCTGAATATGAAGAAATAAAAGAACATACAGTTTCAAGAACTTGATAAATTCCCTTTATATTGGTGAAATATTAAAAGAAAAAGTAGTAAATGATGGCCCAAATCTACAGAGTTCTCTGCAAGTTTCACCTGAAATAGATAAAGCAATCTATTGTTACAAACTAATGTTTTATGAAAAAAAGATATGATGACTTAAACAAACAACCATTTTGAAATATTTTAATAAGGGCTAATTGTTTCTTTTTCTTTATAGTTTTTTTTTTCAATTATGTACATACAATTAATGCTAATTTCTTTTTGAAATTTGATTTCCAATTACATACCTATCTGCATATAATGTGCTTAAGAGCTTGGGACGTCTCTCAAGTCCATCAAAAAGTGCCAATAGAAGCGAAATATATCTCTGAATTAACGTTAATTTTCTAAAATACACAGATAGTAAAATTATATTTTACTCCTCCTCCTCCTCCCCCTCCTCCTCTCCTCCCCTCCCTCTCCTCCCCCTCCCCCCCTCCTCCCCCTCCTCCCCCCTCCTCCCCTCTGCCCTCCTCCCCCTCCTCCCCTCCTCTCCCTCCTCCCCTCCTCCCCCTCCACCCCTCCTCCCACTCCTCCCCCTCCTCCTCCTCCTGTGCAATTTGCACTAAATGGTGAGCAGATTCTCAGGTGAGTTGCTGGCCAATGGGAATTGAGCAAAGAGCACTGAGTTCTGGTAGTCACAAGGGAGGTATCTGCATCTCTTACTCCGACATGACATTATACGCTAGCGAAAGAGATAATTCATGAGATAAATACTTTAATACAACAATTCATTTAAAACAATACAATGTTGGAGAAAAATTTATTTTTTATATTTATGCATTTAATTATATCTTAATACCAAATAAGCAGTGTTAAATGGTTTCGCTTACTGCGATATTCCCATCCTATTGCGGTTTTGAAATAACTCGGCATCATTATCTTAATTAGCATGGGTAATACGTGTATATATTCATTTGTTGCGATTTCGCGTATTGCGGTGTTTTTGGTTTCCGAATTAACCGCAATAAGCGGGAACTTGCTGATTAGATCCTAAAGAGAGAATATTGACTAAACTATCATTCTTCTAAAGGATATCACTCTTTACGTTATTCATACCAATTCTATTCATAGCTACTTAGCAATAATTTCCTTTTCAATTATATCATTTCAAAAATTTTGATACAAATATTGATAATCTTCAAGATATTGAAATAATAAGAATAGCATAGACTAAATTTTTAAACCGTGAAAATTAAGTCAAAACTGTGTAAATTGTGCTGATTGAGCAACTGCTTTAATAAAATGTACCTATTTTTTTTATTAATTAACTATAAAATTAAATGTTAATATTTTATTTTAAGAATAAATATCAGCATTTACTTTTAGGACACTTTGTGTGTATTAATAAGCAACTTTTTGCAAAACTTATTTATATAAAATTCAAAAACATGTTTTTTGAGAATTTGCACCAAATCTTTAAGAAACATACTTCAAAATTTAAAAATCAATGGTCGAGTAGCTATATCAATATCTTATTTATGCATTAATATTTAGAAACAGCCAACGTTAAATATGCACATAACACTAATACTTGAGTAGTGGAATTAATATTCATGGATGACTTAATGAAAGCTAAGAAGTCAAATCAATGGAATGAAAAATTAAATCGACAATTAAGAACCTGAGTCTTAAATAATGTAAGATGTACATACTAAAAACTGTATTATTATTATAATATAATTAAATAGCTTATTTATTATTTTTATCATTTTTTTTAGATAAATTTGTATCTTGTGACAAATATATGCGTTGTGTTTATGAAATAATTAGACTGATGATGTAAAACTACTTACTTTTAATTTGTGTCAAACTTACTACTTTCACTTGTCTATTCGCTCCCTCCTTTAGTCATATACGGTTCTAGCAAATGTTCCACTGTTCATAGCAGTGCTGGTGTTTGTTTTTTTAAGTGTGATCTTTCATCAATCTTGTTAATGTTCCATGCAATATAGATTTGACTTTGGGTAAAAAGCTAAGGTCAAATTGAGCCAGGTAAAGACAATAAACTGGTAGACTAAAATGGTTATAAAAAAAATAATGAATGAAGTGTTTCTCAAAGTTTAATTTAACTAACTAAATAAATAATTAATTTTTTATTTAATTAGTTATTAAATTATATATATAAATAAATATTGATAGAAGTATCGACCGTGGAATAGAAACAAAACTGAAGTTTATCAGGACTCGGTCAGTTGTTTATGTTGAAATTAAACTCTCATTACCAATGTTTCTGTTCTTATTTAAAACCTTTTTCATAGGTAGAAGTATAACATTTTTGAAAGAGAAAAACTAAATATTACGTTAAAAATTATTTTCCTTTCTAATAATTTGTAATGTAATATTTAGTTTTACTCTATCAAAAATGTTATACTTCTGCCTATGAAAAAGGTTTTAAAACCGAAACGTTGACAATTAGAGTTTAATTTGACCCTGAAGAACTGACCGATAAAGTTTAGACCTGATAAACTTTAGTTTTATATATATATATATATATATATATATATATATATATCATTAAATTTCATACATCATAGAAATTTAATGATGTATATATTAAAAAAGGTCTGTTATCTAATTACACTAATATATATATATATATACAATTAAAAAAAACGGTCCAGCGGACTTTTTTAAATAAAATAAATTCAAAACGAAGGAAACACACAGAAAGACACAGACATAACTCACATCAATATTTCGACCATCGTCGTCATCAGGAGGTGTGAAGAGCGAAGAGTCCCGCAGGAAGGCAGGGTGGTGACTGTCACCTGCCTTCCTGCGGGACTCTTCGCTCTTCACACCTCCTGATGACGACGATGGTCGAAATATCGATGTGAGTTATGTCTGTGTCTTTCTGTGTGTTTCCTTCGTTTTGAATTTATATATATATACATAAAAAGATTTCACTTAAACAAGTGAAATAACAATTAATGATCAAACCACAATAAGAAATGGGAAATAAATAATGGGAAATACTAAGATCTTTCAACCGTAACAAGCGGTCTTCGTCAGAGTCAAAAACCCAACAGTTGGATTCCAACAGATTGTTTTCCCATTTCTTATCGTGGTTTGATCATATATATATTTATATGATTGGCTATTTTTGACCAATAAACTTTAGTTTTGTATAAATAAATATATAACATAGAAAACAAATATAAGAGATATCACAGATATAACAAGTATAACAGATGTAACAGATATTTTGTTTTTTATTAACTATAATAAAGCTTTCCTCGCTAAGAAACAAGTTGACGCGAGGTTAGAAAGTTTCTATAAATTTACCTTTTTCTTGAAGAAAACTTCCTAGAAGTTAACAAGTTATAATATTTCTCCACTTGATATTCTACTCAAATAGAGACATCGCATCATGAATAACAAGACAGTTTCATAAGATGCATTGCTCTGCTTATAATACTACCGAGAAGAATCAATTTTAATTATCTGGTGAGTTAATTTCGAAAAGCAAACAGATATGAAGTTTGATGACAAGTTTAGTTTAATTACTTCAACTTCTGTTTTCCTATCTTATATTTGAAATCACTTTAACTGGTAAACTCAAATATATATATTTGTTTTTAATTATATAAACATTTAGATTTTATTGTTGATATGGGATTAAAATTCACTTTATATTCATTTTTAAAAAAAATTATAATATATCTTTTATAAATTGTTATAAATAGAAACGTAAAACATGCAAAGCAAGAATTTATAGCAAAAAAATCTTCATTTATTTTCATATATTGGCCTTGATAAATTTAAACGGAGATCAGCTGTGGTAAATTTTATCTCAACTTGTTGGGTATATTCGTCAATTTCCCTAGTTTATTGTACTCCAGGAAAGGTTTTATTGAATCTTATGATCCATACAATTGATTTTTTTTTTAACATTTTGATAATAATGCGCTTAAAGTAAATAAAGATGGACCTCACAAATAACTACCTGAACGATTATTTGTTTTCACAACAAATAATAAAGTAATAGGCTTTCCATACAGTAATCACATCACTGATAGTGTGATAACTGATATCATCTGCATTCCCTATAACTTATTATAAAACAGCACACTGTTCCATTTGGACTCATGATCTGTTCACGTGTATCACCAGTTCTTTTATTTTCATTCTTTTAATGCCTAAATTTATAGGGCTAAGTTAACTTAGTGGTTAATGTACTCGCCTCTGGGCTGTTAGTCCAGGGTTCCATCCCCACCTGGTCCACGATTTATTCATGCCGGAGATGAATAAATCTGAGTACGTCGTCCCTGGGAAAGAACGTTATGCCTTCAGTCTCAAGCCTGTACGATGTCAGGTAATCGTTAAAGATCCCTACTCGAAATGCACTTGAGTTATGCAAAATTTAGGACGCTCAATGTAGTATCTGTAGTATCACCGATCAAACAAATAGCCGGTAAACGGCTGAAGTAATCACCCGCGAGGGAATCGGTTTAAACAACAACAAGAACAACAAAAATATGTGCCTAAATTTATTATAACTTTTGGCTTATAATAAATAATAAATAAATTCATTATTTTCCCAGAATCCATATCAATGTTTCTGAATTGATACATTATAATCAACTTTTCTGTTGCTACAATGAAGAACCAAGCAAAATAAATTTAATTAAAAAAAAAAAAGAACAGAAATAGAGGAAGATATGAGTTTTATTTGATAATTTTAAAGTAATAAGTTACAAAATTTTAAATTTCGTATTGAAACAACGGAATGAAAAACTAAACCGACAATTATTATGTTGATATTTCATTAAAAACGTCTTAAATGTGAGATATATATTTGCTAAAAAAAGTTTCATAACATTGTTATTATTATAATAGAGTGAAATAGTTTATTTTATTATTTTCATTACTTTTTAGATAAATATATAACTCGTAACAAATATACGAGTTGTGTGTATCAAATAAATCGCACTGATTCTGTAAAACTTTAATCTGAATTAATCTTGCCATCTCCACTTTATGTTGCCTTTTTTCTAGTCACATGTACTTACAGGCAACTGTTAAACAAATATTTTTATTTTGTTTTCAACGCTAACATTTACAGGATTTTGCCTTCAGTGCTATTAAACTGTAGTAATTTATGGTCCATTTCTTATTGATACCCATTTATGCTATGGGTAAGTCAGACATGGGTAAATTATTAATTTAATGGAATTAAACAGGTTAATTCACATTAGAAATTTAGATAAAATTGTAAATTTTATTTTACATGAATTTTTCAGAGTAAAATCTTTAAGAAGGACTAAATTTGTCAGTTTCAGGATGACAGCTTTATGTCCTCACCCAAGGATGGTGTGCAGACGACTTTATCTCTTTTATTTAACGATGTAGTAGCCAAAACGAGAGAAAATAAAACTGTTCTTTTCTTTCAATATCTTTTGAGAAATACTTGAACGAAAAGAATTTTTTTTTTCAAGGATTTTTCAGATAATTTTTATTCGATACCTTTTTAATGCTTATATATATTGTTACTGTTACTTATATTAATATTATATAATTATTATTTCTCAGGCCTAAGAAAAATACTACATGATACATTATTGTACTGTACCAAAAGCTACAAACTCAATACGAATAAAATAACGATACAAATACATAATATACATGATCTAATGATTAAATCGAAAAAGATTATTTTGAAATAAAATTTCAATTTTATTAATATTTAATTAAAATATATATTTAAAATAAAGACCCCTTTGCTAAACAGTTTTCTGTTTAGCTAACAGAAAGTGGCCATACACTGCGTGCTTGCTATGGGATATTACTTACAGCTACTTAAGAATTGTATTGCTCAAAAATTACCACCAACCATGATTATGGAATCTTTTTGAAACTACCCTCATATATATAGAAATTATTAATTAATTATTATTAATAATTAGGTTTTTTATTAATAGTTTATTTTAAAATTTAAATTTCTGCTTCATTAAGTGAGGAGATCGTGCACACAAGAAAATGTATTTTTTTAAATTTTAGTAGTATATTAAAACCAAATTGTTTTAATTTACATGTTTTATTATGTCACTAAATACATATTTTATTTCATAAATAAGTATACAGTCATTTTTTTGGTAGTATTAGTGTAGCTATTTCATACATATATAAATGACATACATCCAAGACAGTTTTTTAGCCCTATTACAAGACATTCTGAAATACAATGGAACAAGCAATTTAGTGTTGCAAAACAGCAGAATTGCAATTTATCTGTGGCAGAGTTGTCAATTAGACTTAGAAGCAGTGCAGGCCTACCTGAGTGCTATTAATCATGTTGGCTTTCTGAAGTTAGAACATATTTCAGAGGCTGTAATGTCCAAACGTCTCCCCAAACCGTTTAATCAAGCCGACCCCTATACACTACAACTGCCTCCAAGCGATTACTGTTTTCTTTGTAACTTTATTTATTTAATATATTACCCAAAGTATGCTTATTTAAGTTCTATATCTTCGTAAAATCAATGTATAAGACCACTAAAATAGTAAAAATATATATTAATGTAAAAAAAATCCACCTAATTTTCATATATATGGTAGTCCAGTCTATTAACTTCTAACATTATTAGTGATGAACACTTCATGTTTGCATCAGTATATCTTTATTTTGCTAGAACAAATGATATTTTTGTGATGTAATTTCACATTCAGATTATATTAATATATTTTAATGATAAATTTATTTAAATTAAAAAATATTGAATAATTAGCAAAAAATAAATACGAAGAGATTTTTTAAAGTATTATTAAAATTTTAGGGCAGCAGGTAGCTCTAGGTAGAGTTATAAATGGCAGAAGGTGGGGTGTTGTATGGAGTCCAGACTCGTATATCGCTGTGATAAGAGGATTATGACACATTCAATCTAAGCACTGAATTGTTAGTTTAGTTAACAAGTGACCATTTCACATCACTGCAGAATAATATTTGGAGCTTATTAAAGTTCTTATTTGCTTTGAGCATAAATATAACACCTTTTTAGAAAACGTCCCTTCTTTTTTCAAGAAACCTATAAGGAGATGAAACGTCTAAAGTTGGTCCCATTTCTTTTACGTAGACAGCGGGGTAGCAAGGGGGTGGGGGTGGGTGGGAGGGGTGGTCAATCCCGGGCGATACATGCCAGGGGGTGGTATTTTGAAGGGTAAAAATAGAATATAAAAGTTAAAATAAAAAGCTAACAGAAAAACTGAAATTTTATACCAAAATAAGTTTTTGAGGTCATAATGGATTTTATGTTTTATATGTGTAATACTGTTTTTAAACACATTTTTCAATAGTAATATTTGCAATTTAAAAATAAATTTGTTTAAAATTTTTCAAAACTATTTTTTTTTAATGGGGTTAAAAGTTTATCATATTTGTTTGCATAGCCAGTTAATTTAATTTGACCTTTTTTTTATGATTTGAATTATAATGTTCTTGTTTTGAAAAATGTGTGGTTTTCTTTGAAGACGACTGTACTCGTATATCTATACGACTACTGTAATAAGATGAAAGTTTGGGACTAATTATAGCTGTCTAAAATTAGATCCTTTATTGTAATTCCAAGTAACTAAATATTTTGAGGACTTTCTGGAATTTTGGAGGTTAACGGATTGGCAACGGCCACCTGGTGTGGGGGGGGGGGGGGGGATCTTACGGCCGCTGCACTTAGACAATGGTCTTAGGATCACCTTACCATTGACCGAAAATGGAGCAAAAAATTCCTGAAATTTCAATCTCGGCAAAGAGAAATAAAGCTATACCAATTTTTTGTTTAACCTAGACTAACAGATCACCTACTTTATTACCACTATTTATATCATTCAAAAGTATATATATATATATTATATATATATATATATATTTATATATATATTTATATATATATATATATATATATATATATATATCAATTAAAAGAAACGGTCCAGCGGACTTTTTTAAATAAAATAAATTCAAAAACGAAGGAAACACACAGAAAGATACAGACATAACACACTTCGATATTTCGACCATCGTCGTCATCAGGAGGTGTGAAGAGCGAAGAGTCACGGTGAGTCACCGCCCTGCCTACCTGCGGGACTCTTTGCTCTTCACACATCCTGATGACGACGATGGTTGAAATATCGATGTGTGTTATGCCTGTGTCTTTCTGTGTTTCCTTCGTTTTGAATTTATTATATATATATATATATATATATATATATATATATATATATATATATTACCATTTCGATGCCACCTTAACCTTCGACTATTCTAGCATTCTCATGAGAACTGTGCTCCTCCAAAATTATAGAGAAACATCATTATCTGTTTTTCTTAATGTTGATTAATGTAAAATTTAATTTATATACTTTATAAATCAGTTGGTGGTCGTTGGACACCGTCTGGTCGGTACGAATGAGTTTGAAGCTCCAGATTTGGTCCGTTGCAACCGAAGTACGCTAAAGGAGTCCACAGAACTGAAGTATCAGTCTATATAAAAATCAGTACAAATATGTATGAGGTAATAATTTGCTTAATAATAATATTTTTAGTCATTCATGAAGGTTATAAGCATAAATGGTTTAATGATGGTGAGACTCTATGGATGGTTGGAAATAATTCCTGTCATAATACGGCAAATTCCTTAATTACGTAAGTTGTAGATTAATTACCTGTCCATCAAACTCAAACAAAATAAACCAGAAGGGGGTTTTAGAATAGTGATTAGAGTTTTGAAGTTTAGAACAGGAATAAAGACGAGCACCACCCTGCCACCTGGGTCTGCCTTAATCAGTTATTCATTTAACACCTGATGTAAGAAAGAATAGGGTTACCTGAAAATAACAACGTTAAAAAACTCGTATTAAAACAGCAATTAAAGTAATCTTCCAAATTAATAATCAAAATGACTTTATAATTTTAATATACAAAAATTAATTATTTTTTAAAATTGATAACAATAAATTAAAAACTGCAAATATCAATTATAACAACACAAGTAGAGTTTAACAATCAAAGACATATTACCCATTGATCGAAATTTATTTAATTACAAATCATATTTATTTACAAATTAATAATGAATTAAAAATGAAAATTAGTTAAGTTGTGCAATTTATCCTACCAACGATCAACGATTCTTTCCACGTACTGTAGTGCGCGTTGTAATTAGCAGTTCCAGATCATGGACCTACTACTGCTGTGTTTGTGGAGTCAGTAAGTAAATGTTGGTACTCTTTTATTCGGTTTGCCTGTATACATTATTTCGTGGCCGCTTGGTCTTCTTGAGTCGTGAAAAGTTGTCGGTAATTGGTTTGGCTTTCTATTTTAACAACAACCTCCATGATGGATGTAGTTGGGGAATTCTTAGGGGTAGGCTCTGGACAAGGGGGTTTGGATGGGGTGGGATTTTCGTGTCCTCATTGGTCACCAGTCGATTTGTGAAATTCGTCAATTGATTCTAACCTAAGGTCTCTTTGAATACCCACATTTCTGGTATACGAAGATGCTCCAGCCATAACGTATGCACTATCTTTATCAGAATTCATTAGTTCTTGAGGCTTGTAACCAGGTCGAGCATCCATAAGTAATACTAGCCCTAATTACCACCTTATAAATGAGGTCCTTTACTACCTGTGGAGTGTTCTTTGACTTCAGGATATGACACAAATTTGACATTAGTGCCAGACCCAATTTATATCTATTTTTTATATGTGATTTAAAAGCAAGCCGGAAAGGAAGACTGGAGGATGTTGCTTTGGTGTTCCTCTAATGAATTTTATGTTGATGCTCTACAATCCAGTAAAGAAACAATTTATCTAACCTGACCTTCTTAGTCCTCAATCATTAATTTCTCTTGAACTAAACAGCTAATTTCGACTGCTGATCAGAAAAGGTAATAGTCAAAAGAACGCTTTACTACTAAAACAATTCCACAGTCAAGTGTTTTGAAGTAAAAATAGTTTCGTTTGTTCGTTTAAAATGATATTTTTTATTTGTTTTTTAAACATTCAAATTGTTTAATTCTTCCCAGAAGAACAAACCCTAAGACAATTAAGTAGAATGCAAGCATTGAATTAAAACAACAATATGATTACAGTGTTCAGCACTAAGGTTATAGACATAAAATATAACAATTTTTAAATAGCATTGAGTATTCGAAGTTGCTAAAGATCCACTTATCAGTTAGAAATAAAACAATTCGCCAATAGAACATTGGTAGCTTAATTATAAAATGATTCAATACCAATTTGAGTGTGACCTTTCCAAAAATATCAATTTGGAGTTCTTTAATTTTTTTCTAAATGATTTGTTGGCTTTTTTGTTTAATTTGGAATTGGATTAAATTTTGAGTTTAAGTTTAGTTTGTACTTCAAATGCTTCAATCTATTATTTTGAAGTTCTATTCTCTTTCCTGTAGTAAAATATAATTTACAACAAAGTAACTGGTAAAAGATTCAGTGCAAACGTAGTGCAATCAGTTATTATGTGGTATTTACTCATTGTAGGGTAAAAAGGTAATGAAACAGTCTGCACATATAAACATTTAATCGTATATAAAACGCGTTTCGAACACGTAGTGTTCTTCTTCAGGCATATAATGGACTTAGTTTAGGATGCGTCAAGTATAAAAGTTATGAAAATAGTGTTGTTTAGGCAAGACTGATAGAGTATAAGACATATAGAATTTTTAGGTTAAAGGTAAGTTTAACAAAAAAAAAAAAAAAAGCTTTTTATATGCCTGAAGAAGAACACTACGTATTCAAAACGCATTATTTATACGATTAAAGTTTTTATATGTGGAGATGTTTCATTACCTTTTTACCCTACAATGGTAAAAGCTTTTTTTATTTTTTCTACGCATTTTCCTTAATTTAGTTGTACTAAGGAGAATAAATTGCTGACTTCAAATGTATAGCTTCTCTGTAAAATATGTCAGTCATAGAAAATTAAGAAATCAATAATATTAAGGTAAAAACCTATATATTTTTTTCTATTACGCCAAAGTTTCTGGTATTATTAATTGCTTAACACTGATTGGTCAAGAGAGTGGAAGTGGGTGTGACAAATTGTTGAAACCAGGTGAATGATATCGGATAGTTAATGGAAAAAATATATTTTTTTAGTCATTTATTCCATTATGATATGGAATTATTATATTAATAACAAAAGATTAAATTTATATTATATTAATTGATTAAAATTTAATCAATAAATATATATACATGTTTAATGTTAAATATACAATTTCAATGATTTTATCATCTAGACTTCCTGAACAAGTAAAATAGCTTCTTTAGAAATAGTCACATTTTTTGGTGAAAATATTAAAATTTATTATGATTTAAAGAATCAATTTTCTTTAAATTTGCATTCTAAACTCTAGAAATCAATTACGCATCATTTAATACACAGAACTTTGATATAAAAGGAGACTGATCAAACTTGAAAATCGCTTGTAAATGTTAATGGTAGGGGATGGCAATGCACGCAAGTGTGCCCTTTAATACACAGCATCCTTGATATTAAAGGGGAGACGAGGCCTGGCAAGTAGGCCACCAAGTGGTGGGCCCTTTCGCCTACCCCTGCATCCGCTTGTAAATGTTAATGGTAGGGGATGGGGAGACGAAAGGCCTGGCAAGTAGGCCACCAAGTGGTGGGCCCTTTTGCCTACCCCTGCATCCCTTGTAAATGTTAATGGTAGGGGGTGGGGAGACGAAAGGCCTGGCAAGTAGGCCACCAAGTGGTTTGGCTCTTTTGCCTACCCCTGCATCCCTTGTAAATGTTAATAGTAGAGGATGGGGAGACGAAAGGCCTGGCAAGTAGGCCACCAAGTTGTGGGTCCTTTTGCCTACCCCTGCATCCCTTGTAAATGTTCCCTTAAATCAACTAGATCACTAGAATCAATTAGGTCGATCACGATTTGGATAAATATATATGTATTTATAGTTACGGTTAAAATATTTATTTACTTAGAAAAATATTGAACGGAAGCTGTGTTGGAGATTGTATAAGCAATCGGCCCAATTATATTCTCAAAAAAAAAAAAAATCGAAGCACTGAAAACAAAATTGATGTTCGTGTTTATCCAAAATATGATCATCTTCAATTCATCTCTATTCAATTTGCCCTATGTACTTCTTTTGCTATTTCTATTTTCAATGGAGAAACAGGTTTGACGTTTTGTCAGATTTAAAATTTTTTTAAAAAAAAAAATTAATTTTTCCAAGTCAATACTATAGATACAAATATGAAATATAACGAATTATTTTCATATATGTTGTTTTGTAACAACGGTTTACTCAAAATCAAATTATAAACGGCGGTATTATTTCAGTGTAACGGTATCTGGCCCTGGTGATATTATAATAATAGAGTTCTAATAACAATCATTACATATTAGTAATTATTATTTATATATTATAACATAATATTGCCTCTTCAATTTTTGAAATTTTTTAATCCTATCGTCAAAAAATATACTTTGAGATGAAATAAACTTTAAATATTTTAATATTTGCATTCTTAGTTCAAGAAATCAAATTTTTATTTTTTAGTTTCTTACTATTAATTATAGTGATTATATCTTTCACCTATTTTTAGATATGTAGTAGAGCAGTTGTTTCTGTACACATAATTCTGTAAACACTATATGAGTTTTACCATTTACTTACCTACTTGAAGTAAATGAATTATTGAACCATACCTTACTTTCATTTATGAGGTATAGTCATGAGTTGGGTAGGAAATCTATTGTTTCAATATGATATTGAATTATGAGAAAGAACTTCTAATTCATCATAAGTTATATCGGACACTGATTTTAATTGTTGTTATTTTGTTTTCCAACGCCCACACTTTTAAGGCTTTTACCTTTTAGTGCTGCTCTAGGGGCGGAAATTGTGGCTCATTTATTATTTGGCACACATTATAGTAATGGGTGAGCCACAATACTTTGTGAGCATTGTACTGCCATTGTCACCATTGTAATACAATGGGTGAGCATTGGCCCTTTGTGATACCTCACAATGAAGATTGATTCTACATTGGGAGTTCTAGATTTTGCCTAACTCAAGTAGAGAGTAGAGATCTTTAAAGGCTTAATTTCCTCTCAGATTTATTCTCCGACGGACGACAGTGCTCACACTTATTCACCTTCCGCGTGAATAAATCGAGGGCCATGTGAGTATCTAAGGCCAGACCTACAAGTTCAGAGGAGAAGACAACATTACAATTGACAAAAAAGAGATACAAAAATTTATGACATTGATATCAATGCGTTTGATAACACGTCCGTTTACAGTAAAATAAAGAGTGGAGCACACTAGGTTTATGCATTCACAAAGAGAATATCATTTATTCAAAATTTGTAGGGCTTATATGACGTAGTTGGAAACATTTTTTGAATAAAACTTGTGGAAAATAATATTTATAATCAATGTCTCTGGTATATTCCTGTAGTTACTCATTTAAAATAAGCTGTTTTGATATAACTATTTATTTTAGCATTTTAGACCTTTTAATACTTATAGCTTTTGTTTGTTTAGTTAAAGGAATTATCTGAAAACTCTTGCATATAAAGCTCGTACAGTTGTTATTAATAATACTTATTTAGCATTTCACTAATATTCATACTTCTCATAAACGAATCAAAAACGCATCTTCTTATACTACTTACTCTCTTATACTATTTCTTATAATTATACTACAAATCGCATATTTACTCTTTTTAAACTATATATTAATGAATTATTTGAATTTTTCACTCCAATACTTGACTTAAAAAACTTTCCAGAAAAGTAAATCCCACTCTTTCAAATCGAATGTTACTTTGAAAAATACACATCTGTTTTTTTTATATTTATAAACTCGTATTTACTTATACTGTTAATAAAGTTGTTTTATTATATTAGTTCATATTTTCCATTAAAAATACTTGATTTATTTTAAAATAAAAAGATGCAATAAGTTATAAAATAAATTATTAAAGAAGTCACAATTGAGAGTGGTGAGTGAAGTATGAATTGATCACTGCTGGAGGGACAAGCACTATCAAGAACAAGTTGGCATCAGATATGTGTAGAGAGCTAGACCCCTAAATATCTTGACACATCTAGTACTAGCTTTGTCATTGTTCGCAATCAATATTTGTCTATTCATAGAATTTCATAGTTATGTTGCTGAATAATTAAATAAAGAAAATATTTTTTATTGATAATTTATTTTTGTTATTAAAATAATCATTTCATAACTGAAATAGAATATATAAAAGAAGATTTCACAAAAAACACATAAAATAACTATCAATGATCAAACCACAATGAAAAATGGGAAAAAAAGACTAAGATCTTTTCAACCGTAACACGCGGTTTTCGTCAGAGTCAAAAACCCAACTGACCCATATTCTCAGTTCGGTTTTTGACTCTGACAAAGACCGGTGGTTACGGTTGCAAGATCCTAAGTCTTCTTTTTTCCCACTGGTGGTTTGATTATGTATATATATAATGTGTATTGGGAATTGTTTGAATATGATTTCCATAATGGAAGTATATGGAAGTTACTCAGTGTGTTTCATATAAACTTATTCTCTCAATCACTCTCTCTCTCTTACTCACTCTCTCTCTCTCTCTCCATCTATCCATCTCTCTTTCTCTATTTTACTCGATTTCCAACTGTCTGTCTTCGATGCAATCTATCTCGATTTCCAACGATACAATCTGTCTGTAATTAGGAAAAATGATATTTGTCGTATTAGAAAACATTTCCTTAATTATCCGCACAGAATATATACTGGAAGGAGAACCATCGGCTTTTCATTTGACCATCTTTGCCAAAACTGTTGATTGAGAACTGTCACTTGTTACTGACGAGTTAGACAATTAACAGGATCGTCCGTGTAGTGGCATCTTTGGAATTCTAGAAGGATATAGACCTAGGCAATGAAGGAACTTGTAAGGAAATAAGCTATAACACCACCTTCCGTTCATCTGGGCTGGAAGGAATACTGCAAATGAGACGGGAGTTTAGAACAACTTATCCTTGAGTCAATAGTTCAAATGTATGTAAGCTCTGTCCCAGAACATGATTCAAGTGATATTTTACATTTTTTGTATTGATTTCTCATATATGATACCTTGCAGCTTGCGAAATGAAATCGTATCCCTTTAAAAAGTATACTAGAGGCTAGAAGAGCCTGATTCGGGTTACTTTTAAGATATTCAACTTCTCATTTATCTCAAGCAAAGATTCTTTAAAATGTATACTTTGATCGCAATATATATTGCAGAGAAAATCTCTTTGGCTTACAAATCTGGTTAGAGTAACGACAAATCAGCAGTAGACAAACAAGTTACCTTCAGGTGTACCAGGTCTTGTCACACAAACTAAAAAAGCAATAATTGGCTTAACATTATACTTTTATGATTAAATGATTTTTTATGACAAAAGAGCCTACTAGATCCCTTCACAGTAAAAGAAAAGTATACATTAAATAAACCCTCTGTGGGTAAATCAGTAAGTTGAAGAGAAGTTTTATGAGCAAAATATTTTGAGCAGAATATACTCGTACATTTGTAGATCCTTATAACGCAAAGCTGACATTATATTAACGCTCTTATACTATGAGAACAAGCATGCAGATATGATTTGTGGTAAAAACTTATCAAAATGTGAATTAAAAAAACTGTGTTTGATAAGTAAAAAACAAATGTTTAGTTGAGAAAGGGATCGAAGAATTCTTCGGGCGTTCACCCACGCAGATCAGACCTGTTGCATCCAGGAAATCGAGAGCGTTTTAGTTTTCTGTTCTTTAATTTTTTTCATTTTCAAAGAAAAAATAAAATTGATATACTTAAAATATCTCACCCAACCAGATGTGGCTTCCATAATTCTTATAATAACTAAGAAAGTCTATAATATGTGCTGCCTTATCCTTAAGCCTACTATTTGTAATAAATTTAGTAATATAAAACTGCACATTTCATAACATATTAAACTATTATACGTTCGTCATTCTCTCCCTTCTCGTTCTAAATGGGATATAGGAAACTAGTTTCCTTGCATTAAAACATCACCCCGTGCTTAAGATCAGAGAGCTGTTCTAGGTCTTTCAAGGTAACGGTCACTTTTACTAGGATAACTCTATAATCGAAAGGGCTCTTTGAACCATTCATGATTTATCACTAACTCTGAAGGGGTAACGCACGAAACACAATGCTGCGGGATTTTAAGAGTATCAAATATGTCTCCACTGACTGTTGAGGTTTTTTGTAGGATCTCTATAACACAGTTTGAAGCATATATCTTTAGCATATGAGGTGGTTTATGAATGCAGGGAAGTACAATAGTAGAATATTTACTATTCAAATACTATTAATGAAATTGATTTTATTCATTAATATATTTGTAAGATGAAATTATTGAGGAATGGCTTCCTTAAGATTGCTGTTTTACTGAAATGGGGAGTTTCAGGTAAGGCAAAGGAAACATTTTATAGGAGGTGTCAGTAAAGTAAAACATATTTTAAATTCAGCTGTCAGCAGCAATCCTGATACATTAGCGATTATATATATCACATAAATATATCATGCATCCGTATTTCTTGTTCAAAACATCAGAAAAATACAATCTATACGAAAAAAAAGATTCTATACGAAATGTGTATTGAAAGTATATATCATTTAGATAAATAAATGATTTGATTCAATGTTATTTATTTGTAGAGTTTGGGATCTCGACCTAACCTCTATTAGAAAAATAGTGTAAATAATTTAAATCTTAATTTTAGTCTTTGTTATTTATAAGATATAGTATTTAATTTCATCCATTGGATACAGTCACATCCGCATTTTTTTAAACATAAAGCATTTTGTGGTATACATATATTAAATTAACTTAAACATATAAAATGAATACATAAAAAGCTTTTATTAACACTTATATAAAATGAAACATAACTTTGATATTTTCAGAACACATTTGGTTTTAAGAAAAATGTATTAAAACATCGAAATTGCAAGCCTCACCTTTAGCATTGTTTTTGAAGTAAAAAGTACACTATTTGTAATTTAGCATATATTTTAGTTGTATTGGATCACCCCTACTGGGTGGGTTTAAAACTACATACAGCCTTAGCTATCGGGAGTCCTAAATTTTATCTTAATAAAGTTTCTTGCTCTTAAACAATAACATTTGCCCTCTCCAAGACAAAGATTTTATACTTTTCACTTGAAAATTCTAGACCTCGCGGCCAAAATTCAAACAAATCGAAACTAAGGCGAAAACATAACCACTAGTTAAGCTAGTGCTAAAAACTCAGAGCAAATTTAACTAAAATCTGCTCAACAAAAAAGACCTATAAAATGAAATAAAACTCAAAAATTGAAAACTCTTTTCGGATTAACAGATAACCTGCTGTGCTTATTCGATTTGTTTACATTTATTTACTATGAGGTCAATATCGAAAGCCGAACACAATGATAAGTGGCCCTTCATTTAGAAAACTAAAAACAGAAGGGAGAGAAGTTTTTTAATTAGAACAACCTATTTTGAAATCTGCACTGGAACAATAAAAAGACTTTGTTGTTCCATGACTTGCAATTACACAATTTTATTGAAATTCGGTTTAGTCTTTTGCGTATTCTATACTATACTATAATTAGATCATTAAAATACATTCTAAGAGTTGGAGTTATTCTACTAATGTTCTAATAGTGTTGTTGTATTCCCACCTAAATTTGGAGATCTGTCATCAGATTTTATGTTAACTACTTCTATCAGAAGAACTACGTCTTCTTAGCTTTAGTGAATCTCATCAATGTTAATACTGCTAATGACACTTCTTACGATAAATTGATTCTTATCGATGCTTTCCAGGGACCATGAGGCTGGCGGAAGATGGTCGGTGGAGAGGGGAGCAGTGGTGTCCCGGATGCAGCCCGGAAAGCGAGTTAGATCCCTTCCCGAGAGGAGCTCCGCAGACGTCCTCCTCCAAGGTGAAGGCTGCTCGGTCACGCTTAGCAGGGTTCTAGCTCTCACTAGGTCTGTTGCAAGGCATCAAAAGAGTAGCACCAAGGTCTGCTATTACATTCTATCTTTATCTTAGTATCTAAGTTGATAATTCAATCGTATTCTTGCTTTTTGTTCACATTTGGCTTTTTGTCAGTCAAGTCATAGCTAAATCATCTGTTCTTAATATGTATCTTCTATTAATCTCACTACATTTATTCCTATAAAGTGCAGTGACTTGATAAAGAAAATAGTTAAGATGTATCAATAATCTGTCAAGATTATTTCTAGAAAAAAAAAATTGCTCCAGGATTAATGAAATTATTACAATTCCAATGCTATAGCCATAAAACATTTAGGAATTTGATAGATGGGAAGTATACATAATGTTTTTGACTAAGAACTAAAAACATCAGACAAAGAATTTTAGACATTATTTGATTCGAACTGTTTCATTACAATTTTATTAAATTTACTGATTATTTAACATGAATTTTAATGAAATGAGAATACTATGTCTAGTAATTAAGTTAAATATTAAATTTTCATAACTGCAATTATTTTCTTTCAAAACATTACATTTCGGATGTAAAAATTCAATGAAGGGAGAAAAGTTTTTGTCGTGATAAAATTCCCAATAAATATAATCAGAATTCAAAGAATGCAAAAGAAAGCTTGAAACTTTTAAGACGATTTGAGAAGTCTTGCTATCAGAAACTTATTAAAGAAAGAAAATTATGAATATAGAGATATGGTGCAGAGAAGTATTTTAGTAGAGATAGGGAATCGCAAGAGGTTATTGGAAAGCCGGAACAGTGATACTAACTGGCTGTCTCGTTATTTTGTCAAGGAAAAGTAGGTCAAACTTAAACATCTTTCCATGTAAATAACGGAAATTACTTACAAACAACAGTAAGAGATATTTAGTTTTGAATCAAAATCAAATACGAGCATTTTCTTTTCACATTTACCAAATGGACCAGGCATTTGATCGGCAACTTATATAGTTTCTCAATCAATAATGTCCAAAATACTACATTGATTCTCGAGTATTAGATCCAAATTTCGGGATTACAACAAATTATCAGCTGACGTTTTGCCAAAAATTTTTTAGTATTATCAGAGCTTGTAAAAAAAAGTTTTTATAACATTATTATAATATAAATTTCTATTATATTATACCATCTCTTCTTCCTATACCATACATTAGAAAAAAAGTCAACGCTTAATGTTAAATTTATTACAATGTCAATACCACTCACTCATGATATTAAAACATGCCAATATAAATTGAACTAAATTCTATCACGTGATGTTGTTTGTTGATATATTTTTCTATTTTCTTTATTTCTTCTTATTTGCTTTATTTGATTCTAGTATATTATTTATTCTATTTCTATTCTTTCATTTAACATTTAGTTCTTTATTTTTTGTTTTTTTCCCGTCCTATGTATTTTAGTAGCACTTTGACTACAACTACAGCTAAGGGTTCTTTTGTAGAGTTTTGCTCCTTAAGCAAATCACATCTCTCCTCTTGATTATGATTGTCGATCAAAATATGAAAGTGAGTTTTTGCAGTATTTTCTAGGTGTTGTATTTTGTGCTGGATTTATGTATACATATAACGAGAATTTATAATAATCACGAAAAATAAAAATCAGAGGTTAAAGCACACTAAGAATCATTAATTCTTCGACACTGACGAGAAATATTAGGCTGAGAGGTTTTAGACTAATTTCTGACGTTTTAACCCCTGCAGAAGATCAAGAAGAAACCAATAAGGTGATCTTGGTGGCAATTTCAAGAGGGTATATGAACCCTACTCTAGTTAAATCTTCCTAAACCAAGCAATTGACTCGTAACCTACCGGGCTAGAAGAATTTTAATTTTTCTTATTTGCTTTCTCTCTTATTGGTATGCTTCATTCTCACTTTTTAAATCTCTGTTGTAATTTTAGTTTGTTTCTAATATTCTGATGATAGTCTGTATCCTGAAAACTTTCGGTAATTTTTGGCCTAATGAATATTGTTAGGGTTGTGTTAGTAATCAGTTATAAGGAAGTATTCATCGATAAACGATTTCACATAAACACGTGAAATAAGAATCAATGATCAAACCATAATAAGAAATGGGATTACAAGACTAAGATCTTTCAACCGTAACAAGCGGTCTTCGTCAGCGTCACAGAAGTTGTCTGCATCTAGTGCCCCAGTTTGGGCCCCGACTCTGATTAAGACCGCCTGTTACGGCTGAAAGATCCCAGTTCGTCAGAGTCGGGAGCCTAACTGAGGCACTAGATGTAGACAACATCTGTGACTCAGACGAAGACCGCTTGTCACGGTTGAAAGATCTTAGTCTTGTTTTCCCATTTCTTATTGTGGTTTGATCAAGGAAGTATACTAAATCATATGACGACCTTGTGTCCATCTTTCCTCATAGATAGAAAATACCAGCATAGCATGATTGAAAATATTTCTAAAGAGTTTGTTTATTTTCTAATTCTCATAGTTATAAGGCTTTCACCTTTTAGTCCCAATCTATGTGCGGAAATTGAGACTCATTTATTTTTGGCACCTATTTCAGTAATGTGGGAGGCATATTATCTCTTCGATTCTCAATTAGGAATTTTAAATTTTGTCTAACTGAAGTGTCCAACGGGCCAACGAATATTACTATGCACAACAGTGCATGTCGTAAATAGCAGTTCCAGACCAGAAGCCCACTACTGCTGGATTCAAATTCTACTGTTTTTGTTGGGTCAGTAAGCATTATCAAGAACGGGAGAGTCAGTCTGTCAGGGAAAGGTGTCATCTTTGTGGTCGTATGGTCTTTCGGCTTTGCATTCTCTGAGGTACTGTATACTTTTGAAGTCATCTGGTCGTCATTTTTAGCTTAAGTAGGAAGCTTTGAGGCTCTTAGGATTAGGAAATTTACTGAAGTGTATTTTGAGTAGGAATCTTTAACGAGTACCTGACATCATACCGGCTCGGAACCGACGGTTTTAAGTTCTATTCGAGAGACAACGTGCGTATATTTATTCACCTCCCATGTGAATAAATCGAGGGTCTGGTGGCTATTGAACCATGGACCTACAAGTTTAGAGGCGAGTATGTTAACCACTGCGCTAACCCCCCCCCCCCCCCTCATATGTCTAAGAAGTGAAAGATCCAATAAAAAAAAATAAGCAAAGTGTTCCAATGAAAATCTTGTCTCCAAGTACATACATATGTATATTTCTATTGTTGTATAATACACCATAGCCGATCAAGATTTACATATTGAATTTCTCTATTTTCCGGAAGTATATTGTAGTCTCTTTGAAATATATAATTAAAGCCATTAGCTGAGTAATCACCTGAGATGAATGGAGCTTGCTGAAAGTTGTTCTAATTACAATTGATGGTACAAGTGTAGTTCAAGTTAATAAACAATGCTTATGACAGAGAGTCATTAGGTGAAGGAATGAAACCATATGGTCGCACGTTATACCGAATAATTTATTAGATACAAACTGGGCTCAATACACTTTTTAAAACTATGTTCATTACGATTTCTTCTAAATTGTATATTAAAAATTGATCAATATGTGACGTGAGAAATGATGTTTAATATATCTTTATGATATTAAAAATTTACGTAAAACAATCTAAACTGTGACTTAACTAAAAGAAGAAATGTAGTAAAATAAGTTTATTACTGGAACTGGAAAACACCTATGAGGTAAATAAAGCCTATATTTGATACAACAATATTTGATTATATATCCAAACCTTTAATATTTTTACGGTTTAATACAATAATGTCAGAAAGTATGGTAACAAAATAAATATTGACTTTTAGAGATAACAGTACCTTATTAACCGATTTCATTATGGTTAATAGAAAATTATTACAGTAGTTAAATTAAGGGAAAAAATTTTCTACTACATATGATGGACTACTCTTAAGAGATAACTGGAGTGACCAATTAAAAGCAAACTTGACAATCTTGACATTATGTGCCTAAGTTCATACATTTTAAACTAAGTTACAGACTACTCATCATTTAAAGAATAAAGTTATATTGGCCAATTTTTTCTTGAGCCACCAAAAAGTTGGTCCACTCTATTGAAACTCAAGTTATTATTACAGATTTCACTGGACGTATATTATAGTCGGCCAATTTACATTGATTCTTCTAAACTAGACCTTACGGGTTGAATGTCAAATTAATATTCTGATTTTTTGAACTAACATTAAG
Organism: Hermatobates lingyangjiaoensis; assembly: GCA_026182355.1. Lineage (NCBI taxonomy): Eukaryota > Metazoa > Arthropoda > Insecta > Hemiptera > Hermatobatidae > Hermatobates > Hermatobates lingyangjiaoensis. Next base: position 2,687,133 of record JAPFBL010000074.1, on the reverse strand, counting down.
TTAAGTTAATTGCGTATATATATATGTCAGCTCAAAAACGAAGAAAAGCAACACACAGAGAAAGAGACACACTTACAAACTCAAATTTTTGGATGATCCGTCTTCAGGAGAAAATAGAAAGGGCTACCAAGCACGCCGGAAACACAACGGCAGGAAACCGTCCCGGCAACCGACTGACAGTCGGTACCTTTTCTTCGTTTTTGAGCTGATTTGCGTCCAGTTTGGATCGTTTTTTTCGAATTTTGAGTTCATATATATATATATATATATATATATATATATATATATATATATATATATATATACACGAGTTCAAAATTCAGGAAGAGTAACACACAGAGTAAGAAAACACACTTACAGACTCAAATTTTCGGGTAATCCGTCTTCAGGAGAAAAGAGAGAGGGAGACCAAGCACATTGTAGACGCAACGGCTAGTAACCGACACGGCAACCGCTAGTGCTACTCCCCGTGCCCGGTCTTGAAGTAAGAATAGAATTAAGAGAAAGTATAAACAGAAAAACATATAAGCAATACAAGTTGAGAAAATATAAATAAATCAGAAGGAATTGTAAAAAAAAATATTTGCAATAATCCATAAAAGGTAAAGTTAAATAAAAAGATGTAAAAGAGAAAACTAACTTGTTCCTCTTTTAGAAACCACTTGTTTCTGAATAAAATATTCAGAGTCTATATTTTATGTTAAGCATACAGAAATCTAGTGTCAAAGTTTCAGCTCGCTATATCTCATAGTGGCTGAGTTTACTTGTTTTAAACGTTTTTACTTTAATCTTCCATACCTTTACTTCTACGTTTAATTTCCAATCAATCCAGTGCCTGTATTATAAGTTAGAAGTACACAAATCTACTGTCAACGTTTCAGATTGATATGCCTTATGGTGTCTGAGTTTACTTGTGACAAAATTTTGCGGACAAACCGACAGAAATTTTTCTAAGGGTGGATTTGGTTTCTCCAATGTATGAAACGTAAAGAAAACTTGAAATGAGTCAGTTCTAAGTAATGTACATACAAAATCATTCTTTTATTTAAATAGATATATACAAGTTTTTTAGCTACAAAATATGTTATATGAATGAATATTTATAACATAAATATAAGATAATTTTATAAGTAGAATGTGGAAAAAAATGTTGTAAGTTTTATATAATTTTTTAAAAAAAATGCCTTCAGTCGTTCTATTATCATTTCGATATGGGACTAAAAGACGGGCAATATGAAAGTAATCTAACTTAGAGAAAACTTGTGCAGTGTAATAAAGTGCGAATCGTCAATCAGAAATCAATACTCGTCACGACTTGGTGTGGAGCAGGTCTATGATGCATGGGACTACATCAAGCAAGCACTCGAGAACCTGCCTTTCATTTCCTCTTCAATATTAAGACACCAATCTTATCTTCAACCTAACTTAAACATTGATTTTCTTCATGATGCGTACCTCCTTTTCTTTAATAAAAAAAGAAAAAAAATATTTAATTTAAAAATATCAGATAGAATTTGATCTGAATATTATATTTGAAATATTTTGTTCAGCATGCACGAATATAATGGCAAATAATTTATTTTCAATTAATTTTGTATAATTTTAAATTCAATAATTATGCATTTCTTAAAATAGTATTTCATAATATACAGAGTCTATAAAACAAATAAGGATCACACTCGTGATTGATTAGAAATCTGATTAATCACGACTAATGAATGTTTTCCAAGAATATTGATAAACGAATTTTAATATATATATATTATATATATATTTTTAAATTGTTTATTGCTTCATTTACTATTCTTCTCCTTCTGTTATTTTTATTTGCTTTTATTTGTTCCTTTTAGTTATTTTTCTCTCTGTAGTTAGTAGCTTACCTAGGGTGGTCGGCAGAGTGCGTGCGTGTTCGTCGCATTCGGCCTACCACTCAGTTAGCTTCGGCTACTCAAAGGGACTACTTCTGCCCGATGACGACAACTATCAAAATATCGTTGTGAGTCTTTTGTGTGTGTATTTATTTATTTTTCTCTTTCCTGTGTGAACTATATATATATATATATATATTATTAATTCGATGTACAAATACATCGAAACGTTGGCCTAGGAAGAAGTTTATTTTCTTTTATGACCTAGCCCTCAAAAACAAAACCTACAACATACAATAGAATAGAAGAGTTCACGAACAATTTTGTGTATATATATTAGTAAAAATTGGAACGAGTTCTTCTTGTATAGATACATTTAAAAAAGATATGTCCACATTGTTCTTCACATGTTGCTTTTTAATTTTCTCGGGTCTTCGAAAACACTTCTTAAGTTCAAGATTCTTCAATGCATAATGGGGTCCACTGTAGGTTTTTTCAATTGCATTATTAATAACTGTCGACATGTTTTAGGTTATGTTGCAGGTTACACATTACACTGGCTGTTAGTTACAGGTTGTGTGGATTTCTTCACTAAAAAGGGGTTTTACTTCACTGGTTGCAACAAACAAACTCCCAGAAACCACAAATGATTGAACATAATCGCTCTAAATTGGATGAATTTCTAATTGAAGTAATCGTTAAACAAATTAAGACTATTTCTAATATAATAGAGAAAAATACTGTCATAATTGCTAATTTTCATTCAACTTTAAATTCATAACCCGCCCACAACTTGTATTAACTTGCTCTCTGACGACATGATAAACGAAATGGCTCAGAGTGATTATCTTTAATCATTTGTGGTGAGTTACTTAATTATATATATATATATATATATATATATATAATATATAATATATATATATATATGATATATATATATATAACAAAAGATAATAAAATCCATCCATTTTCATATTGTGTATATGTTTGATGTTGATATGAGATTTCTTATTAACTTTTGTTTGTAGCCCTATGAAAAAGGTTTTAAATAAAACCGAAACGTTGGCAACGAGAGTTCAATTTTTTATCTTGGAAAATTGACCGAACTCCGATTAGAGAACACACCTAATATATATATATATATATATATACGTATATATATTTAATTTCTCAAGTTTTCTGAACTTGGTTTTCAACACTTCAGGTAAATTGAACACTAACTCTCCAAATGATTTATTCTTCAATTCCATACTGATAATCCAAAATATGCTATAAATCTAACAACAACAACAAAAAAACTACGCAATAAATTATTCCTACTTTTCAATCATCCTAGACAATCTTCAGGGAATTGATTAACTTCATTTGGAGAGTTAGTGTTCAATTTACCTGAAGTATTGAAAACCAAGTACAGAAAACTTGATAAATTAAATAGAAAACGAACGAAAATGTAAATTAGCATACTTTTTAGTTAAACACACACACACACACACATATATATATATATATATATATATATATATATATATATATATATATATATATATATATATTAGTGTATTTGGGGAGCAGGCCTTCATTTATACAAGTTTTGTTAAAACCTATGCCTATTTCTAATTTCACTCTTTTACGGGTTAATTTTTCGTATGAATGGAAAAATTAACTCGTAAAAGAGTGAAATTAGAAATAGGCATAGGTTTTAACAAAACTTAGATTATATATATATATTATATATATATATATATATATATATATATATATATCAATGATCAAACCACAATAAGAAATGGGAAAACAAGACTAAGATCTTTCAACCGTAACAAGCGGTCTTCGTCAGAGTCAAAAACCCAACTGATATATATATATATATATATATATTGTATATATATATATATATATACACTTTGGGAGCAGACCTTCTTTGAAACACTTTTCGAAGAAAAAAGTAATTCATATATGACATAATTGACAATTAGAATGGTGCAAATTGTGAAAGGCTTTATTGGTTATTTTTTTTTATCTCCTTTAAGATTGGGGACAGAGAAAAGTTGTTGTAGGTAGCTTAGGGCCCTTTTTAGTCCTCTTTAACCTACTTCCTTCTTTTTATTATTCTCTCACCGGACCCTTAGAGTTTCTATAAGGTTAGAAAATCCTTTCTTTTGAGGGTGTATTTATTCACATAAACGAGTAATACCTCTATCTAAGCCTATATATCTATAACCATGATACTCAAGACTAAGACACCACATTGTTCATACCCAATGTCTATAATGCATATTTCTTTTTAACAATATTTTTTTATAAGAAATATTTTATAATAATTTTTTATAAGAAATATTTTTTTATCAAGAAAAGATAAACAATCAAGGGTTGGGGTTTTCAGACCAGAGGCTCAAGGATGTATAATTATGTACAGTCATAATTTTGTACTCATTGTACAGTCTCATATATACAGTCATTGTTCAGAATCTACTGGCCAGACAATCAATTTTGATATTAAACAGTTACGACCAAGAGAATTACTCTTACTGTCGAAAGCATGACACATACAACACCAATGATGTAGTCCATCATAGAGTAATAGTCATAACTCTATGATAGAATCAATGTAAACATAGAAGTTACAAGTCTTTTCATATGGGAGTCAATCTCACCGTAGAAGTCACGATATTATTGTCAGTGAGATCGGTTTAGCATCATAGGCTGAATAAATGATACAATCAATTTTAACTTTCAAGCCATCACAGGTGTTAATTAGATTATGGGCTGAGAAACTTGAATCTCCAGCACTACTTATAAAGCATTTAAATTCATCCTCAAATCTAGAAATCGGCAGTTGGTCTTCTGAAAGAAGTCATGACTGAATGGACAAGGCAATCAGTCTTGCCGTTGAAACCACACAATTATACCTGATACACTAGATATTAACATCATAGTGATGAGTCTGTCAAGACAATTAATGAATTTATTATTAATTAAATGTCTCTCTCGAGACAATTAATCTGGCATTGATATAACGCATCAGATCGTAATGAGGCAGCTTGTTTTGCCGTTAAGGTGTTAGAGTTCTGTGACCAAGTCAATCAATCCTACCATGAAAACCACGATATATAACCGAGTTATTCAACCATCCCGTTATAATCATGATACTACAGCCAATATGTTGATTTCATTGTCAAATTCAAACACTGAAATAGTCAGTGAAATTCCACAACACTCTGAACAACTATTGTAGGGGAGAAAGTTGTGACCAAAGTGATTTTGTGATGGATATTTGAACACATGATGACTTGTCATCTACTAATAATGATGGTTGTTCAAATATTGAATGTATTACAACCTTTTACAAAATTTAATTTGCTTATCTGAATGCTTATTCTGAGTAACTATCAGTGAAACTTTTCTATTTTTAATCCTTTGTTATTCAGGATTAATAATGAATATTTTTATTCTTCGTTATTCATGATGACTTATTGTTACCAAAGTTATTGTTTGAAATTCATGAGTATTTATCTTTGTTTTTGTGTGTTTCTGAGTTGCAAGTGTAGCTAAAATATTTTAAATAATGAAACAAGTAAACATAATATAGAAACATGCAAGTTTCATGTTTTGTTAACATTTTCTTATAGTTTTTCTAGGGTTTACAACAGATAATTAAACAATAAAAGAAATGCAGCATTTTCCAATGATAATACTTTGAATTCCTCTTGTCTATACGATAATCTTCGTAGGGATTTTTAAGTGGTTTAGGTGTCTCATATTAATCAGAGTCAAGCTTTTAATAAACTTAAAATACTTTTACTTACAGGACAAAATCTATTTAAAGAAATATAATAAAAGAGATTGAAGCTTTTACTCAATATAAATAAGAAAACCTAATTCTTTTTATCTGCCCTTTGATTTCTCCTTCATCTTTAAGCTAAAAATCGAAGAAAAAAAAGCAGGTTTTGTCATTGTTGACTTTTGCAAACTTTTAGCATTGACGTTTTTAACATCATAGTTCTATTATATTTTTACAGTGATTTTAAACCAATATCTCAGTTAGGTAAAGTGATGTTTACTAATGAGTTGTGTTTGTCACCGGTTGGCTGTAAATCTCCATCCCTAAACTTCACCTACTCAAGTTTAATTAGGGTAGGGATCTATTAGGAATCTCTCAAGCCTCAGACTTTGAATCGATTTTCCTAAACAGACTGTACATTTAACACTCAACCTAGAGCTATTCCAATCCTCTTGACGAATTTTCACTAACTAATAAATCATTACTTTCTAATTCTAATAGCTGAAAGATATTAAATTACCATATTCCCTTTATTCAACATTCACTAATCTCCTTAAAAGAAAAAATGAAATGTACCATACTTGAACTCAAGAAAAGCTCATATAGGAGATCAAATATGCTACTAACTTAGTTACAACTTCAATATATTAAGGTAAAAAGCTAATGAAATGGTCTCCACTTATAAAAATTTAATAGTATAAACAACGCGTTTCGAACACGTATTGTTCTTCCTCAGGCATTAACTAAAAAACTACACTACGTGTTCGAAACACGTTGTTTATACCATTACATTTTTATATGTGGAGACCATTTCATTAGCTTATCTATTTATATTAATAGATAAGCGTACATAATATTATCCATTTATTATTATTTATTATATATTTATATATAATTAATACAAAAAATATATATATTAATAATTAATATATAATATAATTATATATTATATTATTAATTATTTATTTATTATTATCTATCTAGTCGACTATAATCACTACCAGCTACGTATTTGGGAATGACTACGACGATACCTTCAATAAGGCTGACTTTACACTTGACACTTCTTTAAAATCACATTAGCCATTATAAGATTCTAGCATTCACAGTGAATGATAAATTCTTGTCACTCTCTCATTAAGTAAAATGATTAAGAGGCATAGTTGAAAGTATGATTAAAGCATTGTTCCCAGTATATATTCATTGTGAAGTATTCATCCATATAATATATATATATATATATATATATAAACCACCATAAACTAAAAATGTTAGAGGCTATATTAATTCAAAAACTGAAGCCACGCCTAAATATTCAGGTGAAATATAGTAGCCGTATTTTGAAGCTGTTTAGTTCAAATCCAGAAACCCTTGCAGGTAGCGACTCAGGCCGAGAGGCCACTCACCCCACAGGATTAACGCCCACCATTTCTTAAACTTTATGGAAAACAACCCCTTCCACCTTCTTCATGTATATATAAACCAGATAATTCACCTTAGATCTTATTCACGTCCTGATGATGAATGTTGATCATTCGAAACATGTCGACCATAGGAGATGTACTTTATTGTGTAGACGAAATAACGAGAGTGTTATTTAGAAAAATTGAGAAACTTTCTAAGAAACAGGTATCAGCTAAATTTGGTGTCATTTTCAATAATGTGTGTGTCAAAGAAGGACTGCTACCAAAATTTACGAATATATATATATATTTGGTGTAATTAGGTAGCAGACCCTCATTAATACATACACAATTAAATTTTTTGCCAATTTTTCTATGGATGATTTTTCGATTTAGCTTCTCGAGTTTTCTGATCTCACACTTCCATTCATTTGGCACTAAATGTAATAAATCACCAAAAGATTTATTACATTTAGTACCAAATGAATCAGAAAACTCGAGAAGCTAAATCGAAAAATCATCCATAGAGAAATTGGCAAAAAAATTAATTGTATATATATATATATATATATATATATATATATATATATATATATATATATATATATATATATATATTGTATAGGTAGGCAGCAAATCTTTTTTTAAACAAGTTGAATTGAAATGTGCAGTAGACTATGCATTAAGAACTTTTTTGATGACTGTTCCTAATTTTCTGATTATTTTTCTTTCATTATGAGGCAAATCCCAAATTAATTTCGCCAGAGACACTTTAACTTTACCAGTTACGTTAACAAATCATGACAGGTTAAAGGAATTAGCAACCAATATATATTTTACTTACACAAGTTTTCAATTGCATATAAGTCATCTTCAGGTATAATTTGGTTAAACATTTAAAGAAACAAATTTAAATTTATATGAGAAATCGTTCAAACAATTTTGAAACAAATTTTAGATAGACTAAAGATTATAAATAAAAGTCAGCAGGTTTGACAAGTTAGCAAACAAGGTTTGTCAACTTAGCAAAATAACGTCCTATCAAAGGGTGATAAACTCTGAATTACTGCCATACCAACTTGATATATATATATATATATATAATATATATATATATATAACTAAAGCAATAAAACGAGAACAAAAACGAAAGAACTAACACTCACTATTCTCGATAATTTCGACTGCCTTGTCGTCTTCAAGAGATGCAAAGGGAAAAAGGAAAAAGAACACAGGAGCGGAGGCGTGAATCACGTCTATATATAATATTATATATAAACTAGAATTTAAAAAAGAACACATAGAAATTAAACCACTGAACTCACTACTACTAATACTAATCACTACTCACTACTAATATTATATATATAAGAAATGGGAAAACAAGACTAAGATCTTTCAACCGTAACAAGTGGTCTTCGTCAGAGTCAAAAACCCAACTGAACACTAGATGCAGAAAACATCTGGTGAGGAGTAGGGAAGAGTGGTATTTTAAAAGGGTGAAAGCACAGGAAAGGACTAATGTCCAGAAAGGGATGTTTGGGGAACAAAGGAGTACAGTAAGAAAAAGTAAAAAACTATCCGCTAGCTGTCAACCCTCTTTGAAGAGGCTATTGCCCTCGTCACGAAAGTATCAAGTTTGAAGAGACCGTTACTAATGTTTATAATATTAGATCTATTAAATTTAATTAGAGACGATTCAATAATATTTCTTAACAACATTGATTTTTCATAGGTAATAAATTTAGCTCCTGTCCAATCAATATGATGATTTTCATTTTTTATATGCGAGAATAAGGCACTACTTTTTTCCTGTCTACTTACGTTATATTGGTGTTGTTTTTTTACACGTGTCTTTAATGATTTACCAGTTTGACAAATATAAATTTTTTGGCAATTTTTGCACGGAATTTTATAAATACCAGCGGACTCCGATTCGCTGGGAGAGTTTTTTATTAACATATTACCCACGTTATTACGATTAGAAAACACTATATTAAAATAAAGTTGTTTGGCTAATCTTGGAAGGGGGTCCAATGATTCGTGGTATGGCAAAACTATAGAATTTGATAATAAAAGGGGCTCTGTTGAAGTATTAGAGAAAGTTTTTTTAGCACCCTTCAGAGCTAAATCAATATAAGAAGAGGGGTATTTTAATGAAAGGACAATTGACCTAATGTTATTAATCTCTTCATTAAGGAATTCGGGGGAGCAAACTCTTAACGCCCTCAAAAACATATTTCTAAAAACAGAAATTTTAACATTTTTTGGGATGGGAAGAATAAAAGTGAACGTATGCAAGTACATTCATAGGTTTTCTATATACACTAAAGCGTAACTCATTAGGTAACCTATGGATCAGGACATCTAAGAAGGGCAAATTACCACTTATTTCTTCTTCCATTTTGAATTTGATTGTCGGCACTAATGAATTAGTGCCCAAACATCCCTTTCTGAACATTAGTCCTTTCCTGTGCTTTCACCCTTTTAAAATACCACTCTTCCCTCCCACTCTTCTCAACTCCTCACCAGATGTTTTCTGCATCTAGTGTTCAGTTGGGTTTTTGACTCTGACAAAGACCGCTTGTTACGGTTGAAAGATCTTAGTCTTGTTTTCCCATTTCTTATTGTGGTTTGATCATTGATTGTTGTTTCACGTTTTTATGTGATATCTTTTTATATATATATATATATATATATAATAAAACTGTTTTAAGTACCTTTACAAGATTTATCATTAAAAGAGGACCACCTTAATAATATAAAATATATATAATTAAGGATGCAGAAAATAGAATAAAAATAAGTAAACAAATTAGTTTTGTTACTTCTTTAAGTTAACTTAATAATAGAGTGGAAGAAAATTAAGCCTATATCTGTAAGTAACAGGGCAGTCTTTGACAAGCGGTTTACACAAGTGGTACTACTCAGGTCTTTTAGCCTCACATGACTGACATTTATACACACGGTGAAGTTATAGTTTCGAGTATAAACTTAAAATAGAGAGTCTCTAGTCAGATAGCCTTCTCTTTCTCTAAATATTGATATTTAATAATAAATTATAAAATCTTTAATTGCAGAGTGATTTTTGAACGCATGTAATTTCCATTCTTGCATAATATTAAATCAAATTAAATAAAGTTTTCCTGAAATATTATTAGAAGGAATAATGAACATCTATTCGGCTAAAGATGAATTTAGAACTTTAACAATTAAAGTGTCATCTAATACCTCCATGACTATAACAGGCATAAAGCTTTTACAAAAACATAACAACTTACAGACAAATTTAAATGGAAGATTGTTTACCGTCCCCTAGGAGCGCTCATATCAGTTTTCTCACTTTCAATGATATTGAAAAATATCTTTTTCGGTGAAACAGTTTTTCTTTTGTGTTTGTGTTTTGTATTAAACAAACTACACCCTTAACAGATTTATTACTTCAGTTCGTATAGCATAGGTTCAGTATTTATTACTTTTTTAAACATCAAGTTCAACAATTCATAAATATAGTAAACAATTCTAATACAATCTACACTAAACTAATTCTTTTTTTCTATTAGCGGCTTTTAGTTAAAGTTTTAAAGAAGTTAAATTTTAATGTGATTCAAATTAATTTCATTTTAAATTGATAATTGGAATTATTACGAAGGAAAAACTGTAAATTAAGTTGATTATTAAGGCATAATAACTGTAAAAAAAATATTTGAAAACACATGTTGTTATTTTAAAATGAGCAATTATGGAAAATAATAAACGAACTTACCACTAGTTATTTTATTAAGAACTAACAATTTTTGTGGTTAAATAAATAGCTTTTCCTTCAAATAACTGTGTTTGGACGACATAACATCCTGAATCTTGAATTATTTTTCAGGCAGTTTTGATTTTTCATTGGTTCTAATTACTTTGTCAGTTAAATAAATTTATAATCATTGATTATAAAATAGTCTTACTTGTTATTATTTTGTTTGCACCTTGACCGTATTTGTCGTATTGTGTATCACTTTGTCATTTATAAATTTAACTTCAGAAAACTATAATGAAATATATAGAATAAGGATCTATAATGAATATCATCACTCATATAGAGAAATATCTTTCACTTCTATCACTTGTAGATATAATTTTCCAATATTTATTAACTTTTTAAACCCAATTTCATCGCATTCACACTGAATGTGTTCATCAATTTCCACCTCTTTCAGGCAGTCTACATTCATCATATGGTGTTAATTACAACTTGAAATAATTGATGGTTAGGATAAAAATGTCGGTGAAATATTTTACAAACTTTTTTTTTATTGAAAATGTTTATTATTGCTGTAAATTAAAGTTAAGTTCAAATTATTATTTTTTTTTTTTGACAAACTTAGACTGTTATTCTAGCTATTTGTATCTATTTCCTTTTTCATCTATTCTGCAATTACATTTTTTGGTAAAACTAGGATGTTGCAAAATAGTATTTCAGGCCATAGAAGGTTTGTTTTGCTCTAACTGATTTGATCTGACTACTGTTTTTTTTTTTTTGTGGATACCCTTGTGTTGAAGCACCCACATCAGAATCAACTTCTGTTTTCTGTTTTTATTATGATGGCGGTTTTCTTGAAATCATATAGCTTCTAAAACAGTTGGTGATTTCCCTATGTAAAATATTCTGATATTTTACGTCTCTTTTATGAAGAGACGTTTCTGGCAACATATAGTCAAACTATTAATATTTTGTTGTATAGAACGTACAAAAACATGAACTCTTTTTAAGGAATTTTCATCTCTCGCCTATCTTTTTCCTGGTAAAAATATCTAAACGGGATTACGCCTGCATCTTTCGTGATAAAAATTTCTATACGGGATTACGTTAAACACTTCTCAATGCTGGTGATAGTTCAAGTGACTATTATTTCCGTTAATTATGCCTGATGGCAAAGCAATTCAGCTTAAGAAACATGCTCTCTAAATTGGTAAAAGAGGGATAAATTGCAAAAGTTTGGATATAAATTCAGCTGAAGGGGTATTTACTTTTATCTCAATAAGATAGATAGTAGTTATCAGAGATCTCTTTATTGCAAATAATTGACTTTTATAATAGTAATTGAAAATAATAGAACCCATTGATGCACCCATATATCTTGGATTATTTATAGATATAACAGATACATTCGTTAAGGTGCACAGTAATGAACCAAATATAACATTTTTTTTCGAGAAATAATTCCATGTGTTATATCCAGTAAAATAGATAGAGCCACAACAGGACAATTGAAATCATTAAATCTTTTATCTATGAGTTCCATAATATTTCATTAGAGTATCTGATATGACTTAAACACAATAGATACATTAAATAAAAACCTAATTCATTTAAACGAGTTTGAAAGTTCTTTATAAGAAGCGTCAGTGTAGGCCACTTCAAATATTTTAATAAAAGTTGCATTATACTTGACAAGCCTGAAATATTATTTCAATATGGAGGCTAATTATACCCCACCTCGTCTTGCTTTCCAGACCCTTTTTTAAAGAGTTATGAAATGTAATCCTATTCTTATCTAATCAGATGTACGTGAAGTTTCTGGTTCTACAATAAGCAGCTTCAACATAATAAAATAACACAATGGAATAATATTTATAATATTTCATCTTCATACATATTATTATACTATCCAAAGGGGGATTGTACAGGTTAGATCAGTGGTTAACGTATTCGCCTCTAAACCGATAGGACCGAGGTTCGATCCCCATCTGGCCCTCAATTTATTCATGCAGGAGTTGAATAAATCTGACCAAGTTGTCCCTCGGAAAAGGGCATTATACCGTCAGTCTACGATACCGTCTACGAACGAGCCTGTACGATATCAGGTAGTCGTTCGTTAAAGTCGTTAAAGATCTCCACTCTAAATATACTCGAGTTAGGTAAAATTTAGTACTCTCACTGCAGAATCAATCTTCATAGTGTGGTATCACAAAGGGCCAATGCTCGGCCTACGTGTGTTCCCTTATGGGACTACCACTGACCTAAAGTAACTTAACCATACCATCCCAACTTTACTAGCTTCGCACGAGTGAATAAATAATACACATATTTAATGAGGAAGTTGTTTTCTAAAATATTGGCAAACACGCTTTATCATATCTGTGTTATGAAGCCTCTAAGTTAAATACCAAGTGGATTGTTAATTTCTCAGAATCAATACATTAAAAAAGAACATAAAATAACTCTCTAATAAATGACTTAATCATTATTCACATGTACTGTATTCACATTCTACACTTCATGAATATTATAAGCCAAATAGCTTTATAAAATTCATATAGAACAAACAATAGTTCATTGTTCATTCAACAGTTATTAGAAAAAGAATGACATTTTAAATCATTATTCATTCTAATGTACTAGATAAATAATTTTATTAATACATAAAAAGAATATAAGGAGTATAAACATTTATGTAAATTTATTGATACATAGTTAAAGATCATTAATATTGCTATTTTGGTTGTTTTCATTGTTTATAATACTGGTATATGTGTTTCCTCAATCATGTATTATACACAGACAAGGTATGCTTGATAGAATGGCTTCTTTTAGAGTAGTCACGCATGATGCTAAGCAACTAATACATACTTAACAGAGTATCTTCACTGTGTTTTAAGTCAATAAAAGATTATTAACATTAGTATTCCAAATGAAAACTATTATAGTTCATACAAATATATGAATCATTGTCTATGTATTTATCCTTATACGGTTGAATTTTGAAAAGAACAGTTCTTAATTGCTGCAATAAATCAATTGTAAAGGAATGAATATTGACAGATCTTAAAATAATAAAAATAAATATAGAATACATATATAACTGACTGGTAGAGGTCAGATGTAAAGAAATAAGAAACATGTATATAGTGGTTAATCATTTTTTAAGATTTTGACAGGGATGACGATCAGAGATGAAAATCTCAAACAAAATGTGCAAAGAACTGTTTGATCATCTTCTTCAAAGTCATTTTTGTTTAACATTTAATCTGAATATTTTGATATTCGTATTTCATATATGTTATGGCTTATATATTGTTCAAATTTAGACGTATATACAAACGCAAAAAGTTATTTACATAGAGCTAGTCAAGACACAATGAAGGATACAGTGGTACTTATTTTGGTTATTCGTAAGATGTAGTATTAATGACCGGTTGTAATGATAGAATATAGTAATATAGTAAAATCTACTACTCATATATATTACTCAACCCATCGTAAATAAATCCCAGGTTTTTGAATATTTAAGAGATATAGTTTAAGAAGAAATATTGATGTAGAGTTTTAACTCTAAAACCCTAGAATAAGGTAACAATAAACAAAAAAATCAACAAAGAGTTTTATTATACTTAAAACTAGAAGACGTGCCCGTCTTTGACGGGTATTTTACAAAAATCCGGAGAAGATACGTGGTATTCCAAAATATTGTTACAAATTATAGAAGAATAGAAAAATTTTATTATTAAATATTATATTTATATATATATATATATATATATTTATATATATATTATATTTATAGAATAAAAAAATATTATTATTACAGTCTATAACTGTCATTAGATATTGAATTATATATAGATATAGAGTCCTTACGTTTTTCAGCTTTAGATGCTGAGTTCACAATTTCATTTTATTCTAGACGTACTTGTTATTTTTGCGCGGGTAGGTAGGACTCACTTTTTTGAAGCAAGCAAATGATTTTCTGATAAACACAAACGAAATTAAACACAACTAACAATGCCTACTTGCTACAGTATTAAGCACCCAAAAATGCCTGTATATTTTTTTTTAGCTATATACCTGTATACTTTTGTAGCTAGCCAAACACAGCTTAAAAGTTCATAACTTTGCTTCAACGTTAAATTTTTCAATCGATTCAAATCTTAGCTTTTAATTTGGACATACACAAATATACTTTCAAAGTTTCAGCTAGCTATTGACTTATGGTAGTTGAGTTTGCTTGTGACAAAATTTTTGGACAAACAAACAGACAGAATTTTTTTAAGTGTGGATTCGGTTCCTCCAAATGTATAAAATGTAAAGATAACTTGAAATAAATTAGTGTTAAGTAATGTACAGATAAAACCTTTCTTTTATATATATATATATATATATATATAATATATATATATTTATATTTATATACAACTAAAAAATGATAGATCGGGATGCGGTCAGTTTCTTCCACTTTCAATTCAAACTCTCATTACCGACGTTTCGATTTTATTTAAAACCTTTTTCCAAAGGCCTACAAACAGAGGAAAACAAGAATTTCAATACTTTGGAAAAATATTTTAAATAAAATCGAAATGTCGGCAATGAGAGTTTGAATTGAAAGTGGAAGAAACTGACCGCATCCCGATCTATCATTTTTTAGTTGTATATCTGTCACACGGTCGAGAATTTATTAGTGTTTATATATATATATATATATATATATAAGATATATATAAGACCAAGATATAATATAACAAGATATATATATGACCAAGTGTCAATTTTAATTTATTTCAAATTGAATTTATTACTAATTCAAAACTTTTAATAACACTAAGTAAATAATTTTAAAGATACTTTTTTAAATAACTATTGAAGTTTGTGCAATACATGTCAAGAAATAATAAGCCTCTCATGGGAGCCATGAGCTATAATTGCCAAAAAAGATATAATATAAGATATATATTATATATATATATATATATATATATATACAAACAGTAGATATCATATACTACCAGAAGATATATTATCATGTACAGATACAAAGAAATATTAGTTTTCAGATTGTTAGTAAAGGCTAGTTTTTAGATGTTTATGTAAAAATCAACTTATCACGAAGAGGCTCCCATGAGAGGCTTATTATTTCTTGACATGTATTGCACAAACTTCAATAGTTATTTAAAAAAGTATCTTTAAAATTATTTACTTAGTGTTATTAAAAGTTTTGAATTAGTAATAAATTCAATTTGAAATAAATTAAAA
Organism: Hermatobates lingyangjiaoensis; assembly: GCA_026182355.1. Taxonomy (NCBI): domain Eukaryota; kingdom Metazoa; phylum Arthropoda; class Insecta; order Hemiptera; family Hermatobatidae; genus Hermatobates; species Hermatobates lingyangjiaoensis. Next base: position 2,671,059 of record JAPFBL010000074.1, on the reverse strand, counting down.
TTGACACTTGGTCATTTCTTATTTAGAGAACATATTCGATTTCATATTATTTGAAGGACACTATTGAGTGACTCCCGAAATTATTATAAAAAAATAATAAAATATATTTTCTTATTTAACAAAAGCATTACTCTGAAGCAATGTGAAAAGGATGCTGTTAATATTTGCACGTGCTTTGAAGCTTGTTTTTGTTTAGGGCAACGATTGAAGGGAATGTGACAGTACTCTTTTTCTTCTTCTTTTTTTTCTCAGACAATTGAGTAGAGTGGAAGATAAAGCAATGTCTTTCTGGCAGTTATCAACATTCCTAACTATTTTTCGGTCGGTTGATTCTAACGAGGAGATGCGAAAAAGATATTTCCACTCATGGATGGGGCAAAACAATTCTACTGTTTTACATCATCAATATTTTTGCACTTTTAACAATTATTGCCAGCAATAGCTACACTTTCTTAACTAAAATAAATAAGAAATAATATTCATATTGAAATAAGATTTCAGGCTTGTCAAGTAACAATTAACATTTATAAAGAAAATTAATAACTTGTTTTGCCTTTAATCCTCAATAAAGTAACAGCTCATATCTCAAATGGGTACTAAATAACAAATGAGCCATACATGTTTCTCATAGAGCAGTAAGAAGTACAGTAACAGTCAAGGCAATAACTTAAATAGTGGGAAGAGTCAAAAAAATTTTGAATAAAATTATATTATAAAAATGTTTGATGTGAATTGTTTTCTACAACAAGATCGTACAATTTATTTTATAGAAGACCACGAATAAAAATTATATCAATAGCCAGTTAGTCACCACATTTCTAGTGCACTAAAAAAAACCAAGTGTAAAAAATTTTGAAAAAAATTATATTATAAAAATGTTTGATGTGGATTGTTTTCTAGAACAAGAACGTACAATTTATTTTATAGAAGATCTCGAATAAAAATGATATCAATAGCCAGTTAGTCACTACATTTCTAGTGCACTAAAGTAAACCAAATGTAGCCAATTAAACTGCAAAGTTGAATATACTTACAAGAAAAACCTGAATTGAAAATGGTCTACGTTGTTTTCTAGAACAAGAACGTACAATTTATTTTATAGAAGATCACGAATAAAAATTATATCAATAGCCAGTTAGTCACTACATTTCTAGTGCACTAAAGTAAACCAAATGTAGCCAATTAAACTGCAAAGTTGAATATACTTACAAGAAAAACCTGAATTGAAAATGGTCTACGAGTGCCCAAATTAATATATATGTTAGTTTAAAAACCAATATGGTTATAAAAACATTCGATTGGCTTTCAGTGTGTTGTTCGGACCATAAAAATGATGAAATGGAAGAGGAATGGTCACATTTTTATAAAACAGTCAATAAAAACTTGTAAAATGAAATAATCAAACATTATTTCATAACATTACTTTCATATTAGTGATGTATACTTCATACCATAGTTGTGGCATTTTGACGATTAGTTTAATTTGTAGATTTTAAAGTGTAACTAATCATACATTATATACTTCTTTTTACTACTATATCTGATTTATTTTACGTTTTCAATTCATTTAATTGGTGAAATTAAGAAGAGTATATTGAAAATTGGTATAATTTATAATTATATGATATAATCATACAATATATATTATATTGTTTATTATATCATAAATTATTTATATATATATATATATATGGTATAATTGTTTGTTTATATTTTTTATTGACGTGGGCCAGCTCACGTAAGAACATGCATAGTTTGAAGAATAGCTCTTTCTGAAACCATACAATGAATATTCTACAATAATAGTTTTAAATTTTATCTAACTCAAATGTATTGAGATCGATAAAATTTTATTTAATTTTATTCATTTTAGTTTTAAAAAATTAGAGTACAGATCTTTTATGAGTATCTGATATCGTATAGGCTCGGGACCGACGGCTTAACGTCTTGTCCAAAAGACAACAAGCTCAGATATTTTTCAGCTTTTACGTTAATAAATCGAAAGCCACAGTAAGTACCGATCCCCGGACCTACCACCAGAGGTGAACACGTAAGTCACAGGTCTACTTTGTTCCCTCATGAGTTATGGTAGTCTTTGTTTGAGATTCGTTGTAACAATTTTCATACCATTTAAATTCTGATGACTTGAAATTTAGTGAAGATACTTGGTTCAGTTTGTGTAAGTATGCAACTTGTTCCACTATGAGGAACATGAAAGTAGATAGTGAAGTTATTCCTCAGATCCATAGCAATAAAAACTGTTCAAATAATCGGTTAAAATGTTTAATATCATGGAAATTTTATATGTGTTTACAATACATAAATTAATCAGTCACATGAATAATATAGTATAGTCTTGCCCTTTAGGCGGGCATAAGACTTTTAGGCGTAAATACGTCGACCTGATTTGATAGATGTGCAATGACTGGAAAGTCTGAAGCATAAAGATCAAAAGAACAACAAAACACGATGAAATATATAAAAAACTATTTATCTAATACATGCAAATGAATGATAATTTAAAATATGATTAATTATGTTGATAATTACTCATTAAATAATGTTCTACTGTTTGCTCTATTCGGAAACAGGAATTATTAATTTTCATACATTTGCTACGAGCTATTTAGCTTATAATATTCATGAAGTGTAGAATGCGTATAATTGGTCTTTCACATTTTCTACATTGTGACATTAACCTGTTGCAACAACTCACTCAACAATTAAATATTAACTTTTATATATTGTTCCATTAGTTCTCACCTAACTTCATTAATTAAATTAAGAACACTACGCTAATTAACAGCAGTTGATAAAAATAACTATTTCAAAAACATGTGAATAATGACTAAGTTATTTATTACAGAGTATGTATTACTATTTTTTTTTGTTTAATGTATTGTTTCTGAGAAATTAACAATCCACTTGGTATTTAACTTTGAAGCTCCATAATACAGATATGATAAAACGTGTAGACCAATATTTTAGAAAACAACTACCTCATTAAATATGTGTATTATTTATTCATTCATGCGAAGCTAGTAAAGTTGGGATAGTATGGTTAAGTTAGTTTAGGTCAGTGGTAGTCCCACAAGGGAACACACGTAGGCCGAGCATTAGGAACACACGTAGGACCACACTATAAAGATTGATTATGCAGTGGAACTACTAAATTTTGCCTAACTCAAGTGTATTTAGGGATCTTTAACTTCAAGAGTAGGGATCTTTAACGTGCACTTGATATCGTACAGGCTCAAGACCGACGTCCTTCTCCGAGGGACAACGTGCTCAGATTTATTCACCAAGTCTCAAGTAGATTTAGACTAGGGATCTTTAATGAGTACCTGACATAGTACAGGCTCTAGACCGACGGTTTAACGTCCTTCTCCGAGGGACAACGTGCTCAGATTTATTCACCAAGTCTCAAGTAGATTTAGACTAGGGATCTTTAATGAGTACCTGATATAGTACAGGCTCTAGACCGACGGTTTAACGTCCTTCTCCGAGGGACAACGTGCTCAGATTTATTCACCAAGTCTCAAGTAGATTTAGACTAGGGATCTTTAATGAGTACCTGATATAGTACAGGCTCTAGACCGACGGTTTAACGTCCTTCTCCGAGGGACAACGTGCTCAGATTTATTCACCAAGTCTCAAGTAGATTTAGACTAGGGATCTTTAATGAGTACCTGATATAGTACAGGCTCTAGACCGACGGTTTAACGTCCTTCTCCGAGGGACAACGTGCTCAGATTTATTCACCAAGTCTCAAGTAGATTTAGACTAGGGATCTTTAATGAGTACCTGACATAGTACAGGCTCTAGACCGACAGTTTAACGTCCTTCTCCGAGGGACAACGTGCTCAGATTTATTCACCTCCTGCATGAATAAATTGAGGGCCAGGTGGGGATCGAACCCTGGTCCTATCAGTTCTGAGGCAAGAACATTAACAATTGAGCTAACCTGGCCCCTTGGGATAGTATAATAATATGTATAAAGATGAAATATTATAAATATTATTCCATTGTGTTATTTTATTATGTTGAAGCTGCTTATTGTAGATCCAGAAACTTCACGTGCATCTGATTAGATAAGAATAGGATTACATTTCATAACTCTTTACAAAAGAGTCTGGAAGACAAGACGATGTGGGGTATAATTAGCCTTCATACTGAAATAAGATTTCAGGCTTGTCAAGTATCAAGTAACTTTTATAAAGAAAATTAATAACTTGACTTCCTTTTATCCTCAATAAAGTAACAATTCATACATGTTTCCCATAGTTCAGTACAGCAACCATAACAATATAGGTAATTGTTTATATAGCGTAGAGAATCACGCGAACTTCTCTGAATTAATAAAGTTATTCTCCAGTAAATACATATTACATACTATAAATATTACTGAATGGAACATTCTAAGAAATTAATACATTGATTTCTGTATACAATTCAGAAATGATAAAACACTTACACTACCATTTTAAAAAAAATGAATTGTCAAAATAATAATCTTTTTAGACAACTATGAACAATAATCTATTTTAAATTGTATAAGTAAATTATAAAACAGAAATTATCAAAAAGAAAATTTACAATATATATATTATAACTTTTATATAAATGATTACAATTACATTTATATAAAATTTATTTAAAAATGATTATACATACATTTATGATTATTCATAAGTATATTTTTTTTTTGGAATTATGTTTATAAATTATGCTTATAATTATGTTTAGTGAACATGGAAACATGAACTACCCTTTGTTCCATGTTAAATTAGAATTGACCAATGCTCATAAATTTTTGTATGTTCTGGTCACTTGATATTATTCATGAATAATTTTGAGATTAACTTTGAGATAAGTTGTGAAAAAATATTAGGGTTTCTGAAGTGCGTTTACGTAATTATGCTATTTGTGAATAAGTTATTCTTAACACCATCTTAAAAAAATCGGGAGTGGCCTACACTCTACTTTACTATAAGTAACTCAATGTCAAATTTCTTGAGTATATAAAACATAACGTATCATTTAAGCATAACATAAATATCTAAATGGGATATAATTATTAGCATTTCATTCGTGAGGTAGTACAGATAGTGATTGAAGGACATATCAATTTATAAGCTTATTTTTGTACATCACAAATAATTTATTATTTGCAAATAATTTCATTAGTATAACTACAGCAGTAATAACATTTTTGAAAAACCAAAGAGAACATTTCTTGAAACGAAATATTATCCTACAAGAGAACATGGCTATTGTTCAAATAGCCAGTAGATTTCTTACATCGTTTACTTAACATCCTTCTACATTGAATATTAAAGAAAAATTTTCAAATTTAAAACAGGAAAATACCCTTTTTTTCTGTGAAAAACATCTTAAACAGCAAAGAAAATGTTGTTTTAAGGTGATTTGTTAATTAAAGATGTACGATAATTACAGTTATTAATCTCTAAACGAAAGATTTCAATTTTGAATTATCTTTTAAATTTTTGGTTTTTAACAGAATTATTATAGTGGGAATTTTATGGCTTCTTATAATTTAATAAGATCATTTTCCTTCCCCTTTGTCAAATAACATATATACGAATTTTTTCTGAGTGAGTGTTATCATTTACCTGCACAATATTATTCCTCTTACATCTCTTATAAGTCAATAATATATTTTCATTTTTCCATTAGAAACATCAATTTTATCTCAGTGGATTCGCTTAAAAAATTTCAAAAAAAGTCAATGTAAACAATGTAAAAAAATACAAAAAATTCGACAAGTATAGCAGGTGATCTCTTAGTCTAGAATAAACAAAGAGTTTTTATATCGTTATTGCTCTTTCCCGTAATTGAAACTTTATGATTTTTTTTTATGAATTGCTAATTTTTTGTTCCATTTTTGGTCAAATTTTCATTTTTTTTTAACGAGCCGTTTAGCGTCAAAAAACATTTTCTGAAAACACAAATCGTACTGTAACGCCCCATTAGCGAATGTAATTTTGAAAAAAAATATCTCAACTCATTCTACACATAATGTTCTATTTATAGGCATAGTTTCATTCTTGTCCGTCAAACAGTATGGCTTGTATCGCTCTCACAATGTTTGAGATTGAATTATAAGTCAAAATTTTTACATTTTATTGAAAAAAAAATATTTCCTGTTGTCTTAAAATTCTGAATATATTTTTCGTTTGTTGCATTTGTAACTTCAAAGATAATGTCAAAATTTCAAAACTCTAGAGTTATCAGTTTAGGAGAAATAAATGTTTTAAAAAAAACAATTTTTGGCAAAAAAAGTGACTTTCCCAGCATGCATAATTCTTCCCAAACAATAGGGATCTTTGTCTTTATGAGGCCCATTTTTGTGTAAAATATCAACTTGATCCATCAAAGATTCTGGACCGTAGCGTGGTAACAAGCAATGCTAACACACGCACCCACCCACCCACGCACCCACCCACACACACACACAGACATCATCGTAAGAACTTGATAAAACGACTTCTGGGACCTCAAAACATGTAATTCCGTCAAAATCTCGAGATCGAATTTTTTCACGATCACTATACTTTACTTATAGTAAAGTAAAAAATATATATATTTACTGTAATAAACGATTTTAAATTTTAAAATATAATATAAATAAATTGAAATGAACTAAGGTAAGCTAAATATACAAAAAGAAGAAGTACGGGAAGATGCTGAAGTATAGCAAAAACTCCTTGTTAACTCTGCTCAGGCTATGAGCCCCAGGTAAATAATTGGTGATGAGAAAAGTATTATGACTGCGATCCCTCCTAAGACCAGGATCAGAAATGTAAAATGCGTATTTATATATTTTTTTGTAGGATCACGACCAACGACCAACGAGATTTTTCGTGCATTGATGCACGTTGGAGTCAGGGAGTTCCAAGCCAGAGGCTTTCACCTGCTTGTCTGTTTGTTCTACTTTAATTGTTCAGGTCTGTCGAGTAGGTCGGTATGTTAGTTTCTGTCCTGTCTATGGTGAGTATGTTTCGTGGTCGTATGGTCGTTGAGTCTAAAGTTGTCAGTTATCGTTAATTTGGTGATCTGATTAGTCGGAGGGGGATTAGTTTCAGGGAATTTGAAGTAAAATTGTTCTTACTAGCAGGTTAGAGTGTAAGGGAAGTTTTCTGTCTTCATTGATAGTCAGACGCCTAAATGTAAGTTTCTATTGATACCATCCTTAGATCACGCTAATATCGATATTTCTCGCATAAAAAGGAGCATTGGCTACCGGGCGAGCACACTTGTTCTGGACAATCTGGAGTCGGTTTTTGTTAGTTATCGCAGAGTTGTACCAGACAGAACATCCATAGGTCATGGTAATTCTTATAACCGCCTTGTAGACAACCTCCTTCACTGTATGAGGAGTATCCCTTGATTTAAGGATGGGGTATAAATGACACAGCAACGCTGTACCCTGTTTGTGCTTGGTTGCTAGATGGGTTTTGAAAGTTACTCTGCTATCCAGAATAACTCCCAGATAGCGGACTTCTCTCGCAAATGGTCATCTGACCATTCTCTCCCAAGATATATAAATATTGATAAAAGTATCGACCGTGGAATAGAAACAGAACTAAAGTTTATCAGAACTCGGTTAGTTCCCCATATGTTCTTCTTATATCCTCATAGAAACCCATAATTAGAACAGACCGAGTCCCGATAAACATCAGTTTTGTTTCTATTCCACGGTCGATACTTTTATCAATATACATCAAAATTATTTTGATAAGTGACTAAATTTAACTGATACCTTTTTTTTAACAAGCGTATCCATCCTGAATGACATTCTCATATTCTGTTACAAGGCAAACACCTATCGCCTTTACGTTTATATGCATTATTTTGTTCTTTAATAAAATTGTTTAATCCTGATTTTAACAGCTTAAACGAATCAATTGACAGATTGTAAAATATGCCTTTGATCTGTGACTTTTTAGTTTTTGAATTGAAAGTGCAATATGTAGATTCAAGGGCGTATTTCTCATGGACACTAAGTGCCTACTTTGCTTTGAGCCATAAGAGTCTTTAGGGCTCCAAGGGTTTACTTCCTTTAGGAAGCAGTTTTCATCAAGGAAGCTAGCTATTAAGGCAGTATTCTAAAGCTCTAACAGATTCATTCATAACAGACATTTCAAGTAAAATTATTCGTAAAAATACAAAAAAGCATGGAAATTGTTTTAATGAAATTATGTGTTTTTGCGTAATACAATCTAACGAGGGAAGAATAATAAGTATTTTGGTAAAAAAACACAAGAGTGAGAAAAAATGCTAAAAATGTATATATACCATCAGGAGTGTCCAAAACATCTGACTGTAGACCTAGGAGTTCATGGAGGACACTAGTGATGAAACTTATATGTTCTTATGAGCTAAATTTAGAAATCTTGTTGGAACTATGGAAATCATTTTCTTAATTTTTTTTAAAAGTTTTTCAGTTTTTCCAAATCAAATTAAGAAGAAAATCCAATATTATTTTATTTCTGTAACTTGTTTTGTTGCTTAAATACTTGTTGTCCCATAGAAGAACTATAACTACATGAATATTTGTGTTAGGTAGTCAAAAATATTAATTTATATTCCAAAAAAGTTCTCCAGTTTTTAGGTAGATTCGAAAATTTCAAGTAATTTTAAGAATCAAAAAATTGTTATAATAACAACTTTGTTAGTATATGTACGCTAAAAAAAACCAGTAATCAACCTAAGGTATGTACGAGGTGTGTAAATAAAGTAGTGAGACTGATTTTTTTTTTAAACTTTCTATTCAAATATAATTACAATGTGATATTGTCACCTTCAAAATAGTTCCCTTCGGAAGCCACACAGCGCTGGAGACGGTCCTTCCAATCATTGTAGCATTGCTGGAACTCGGATTCTGGAATGGCCTTCAGCTGGTCGGTTACAGCAGTTTGTATGTTTTGTAGTGTCCCGAAATAAGTTCCCTTGAGGTGATTTTTCAATCTCGGGAAGAGGAAAAAGTCACAAGGACTCAAGTCTGGTGAATAAGGAGGCTGAGGAGCAACAGGAATGTTTTTACTGGCCAAAAACTCGTTTTCTTTTCGGAATTTTCGGAACCATTTTCGCACAAATTTTTCTCATCTCCAATTCATTGGTCAAAATGTGATGAACGGAGGTGTGATTCAAATTCAACTGTTCCCCGATCATTCTGACTGTCAAGCGTCGATCTGAACGCACAAGGTTCCGTACTCTGTTGATATTTTCATCGGTGTTTGCACTTGAAGGCCTTCCGCTTCGTGGTTCATCTTCAATCGACTCTCTTCCTTCTGAAAATTCCTTAAACCACCGAAAAACCTGTGCCCTTGATACAACACGTTCTCCATAGGCCTCCTGAAGTTTTTCAAAAGTTTCGGTTGCATTATGTCCAAGTCTGAAGCAAAATTTGATTGCACACCGCTGCTCAACTTTGAGGTCACTCATTTTTAAAACGCTCAAGAAAAAACCATTTCACGAAAACCAACGCTACGGACAAACAAATGACTGTGGCGAGTTCAGATTCATACTGGAGGCGCATCACACGTGCACCTGACGCTACTCAAGTAGCGTTCGTCTCCAGCGTTGCCAGATCGAAAGCGACGTTGCCAGTCTCACTACTTTATTTATACACCTCGTATACCTGTATAAGAAAAGCTACCTCCGATGTAAGAATGTTTAACCACCTTTAGAGTGTCATAATGTACATACTAATAATTGGAGAAATCTGTCTATGATATAAAAAGTAAGAGCGAGTTTTCAATGACATTATGTTCAAATATTATCCAAGAATAGCATTGGAACAAGAATTTTAAAGTTATTATTATAGAATTTTAAAGAATCATGCATTGTTATTTAATGTGCATATCGAAAAGCATAAATATTTATATAATGTATTCTTCAAGTGATGGATAAATTACAATTATCTGAACGTTATTGATTTTGAATGGATTCAGCTAACATCTGTTCAAGCAGAACCTTGTGATCTATTCACATTCATGTAGTGAATTTGTATACATGCTTGCTGAGTCCAATATTCCATGAATAAACAAGTGGGGCTGTAAGCACTTTAGCGCTTTAGTTAAATTCTGTCGCTATAATCAAACTGCGCTTGTAGGCCGGAGGCATTTTAATCTAACTTGACTTTTCAGCTAAGTCAGGCTTTTCTCAATTCATGAAGAACTCGTTGAACAGTTTAGAAGCCCTTCACAAAGATATGGCTGTGACAACCGCATCCTTACTCTAGTTCTATTTTAATTTAAATTAAATGGTAGATTCAGCTCATAGAACATTGGCTTTGAATTAACTTTAATGTTTATGTTTTCATTTCAATTAAATAGTATAGAAACAAACTCTTTTCAAACAAATATTATTTACTTTTTTGGTTATTTTTAAACAATCTACACACATACATACACACACACACACACACACACACACACACATAATATATATTATATATATATATATATATATATATATATATATATATAGCTCAATATAGACAAGGAACATAGAGACATCAAAAGAACACACTTACAGTCTTTAATTTTCGGTTTGAACCGTCTTCAGGAGAGATAAGAGAGGGAAACCAAGCGCACTGGTTTCCCTCACTTTACTCTCCTGAAGACGGTTCGAACCGAAAATTAAAGACTGTAAGTGTGTTCTTTTGATTTCTCTATGTTTCTTTATCTATATTGATCTATATTTGTCCGTTTTGGATCGTATTTCCAACGAAAAAGTGTATATATATATATATATATATATATAACAATAAAATAAGCAGTGACACATAAACAGAAACACAACAAAGACTCACTTTTCAATATTTCGACCGTAATAGCGGTCGTCCTCAGGAGAAGAAGTGAATTGACGGAGGGACGACAGTCAACTAAAGGACTCACTGGGTGAGGGCTAAAGCAGTGCTGCCGCAAAGGAGACAAATAAAAAAGGAACTAGGAAGTCGAGAGCAAAAATAAAAAAAAAATGTTTTTGAAGGTAGAAAAGGTTAAGAAAAGAAAAAATAAAGAAAAAATATATAGAACAATTAAAAAAAAAAAAAAAAAAAATAAATAAAAATATTTAAAAAAAAATATAAAAAAATAAATAAATAAAAAACTAACGATTTAAATTCAAGCCAGGATTCGAGCGTGCCCCCAGGAGCCAAATGTGGGCTTCCTCAGAAGCTTTTAGAGTAACTTGTCTGTTATCACTGGGGACTTGTTTAAGGGACCTTAAACAAGTCCCCAGTGATAACAGACAAGTTACTCTAAAAGCTTCTGAGGAAGCCCACATTTGGCTCCTGGGGGCACGCTCGAAACCTGGCTTGAATTTAAATCGTTAGTTTTTTATTTATTTATTTTTTTTATATTTTTTTTTAAATATTTTTATTTATTTATTTATTTTTTTTTTTTAATTGTTCTATATATTTTTTCTTTATTTTTTCTTTTCTTAACCTTTTTCTACCTTCAAAAACATTTTTTTTTTTATTTTTGCTGCCCTCACCCAGTGAGTCCTTTAGTTGACTGTCGTCCCTCCGTTAATTCACTGCCCTCACCCAGTGAGTCCTTTAGTTGACTGTCGTCCCTCCGTCAATTCACTTCTTCTCCTGAGGACGACCGCCATTACGGTCGAAATATTGAAAAGTGAGTCTTTGTTGTGTTTCTGTTTATGTGTCACTGTTTATTTTATTGTTATTTGTCCTGCCGGACCGTTTTTCGTTTATAATGGTATATATATATATATATATATATATATGCAGAAAAATCACAATAAATAAACACGTGATGCAATCAATGAAATTAAACCACAAGGAAAAAAAAAGAAAACATTAGAAAAAATGCTCTGAGACCTTTCAATGTATGCAATCAGAGAGCAAACAAAGTAAGAACTAAGAAGATAACATAAAAGGTATGTGATAATTTATTTATATATTAAATAAAAGGTATCACATACCTTCTATGTTATCTTCTTAGTTCTTCCTTAGTTTTACTTTGTCGGTTGAAATAGATATCAGCTTAAATGATTCGTTATAAATGTATATTCCAATATCCTGTAATTTAATAATTGTATTTTTATGATTTATACATAGGATTTTAAATCTAGTATTATCAATCTAATATTATTTTATATCTGTAACTTGTTTTGTTGTTTACATTTCAGTTGTTTAAAATGCCATTTGTTATCCAACAGAATAACTCTAAATACATCAAAGTTAGTGTAAGGTAGTCAATATTATTAATTTATATTCTAAAAAAGTTCACCAGTTTGTAGGTAGATTCGAAGATTTGAAATAATTTTAAGTATCAAAAAATGCTTGTTATAATTACATTTTGAACTAGAAAAAAACCAGTAGTTATCCTAAGGCAGTGCTTCTCAAACGGTGCGGTGCTCCCGGGTACATTGATGCTCCCTGGAAGATAGGTGCCCCAAGATAACCGAAGAATTAAATTTATATTTTAAAATTATGCATCATTTTCATTTATTATAGTAACACCAATGGCTTTCACGTTGAGTCGAGCCACCACTTGATATTTTGAGCTCGAAGGTATATTTCTTTAATCTTTAAGCAACAATGAATAATACTCTCTCTTTTCCTTTCCTTGGAGGTTTAAATCATTTGTCACTGATCTTTCTCTCTAAAAAAAAACATTCCTTTTAATTTTCTATAATTTTTTATTTTCAAATTTCAGGACTAAACTTTCTTTATTAAAATCAATGATGTACCCCAAAGCATTCGTTATTTCATAGGAGAGCCCTGAAGGAAAAAAGTTTGTGAAACGTTGCCCTAAGGTACACCTGTTAAAAGAAGCCACCTCTGTTGTAAGAACGTTTAACCACCCTTAATGTATGTCATAATGTATGTTATCTTGGGGTTTCAAAAACACGTTGTTTTACTGGATTTGTTCCATTTGGTAATTATGCTTCACAGAAAGATTTCCCTTTTTAATGTCATTCAGCGTGTATTTTTAGAATCTTCCGAAGGACGTTAGTATTATTTAAAGCTTGTTGGTCGTTGTTCTAATTCACATGATGGACAGGGTTGCACAGTCCTCTCTCGTTGATCAATAATATATGCGCATTAAATATCTTCTACATACTTTTGGTATGACTCTGCCTGTTTGTCCCTCATTGTAAGATATTAGAATACGATGTTTTGTGAAAATTTTTGAGTTTAATGTTATTATTATCTTTACTTGTGATTATAGTGACAGGAGCATTATTATTAAGTCTTTCTTGTTCTACCTATTTTAAATATTAGTGATTATAAGAAGAGTTAGTCATCTTCAAAATATCAAGTTTGAAAATATCAAAAAGCGTAAAATTGTTTACGTCTATCTGGATTGCTATGTTTAATTTTTCAAAATGTATATATTCAGAGCCCATATGGTTATGCATATATTCTTTTCTACTAAGCACCAGGTGATAGACAAACAGCTATGAAGTTCATATTATGTTGTAGCATAAGCTTGGCAGTTCTATGGGTATGATTATGTGCTAGCCAATAGTGTGTAAGTAATTATTAATTTAGAGTCTTTCAAAATATTTTAGTATTCAACTATTTCACTTACATCAAGTTTTAAGAAATTTATAGTTCTAGGGTGATGCAAAACTCTTTCTATTTTTTGGTGCAAACAGGTGAGACAATAATATTTACTTCGTCATTGGATACATACTGTTGCTGAGACAAATGATGACAGCAACATGTAGTAGATAGCAAAATTGTAGATAGCTAAACCGATAAATCGTAAGCCGATACCATGAAATCGTATATATTCCGTGGCTGAAGACTACATAGAAGATGAATGGCTACGTACCTTTACGAATGACTCCAGTACCTGGATCCGATAAAACAGGAACCACCTACTTTTGCCACCTTTTCCAGGGACATCTAGCTGTAGGAGACCGCTTGAACTATGATGGAGGATTGCTGTCATTGCGCTGCCAATTCCGAACTTGCGATAATCAAGGGTAAGATATCAGCAGTCTTTGCCGTAGACTCACAAGCTGTAATCCACAATCAGCCCACAAACTCAGATACCGACTGTGAAAGAACGATTCATTAGAAGAAGACTGTTCAACAACCTACCAGGAAATGCCTGCACCTCAAAGAAACAGTGGAACCTCTTGAAATAGATGGAAACAAAAAGACGATCTGGCTAAACAGGGTACAAAATTGCAGCAACCAAATTACCCCACAACTTTTCAAGTCTCAAAAGCCAACGTCACCACGACAGTAGATTAGAAAGAGAAACAAGTCTTGCAGTAGAAAGCTGCTGGGGATATATGGGAAAGCAAAGGGCTATAATAAACACGACCTGACTCGGATCAACGTTCTCACTTATCCCTGAAAACTTGACATCTCTGCTACATATCATCAGAGTACTCAACATCACTGAATCCAACTCTGATGATGGATAAAGGAAATAGATAAAGCCCACATCAGGACTTGACCTGCCTTCGATCAGACAGACACCAAAGAGGACCAGATGTTCAAAAAAGTCAGTCCGTACTGGTAGCACAGCACATAATGGTTACACTGCCAACAGGAGGTATTAGCTAGTAGTAGTATATATTCTTTGACAATTTATGATGGGTAAGAGAAGTAATAGACAAATATTACGAGTAATAGAGAAGCAAAGTCTGAAGAGGCATATTGGACGTCGGTCATGTATCTACATTGCAACTGCAGCAGGGTCATACTTAGAGGAACTAAAAATGCTTATAACAAAAAACTTAATGTTTACCGTAAGTTAATCCAATGATTGTTACAAACCGAAATATCTACCATTATTTAATGAATTATGGATGTAATAATATTCAACTAATTTAATTGAAACAACTAAAAACTTAATCTAATCTAATTGTTTACTACAATTAAGATACTTTGTATGGAGTAATATATTCTTAATGATATATAAATCTCCTCTATATTCGATTTCTTGTAATCATATTAAAACGTTTGTTTTTATGACTGTAATGAAACTGTATTATCCTAACAACTTCTAATAAAGTCAAAAAACATTGATATATTTCTATCAATTACAATGATTAGAGAAAGATAATTTTATTTTGCACATCTTAAGTGCATTTCTACTTAATATTCATAATCTACTAAAACAAATATTCATAAAGTTCACTGTGAAATTTATGAATATTAATGTTTTTGGAAACCTATGGAACCAGATGAATTTCTATTTATTATAAGAGAGACATAATTTAACAACTTTTTTTTTAAATAAGTTTTATGAAGTTTTGGATATTTTATTCCAAAGAATATAATTATTCAGTACTGGATATTTAAGAAAATAATCCTAAATTACTAATGAAATTCAAATTACTGACTGTAATATAATTTTAACAATATAAATAAACTATAACTGATATAGATATATGAAACTTTGGTCTTTAAGTTCTAAACTTAGTGCTCTAAGTGAGTTCTAGCATGACTCTAGAGTTTTACAAAAAATTAAGGTGTTTTGTCACTACTTGTGTTAAGGAAAAATTATTTTTTATCCCTCCTGACAGAAGTACAAGTTAATGATCAAGAAACGAGTGTGTACATTTCTTTAAATGTTGTTTATATTAATATGAGATAAACTGAGCTATTTTGCTAAGGAAGGTTAATTTTCAAACGAAATGTGTTATACTTTTTTTGACTTTTAACGTATCAGGGGAGTTAAAGCTGGTCGGTTGTGGGTGGACAGGGCCAGCCTCTAATATGGACCTCTTGTTTCAGGCCAGGACTGCGGTGGGGGAAGCCAAGACTCACAGTCGGCCCGGCGACGTCGATCGTTTCGCCTCTGCCTCTTCAAGGTAGGAGCCTTTTTTTTTAAACGACATTTTTTTTCGATCCGCGTGTGTTTACAGCTCGCAGTTATGTCAATTCGGACTCGCAACATCTTAACAATACCAGAGCCTCAACCTCCTAAATATATTATATCCCAACGACCTCAGCATAGTAATTACTACAGGTATGATTGTGAATCAACTTTAATGATAACATTTATTGGAATAATGAATTTTGTTAATGGGAAAATATTATTTCTGCTTGTAGCCCGTGATAAATAACCTGGTCATGTACCATGTACCTCATTGTTAAGAGAAGTGTTAACTCAACTGCCTGACTAAATCTTCATCTAGATTTTCTCATTCCTGAACCAATCATAAAAAGACCTGTTCATAACCACTCATAAAATAAAAGTGCCTGTTATTATCACCTTATAATTGAAAAGATATCAAAAAAATCAACATATATCTTTATTTATATCAGACTTTCTATTTAAAGTTTAGGAAATTTTAATTTTAAAATATAATTAGAATAACAGACAGCAAAGTACAATGCTTGAGTAAATAATTAATTTACACAGTTTTAACTTATTCAGATTATTAAAAACTGGTTGCTGACACTTTCAAGTTATTTAGAGATTGTACCTTTCACGAAAATTGTAGGAAAATATTATTATAGTTCAATTACCTCTCACTCTATTTATAACAATATGTCACTTAATTAGAAAAGTTTGTTTTCTACGAAATGTTTCTCTTTTCCCTTTTTTTATGAGTATGAGGGATTCTTTTCAAATAGATTTTCAATATAGTTTAACAAGTGTTAATTTGTAAAAAAAAAATATAATAATTTAAGACATTTTATTTACAGAAACATATTTTTAGCAGAATAAAAACTATTCAATAAAGAAAAAGAAAAACAAGTTTTTTTTTTATTTTTATCAATTTGAGTAAATCAAGGTGGCTCAATTAAAATTAAGAATTCATTGTTTTTTATGATAAAATCTCTGTTATTAAATATAATTATTTGTTATATTTATTAAAATGCAGTTCAATTGAAATGAATTGATATTTAAGCAAAAAAAAAAAAAAAAACTGAGGAAGGAAACCACTGAAACAACAATAAAAGTCAGTTTTGGTTTTTGTTGTTGTCTGTTTTGTCTATATTATTCACTATATTTTATCTACAACTTGGCTTTTGATATCTCCAACTCAATAAAACTCTTCCACTTCATAATTCCTTTCGAGTTTTTTTTTATGACGACCTGTTACTCAAAATATCGACTATAATAAGGTTTTCTTAAACTCTTTTTTTCATCTGTAAAATTATTTCTTTCATTTTTTTTTTAGAATAATTTATAAATTAGACCCCGATTAGTTATCCAGACTCAAATCAAATCCTCTTATATTAAGTTTATAATCAGTTTGTTTAATTCTTTAAATTCAAGGACTACTCCATTACTTTTGTTTATAAATAAGGATATACCATTATCAATATCAATGAGGGTACAGTCCTTTATTTATTAACTGAACGGCACATTTTTTGAGTATACGACTGTATAAAGAGACAGATGAACAAGGAATAAGAACTCCAGAAGTGTTATTTATTAAAAAGGATCACGCATCAATCAATATAATACAGAAGTGATGTGTCAAATTTGAATAATATTTATTCAGATATATTAAGTTGACGTTATTACAGATTTTTTTAAATATTTCATATGTATACACTTATCCTATAAAAATACGATCCGCAACGGACAAAAATAGTTCCGTCAACATCCATTTCCATCATCACATCGCCATTCATGCTAATAATCACGGACTCCCCTTTAATGAGTGTCGCAGTTTGCGGATTCTGCGACAAATACCCTCTGATTGCAAAGATCTTACTCTATGAGTCTTCGAAGAGGCCCATATTTGGCTGCTACACCTGGCTTTAACCTAAAGTGACAATGCTTCAATTAAGTAATTAGCTCATTGTCTTTGCATATATTTTTTATGTTATTCTTTATTATCTAATACACTTTCTTATTATGTAATTATTTTTTTATTATTTGATTAGTTTATTTAATATCGATATTATTATTTGTATTCTCAATATTTCCCATTTCCCATTTTCCCATTTCTTATTGTGGTTTGATCATTTGATCATCATGTGCTATTTCACGTGTTTATGTGAAATCTTTTTAATATATATATATTATATATATATAATATATATATATATATATAATATATGCAGAAAAACCACAATAAATAAACATGTGATGCAATCAATGAAGTTTAAAGCACAACGGAAAAAAGAAAACAATAGAAAAAAATGCTCTGAGGCCTTTCAATGTATGTCATCAGAGCATTTTTTTCTATTATTTTCCTTTTTCCATTGTGCTTTAAACTTCATATATATATACCAATTAAAATAAGCAGTGACACATAAACAGAAACACAACAAAGACTCACTTTTCAATATTTCGACCGCCATTACGGTCGAAATATTGAAAAGTGAGTCTTTGTTGTGTTTCTGTTTATGTGCCACTGCTTATTTTAATTGTTATTTGTCCTGCCGGACCGTTTTTCGTCTATCATGGTATATTATATATATATATATATATATATATATATATATATATATATGATCAAACCACAATAAGAAAATGGGAAAACAAGACTAAGATCTTTCAACCGTAACAAGCGGTCTTCGTCAGAGTCAAAAACCCTTAAAAACTCTTAAAAGCAACTCTGACGAAGACCGCTTGTTACAGTTGAAAGATCTTAGTCGTGTTTTCTCATTTTCTTATTGTGGTTTGATCATTGATTGTAATTTTACGTGTTTATGTGAAATCTATATATATATATCTAAAGTAGTTTAATTTAAATTACTTTAGTGTTACCCTTGATAATGATAGATATATTAACATTAGTGAACTAGAAGTTTTTGTAAGGTTAACGCTAATAGCCTTAAGTAAAGTGACACTCCGCGGATCAGGCCTAATCTAAGTGAGTACCAGTTTTCAAGTCCATCTGCCACATGACCCATTGGTAAGGGTTAACTAACCAAGCAATCCAGCAACAGGAAAATACATAAAAGGTATCAACAAAAACTCAACAAACTCAGACTAATTTGAGTCTCTCTTTGAAAATTTGAAGTATAGTAAAGCAACTGAATATAAACAGCGTGAATCTGGCGATTTTGTTCTGGCTTTCAAATAAAGATTTAGACTAGGTCAAAAAGTGTGAATTGTAAAACAGTCAAAGTAGAAGTATTTTATAATCACTTACATGTCCATATTAATAAATCTAGTAAATAACAATTATATGATAGTTCTATGAACCAGTGTTGCATTGTTATTCACATCTTACCCAATTCATATTTCAATTTCCTTTGATCTTCCGACTGCTGTCAGACAGTTTATATAAACGTTAGTTCAAATAGTACCTCTATACATGTTAAAGTTGGCAGGTAATTACCAGATGTTATACAGACAAACATTCAGCAAAAAAAAAAAAAAATGCAGTCCCGTTTGCATGGAACTCATTTCCGACTGACAGAATGAAAAATACTCTTGTTATTTTACTTTCCATCTGCTTCAAAATAAAATACAAGTATAATACTTAATCCAGTAAAAGACATCAGTCACTTTTTATTAACTTTCATCCAATAAACAGTAATCAATTAATTTTTGTGATTATATATTTTACACCAAAATATCATTTTTTAGTCATATGTGGTAGATGTCATGTCATATATATATATATATATATATATATATATATATATATTGGAATAAGTAGGTGGCTTATCTTCTTTTAAACATGTTTCATGATAAATGAAACTAAAAGGCTATGATCATGTTTCATGATAATAAAAGGCTGTCCCATTGTTGATTCTGGGTCTTCATTTAAGTCTCTAACTAATCTTAATTCTTACTCTATTCACAGTCCTTCCTCCTGTATCTCCACTGACTGTGTTTACCTCTTGAAATGCACCCAATGTGATGCTTTTTACGTTGGTTTAGCATCTACGATGCTGAACCTTCGGATGAATAATCACAGGCTTTCGGTTGGTAAACGCAGCAGTCTCCCTGTCGCCACTCACGCTAATTCCCACCACCTCAGCTTCAATGATTGTTTCACAGTCCAAGTTCTTAAACAAGTCCCCAGTGATAACAGACAAGTTACTTTAAAAGCTTCTGAGGAAGCCCACATTTGGCTCCTGGAGGCACGCTCGAAACCTCGCCTGAATTTAAATCGTTAGTTTTTTATTTATTTATTTTTTTTAAATATTTTTTATTTATATATATATATATATATATAATTCTTTTTTGTTCTATATATTTTCTTTATTTTTTCTTTTCTTAACCTTTTTCTACCTTTCAAAAACATTTTTTTTCTTTTTGCTCTCGACTTCCTAGTTCCTTTTTTATTTGTCTCCTTTGCGGCAGCACTGCTTTAGCCCTCACCCTGTGAGTTCTTCAGTTGACTGTCGTCCCTCCGTCAATTCACTTCTTCTCCTGAGGACGACCGCCATTACGGTCGAAATATTGAAAAGTGAGTCTTTGTTGTGTTTCTGTTTATGTGTCACTGTTTATTTTAATTGTATATATATATATATATATATATATATACACTTCTTCGTTGGAAATACGATCCAAAAAGGACAAATGTAGTTCAATATTGACTAAGAAACATAGAGAAATCAAAAGAACTCGGTTTCGGTTCAAACCAAAAATTTGAGACTGTAGGTGTGTTCTTTTGATTTCTCTATGTTTCTTTGTCTATATTGAACTATATATATATATATATATATATATATATATATATATCATGATTTGTTTTCTTGACCCAATATTTATATGATGTAATTTTCTTGAGGTTTGAGGTCCAATGATTAAAACTAGTCCATTTGCCGACGTTTCGACATATATTTATGTCATCTTCAGGGCTACAACATGATTGTTTTACAATTAGCACTACTATTACTACTATTTGGTAATTTATTACATTTTAATATGTTCGGTAACACAGAGGAATTTTTTGATAAAACAGTTATTACGACTATGGATTATTTTGTTATACATTAACATAAAGATATTGTTATAATTATTCTATTGCTTTAGAATTATTGCATAAGTATAGAGATCACTATTTGATTACCTTGGAAATCTGTTTATGTTGCAGCATTCTTCTTTAATACTGTTTCATGATGGTTACTATTTGTTTTCTGGAAGGTTTCTTTACGGTTATGTTCTGTTTTGCTTGTTTGAGTACACAGTGTTTTTTTTCCCATATTTTTTTTTCCCTATTTTTATTTTTTTTTTTTTTTTATTTTTTATATTATTTTTACTGGGTTGCCTATTCTTCATTTGTTAGTCCCTATGGTTTGTTTTCTTGTATTGTGTAAAAATGTTTGTATAAATTTGGCTAAATTTTTCTATGTCTGTTCTAGAGTTGCAAGTGTTTTTCGTTTGTCCTATGTGTATTATTTCCTTTACTAGTCTCTTTTGGGTGTGTTTTTCTTTGTCTATTATATGTGGGTTTTGAAAGTCAAAATTATGTTTTTGTGTGTTGGCATGTTTAGCTAGGGCGCATGTTATTTTTTGTCCTGTAATGTCTGATTTATGCTGTGAAATCCTGTTTGCTAAGTATTGGCTGGTTTGCCCTATATATTAAAGCCCTAATATAATGTTTGCCCTAAATAATCCATAGTCGTAATAACTGTTTTATCAAAAAATTCCTCTGTGTTACCGAACATATTAAAATGTAATAAATTACCAAATAGTAGTAATAGTAGTGCTAATTGTAAAACAATCATTGTTTTTTTCAATGTTTCAATGGTCAATGTTTTTTTTCTGAAGATGACATAAATATATGTCGAAACGTCGGCAAATGGACTAGTTTTAATCATTGGACCTCAAACCTCAAGAAAATTACATCATATATATATATATATATATATATATATTTCGGCAGAGTCAAAAACCTAGTTGGGTTTTTGACTCTGACGAAGCTCGCTTGTTACGGTTGACAGGTCTTAGTCTTGTTTTTCCATTTCTTATTGTGGTTTGATCATTGATTGTTATTTCACGTGTTTATGTGAAATCTATATATATATATATATATATATATATATAGAGAGAGAGAGAGAGAGAGAGAGAGAGAGAGATAGGAGAGTGAGAGAGAAAGGAAGAAAGGTTGAAGGTGAGTTGTACTATTATTTTGGTTGAAAGAGAGAAACTTGGAGACATCGTAAATTCTTAATAACGTCTATGAAATACCCCATTTTTGACAATATAATATCAGAACGACTACTTCATTGTTTTAAAACAATACTTGGAAATTAGTCTTTCAAATTTATTTTACTAATAAATTCCTGTAAATTAATTTTTGAATATTCAAAATGCTTGTTTAAATGATGATTGGAAGTTTCTTCCTTCTATAAGGCCTTTAATATTCAAAGTCCCTTTGTTAATTGGAATTCGAGAGGCTCTCTGGGACAAATAGGCAAATCCCTACTCCTCACCCCATTTATATAGAGTTATCAAACATTTTCAAAACAATCTTCTCTTGGTCAATCCAAAAGTTGGGCAACAACTTTAAAACTCTTAATGATTAGCAGTTCATCAGAGTATTCGAAATTGAAAAGATTCTGATTTTCTGAAGAAAACTTTTTAACTTCGTAGTACATGAAAAAAATATATATAGCAGATTCAATAATATATCGACCGTTTGATAGAATAGGTGTGCTCTCTAATCGGGATTCGGTCAAATTTTCTAGGATAAAAAATCAAACTATCGGTGCCAACGTTTCGGTTTTATTTAAAACCTTTTTCATAGGCAGAAGTAAGAATGTTTTAACTAAGAAAATGAAATTTACATTCTTGTTCCTTTAAATAATCTATATTTCATTTTCTTTGTTAAAAAATTCTTACTTCTGCCTATGAAAAAGATTTTAAATATAACCGAAACGTTGGCATCGAGAGTTTGATTTTTTATCCTCGAAAATTGACTGAATCCCGATTAGAGAGCATACCTATATATATCTATAATAAATAATAATAAATCAAAATAAATAATATATAATTTATATATAATAAATATATAAATTTATATAATATATATAAATTATATATATATTAAATATTAAATATATTAAATATTTTTATATATATATATATATGCAGAAAAATCACAATAAATAAACATGTGATGCAGTCAGTGAAGTTTAAACCACAATAGAAAACGGTAAACAGTAGAGAAAACTGCTCTGAGGCCTTTCAATGTATGTCATCAGAGAGCAAATGAAGTAAAAACTGAGAAGCTAACATAAAATTAATTACTTTCAAATTCAACTCTATGATATCCTGATGTGTGTTTGATGTTAGTTACTTAATGGCAGCATTAACATATTCTTTCTTTGTTCATTCTGTATCCTCTAAATTATAATTCTTAATCCCTTTATGGATAGTGAACATTCATTGAAACCCCATTATGACAAACATTTATTTTTACATAAAATATTAATGAAATTAAGTTAATATTTCTCGTTTAACAAGTTCTATATTTTGTTTTACATTGGTATATAATAAATTAAAACAATAGTAAAACAATAGTTACCGCGTCATTTGATTCTTTTAAAAAAAG
Organism: Hermatobates lingyangjiaoensis; assembly: GCA_026182355.1. Lineage (NCBI taxonomy): Eukaryota > Metazoa > Arthropoda > Insecta > Hemiptera > Hermatobatidae > Hermatobates > Hermatobates lingyangjiaoensis. The sequence continues at coordinate 2,647,608 of JAPFBL010000074.1, read as the reverse complement.
ATGCAATTTATTTTGAATATTATAATTGTACGTAACTTTAGTTTAGTTAAAACAGTTGTCAAAATTTTATCTATCATTCATTAAAGTTTGTGTAGTGACCCTTAAATCATCGTGGCTATCATATATCGTATAACTATCTATAAAAATATCGTGACTTTTGCTATACCTTAACGTGCCCCATTCCCAATTCACAACCATGTGATTTCATTCTAATAATAAACTCGCTAATTAGATAGTATTGGAGGATAAATCTAAAGTGACAAAAAAAAAAAAGTCAGGCATGATTGGGCTAAAATGGGACTGAAGGAAGGAGTAGCTGAATTAGGGCTTGCGAGACTCCCTTAGGACTGCGAATGGCTCTCCAGAGAGTCTGCCCGCACCTCCCAAATGTCACCTATACAACGCTTTACTGACACCTACTTCCGCTTTTTTCCTCTTATGCCTAATGTGATTTTATTTTTGTTTCACTGTAATTTAGTTGTAATCACCAAGTATAAATAAAAGGATTTTGTGGTAAAGAAACAAATTATTTGTCACAAATGAGGTTTAAAACTATATACTTTTTTTTTGGTATTAATTTAATTTCGTTTGACATTTTTCCTTAAAAGTTCTGAATATACAGTTCAATAAAGGGGAGCAATTTAATTAGTTATAAAAGAGCTATTTTAAACTGATATGCTTTTTACTATGCACTGTACTGGTGATTTTGGTGTAAAATCGGTTGTGGTTAAGTAACTGACACTTCAAACACATCTCAGGATGCTATTAATAAATTAAATACCAAAAATATTCTTAGAAATTCAATTTTTCAATATTTTATTCTTAGATTAATTGGAATATGATAACCAAAGCAAAAAAATATTAGGAATATACCATCATACTTTCAAATTGCGATAATTCAAGTGTTATACAGCAGGATTTCGTTATAATAAAGAAAAAGTGTAAGTAGTGTAAAGAACGGAAAACAAGCAAAATTGTTTTCTAATTCTAGAAAATGACATGCAATGCACACAGAAGACTCTAACGAACAGAGACCAACAGACGTTACAAACGCCTTATAGGACTCTCAGACAGAAAATAAAAACTCATACTAACAGACAGACTTCATATGTACAACACGACCTTGAAGCCTTCTATGCCATTGAACTTTAGAGTTCTACCAAACCTTTAAATATACTTAGAAAACTTTCAAATCTCCCATAATATGTTCCAAACATAATCATTCACCGAGATCTTAAAGTCCCCTAAAGTTCGCGACTATGCAAAAGACCGCTATAAACGATTCCATAGTAAACTCTCAACTCATCCAAACCCACTTGCTGAAAATCTTTCCCTACTAGTAATCCCTATAAACAGGGCATGTAAGAACGAGGAAGAGACAGTTCCTCACTTTCCTGCCAAAGCCCTAGTTTGGCTTAAAGAAGGAAACAAGCATTAGGAAAGTACTTCTTTGAAAATCTTGATAACTTAGCATCCGCTGGTATCAGGGATCTGTCTAGATTTATTGTTCTCTCGAGATGGTTCAAGTGGACCAGGGACGGAGGAGAATAGCCCCAATTCTCTTTTGTGGTGTCAAGGGGCCGGCTTGCGGCCTATGTGTGTTCTCTCTCGGGACGGCCACTGTAACCTAACCTAAACCCTACAAACCCCCAAAGACGACTGAAACGGCAATGACCATGTGACCTTCTGTCGTCATAAAGATTCAATATATTTACGGAATGCCATCAATGGGTGTACACCCTATTTCTGCTACAAAAATAAAAAAGGTAAAGGAGAAATCCTGAAAAAAAAATTACTTCTAAATACATGAAATCGTAGTCGAAGTATCCAAAACTACAAAAAAAAATCCTAAAAAACGTAGTTCATCAAGATTATGTGTTAAACGCACTATAATCTTCTTTCTGTTTGAATTACAATGTTTTTATTATAATATGTTCTTCTTTATTATTTGATTTAACATATGCAGCCTAGTTATGAGCAGATGCTCACATGCAAGTATGTTTGCTCTTACAGAGTCTATAATTACCAACCACCTATAATGTACGCTTTTCTTTATTGTAGTCATATTCATGAAACGTATTCTTATTTTATAGAACCAATAATAAAATGAGGTTGAAGAATTTTTACCTAAATAAATTAATATAATGAAGTAAATAAATTAATTGAAGACAAAAGCGTGGGAGCTATATGAAGCAAACAGACAACGAATGATCCTTGCAGAAAGTAATGGAAGATTTTAAAAGAGTTCGTGCTAAAGAAAAATATATTTTCTTTCAGAGATAGAAATTAATTGGATAAAGAAGTCCTTTAACTGTATTCTGGAGTCACTAATGATAAGCAAACCTGAAGGAAATAACTATCACAATGCTGCGTTGTGTAATAAGCATGTTTTTCAAATGTACATTATGAAGTGAACATTGACTGTTAACAAAAAAAAAAATAATTCCTATTAAATTAGCATCGTTGATTTTCATAATGTATTTGAAATTAAGTTAAATATGGAACAGTTAAAAAATATTCAATATTAATTATGAAAATGTGGTTTTAGAATAATCTTGCTTTTAGCAGAAGATGGATATAATGTTTCACTTTCAGGGGTGGGTTTTTATAATATTTTACAAACTTGAAATTATTTAAATAAGAGAAAAAAAACTTTATGTCAAATGTTATGAATTGAACTATTTGAAATAATTTGTTTATTTATTGTACAAATTAATGTAATTCATGAGTGTTCTTACCTATTGCAATAGTGGATCTAAACGCAACAGTGGAACAATGTGTCGGAAACTCGTTCTTTCCGTAAATCGCTTGTATATAGAGACTTTTAGTTTTCTCAACATGGACAAATACATATATCGGTTGTCACATGGTAAATTATTTCACTAATCTTGAATGATTTGTTTTTTGCGTAAGAATTCTTAAATGGAAGGGCATACAGTCATCTTTCTGGCTAGGGAATCAATAACAAAGCTTTGTGCCGCTCAAATAGAATAACATCGTTTATTTAAGAATTAAATAAATTACAGTTTGCCTCCATATAAATACTATGTGTGAAAACTTACAACAAAATTTCGTTCAGTAGGGTCACATTCACGAAAGACTTGTTACCTAAGTAGGTTACTTGTCTTGTTCATATGTGAGCATTAAGCAACAATATTAAGATTGTAAATTATTATTATTATTATTATAACATACAATTTGATAAATGCCAAAAAAGCCAAAGAAAATGAAAACTTGATAACATCAAAAGTTATCCTTTAGTAACAATAAATACTATAAATAACTCAATGACCATTCCTAGTGTGATACAGATGTAGAATGGACACCAAAATGAATGTAGCAGCCCGTTTTGTGTTTTCACCTGATTACCTCCTTTATGAGGGGCCAGGCTAGCTCAGTGGTTACGTGCTCGCCTCTAAACTGATAGGACCGGTGTTCGATCCTCACCTGGCCCTCGATTTATTCACGCGGGAGGTGAATAAATCTGAGCGCGTCGTCCCTCGGAGAAGGACGTTAAACCATCGGTCCCGAGCCTGTACGATGTCAGGTACTCGTTAAAGATCCCTACTCTAAATACATTTGAGTTAGGCAAAATTTAGGACTTCCACTGTAGAATCAATCTTCATTGTGTGGTATCACAAAGGGCCAATGATCGGCCTACGTGTGTTCCATTGTAGAACTGCCACTGCAACCTAAGCTAACCTACCTCCTTTATGACTGTTTCTCATTCCATGGTATTCCTAAAATTAATGAAAGTCTAAAACATATGGAGTCAGAACATTAAAGGACGATTTCATAATATAAGTAATATTATTGTAATTTTTGATAATTGTAGAAGATATATATGCCCCAGACATCTGCTAACAGTTATTTCTAGTGTCATAAAACAGAGAAATCAAACACTGGGTGTATCATTCCGAGGTAGCTGATGGTCTGGAATAGGCAGTGCAAGTGTGGTACACTTGTACTGTTCAACAATTGTTAAAATTTTTCTTAGATGTCAAAGGTTTTGATAAACTTGTAGAAATACAAATGTACCTGCTTCCTGATATTTACAGTAATATATTCATAATAACATTAGAAGTGTGGACGTGCGTTTAACTTTTTTATTGTCAACAAATGCGAAATTTAGTATCACAATATTTGTATTATCAAGTTGTTATGATGACATACTGTTTTTTTTCTTATTACTGTCAGGTTTTTTTTGAAGTCTGACATAACCCAAAACTCTAGTTATAGCCATATTATTACTAGTTATAACTATTCATTAATACGTGGTTTCTGTTCATATTTACAGATTATAAATTATCTACATATTTATACTATATTTATACTACATTTATACATATTTATACTATAAGTATAAATTACCTACATACACACAAGTTTTGTTTAGAACACAATGCGTTTTGAATGCAATGTGTATTCTTCAAGTTTATCGAATTATAGACAGAAAATAGAAATGGAAAGTTATGTCCTGTTTTGTCTCTACACTAAGGAGATAAATTTGAAAAAAAAAATTGTTCAAAATCGTTATTTTGTAAATGAAATTTGTTTATATATAGACTTTATTTCATAATTGCCAATATTATGTTAGTGGTTCTCAGTGTGTAATAACGTTTCTTATTTAAACCTTTATTAACTGACTTCATTATCTGGCGTTTCAAATTTTTAGATATACCAAATAACAGTTCTTTAAACGTTTTATTCACAACTATATACTAAAAAACTATTTTACAATTAACCAATATTTCAGTCACCATTGACCATGTTTAATGGTAAGTATTATAATATACTTACTAATATTAGGAAAGTTTATCAATAAAATAGTAAAGATTATAATTTTAAGAAAAACAATAATACAATCGAAATGCATGTTACTGTGTTACAAGATGGTTACATTTAGGCTACGTAATTTGAAAGTTACACAAGTTTTTACTGGTCCTCAAATATTTGGCACTAAAGGATGTCGATTGATTCCCAGTTTCTTCCCGATTCCTGTTGAGCAATTTTTCTAAAAGTAGTTTCAAAATCCTGATTAATTTTGATATTTGGCATTTAAATAGCTGTAAATGATAACAAACTCCTCAAAGTGGTCAGAAATATAGGTTTTGATTGAAGAAAATTTATTTGTAAAGATTTATCCGGTTGTGGCATGAATACATGAAAAGTTAGAACAACCGTACTCTATAGATAAACAAACTTTTAATTTTCCCAGCATTGTGGAGAAGTCTGCCTCTTTACTTTTCATGAATTTTTGAGATTTCCTTTAATATCGACTAAAAAGACATGTTTATTTCATACTAGTCATTTAAATAAAGTCTTTCAAACCATTTTCAGTGAGTGTTTTGGATTTTTTTTCTTTTTTTGTGATAATTCTCTACATACATAGAACTTTCTACATCTCTCGACTTTATTAATATTTAATGCACGAGAGAAAAGATTAAAAATTCAAGTAAAGTCTGTTGTTTCTCAAACAACCATTACCCAAAATGGAAAATATTTTCTGTTTTGTTGTATGTTATATTCCGTTAAATTGTATACATGAAGTCTTTAATGGAATATTTATCTATATGATCGATTTTTTTCAGAGACACAATCATTGTTTTGTAATCCAACGAAAAAGAAAAAGTTTATAAATTTAGGAAGTTTTTATTTAACACTATTACATGAATGACGGAAATTATTTTAATTGAAGCTTTGAATTCCATGCAACATAAGTAGATACTATAGATACATCTCCAAAATTAGCTTTAAAATAATAGTGATTAAAATGGGTTTTCTATGAAGGAGGATTAAAAAACCTTCTTTTTCAACTCGGGTAGCAATGCATTCTTCCTCCAGGTCACGGGTCAGATTAAAATATCGATCTGTACATATGTTGCATATCAAAATATTTTTCACTGAATCACTGTAAATAATATTATTATTATTTACTACTTTTTAATTACAATTGTTGCATGAGAAACATTATATACTAGTAAATAAAGTACATAACATTTCCTAAAATATCTTTACCTTTTAATATTATAATATATATATATATATTATGGGCTAATTCCCATTGACCTCCGTTTCAATGATTGTTTCAGGGTACAAATCCTCAAACAAATCCCCGAGTCTAATTCCCATGTCACCCTTAAAGCTTCTGTAGAGGCATTCATATGTCTTCTTGGGGCTCGCTCTCCTCCTGGTCTTAACCTCTACTAATTTATTTAATTAGTAGATTAATTTTGTTTCCTCATTGTTTATACTTTTTCTTTTTTAATTTTTTTTTAATTCTTATTGTTGCCTTCATTATTGTTTCGTATTATATATTATTTATCTTGTTTTATAAATAAATATTGGAGGGATTTCTATTTTTCCTCTTCTCCGCTGGGGGGGGGGGGGGGGGGGCAGCATTGCAGTTGTTCTACAAGTTACTCTGCAGGCCAGTAGCAGTTTGCTTCTCAACGCAAGTACTTTGCACTTCTTCCCGATAACGACGGATGTTGAAATATTGAAGTGAGTTCTGTAGTGACTTACTGTGTTCTTTCCTATGTGTTAAAGTTTATATATATATATTATTAAAATAAGCAGCAGCTTCTGCATTGACCAGTTTCTTGTTGACATTCTCTACTTTTCGTATCACTTTGCGGTGAGACTCTGGTAGCTTCCAAAGAAGGTTAGCAACAGACATTAACACACACAATAAACATAGGTCAAACACGAAAAACTAAATCTTAATCACTGTATTAATCACTAAATTAACAAACTAAATAAAAATGCATACAAGCTTTCGGCTCTCATTGGCCATCTTCAGGTATAAACTAAAATTAATTAAGTCTAATGCACTATAGTTAGAATAAAATAAAATATTTGAACAATGTCTAAAAAATTACTGTACTATAGGAAGTGAATCTAAGGTGGGAGTGAGGGGAAGGGGAGGTATGCATGGCGACAGGGTCGGCCAAAAACTACCTGTGGTTCGTTCACCTTCCCGTCTCCCTTATAAGCTTGAAAGTATTGTCAAAATTTTTAAAGCTAGGCAAAATACTTTTTGACAATACTTTCAAGCTTATAAGGGAGATGGGAAGGTGAACGAACCACAGGTAGTTTTTGGCCGACCCTGTCGCCATGCATACCTCCCCTTCCCCTCACTCCCACCTTAGATTCACTTCCTATAGTACAGTAATTTTTTAGACATTGTTCAAATATTTTATTTTATTCTAACTATAGTGCATTAGACTTTATTAATTTTAGTTTATACCTGAAGATGGCCAATGAGAGTTGAAAGCTTGTACGCATTTTTATTTAGTTTGTTAATTTAGTGATTAAGATTTAGTTTTTCGTGTTTGACCTATATTTATTGTGTGTGTTAATGTCTTTTGCTAACCTTCTTTGGAAGCTACCAGAGTCTCACCGCAAAGTGATACGAAAAGTAGAGAGTGTCAACAAGAAACTGGTCAATGCAGAAGCTGCTGCTTATTTTAATAACATATGCTTAAGGGAAGACCTGCTGCCTTTGTACACAAATATATAATATATATATATATATATATATATATAAATATATATATATATATATGTGGGGGGGGGGGTCTTGGTCTGAGTCACTGTCACGGAATATGTACAGGTTGTCCACAAAAAATATTATATATATATATATATATATATATATATATATATCTGTTTTTAAAGAATATTACAACAGATATTAAAGAGCTTTAAAAAAGAATAAAACACTTAAAAAAAATATATAGAGTTTGAAGTGACATTAGTTACTTCTATATTTTTACGTCGGTCGTCGTCAGGAGAAATATACCTGAAGTATACAGGAGCAATATATGTCATCTAGGTAATAAAATGTTACATAGAGATGAGAAAGAAGAAGAATAATCAGTGAGATAAAAGGATGGGGCCAAGCTATGAAGACAGAAATGAGAACGGCATCAAAGAAATAATAATTTTAAATAACAGTTTTGACAAATAGAAGTAAAAATAATAATAATGAAAATAAAATTTTCATTTGAAAATTCTTGAAAATTTGAACTCATTCACTGAGTTACGTGAATGAGTAACGTAATGAAGAAATATCACTAAAATGATAATAAGTAGGTTACTTAATTAAAGAAATCTAAAAACATAAGTAGTAAACTTTAAAATAACTTCCAACAATAAAAATTTAATCCCAGAGAAGATCTGGCACCAATAGTCTGGAAGTTTAATATGCACTTCTTTTAAGATCTTAAAGTAAGATGAGAGTGGGAAATGGGGTCCCTTATTAAAATGATTTTCGGTTTAATGGTTTTTAGCGTCGAAGTAGTAGTATTGTTTTAGATACGATTGTGGCTCTGTCCTTTGCTAGTAAATGTATTACTAAATTAAAGCGAGGTTTCTTTGCCATTTGTTACATTTTTCTTCATCTAATACCCCTTATATCGAAACTTCATTCGAATGTAAAGAGATTCCCATAATTGTTACATTAAATGTAATATGATAAACTTGCGATGTCAAGTTTAAGCAATAATCTATATTGTGAAGTTAATTCTTTCAGTAATCACCTTACTGTGATATTTATTTCTGATACTATTGTTATTTAATTCCTGATACAGTATAAATTAGAACAAAACTCTAGATAAAAATAAATGAACATTAATATTCTCTACTCATTGTTTTAAGACTGCGTAGGTCAAGAAGGAAAAAAAATATGTATAATATTGGTGAAATCAGCTTAGAGAGAGGTAATTATAGAGTTAAGAAAAAACATAGTGTGAAATTGGGAAGCGATAGATTTTTTGAGCATCTTCTAGCTATCTGGTTTTTAACCATTGTCTTGGAGACTCCGACCTGATTACCTACTTAAGCGGCTGTACGCCTGTACTGATAGACTAGCTGTTAATTAAGTCTCTTGTTCTTCACAGTTGTTTATCTCGTCTATAGTTCGACAAAATTCTTAAATATCACTAAACAAATTGTTTTAACGTGATATGCACTGATGGTTTCATCCTTAACAATTTCCTATTGAATTTATAGATCAAGAGAAGATTGTAAAACATTTAGAAAATATGAGGTTAAGATTAATTAAAGAACACCAATGTATTCTTTCTCCAGGTCACGGATAGGATTAAAATATCGATCTGTACATATTTTGCATATCAAAATATTTTTCACGAAATACAGAAAAATATTATTTCACTAAATCACTGCAAATAATATAATTATTATTCACTATTTTTTCACTACAATCAGTGCTTGTGGAACATTATATTAAATGAAAGATAATGTTCATTATGAACCAAGATAAAAGTTCATATAGATGTTTTTTACATTTTTTTACCAACTCCCTTACTTACAGGCATTAATCTCTATATATCACAGAAGCGTATCTGTGGAATAGCCAATCAAACGGTTTATTCACGTTCTGTATCTTCAACAGGGATGTTGTCTTCGAAACAAACTATACAAACGTTTTATCTAAAATAGAGTAATGAATCAAAAACCTTCAACATACAACATACTCATTTTTTCTTATTTGTAGTGTACAGTTTCCAATTTTAAATTCCAGTGGATATTCATGTTACGCGTATATAATTTCATACAAGAAATCAATTTATAAAAACTGCTCAAATTATAGTCTACAAATTTGTAATTGTATAAAATTGTTTCAGTTTTATTAAATTCATCTAATTTGTAAGCTAAGAAATATCGGTTTTGTTTTGTATTGCATTTGAAGTGCTGTTGAATTAACTTAGAGTAGTCGAATTTCTGTAAAAAAACGTCGTGTGTCATTCCGGTTGAATGAATAAAAAGTTTTCGTATCTGAGTTAAGTTTCATTGTAATTAAAAATATTAAAATGATCTCATATTATTCGTTATTAATTTACAAACAAATATGAGATTATATTATTCTTTAGGAATTAAAAAACTTCAATTATTTAAGGATAGGTATGATTTAATTATACTTGTTACATAAACAAATCTTTGGGTGTCTTCTATATTTTCAATTTATGAATTGCTTTACACTATTTTTCTTTATAGACTCGGAAGCAAATCTCTATAAACAAAAATAATGTCGAACAGATGTAGTTGAGATAAAAAAAATTTGATTTCTTTATTTTCTTTATACGAGGAATGTTTCCAAAGTTCTGGGAATTTAGCTATAACATTTATTATTTTGCTAATTTTCGTCAATAGAACAATGTAGTTATTCAACATAATTCCCATTTAACTGAATACATTTATGTAACGATAAACTAATTTTTTCAAGTGGTCTCAAAGAACTTTTTCAGTGACTCCTCAATCCACTTATTTATGGCACGTTTTACGATGGTTAAACTTTCAAATCGAACACCCCGTAAGGGTTTTTTTCAAATCTGGGTACAGATGATACGCATAATTACTGTGTGCAAGATCAGGGGAATAAGGTGGGTACGGAAGCAATTTCCATGGTAAATCGTTCAAAACATCGTTCGTTTTTCTTGCGGTGTGTGGTCTTGCATTATCCAATTGCAATAACGCACGCTTATGCAACTTTCTTGACAAGTGCCTGTCGTTGTGCTTAGGATAATACATTATAATAAAAGTCTGCGTTAATTGTAGTACATTCACCAAAAAAACCATAAAAATAACCCCTTTGCAATTCTAGAATACACTAAGCATTAATTTTCTAAACGGAACTGTTGAGCCTTAAGTGCGGACACTTCTTCAGGTTTACGTCTTTCTTTAGTTTGACTTTTGGTCTCAGTTAAAATAAGGAATCTATGTTTAGTCGGTGGTAATTATTCGTTGTCAAAATCCATCACCGTAACGGGCTAACAGTTCTTGTAATCGACAACAAGTATTAGCCTATTGTGTTTGTGTCCCAGGTCCAGCGCGTTGAAACTGACGTTTAAAAAATCATGCAAGGTGCCATTAACTGTCATTTACCCATCCCTAGGCGCACACTAACTTTTATGAATAGTCATTCGCCTGTCCACTTTCAGTTGGTCTTCGACGGCATTAATGTTTCTTTCATTTACGGACGTGCTTGGGCTCCGACTGTGTGGATAGTCTCCTTGTGATGTTCTACCTGTTTTAAAATAATCGATACACCAACAAACAGTACTTTTGGATTCTACAGAATCACCACATACTCCTTTTAGACGCAAAATAATTTCCAATATTCTCTCACCTTCTTTCTACAAAAAGAAAATTATATCTTCTTGAGATTTTGCTGCGTCTTCCATGTTTATAAAACAGTGCTATGAATATGCAGCTATATCAGTCAAACACCTAAATCAGACTGAGCAATATTGCACTAGATAGTTGCATAAACATGCCAATGACATTACCTATAAATTCTGTGATATTTAATTATAGCACAATTCCCAGAACTTTGGAAACATCCCTTGTAAATAAAAATTAGTTATTTCTTATGTAATTAAGTAAAGGAAATAATTATGTGATAATTAAACAGTTTGAAATTTATTTTTAAAATACAAATTTTCGTAATCAACAAACTATGGATAATAATCTTTACTTATAACTATGGATATGTAATTTTTATAGTACATACTTTTATACTCATTGTATTATAGAAATTTTACAGAATGTAGTAAAAAAAACTAGATGAATTAAGTTTCATTCTTGGATGTAGTTTGTATATATATGAAATCAAATATTATTTCAGTTTCATCACATAAATAACTTGAGGGTCAGAAGGTGAAATAAATGTTATAAAAACCCTTTGAGGTAAGTTGAAAGTCAGAAAAGTTGATTCTTTACAAACTACCGACCTCTCTTTGCTGACTTTTCACTTAACTTAAGTGTGGAAAGCCAAGCAATCTAATTCCCTCCCAAGTATAGACCAGCCAGATCTTTTTAACTATTTTATTTAAAGAAATATATATTTATCAGTGCTGCTTTGTTATGAAAACATAAATTTATGAAGTGAAGGAAAACATTATTAAATGAAAATGCATCAAACGCAATTTTATAAACTGCTATATTTATCTAAGCTATTTATTTTTATTAATTTTGTTTCAAAAATACAGTATAACATTGACTGAGCTTATATTTTTAGAAATTATTTTATTTATTCTTCTTATTCAATTATTATCTGAATCATATACTATACATCATATAATATTTGTGGATACATATCTGTTTGTTCATGCATGCTAGGTAAACACCAGAGTCAATTTTGACGAGAGAGGTTCTAAAAATTAAGACCTTTAAATCAATTAATCCTAATGATTTCCAGTGAGCCGTTTAAAGGCTATCACCTTTATGATATTATATTATTTATTATAGAATAAAAATTTTCTTATTTGTTTGTTTTTCCCATTTTAGCTATGGTATTAATTTTACAATGAGATTAATGGTTAAAAAATATACGTTAAATAATAATCGTATTTTCTAAATTTATGTTAATTATGATAATTCAGAGGTAGGCTATTATGTATTAACATGAACATATTTGTTTTCACAGTTAGTGGATTAACAAATCTTACCAAATTGCTATTACTTGAAATTTAGCTTAGATACTCTACACTCTGTATTGTAGACTGGCCGGGGACTAATTTCAGATTTTGCTCTTCCATCTTAAATTTGGTTTCAGTGGTCCCCTCGATGAGAAATTCGACTAGTCCTTAATTAAGTGAGTACCATTTTTCAAGTCCACGTGCCAACTGATGGACCTTACCAATGGTAAGGGTCGAGGGTCCAGCTCCCTCTTGTTGTTCTGGCGGTAACCGACCAAGAAGATACTGTTTCCCATACAGTGACTCCTAAAAGAGTCTACCCTTCTTGGGTGTGGAACCACAGCGACCACGAGGCCAACACATGAATAAGGAAAAATGAAAAAAATTTCGTTTGAAATAGAATGGCTATAAACTACAGTGCTTCCCCGTCCCCGTGGTACTGGTAATATTTTAAGAGTTCTTAGATAGAACTCTGGAAACTCCTAGGTCCACTGAGTCTGTTTTCCCTGCAAGTAAGGTCAGTGACCAAAAGTCTGTTAGCAAGTCTACGCAATCAGCATAACTTGTTACCTACTCTTGCGTCGAAAACGCTGACGGAAAGGCACAGGGATATCGGATGTCTGTCTTACCATAAAGATATAACACTCCAAGAGGGCCCATGGGCCCTCGAGAGAGCTGTATTGTAGATAGAGGATATATTAAGTGAGTAAACATGATACAGTAGTATAATGAAAAAAAAAGTTAATAAACTTAACATTATTATTTTCAGCCGGCCGAAACCAGAGAGGACTAATATTAGAGAAATAAGATTACATTAAAAGAGTGTTTAACAAACTTTTAGAAGAAATTACTGCTTATTAATATTAGCTACGGCCCTATTGGGGTCATGGAGCCCTATACAGGCTGCATCGGCTTTATTTCCACAGGTTCACTGAACCAGGAGCTATAAAGGCAACTGACCTTACCTGCAGCTGAGCAGGTTCAATAGGACCATTGGCCTGGAGGTTGATTCGAAACTCTTAAAAGAAGTCGGACTCTTAAAACAGCTAGAGACCCCAAACCTCTACCAGTGGGAATGGGTCATGATCTCAGCTGAATGAATTGGACAACTGGTACTTGTTTTATAGACGCTTTGCCTTTTGATAGGATCTCACAGTGTAAGCGATTCAGATACACCGCTCTCTCGAGTGCTTTATATTACGAACAGAGACACCTTAAAGGCTCTCTAACCTTCATGAGGACCGGGTGGCGGTCTTTGTGCCAACGAGAGTCTTTGTACTGAAGACTCCCCATAATGAGGCTCTAATGGGTCAAATTAACTATCATTGCAAGCCCTGGTCCCGGGGTAACGGGCATTGCCCTTTCGGAGGTGGACAACCCAACTCCTAAGAGTCGTATGGTAGTCCTAGAACTGTCAGCGTTGGTAGATCCTGGTCACTAGTTACTATTAGCTAAGATGAGTTACTATTAAGTTTTTAATAGTTCATTAGAACTTAAGTTAATCTCAGAATTCAATTATAGGCTATTGGTTTATTATTTTCATATACGTATGCTGCTTGCTTACTGTTAATTTGTTGCACTATCTGTAATTTAACATTCTTTGATTATTTTTGTTAAACATCTTAAATATAATTTAAAATGATATTTGTATACAACACTTTTATTCATGCTTTTGACTATATTTTTATTGAGGCCAAGCCGTGTATACCAGCCAATAGTTGCTATCTTATTTAGAAAAGATATAATTTATGAATACATTACAATTAACATAATAAACAACAGCCTAGGACAGATAAAAGATGAATACACTTTTCAAAAATAATATTGTAATCTATGGTTTGCTATGAATATAAAGCTATTATTCTCTCTCTACTCTCCCTCTATCTTCTTCTTTCCTTTCTACTCCTGATGAGAAACCTAACCCTAATTAGAAATATCGATCGTGGCTATTGTTTTGCTATCTACTATATAAGGAAGACATACTAGCAGTTACCCATATTGTAAAAACCATTAATTAAATATATGTTTCCTTGAAATAGTCAGAAAGTCTTTCAATATTTCCGTGATTCAAAGAGTTCTATTATCCATAATACATTTTTTTTTCGTTTAATCAATTTTTTTTTGAAAATTAAATCAATTGTCAAGCAATGAAAATTAAGTTTTCATTGTTAGGGTAAAAATTTTAGTTAGCGGTGATTTCTTACTCACATTATAAATTTTAAAAAAATTATATACCATAGGTATTTATTACCTATTAGTAGTAAAGTTCTTTTTACTTCTTTTTTCTACAGAAATTCTAACAGGACCCTTTTATTTTGTCGAAGACTCCATTTTCTTTTTATTCAGCGCTAATATCTTTTTGATGAAAGGAATTATTATTTTCTGCAAATACAAACAATTCCAGGAAAAACATGTTATAAATAAAATCTTTCTTTTAGAAGTATAAACTTATTAGTTCTAAAGAAATAGATTTAACAGTGATATTGTGTTTTTTTTACAATCAATTTTGCTTATTACATTACATTACATTATTATTACATTTATTATTATTATTATTACATTTGCTTACATTATTTTGCTTATTCTTGAATTTCACTAGTTATGTCAACTTGTTGTTTATAAAAATATTTTATTAACTTTAAGCTTTTATTTAATTCTATTTTACACAGCCAAACATTTAGTCATCATTTCTTTATTTGGAGGTATATATATATATACATATATATATATATATATATATATATATATATATATATATGTATATACATAAACTTTAACACATAGAAAAGAACACAGAAAGACACTACTGACTCACTTCGATATTTCGACATCCGTCGTCATCGGGAAGAAGTGCGAAGTACTCGCGTTGAGAAGCAAACTGCTACTGGCCTCCTGAGTAACTCGTGGAACCACCGCAATGCTGCCCCCCAGCGGAGGAGAAGAAAAATAGAAATCCCTCCAATATTTATTTATAAAACAAGATAAAAAATATATGATACGAAATAATAATGAAGACAACAATAAGAAAGCAAATAAAATTTAAAAAAAGTATTTAAAAAAAAATAATAATAAATAACGGTAGAGGTTAAGACTAGGAGGAGAGCGCTGCTCCAAGGAGGCTTATGATGAATGCCACTTCGGAATCTCCAAGGGTGAGATGGGAATTAGACTAGGGGATTTGTTTAAGGATTTGTACCCTGAAATAATCATTGAAACGGAGGTCATGGGAATTAGCATGGATATGTATATATATAATAGTTATGCATATATTACATATATATCAATGATCAAACCACAATAAGAAAATGGGAAAACAAGACCAAGATCTTTCAACCGTAACAAGCGGTCTTCGTCAGAGTCAAAAACCCAACTCTGACTCTGATGAAGGCATCTTGTTACGGTTGAAAGATCTTAGTCTTGTTTTCCCATTTCATATTGTGGTTTGATCATATATATATATATATATATATATATATAGTTTTTAATTTAATAATTGAAACTGACCTAACCATGATGCAAGATATAGTAACCAAAATCAATACGTCTACTCTCTACAAGCAACAATGTAAATTGACCAAGATACTCGTATATTACGTATTTACAACTAATCCATTTAAATAATTAATATTTTTTTAAATGAAGCAATTTAAAATTATCCTTACTTAAAATTCAGGTAAATCATAACTAATTATCTTCTTCCATTAAATATTATCATTCATGCACATCCAGTTTTGGAATCTGTTCATTTATTAAAGAACCTTGACAAGAAGTAAGACAAGAAAGGTGTCATGTCACAAATTTACCAAAACTGGTCGAAAAACACAAAATATATATTCTGTAAAATAAAACCAACCTTACTTAATATAGGAAATATAAAAAATAAGTAAACACTACAAGAAAGGTTTTACTTTGGTAGAAATGGTAATTGCGGTATAAGTATAATTTAGGACTTCAATCTTGAGTGCTGTTCAGTGTGTTTTAATTTTAATTTTGACTGCAAGAGTACAGTATGTGATCCCTCTGTAATGATTCTATAGATGCATAGGCGCATATACGCCATGAAGTTATTACAGACCATGTAGGGATAGCAACGGTAAATTAGTAGAAATTTCCGCTTTTTCGTCATTATCATGCAAATTAGGCAAAAAATATTTTATGACTGTTTAAAAACCTAGAATACAATATAAAAATTGAAAAATGATCTTCTTTTTATTTGCATCTGGAACAAATATTTGCATTTGTAAAGAAGGAATTTTCGATTAATCTGATTAATATGCCCAGCTGGTGAAACAATTCTTGATATGTGAAAACTCACATTTAAATGCTAAATACAATAAACATTGGAGAAGTACAAATCATTACAAAGCCATTGATGTAAATCACTCATTTCCTACCATTTTACAATATTTTAACATTTATTTCAGTTTGAAATATAAATTATGACTGATTAAGAGATATAAACCAAGAGGCTTTCCACTGCTTGTTGAATAAACCTCACAATTGTAAAGGCCTTTGGCTTATCCTAGCTTATGCTGTATTCTCTCCGCATAAATGTCCCCGTGGTGATAGAATCACTCTTTAAGATGCTTTGATATAGTCTTTATTTGTTTATTCAAGGCCCATTTAAACCAAGATGTAATAATACTTTTCTTTTTTTTTTTGTCATTTTATTTCTTCTATTTTTTTATAAGAAGTATTGTTCCTCTGTGATAACTTTATTATATTTATTGATTGATATTTTTATAACGTTTATTGGAAATCCACTACAAATATATGGCTACAAATCAAATAAAAAAGTATTCATTTGAAAGCAATTGAACAACCAGTGCATTTAAATAAATATATATCAACAGAAATTGTACTTTTCGTAAAAAAATTATCGTTTTTACTATATAAGTGTTCTTTTCCAGGTAATATCTAGAATTAAAATGATAAATCAAGCATATAAGTCAGGCATATAATTTTTACCATTGAGGTTCCAGTACAGATAAACATCTTTGCATTGATCCGTTTTCAAAACGAAAACAAGTTCGCCAAAACTTGTATTATCAAAACATTGTTATATTGACTGGTTAGGTTAGGTTAGGTTGCAGTAGCAGTCCAACAAGGGAACACACGTAGGCCGAGTATTAGTCCTTTGTGATACCACATAGTGAAGATTGATTCTACAGTGGGAGTCTAAATTTTGCTTAACTCAAGTGTATTTAGAGTAGGGATCTTTATCGAGTACCTGACAACGTACAGGTAATCAACCTGTACTCAACCTTGATGATGACAGTTTTGTCATCATCAAGAATCAACTGAATATTACTTTGTATAATCAAGAATAACAAAATTATTATCAACATTATCAGAGATAGGTAACCATCGTACCAGTAGCCCTAAGCTGTCAGGTTTGCTCAGAGGTTAGCTTACCTGCCTCTGAACTGATAGGACTAGTGTTCGATCCCCACATGGCCCTCGATTTATTCATGCGGGAGGTGAAGAAATTTGATCACGTCGTCCCACGGAGAAGGACGCTAACTCGTTGGTCCAGAGCCTGTACGATGTCAGGTACTCGTTAAAGATCCCTACTCCAAATACACTTGAGTTAGGCAAAATTTAGGACTCCCACTGTAAAATCAATCTTCATTACGTGGTATCACAAAGGACCAATGCTCGACCTACGTGCTTCGCTTGTGGGACTACCACAGCAACCTAACCTAACCTAACCCAGTAACGCTGCCTCAGTAGCTATTATTTATGTAAATTCTGAATTTTGTTTCCTTAGAACTCTATATTCCTTCATTAATTTATTTCAACTTTACTTTTTTTCCATTCCTGTCACATTAAATTAAAATCTTGCTATTTTTCTATATAACTATTTCATTTGTCTAAAAAACTAAAAAATTGTTCATTTTTATAATAAAATAACCAGTTTTTAATAAAAAACAGTGCAAAACAACGTAAGATATTCATAACGCATAATATATTTTACCAAGTAATAACCCTCTCTTTTTTGAAATAGATTCTTGCATGTTGGTTTAGTTGAAAAAATTAGTAGAATGATTTAATACAGTTTTAACACTTTTTTTCAAAATTATATATATTCATATAGTGTAGATTTTGAGACTTCAGGGAAGAGTATATATTATGTATACATAATAATGTTAAATTAATGGAAAAATAAAGAAATGACGACATTGCTTCTTTACGTAAGATCTTATTATATAGTATTGATTCAATAATTAGATATTTTAATTACGACCCATGAGATTCATGGTGATTGACATCAATGCTAGGACTCCCAGGAAGGAGGTAGTCATATTCAGTTAGGGAGAGAAAGTTGTTTCGTAAGAAGCGTTTGCAAAAAGTGAAGGTATAGAATAGTTTGATCTAAAGAATATGATTGTGAAAAGCTTAAGGATTCGCATCCATTGCATATCCTTGCCTTTACGGAATTCAATCCTATGCTGTTGAGCAGATATGTGAAGCTTCTTTCAGATGGGAACACTGGTCATATAACCCAAAGCTCTCGAGTAGTGATTTAGTAAGCAATATCAACGACATAATATAACAAGCAAAATATGCGACGAAAAAGGTTGGATTCAAATCTAAAGAAATCTTATAAAAAATAGTGCAAAACAACAGTGAGAGATTCATAAATCGCCTAACATGTTTTACCAAGTAACAATAAACCCTCTCTTTTCATCAAGTAGATTCCTTCATGTTGTTTTGGTTGCAAAAATAAGTAGAATTACATTTTCAAAGAAGTAAACTATAAGAAACTATAAACTATAAGAAAAAGGGAAAAAAAGTTGGTCAAGACATAATTAAAAAAGAAACGCCTGGAAGAAACGAGAAGAAGAAAATCTGATAAATTCCTTATCTTTTTGTTTGATCTGTTTTAGGTATACTTTTCTTTAAAGTATGTTGTTTTATGCTTTTTCTTTGCTTTCTTTTTGTGTAATATTGTTATAAGTTTGAGTTATTGTCTATTACTCAAAGATGAGATTATTTTGCATATATATCAATGTTCAAACCACAATAAGAAATGAAAAAAAAATTACTTCTCAGTCTTTTTTCCCATTTCCTTTCATGGTTTGAACATTGATTGTTGTTTCACGTGTTTATTGTGAAACCGCGTTATATATATATATATATATCATGATTTGTTTTCTTGTCCCAATATTTATATGATGTAATTTTTTGAGGGTTGAGGCCTAATGATTTTAAACTAGTCTTTTTTGCCGACGTTTCGGCAAATATAAATATGTCGACTTTTTGCCGACATATATAAATTTATGTCGAAACGTTGGCAAAAGGACTAGTTTAAAATCATTAGACCTCAACCCTCAAAAAATTACATCATATATATATGTATATATATATATATATATTTAAACAGGTATCATTAAAATTAACCACAGTCTCGGCATTCACGATCTTAAGACTGAGAGATTCGATCCTACGAACTAACCTCCTGCTAACAGGGTTCAACTGGAAAAGGAGTTGGCCAAGTGACATGTTAAATTAAAATCGATGACTCATGCTTAGTCATTGCTATTAATAGATTAAAGGGATAGTACAGGTTAATATAAAGAGAAGGTCAAAGGTCAATAATGAACAAGAAACAAGCGGTTAGAATAAAAGAGTTGAAAGGTCAATGGTATAACTGGACTAATAGAGAATAAATAGATTAAGAATATATATATAGTGTGCATCTAGATAACAAGATTTTACAATATATACGTGAAATAAAAATTCGACGTCTAAACCACAGTATGAAAATCAGAACAAATGACTAAATCAGTTATCAATATCAAACTTATATCAACAAGCGGTTTAACTGGAAAATCGCAGTTAACCTTCTATTTAGCAGTACATTTCGAAATGCGCATGTTGTTTAGAGAATTTTAATTTTTTGTATTTTTTCATAATGTTGATAATAATAAGAGTAAGGTCATAATAGCAATAAACAGCTGCTTGCTACAAAAAACAGCTGCAATTTAATTACAAAATGTTTCTATTTGCGTCACTCTGCCCAGTGGGTTATATTCATCATATACGTAATAATCTACTTTTCTCTCTAGCATTCTCTTTACATACAAAACATTTTCTTCCCTTACCATGTACCATTCTTTCTATGAAGTAACCTCCTGAAAACATTGAGAACTTGTTTTATAGACAGCTCAAAGATGAGCTCCCCCATAGCATTTAGTACTTGAATTTGAAGATATTGACCAATAAATTCAAGCAAAACTCTACAAAATTCAGCTATAAGGATTTTCTCTTTTCCTATTGCATAAAAAAAATTAGTGTTTGCTTTTGACATTTCAAAGAGATTGGTTAAAAAAGAAAAGGTTACTTCTTAGCTTTTATTTTGGTTTTATAAAACAACCTATCATGTCAGCTCCAATCACCTATCTATTATAGTCACAGATATATTTGGGTTTAGGGAAGAACGACCTTTTAATCCTAACTGACGTCAGAAGACAAAAGTAGCTAAGTATTCTCTGAACTGGCCCAATTACTATGTGATTTCATAGAACTGTTGCGTTTTTCTTTTCTTATCAAATGACATCAAATGTGTTATTTTCTCCATCGTATTCATGATAATAAGAAGCACGACTTTCCTTCTTCAGCAGTTCTTCATTTCTATAAGTGTATTTACTGGTTTGGCTATAACGCTGATATTTATTCGCCCATCATTAGAATTATAGGAATAGAATATGTAATTAAAGAATACTAATACATGTACCTATACACAAACGAGTATAACGGGCTACTTGACGTTGCTTCTAAAACGTGCTTGGTCTCCCTTTCTCTTTTCTCCTGAAGACGGATTACCCGAATTTGATTTTTCAAAGTGTGTTTCTTTATTCTCTGTGTTACTCTTCTTCAATTATGAAATCGTATTGTGTCCAGTTTCGATCCTCTTTCTGTTTATTAAGTGAATATATATATATATATATATATATATATATATATATATATATATACACAATTAAAAGAAACGGTCCAGCGGACTTTTTTACAATAAAATAAAAAACGAAGGAAACACACAGAAAGACACAGACATAACTCACATCGATATTTCGACAATCGTCGTCATCAGGAGGTGCGAAGAGCGAAGAGTCCCGCAGGAAGACAGGGCGGTACTGAACTCGGAAACCGCAGCCAGTACCCCACCACTTACCACCAAGCGGGGGAAGGGAGGGAAGGAAATGAAGAGCCAAATTAAGACGTAAAAGGAACGAGTAAAAATTATAACTATAAAAAATTATAAAAAAGTAGATAAATCAAATTAAAATTAATAAAAATAATAAATAAAAAGTAAAATAAAAAATAATAAATAAATAAAAAATAATAAATAAATAAATAAAAAATAATAAATAAATAAATAAATCATAAATAAATTATCGGTTGAGGTTGAGTCCGGGGGAAGAGCGAGCATCAAGTAAGCATATGTATGCCTCCTCTGAAGCTCTTAGGGTAACTTTATTGTTGGATTCGGGGATCTGTTTCAGGATCTGAACCCTGAAACAGTCATTGAAACTGAGTCCATGCGAGTTCGCATGGATGGCTACAGGATAGTTACTGCGTTGACCGACTGAAGCCCTATGACCATTCATACGAAGGCTCAACTTATTAGAAGTTAAGCCAACGTAAAAGGAGTCACACTGAGTGCAATCCAGTCGGTAAACACAGTTGCTCGAGGTACAGGAGGAATTAACCTGAACCGGGTAGGAACTATGGTGGAGAGGGGAATCGAAGGAAGGATTAGGATTAACAATCAGGCAAGTTTGACAGCCACGGCGTCCACATTGTTTCATTCCAGGAACAGGATTGGAAGGCTGAGGGGAAATATGAGAGAAAATGCTTTTTAGATTGCCAATCTAAATCTAATCTAATCTAAGAGCTTCAGAGGAGGCATACATATGCTTACTTGATGCTCGCTCTTCCCCCGGACTCAACCTCAACCGATAATTTATTTATGATTTATTTATTTATTTATTATTTTTATTTATTATTTTTTATTTCTTTATTTATTATTTTTTATTTTACTTTTTATTTATTATTTTTATTAATTTTAATTTGATTTATCTACTTTTTTATAATTTTTTATAGTTATAATTTTTACTCGTTCCTTTTACGTCTTAATTTGGCTCTTCATTTCCTTCCCTCCCTTCCCCCGCTTGGTGGTAAGTGGTGGGGTACTGGCTGCGGTTTCCGAGTTCAGTACCGCCCTGTCTTCCTGCGGGACTCTTCGCTCTTCGCTCTTCGCACCTCCTGATGACGACGATTGTCGAAATATCGATGTGAGTTATGTCTGTGTCTTTCTGTGTGTTTCCTTCGTTTTTTATTTTATTGTGTATATATATATATATATATATATATATATAAATAAATTGATAAAAGTATCGACCGTGAAGCAGAAACAAAATTAAAGTTTATCAGGACTCGGTCAGTTCTTGTGGTTCAATTTAAACTCTAATTGCCAACGTTTGGGTTTTTATTTAAAAATTTTTTTATAGGCTTATATCAAATCCATATGTTCTTCTTATATCCTCATAGAAACACACACACACACACACACACACACACACATATATATATATATATACAAAATTAAACGATTCAATGGACTTATAGTTATACAGTTGTAGTTATAGTCATAGTTGGACTTATATAATAACTATGGTGAATGCAAGAAAAGGTAGACACTGGCATTAATGACATAACCGTTATGTCAGTGTCTATATAACGGGTGTTCGGAAAGTCACTGAGAATGAACCATGCTTCATAGATGAAAAAGGTCACATTCAACACATCTCTTCGATAAATTGGTTAAACCATCTGCAATAGCGTAATCGGTTCTCATGATCAATGGTTTTCAGTTTCTTGTTCTGTATTGTTTTGTATGGAAGAGGTTTAATTCCCTTCTGACGGCCTTATGAGCAGTAAGTAAGACATGAGCAGTAATATCATGCCGCTGTGGTAATTTTTGTAGTGGATTTTGACGGACTCTGCAGCATACTGTCACAAATATCCAAGAGTTTCTACTCCAATAGCTTTGCTAGCCTGCGACAGAGTTTGGCATCGTCCACTGAACCTGTTTCCCAAAACATATCAACAGGGTTTATATGTGGAACAGGTTTATCTGGAAATTTTTCAGCAGTCACACCACATTTGTGTATCTACCAACCTGTCAGAATACGTGTCCTACCATACAAGCCATTCATGTTCTTCATCATGAAGTGATGAACAGAGTTACTTACAAGCTGTTCACCTATGCTAATGTGTTTGTAAAACACATAAAACCGTAAGAAAACACAATTCGTTTGATATAAATTTTCATACTTGAAAAAAATATCAATTCTTTTCATAAATTTAAAATTACAAAATACTCATGTTTTGTCTTGAAGGAAAAACAAAATGTTCCATGACTTTCTTACTTAACTATTGCTAAGGTATAGTGCATGCGATTTTAATAGTCCTACATTCCTTGTTGTTCTCTGCCTACATGTTTAAACTTTTATCCTTGATTTCTGTAGGTATGAGAGTCTGGGTGGTTGTGTATACAGATAGTGGACAGGCTACAAGTCTACCATTTTATAGA
The DNA here is from genome assembly GCA_026182355.1 of Hermatobates lingyangjiaoensis. Lineage (NCBI taxonomy): Eukaryota > Metazoa > Arthropoda > Insecta > Hemiptera > Hermatobatidae > Hermatobates > Hermatobates lingyangjiaoensis. The sequence continues at coordinate 2,623,563 of JAPFBL010000074.1, read as the reverse complement.
TGAAATGAGAATTACTCTTCACAGAGTAAAAAAATTATTTGAGCAATATTGACTCACACCAGAAGATTTTATTGCCAACTATGCGTTTTTAAGTAACATCTTTTTCTTTTAAACTGCTAACTCTAGAGAATTGTTGTTTTAAAGTTATTATATATCTTATAATGGTGTTAAATACTGAGTATACTGTTTGACCGATAATGATGAAATTAAACTGAGAAATATCTCTTTGGAGAACGAAAAGTTGTGTAGCTATTAAGGAAATTACTACAAGAAAATGACATTATAGTGCGATTAGTAAAATCAGAGAATATCTTTCATTTGCTAAACTATTTCAATTATAACTCTGATATTTTAGATACATTATTTATCTAAATTAAGGAGTTTTGAAAACAAAATCAACAATATCGAACTGTTAGTACAACCAACATGCTTCAAAAAAACCAAAACCCAACGTCTCATAACCCTGGTCTGCTTTACTTGTTGAATTTGTTTGTGTTAGTTGAGACAATTTTTTATTATAGCCAAGAAAAACAAATTAATAACTTTAAAATACTTATGTTATAAAAATTTTTATGTTCTTTTTACTATCTTATTGTGATATGTATGACGTACAAAATATTTGACATTGATAACGGTTATATTATTGCAACATCTACATTTTTGTCGTTTAAGGTGATTGTATTAGTCCTTTAAATGGAACATTGGAACATTTAAAGAGACGGTTGGAGACCCAACTTGAGACGGTTAGGTCTCCAACCTCTAGTCTCCTTAGTTGGGTCTCCAACCGTCTCTGAACCAGTGCGCTTGGTTTCCCTCTCTTATCTCTCCTGAAGACGGTTCAATCCAATAATTAGATATTGTAAGTATGTGTTTTTGATTTCTCTGTATTTCTTTTTCTACATTGAACTGATTTGTCCGTTTCGGATCATATTTCGAACGAAAAAGTATATATATATATTTCTCCATTTTGATTCTTCCCTACGGCATTTTGTCTCATATACATATCTTAGGTGTTGACTGGCTGTTGGCTTGGCAAGTAGCTGGTGGTTGGTCACCTAGTAGCTGCAGTGTGTGTGAAACCCTGTTGTGTTGACGATTAATTATTGGGTTATGTTTCATGATTTTCATGGCTTCATACATCTGTAGTCTGGCTGGATCATTAATTTGCTTTAAAATGATGGTGTTTTGTACAAGGTCCTGGTGGGTGGGTTTTCTTCCTTGTTCCTGGGAGGTGTGTCTGGCGATGGCTCCTGCTTGTAAGTGCATGGTCAGTCGTCGTGAGAGTGTGGTCGATGTCATACCGATATATTTTGCATTGGCTAGGAGCTCACAATCTCCCATATGACAGTTATATTCGTATATGTCATTGGCCTTTTGCAGCTCCGGGATAACTGTATCTGCACCAGCAACACCTAAGATATAGTATGTATATGAGACAAAATGCCGCAGGGACGAATCAAAATGAATTAAAATAAGCTCTGAGGCCTTCTAAACTATATATATATATATGAACTGCAAATGAAAGAATGTCTTTTAATCTTACTGTAACAAAACATTATCTTATTTAAGAAAAGGATGTCATTGTAAGTGTTGGGCAGTTCAGAGTTCATAGCAAGTGAAAGTGTTTCTCTCTGCAGAATAATGAAACAGCATGTGTCCTTGAGATTGCACATAATGAATGTCTAGGATTTGGCCTGTTTGTTGTGAAATAATCAATTCCTCCTCCATTGATGTATTCTTCATATTCATGCATAGGCTTACAATGGTATGCATGCGTTTTAAAGGCCTTTACTTTTACTACTAATTAATTGATATGGATCAACATTTAAGGTGTGTTGTACAATTCAGAACATTAGATTTGTTATTCAATTATATTTAAATTTTCTGTCTGTTTTAAATGCAGATACATACACTATTCTATTAAATATACCATTTTTAGATGTGATGTGATATTTGAGAGATTCACTTGGTTGGTTGTAAAAAATACTTGTTTAAATGTTATGAAAGCACTAACCATTCTATCAAATCATTTAAGTAATGCTATAGACAATCGAAGTATTTAATGAACCTTCTTTTTGTTATTCTATGTCTTCTTAGGGGTCAGAGTAGACCAGTGGCTTACATGCTCACCTCTGGATAGCTTGATCTGAGGTTATTTATTCACTCCGGCGCGAGAAGATAAATATGAATATCTTGTCCTCCGGAGAGGATGTGAAGGCCTCTGTCCCGAGCCTGTATGATGTCAGGAACTCGTTAAAGATCTCTATTCTAAATATACTTGAGTTAGAAAACATTTAGAACTTTCAATGTAAAATGTTCATTGTATGGTAACAGAAAGATGCAACCTTTAGCTTTTGTATGTTCCTAGGACTGCTACTGCAACCAAACCATACCTAGATCTTAAATTCTACGTTTATCCTTAAATAAAGTACTACTATAAAGAAGACAGCGTAAATAATAAAATAATATATTATTTTGAAAAAAAAAATGAAAAATGTTTAATGAAAAAAATAAAGAATGCATTTATTAAAAATTGCATTCTTTGTAGTAATTTAAAATCTCAGCGCTTGTGATTTTTCAACATTTTTTCCTTGAGAGGTTGGGGAGGGAAAGGGGTGTGATCTGATGCCAATATATCGCACTTTTTTTTATTTCGTTTAAACATTTTCCGCTGTGTGCTTAGAGCGAGATAACGAATAATCGTCGTACTCTCTGGAGTTCTGAAAAATATATTTTATAACAATAATCACAGTACGGTAAGACACAATCATAATAATGAAACAACCTATTATTTCACCTTATTTACGTTATCAACAACTTACTATAATATTTTAATAATATTTATAAGATATGTATAAATATATTTAATCAACATTGTTAAGAATAATACAATTGTAATAAGCCTCGATTGTAACAAGTCAAACTACAAACTAAACACGTAATAAACTAATAATGCTTACTTCTGTATTTCTAATCCTTCATTATCAAAGAATGAAATTCTATGTAAGATGGTTATGTACCAACTAAGAAAATAGTTCCTTCATTGTATCAAGCTGTATTACTAGCAGTGGTGAAGAGAAAACAAAGAATAAATTAAAGACTACAATATATGGGACAGAATAAAACAAAAAAATGTTATAAAGCAACTGTTAATGAAAACAAATATTAATGATAATGATATATAATATAGATGTGATTGATATAATAATATAACATAGAAAATAATAAATATCATAGTTATAATAACTTTCCAATACAATGATAAACCAAAACTGTTGAAAAAACACAACTTCTTTAACATTGTAAATGTCAAATCATATACTTTGCAAATCATTTAAAATGTTATTTTATCACCAAAACAACCCAAATTGGGTTTATGTTTACTTTTGTTTAACTTTATTTGAAATATTGGGTAATGAAGGTATTTCATTTGTTTTAAAATTTCAGTATTAAGATTTGAAAAGATATTTGCAATTTTTTGTTCTCTGGGTTCAATGGAATAGGTATTTGCAATTGTGGATCCAATTTTCATTGCAGACCACCAAGTGACTGGTTTAATAGGTGCGCTGGTCTACATAGTTCTTAAATGTTTGGAAACTTTTCGTTGTCTTTTGGAAAGAAATTTTACAATTTTCTACAAGAGATGGTCAGTTCATTTTCTGAAGAGGTTATTGTAGGTTTCTTACCTATTATTGTAGAAAGGTTATGGACTTTATATTGTGTCATTATATTCGTTAACAACTCCTGAGCAAGCGTTAGCCAAGTTTTGCTGTTATCCTTTTCATTGGGGACGTTATACTATTGTTTGATTCAATCTTTCATTAAGTTCACTTGATTCTAAGCAATCAATTCATGTAAAAACAATCTGTTTTCTATCTTACTCTAGTTATATCTTGAAATCTATTGAATTCATGCTGGTTTTAATTTAATTTTGGGTTGTCTGAACCCGTGAAGTGAAGAACCATGAATACCTAATGAAATCAATACATTCATACGTAGTTTTGGTAAGGTGCCCACACTATTGATTATTGGTAAGGTGACAAGTGATCTGAGAACTATTTCCCTTAAGTTTTCTCTTAGCCTGAAATTGATCTGTATTCAAATTTTTATTACAATCAATACATTTCGCTGTCGTAGGCCAGGCCTAGGATAAATCAGTTTTCTTCAGATGTTTCACATTATATTTAGTGTCTTAGAAAATCCTTAGTTCTTATTTTTCTTAGTTCGCAATATCATCAGTACTCAGTAAAAGATCATATGAATAATTATCATTCATGATAACGTAAAACCTCTGGTGTTTCCAATAGGGTGCGTGATTTTAACCCAGTCTGAAATGAAATCAATTTCAACCATTTCCAGTACGCTTTTTGTTACATTAAATCGAATATCATAAAAAGCTTTTAGTATTAAAGTGTTCTTGATGACCACGTTTAGTTTTACCAATGGATATAATTTTAACCAGGTTTTTAGATTAAATTTATATTATATACCTGTTGAAATATCCATTTTGACAATATTTAGTTCGATTTTACTTCTCTAAATTGCTAGCCGAATTGTTTTACGTCACTCAACTAATGGTTTGTAAGTGTTTTGGATCTGCACAAACTGCCAAGGGTTTTTTTTTCTGTTTTTCGATGAAATTATAATTAAAATCGAACCTGTTTGGTTTTTTGTTTTTTAATGAATGTATCCTTCAGTTTTAAAAGTTATTGTCATAACTTTTTAACAATACATAAATAATCTCTATTAAACTTTTCTTGTGTTTTATTTGGTAATCCAAATACTACCTGGTAAACAAAAAAATTACTTTATTTAATGCGGTTCTTCTTCTGACATAATTTTACATTTGCAGGAGTACACTATATTAAGTATCCGGACAATTATTTGCGGCCAGAACTCGTTTTTACACAACAAAATCACATAACGATAAGGATTATTTTCTTACTAAACTTTATACTCCCTTGAGAAAAAAAAGCAAAGCTTGACTTTTAACACTTTCAAAATTACTTGTAATGAATTGATTGCATTTGTCTTCAAATCTATGTGCTGTTCTATTAAAATCAGATTAATTCATCATCAAACATCTCTTAAACTAATTTCAGTTTTGAGAAGTAAATAGTGCAGTTTTGATTCATTATGAGAAAAATTTCGTTTTAAATGACAGTGAAATTATTCTAACTTGTCCTACTAACTCCTCTTTTGACAATAGTTTCATAGATTGAGCTCTTAACGTTATAATATTTTAACAAACATTCCTTCTTTGCCAAAATATTCGTTTCAATTTCCCTTGCCCTCCTTGAAAACTACTCCTCTCATCCACTTATGCTTTTAATGACAACTATTACAATAAGTATAGTCATCTTACCTGATAAAACCTCATATTGTATCTTAAAAGGATCAAAAATCAAATTTCTCTTGTAAAATATACCTGCATGATTTTTTCAACAATTAAAATGTGCTCGATGATTTAGCCTTCCTGCGTATTTTTAATAACTTTTTATTGAACACAGTGCTGGGTCATTTTACTTGTTGCAATCTTGTAATTTAATTTAGAAAATTGTTTGAAAGTGACAGAATCCTTTGTTTGAAAAGGATTTTATTTTATCTTAAAAAAACTTATTTAATTAAATTTTTTCAACAAAGTAAAAAGAATAAAAAAGTGATGTAATCACACTTTGAAGAAAATATGTAGGTTGTTTCAGTGGACTCACCCGAACATTTTACATTTCCTGAATAATAGAAAATTTTTACAGTAAATAGCTGGATTGTAGTACATACATATTATTATTATTTAATAATGTGACTAGTGCTAGTGCTATATTATTTAATATAGTGACTATAGCACTGCGTCTTAAAAAAAACTATTGTACTCTAAAGTACTCCAGCAGTTAGCTTCAACGCTTCCAAGAAGCTCAGCACTTTTACTGGTTCCAGTGGTAAAAGTTTTTCTATGGTTTGTTGAATGTCCCGAACACCTACCTCTGTACAGAAAAGTTGCCTTACAGTCATTCATCAGGTGCAATGGTATTTCTTCCTCTTTGCAGAATCTGAACAAACCATTATTGATAATGCCTATTCAGGTTCCCTACGTTTCGGGAAAAAGCGACTTTCTTTCTTCTTCATCGGGAAGGTCTTCTTCGGGTCTTTGGTGCACTTGTGGGAGGTTGGCTCCCACTAGTTAGCGCTTTTAGACTCTCTTCGCTTCCGGACGATGGTCTTCATGGCTTAAAGCATGCAATTGTAATTAGGCGTATTAGTCTTTTTGTGTGATGTGGTGTCGTGGGACCCGCCTCCGCGAGGTCCACCTTGGGCACTTGGGGGACTTCAGCGAGGCCTTGCTTCGGTAAGGCTGTAGTGGACTCCCTCAAGTGGCGAAAGGGTCTCACGTAAAAAAGCATCGATCTGTAGTGCTTTGTATCATGGAGTGGCCGAAAGGTTGAGATACATGAATACAAATCAAGACAGGTCTCTAGATTTCTAGGTGTTATGGCCGGAAGGCTAGGAAGCACAGCGATCAAAACAGGTCTCTAGATTTCCTTCTCCTTGGTACCATATTCTTTCGTTTGTTCCCGCATATAGCAGGTTAACAGGGTAGCCTCGTGAAGGCCGAAAGTCGGAGTTAAATGTTAAAGGCTATTAGAGGTGCTTAATCACTCCATTACTACCCCTACATACATATAAAAACACATTCTTACATATATAAATACATAGAGTGAGAAGTTAGAGAGAGAGAGAGAGAGAGAGAGAGAGAGAGAGAGAGAGAGAGAGAGAGAGAGAGAGAGAGAGGGAAGGTGTGAGATCTAGAGAGAGAAAGGTTGAGAGGGAGAGGCAGTGTAAAAGTGAGAATGCAGGTAGGAAAGTTAGAGGATATAGACAAAAAAATAATAAGAAATAGTGAGAAGATAAACTAAGAAAGGATGTAAAAGATGTTAAAAGTGGGAAGGAGATAAAGCCAGTAGACAGGATGGGAGAGAATGTATAGTATGCTGAAAAGTTGTTTAGCAAGGGATAACATGAGCGAAATGGGGTAGTGGTGAAGGAGAGAAAAGGAGTAAAGGTCTCATCCCTAGCTGAAGCCTACAAAATAGAGAAGACTGTTTACAAGTATTATTCAAATATTATAATCACCTCATTCCAGCAATGCTATAACAAAATACTAAGAAATAAAAAGAATATTATATAAGATGTACCCTGGTATACTGCTTGAAATTGATAGCAAAGGACTTTTAACTACTACTTTTTTATTCTGTTAATACATTATATATTACATAAATATATAAATAAAGCAAATGAAAATTTAAATTGACAATTAAAAATAAACCAATAGATTAACTGGAATTAGGTTTGGTTAGGTTACATTGGCAGTTCTACGAGAGAACATACTTAGGCCAAATATTGACCCTTCATGATACAACATAATGAAGATTCTAGATTGGGAAACATAAATTTTGCGTAACTTAAGTGCATTTAGAGAAGGGATCTTTAAAGAGTACATGACAAGGGACGATGTTCTTAGATTTGTTTACCTCCCGTTCGTGAATACAACAGGGCCAGAGTGAGTTTTGAACCCCAGACTACTAGTTCAGAGGGGAATACCTCCCTAAATACTTCAAAATCATCCATACCAGTATACAATCAGAAAATAATTTGTTACATTCGCAATAAAGTCATAAACAAAATTGATAGTGTTGAATTATTATTATTTTTATGTATTTGTGTATTTTTATTTGTGTATTTTTATTATCTCGTTAAGTTTTTTTTTAAATCCATTTATTTAGCATACTCCATTTATTATATTATATACATCTCACACTAAGCAATATTTTCCTACAGTACTCAGAAGATTATCAAATAAACACCTTGATTTGAACAACTGCCGATTAACTATGTTTCTAACGGACATGGTAAATTTAAAAGTTACTTCAATCGTTTGACTGTAACGACTCAGCTTTATGCAGTTGTGATAATCTGAAGGTCCAAACCCCAGATCACCTTCTCTTCCATTGTGCTCTCCTTAATAACAACAGACACCATCTTCAGAAAACTGCAATGTTACAAGGGTTAATCTGGCCACCAAGCAAAATTGAACTGATAACAAATTTATTTTATAGTTTTTACAAATTCATAAATAACATAGATTTCATATAACATAGTGTAACGATATTATACACATGTAATATAACAAATGGAGCATGTGAAAATATTACAATAAACTCCCTCCAAGTAGGGGTATTACTTTGGAAGAAAAAAAAAAATTATATTACATGCTATCAAATCTTACTATCTTGTTAAGTATTGTAATAATATAATATGTGTTCTTCCTGTTGATTTAGCAGAAACATTATGTCACAGATAATGAGTTTATTGTGATACACAAATAATTTTACATATGTGTTGCATATGACAGTTGTTTTCATAAACTATCTTCTATGGATGAAGTAATAATAATGGGCCATGTGGGGTGTATTGGGACAGTGGAATGAGCCGAATTTCTAATTCAGTGGGCGTAATTCAAGGACCAACAGCGGTAGATGACACTGACCTCAAACCTACCATACCTATGGCTTTTCACTTATGGGAAACATTTTATGTTTTTCCTCGTGTTTACAAATAAGAACATTCATTATACTCCTTGTCCAAGAAATATATTAAAAGAAAAAAACATGTCGAGGCATTTATAGCGGTTTTAATGAATTATTGAGTATTTGTAAATTTGAAAAATGGAACGAAAGGAAATGAAATAGAAATATTATATATCACTATCCAGTTCTGTTCCCTATTATATTTGACTGCTGATAATAATTTATTCATGCATTTATTTATATAATTTATATAATTATTCTACTTTTTATGTAAGTGGAAGATCCTATAATTAATAATACATTAAAAGTTTTGAAAGGAACTAAATAGTACGGTGGTTTCCACAAACATTATGATCATTACGGTTGGTTTATCGTCACTTATCCCATTTAATGTTGAAATACGAGACCATGTGAGTCACTTGTTTCCAGTCTGATTGTTACAACAGTATTATCAATTCTTTATGACCAACCAGACGGAAACCCTTATCTATGGAAACAAATTGTTTTCTAGCAGTATCATAAACTCAACTCCTCAGTGAAAAAAAACTTTTTTGTAACATTTTTATAGTAAAATCTATTTTCTAATAATTTTTTTTTAATTTTTATTTTACATAGTCACAACAATGTAAATGTAACATTACCAGTGACAATGATGAAGGAAATATATAAATTACACATGGAGGCAGGAGGGAAGAAATAATCCAGTAATTATAATTCCTGGTGTGAAAAATAAGTTATAAAACTTAGATTAAATTTACAATTCACTAGAGTAATTCACACCAATAAGTCTCTTGGCCACTTTCTCTTCAGGCGCCTTTGGGGATTTCCTGGGATATTTGTTGAGGAGATGTTTTGGACTAAAGGATTGTTATTGCTACAAAGATTTTTATGGAAGGTTTTGTAGCGAGATATTGCTACTTGATGTACTGTTGAAATCCTGAGGTCTGAATAGATTGTTTGATTTGGTATATAAAATGGACAATGAAGAATTTTTCTAAGAATTTTTTGACTGAAGAGCTTGTATCCTCTGGTCATTGCTAGATTTTGTTGCTCCCCATATTTCAATACCGTAAGTCCTTCTAATAATTAAAAAAAAATTAGTTGATAGGCAGCTCATAGAATATAATTTGTGTCCTGGGAGTGGACAAAATCGTATATGACACCTGTAGGACATATTCTGATATCTATTAGCGACTGAAGCTGAGTAAAAGAAATCAGAAATGAGGCTAAAGAATTTTGATCTCATAAGTATGGGCTTCAAGGAAAGGATAATAAGAAATCACCTATCAACATCAAACATATACATAATATGGAAATAGATTGTTACAACTTATGAATATTACAAGCAGAAGTATTTCACAGATACATAAAACAATATTACTTACAGATCTCTGTTATAAATAAATTTTATAAATAAAATATTACTTTAGAGATACATAAATATTACTTTATGTATCTCTGAAATACTTCTGCTTGCAATATTCATAAGTTGAAACAATTTATTTTCATATTGTTTATATATTTGATGTTGATATGTGATTTCTTATTAACCTTTGTTTGTAGGCCTATGTAAAAGGTTTTAAATAAAACCAAAACGTCGGCAACGAGAGTTTGATTTTTTATCCTAGAACATTGATCGAATCCCGATTAGAGAACAGACCTATTCTATCAAACGGTTGATATATTATTTAATGTGCTATATATATTAGTGTATTTCGGCAGCAAGTCCTTTTTCAAGCATGTATTATTGAATTTGATAGCAGATTCTGCATTCACGATTTTTTAGAAGCTCTGTCCATTAAAGACTTGTTACCTAGTTTAAATGTACAAAGTAAAGACTTCAGTGTAATTTCTTTTAAGAATATAGATAATCTTTTTAAATTAGTAAGAAAGGAGGGTGATGACCGAGTTAGGTTGAGTTGAAGGGCCATAAGTTTTTTGTTGACCCGCAGTCACCCCTACTCCATCCCCACCACCAACTTCCACTTCGACAGAATAGCAGTGTTCAGTTGGCATTTAAACGCCAAAGTAGTTAGTAATATGTATATTTAGTTAATATAAGTAGTTTAAGAACCTGATGATGACCCATGGGGCTGAAAGCTTGTTATGTTAGTTTAATCTAGTGTAGTGATTAATTAAATATAGTTATCCCCAGTGAAGTGTTTCAGCCTTCTGAATGTCTTATGCTAGCTTGCTTTGGCAATTATCACCTGCTCAAAAGAAAATTGTAAGAAAAATGGAAGCTATAAGTAAGAAAATCGTGAATGCAGAATCTGCTATCAAATTCAATAGTATATATATAAACAGGTAAAGAAAAACACATACCAAAACTAACTAAAATATTTTGAGAATCGTTATTATCAACTAATTTTCATCATTATGGCTTTAAATGAAAAGCACAGACAGCAAGGAACATGAAGAGTATCACTGCTGTCGATAGGTTCTTTTGCGGAAGTACTGGACATATTATATGGATCGGATAGGAAGCATGATTAAAATGCGAGCTGATGAAAGTGCTGTGGTTAATAATAGGACAAGTTTGATGGCTACAACTTCCATATGATTTCATTTTCTTAATCGGATTTATAACTTTTGGAGTGATGTGGGAGTTGATACACTTAGGGTTGGGATATTTTCGGCAGGAAATTTGAAAGATATCATTAACGATCAATTTTTCTAAATATGTCCATCCTTTTATACAGTCTTAATTTAAAAAAAATATAGTATAACAAATAAAATAAATCATGATTACTGACAACATGGATAAATGTATTATCACTGAGTACATTAAAAACAAGTTAACTTGTTCAGGAATTAATTATGGCATGGAGGACATTAAGGTATTAAAAATAAGAGCCTCACCTGCCAGAGACAACCTCTAAATATCCATGAATTCAATTATTGGGGTATTGTATTTGCTTTTAATTAAGAAAACATTTTTAAATACACTAACAATTGTCTACTAAGCTTTTTACAAATGTCTGTCTATATATATTTCATTTATCATAGTGTTATTTTAGGACTGGAAGAAATTATATATATATAACAAGATTTCACATAACACACGTATAAAACAACACCAATACAACGTGAGTAGACAGGGAAAAATAGGGTCTTATTCTTGCATATAAATAATGAAAATCATCATATGGATTGGACCGTAGCTAAATTTATTACCAATGAAAAATCGATGTTGTTAACAAAAAATATCGACTCCTCTCTGATTAAATTTAATAGATCAAATATTATAAACATAAGTAACTGGCTATTCAAGCTTGATACTTTCTTGACGAGGGTAATAGCCTCTTCTAAGAGGGTTGACAGCTAGCGGATAGTTTGTTTACTCTTTCTTACTCTACTCTTTTGAACGTCAAACATCTCTCTCTGGACATCTGTCCTTTCCTGCACTTTACACCTCTTTAAAATACCAGTCTTCCCTTCCACTCTTCTCAACCTGACGTGGGTTTTGATGACTCTTCAACCTGACTCTTCTGAATGTTGAAAGTGGGTTTTTGAATCTGACGAAGACCGCTTGTTATGTTTGAAAGATTTTAGTCTTTTTTTTTCCATTTTATATTGAGGTTTGGTTATTGATTACACACACAGACACATACACACACACACACACACACACACACACACACACACACACACACACACACATATATATATATATATATATATATATATATATTATATTCCAAGCGAGCCGCCCCGAAGACAGGTGACGACTCACTTCGGAGAGTTAACCTTTGTCCCTATGAAAGAATAACCAAATAAACATTACCTAAATAAAAATAACAAACAAAAATAAAAACAAAGCGAAGATAATCAACAAAAATAAATTGATTTACTTTTTTGAAATAATAATTGAAAAAAAATATGTAAGATAAAAAATAAATAAAAAATATATTCACATATTTTATGTATATAACTACATATATATGAAAACAATATTAATATAAAATAATAACATAATAAAATAAAACAATGTTAATAAATGATGGCATAGAATAAGTATAGCAAATATAATATCAATGAAGTTATTAATTAATAACTTAAACGCTATTTGTTAGTTGTGCTTGTTTGTTTTGTGAAAAAAAGAAATCAGAAATATGGTAATTGCACATATATTTTAGAACATTCATTATGTTTTCATTAAAAAGAAACACATAGGCTCTCCCGAAGCCTCTTACCTCAAGATGCTTTACCTCAATAAATTCTCACAAACAGAAGTTATTTACCACAAATAAAATGTCCCTAAAGATTGGCATTTTAAAAAAAAAATATCCTAAATGTAGGCACCTTGTCTAAAGTAAGAACTGAACCTTACCCTCGATAAATTGTCCCTAACAGTGGGTCTTTTATTTTAAATCAAATACCTCAACTATGGACTTCGATTTAAAAAATGGAGACTACTTTACTTAAAATTGGTTTTCTAATTCTTAACTCACTTCAAAATTTGTATGTCTTTTTCAGTAATAATAATAAATTTGTTATTCATTGACTAAAAGTATTTATCAAACAGACTTTATTTGAGATTTGTATGTATTTACCTAAGCTTTTGGATTTACATATTTGAGAAAGCTCAAAATTGCATCTGATAAAATAGGTTAATCTCGTATAACCATATAGAAATAAGGTTTCTTAACAATAGCTTAACATTATTTCAAAGTAAGTAGTTTTTGAAATAAAATTCAGATGTAATCGAAGTCAAACACGAATGAAACAGCTTTTCAAAGGCAGATGTTAAAAGAATTTTATTTTTATTTCTCCCATAATCTTTTCTTCATCCATGTATACGGTTATCTACCTCTTCTGGCAGCTTATCTATACTCATTCTGCTTAAAATAATGAAATCCTGATTTTAGGCAGGTATTTTCTATATAAAGGTCGTTACTCATTTGGTGAACAACTATAGAGATGAATCAACAGTTCAACCTATTTCTTCACACTCCTTGAAATAATTTGAATTTTTCTTTCTAATCAGAATTTTTTGGCTTATAAGTAAAATTTAGTAAACATGAAAATATTTGAAACGAGATTTTGGCATATTTGAGGTTTCATTAGTCACTTTTTGAATTCTTTTTGATGATCTGTATATGTGTGATTGGTGAATGAATTGGTGTATTTATGGACACTATAAAAAGATTTCACATAAACACATGAAATAATAATCAATGATCAAAACCATAATATGAAATGGGAAAACAAGACTAAGATCTTTCAACCGTAACAAGCGGTCTTTGTTAGAGTCAAAAACCCAACTGACAGTCTTGTTTACCCATTTCATATTGTGGTTTGATCATTTATGGACACGATACAGGTCGCACGATTTTATGGATAAATGATGTATTACTTAAAACTGGCCTACATAGCTAATCTGTAGTTTTTTGAGAAATACGGTATGATGGGGAATCTACTTGAGTACTGATGATTTTAGACACAATTAAATATCTAATGAACTTGAGAGCCTTGAGAGTTCCAACTTTGCAGCGGTTACAGAACTAATATTAGATTTAACCCAAAAAATCGTTAATATTTCGAACAAAATAAAGTTAGTTTTACGTGAAAATATAAACATTGAGACTTATGATCGAACCTGAACGCAAGCGAACGATACCGATCATAACGTTTGACGTATCACAATAAAATTTAACATAAAAAAAAACTCACTAGTTGCATACTAGATCAGGTGGTTAATTTTTCTCATAATGGTAATTATAGTTATGTTTTTTAATCCAATTAATTCAATATTATGAACCGTATTACTCTAAAGTGTAATCAGCTAATGTTATACTTAAATTGATCTAAATAAATTAAACATCAATTCATATTTATTATTACAGTTTTTCTATTTTATTTTTATTGCACTTCTACTTTTTCTTTTTTTTCTAGTCTTTTCATAACTACAATTTCTATTGTCTATCTATTTTTTAGTCAGAGTTTTATTATTATATAGCTATGTGATATTATTATTTAAAACATTGTACTAAACTCTATGTAATATGCAAAACAACTATTTAGTAAATAAACTATCATAGAAAAAGGGAATTAACTTGATGGAAGGACAGACCAAATCCATAATTTTTGTGCATGAACATGTTTACTTCATACATATGATCACAATATTTTTTAACGAACTTTGGGTTGTTAGTTATACAACTTCTAATACGTTAAATTTGTATGCAGCTTTGAATGTTTAGTCTTTTGTTTTGTCTTTAATTTCTATATATAAAATTCATCAGTTGGTTTGTTTGTTTGTTTGTTCACCCATTTTCCGTGGAGATAGACACCTGAAATTAGATATATATTGTTTATTACCTGAATAATGTTAAATAAAAGAAAATTATCACTATATTCCCAAAATTGGAGCCAGGGTAGCAAGTATCTTGCGTGCTCGCCGATGACAGTAGTGCAAACGTATTATATATAAATGTACCAACAAGAAAAAAATGTTTAAGTTAATATTTGCGTAATATTAAACAAATAATAAACTGGTAATAAACTAAAGTCATGGAAGCAGGGTAGCCCACTGGCTTGCGTGCTCGCCGATGATAGTAGCACAAATATATTAAATATAAATGTAACAAAAAAATTTTTGAATTTAAATTTGAATAATATAGACAATGATAATGAAGTAAAGGCATGGATCCAGGGTAGCCAGTTTCTTGCATGCTCGCGGATGATAGTAATGAAAATGTATTATATATAAATGTAACAAAAAAAAAATAATTTAAAATTTGCGAAATATAAATACTGGTAATAAAATAAAGGCATAGAGAAAGAGTAGCCCAGGGGCTTGCGTGCTCGCTGATGACAGTAGTGCAAATGTATTATAAATAAATATAAGAAATATATAATAAACTACTACATTAGAGGTTAAAAATTAGTAATTTTAGAAACAAACTTGAACACAACTGTCAAACAGTAAAATACGAATGTTTTAATGTGATATTCTAAAGACACATTCCTTTCATTAATGTTATTTTATGAGAGTAAAATATCAATTTTAGGAAAATAAATTTGAATTTTTCAATTTAAAACTTTTGCTTATTTTAAATATATTTCATTGTATAAAAATATTTAACATAAACACGTGAAATAACAATCAATGATCAAACCACAATAAGAAATAGGAAAACAAGACTAACAAGATCTTAGTATTGTTTTCCCATTTCTTATTGTGGTTTGATCATTGATTTCATTGTATATATAACATGAATTGAAGTTTAATTTATTTAGATAATAAAATAAATGATTTTTTATACTTTTAAATGATTTTTATTTCGCTAAATACACTTACTGTGTTTATATCTTGAATCATGTTAAGAATACTATATGAAAAGCTTGGGCAATATAAGAATTTGTTTCTATGTCTAAATAACAAGACACAACAATTAAAATCATCCCTGTCAATAGCAATTTATTTTAAAAACAATTGCTATAATTTCTGAGTGACACAAAGGGTCACAGGTAGTCTAGTTGTTGAATACAGGCGACTATTTTAATTCCTCTGGACCAGTGTGCCACACTGAATGCTATACTGTATTTCACTCCCTTATTAGGCATCACCCCCAGTTAATCCACCTCTTTAACTGATGTCTTAATAGAAGACGGCTATTAAATATTCCACCAACAAGTTTCAATCCCTTTTGCAAAAGATTTATGACGACTCTTCTCTTTGTGTTCACTTCTAAACGAGCCACTTTAATCTCAACTCTCATGCTTTACCATTCAAATAGTGCTCCTTTACCCACAGTTTAATTTTCTTCTCTCTTAAACCATTCATTATAATAAGTGTGATACACTTTAGCATTCCTCTTCTGTCACAAAGTCTCATTCATAAGAATATAGGGCATAATAATTTATTATTTTAATTACAATCACTTATATCAGTAAAATTCTTTAGTGTGCCCAATCAGTGTCTACACATTCATCTTCAAACAGACTATAAATATACGCCTTACATAAAATATACCCTTTTTTTAAGCATTTTACTTTACTGAATAAAAACTAGCCCTATCATTAGTTATAATTCTTCTATTTTTTTTATTACACTTCCATTTTTTTTATCTAGTTTTTACTTTATTTCATTTTTGATTCTTTCTTTATTTTATTAGTCAGATTTTTAATATTGTATTACTATACAATCGTTTTTATTGAAATGCATATAATCTGCAAGGGAGTTGGTAGTAAGTAAAATTTCCCAAATGAAAGCTTGAAGAGAAAAAACAAGCAAAAATCATAATTTTTTAAATCATTAGTTGTGCAATCAGTAATTGTGTGGTATTTACTCATTCTGAAGTAAAATGGATAAACAAACAAAAGTCTCTACACAAATAAAGTTTTATTCAACAGCAACAACGCGTTTCGAACACATTGTGTTCATCATCAGGAAGACACTATAATACAAATTATATCTAACCAGTTACAAAATTAGAGTGAAATAATAAAATTCAATTAAGAAAATTCAAGACATACCCAAGGATGTGGTGCTGACGGGTTGGTCCAGTGAAAACAAGTAGGAAATAGATCCGCTGCGAAAGAGTGGGGATGGGCATATTTAGGAGATAAGGTGACAAAGGTGTCGGGTATGCTTGAAAACTGTTAACTGAAATACAGAAGGCCAGTATAAAAAAAATACTTTTTTTTTAATTTATTTTTTTTGATTCTAGAAAACCATTCTAGGAGAAAAAAAGTCTCTTTCCTCTAAATTAGTGTTTCTGGCCTCGACGGTTCCAAATCTTACAAACTCGACGGTTCCAAATCTATGAAAACTTAAGTTCATTTTTTTCAAATTTAATAAAATATCAGCTATATTAATTTGTGTACAAAGGTTTTTAAGCTATACTCAAAAAAGTAAACCCATAAATAACAAGTTAACATAATATACTAGGATAAATAAGCAAAGATATAATCAAATATATTATTTTGTAATATAATTGAACAGTTAGTATAATCATACTAATTTTTTTTTATATTGTCTTTCATTTTCAATCACTCTTGTTGATTCTATTATAATTTTTAGCAATTTTATTTAATAGACTTGGATTGTCCTGACTGAGTTTATCTTTTTTGACCTAATTCATAATTTAGAAGTGATCTAAATTTAGAATATTAGAATATTAGTTATTTTTTTTTTGTCTTTTCCCTTCAACGTAATAAATTTGAAATCTGACACAGCCAAATAAAAATCTCATGATAATGAATAGTATTCCTTTGGCATTCATAGTATTATAGATTTCAAAATAATATCATTTTCTTTAAAACATTACGAATAAATAAAAAATATGTTGAGTCTTTTTTTATGTATTATGTTAATAACAGACATTATAGAGGGGCCAAGTTAGCTTAGTGGTTAACGTACTCGCCTCTAAACTGATAGGTTCAGATGAACCGGGGTTCGATCCCCACCTGGCCCTCGATTTATTCATGTGGGAGGTGAATAAATCTGAGCACGTTGTCCCTCCGAGAAGGACGTTAAACCTTTGGTCCCAAGCCTGCACGATGTCAGGTACTCGTTAAAGATCCCTACTCTAAATATACTTGAGTTAGGCATAATGTAGGACTTCCACTGTAGAATCAATCTTCATTGTGTGGTATAACAAAGGGCCAATGCTCGGCCTAAGTGTGTTCCCTTGTGGGACTATCACTGCAACCTAACCTAACAGACATTATAAGTGTTCTATCTGACTTTTCATTATCTATTCGGTTAAGAGGTAAAAAGTGTGTCCCGTTGAGGTTTATTGAAAAAGCAAATTGTGCATAAGTGATGATGAATCAATATATAGAGAACATAACTGATTGATATTTGTAAGCTGTTTTAATCCAACACTTCTAACCTGTATTAACACTTTTTACTATTAACAAAAATTAAGTGCCTTAATTGAAAGCTAAAATTAAATAACGGAAACAGTAAAATTAAATTATTTAGTCTTCATGAATTATGATTGGAGTTAAAATATAGACCACTCCATATTGTTGTTTATAAACAAAATTTATCAATTCTGTAAACAGTTGAGGGTATTAGCAGGTTTTGAAATTATGCATATTGATTTCATTTATATTAATTGTAATTAAAATTATATAACCACAATTACTTTAAGCAGTGGTATTTAATTTTCTGATGAAATCAGGAATTAGTAATCTGAGGGGGCCTTCTATGGATTTATCCCCCCTATAGGATCCCCTATAGATTTGACTTAGAGCTGACTAAGTTTGAGATTCAAATCTAATTTAATAACTGTGTTGTAATCTTATAACAGTTCTTTAATACATTTGTTAATGCATTAATAGATTTGACTTAGAGCTGACTAAGTTTGAGATTCTCATATAAATTAATAACTGTGTTATAATCTTATAACAGTCCTTTAATATATTTTTTTTTTAATTTGTAAATTTGAAATCTGACAGAGCAAAATAAAAAATCACTATGACATATTAATGTTATGAATCCATCAAAAGGATTTATTGATGAAGTGAAGAGGAGTTTGAGTGTCTGCTGACTGAAGTGATGTCCAGAGGCCTCCAGAGTCAACACTGATAAGCTTGCAACACAAGCCAGCCCTTCCAATTCCCTGCTTCCAATGGCAACATCGATTTGTTGTCAATCCATTCAATAAACCAACCCACTGTGAAAGCCCCTTGCCAATTAATACCTATCTTATTTTTACTAATAAGCTATAATATTGGGCAACATTTAAAGCAGTTGATAAATCTGAGATCAGCTTGTAGAAAAATCAGATATAATTAATGTAAATTATTCTTAGATAGAGATTTTTATTCATCTCAAACCTTTTCAATCAAACAGATGTAATTTTAGTATATATTCTGAGTTGATAAATCGTAAAATATGTTTGGTTTTTTTTAATTCATTATTAAAAAAAATGTGTTTTTGAACAAAAACAAACAACAAAAATTGTAACCTTTTAAGTTCAAAGATGGATTTCTTTAGGATTTTGAGTCTACAGAAATTACACTCTTGTTTATATTTTGTGGCTCTCTTTTGGTTTGCTTTTTTGCTTTATTTGATGTTTTATGGTTTGGTTTATTGTGTTTTTTGTTTTCACTACTTATGTCATTAATACATTTTTTTTAGCCTTGAAAAAGCTAAACAATTTTTTTTTGGCAAAACGTTAGGGTATAAACAGGAGAAAATCCTCAAGAAACCCATCTTTGAACTTTAAGAGTCAGTGGTTGAGAAGCTATATTAATATTAATGTAGTAACCTTTGAAGTTTGTGTCAACTGTTAGTGGTGGTTACGTCAACTAACAAATCACATAGATGAAAAACTGACACAAATCACAATTCTAAAGTAAAGTAATTTGACTACTTGTTCTGCAGAAATGATCCTTTTTTCTGTTTATACATATATCTAGAGTGGAACCGTCACTTCTTCCACCAGCGACCACTGTTATCACAATAACTTCATTTACACTAATAGAAATGGCTAAATAACAGAAATTGATAAATAATTGTAATGTTTAATAATTACATTATGTATGAAATAGTGTAGTCATAAGAAGAAAAATGAAATAATAACGGTTTTTATATATTTTTAGTTACATTATACTAATCTGTAAACTCTAATGTAGTGCAATCAGTTATTATGTGGTATTTACACATTGTAGGGTAAAAATCTAATGAAATGGTCTCCACATATAAAAATTTAATGATATAAACAACGCGTTTCGAACACGTAGTGTTCTTCCTCAGGCATTAACTAAAAAATACAATGACACCAGAGAGTTATCTATAGTACAAAGTAAATAAGTACAAAAATTAATATAGTAAGATCTAAATCGAGACGAATGAGTCTCTAAATTATTTAGATCTGACTATATTAATTTTTGTACTTATTTACTTTGTACTATAGATAACTCTCTGGTGACATTGTATTTTTTAGTTAATACCTGAGGAAGAACACTACGTGTTCGAAACGCGTTGTTTATATCATTAAATTTTTATATGTGGAGACCATTTCATTAGATTTTTACCCTACAATAATCTGTAAACGAAAAATTTAAATTCATCGTACATAAATTTCCAAATAAAAAGTAGAAGTAGAGTAGTAGGAAGGAATGATTCGTTAAAAAAAAATTAAAAAATATTTAATATGATTCATTATGAAAAAATGATTTCATTAGAACTCTCTAAATGTAAATTAGGACAGAGAATGAAGATTTTTTAAATAAATTATTAGGGGATATCTAGAATTCGTAGGTTAGATTATCACTTAAAAGTTTTAAATATGATTTTTGACAGTTATGGTTTACGTTGGAAAATCAATTTACATTGAAATAAATTCCAATCAGAAACTTACTGATGTAAAAATACTGGAAATCCCGTTATTGTGAGAAATTATATACATAAGCCAATAGAAATGGTCGTGTGAAAGTTGATAATCTGGCCCGTTGAGAAGGTTTCGTAAGAATTCTGTGGTGCTGTCATTTACACTAGACACACCGTTACCCTATTGTTTATCACTTCCCTGTTTTTTTTTTAACTTATCATTTATTAGAGTTAGATTAGGTTATGTTGCAGTGGATGAAATGCTGAGAGAACACACATAAGCCATAGATTGGTCCTCAGTAATACCACATAATGAATGTTTAATATTGGAAGTCCTAAATTTTGGTAACTCAATTATATTTAGAGTAGGAATGATTAAGAGGTACCTCACATCGTGCTGACTCAGAACCGACTGGTTAACTTCCTTTCCAAAGTAAGATGTACTCATTTATTTAATTAATCAAGTACCAAAGTGAGTGCCGAACCCCAGATCTAACAGTCCAGAGGATTGCATGTAAGACTCTGGATACCCTGGCTCTTCAATAGACTTATTTACTCTAATGTGCAAAATATGACCTCCATCATTTTATTAAATATTTTTTTGTAAAATTTTGAAAATTGATATATAATAGTTCATCACTAAAACCGATTACATTTCATTTTACCAACACCAATAATTTAAAATGTACTGCTTCTCGACATAAATAATAATTATTTCCATCTATTTAGAAAACTGCTAATCATAAAACAAACAAGTGACCATGATTAAAAAGAAAAAGTTAAAACTCATTGAAAGATACTATTAATTAAGTCACTAAATCAATAAAAATAATTAACAATGTACTTTAATAAAGTATTACAGGATGAATTTAGTTAATTAATAGTTTCTGAACTTGTTATTGTCATTTGAATGTTATGATAAAAATCAAGGGACTCAAAACATCTAATTTTTGAAAAAAAATCTTTTTTTCGTAAAATCCTTCAAATTGAGTAAAAAAAATAAAAATTGATTTAAAGGATCAAAAATAGATTTCTCAGACAAAACTCACATACCTATTATTTTCATGATCTATGTATTAACAATTTATGCATATATATTGTTATTTCCAGAAAATGATCCAAACAGGACCGTTCAAATAAGCTTTGCTTGTGGATCTGTGTCCCCACAGGGTTACTAATTTTCTTCTAATTATAGTTGGTTGGTGTGTTTCTTTACTCTGTATGTTACTTTTATTTGTATTTAAAATAAATATATATAAATATGTTCAAAAATGAAGAATAGCTTTACACAGAGAAATAGACATACTTACTGACTCAAATTTTTGGGTAATTCTTCTTCAAGAGAAAAGAGAATGGAAAATCAATCACGTCGGAGACGCAACGGCAGGAGACTCTCCTGGCATCCCGGGGTTTTTAAAGTATATATTATAAGCCTCTTCTGTTGAACCAACTGGAAAATATCATTCCCATTCTTTCTTCTTCATATATATGTCTCTTTCTTCATCTTTTATTCTTGTCCTATTAGCGATATCTGAAATTCAATTTTACTAAGTGATTTTTATCCGTTGTGTGTCCTGAGTTAACTGTCCAATATTTAAGTAGTTCGTTTTGATAGTATTCTTGAATATATACATTCTAAAAATGTATTTTTTTAAATATACAGTTGAGATACTTATTACAAAGAAAATTTAATTCGTTCGTATGTATAAATATGTTAATGTAAAAGATGGTATCATGAATAGGGCGGTACTTGTTACAAGTTTGTGCTAATTTGAATTACAGAGACCACTGAATCAATATAAATGATAAACTGAGCTCAGCTAAGTGGCCCATGTAGTGTTAATTACCTAACATCAATTAAAACTCCCTTTCTCTACATTCAAACAAATTTCTTTCAATTTATGAGTTTGTAGATGTGATGTGGGTGAGTATGTATGCGGTGTGTTTGAGCAATCTCTACTGCGTGCTTTATTTATTGAATATGACATGCAGTTTAACACTGTTAATTTATATTAGAAAGATTCAAAAAGTAAACATTAAAAATATATTAATATTGTTATTATCAATATATTGTTAATAATTAATATATATATATATACATACATATATATATATATATATATATATATATATATATATATATATAACAGATTTAATAATATATCGACCGTTAGATAGAATAGGTGTGTTCTCTAATCGGGGTTCGGTCAATTTTCCAGGATAAAAAATCAAACTCTCGTTGCCAACGTTTCGGTTTTATTTAAAACCTTATTCATAGGCCTACAAACAAAGGATAATAAGAAATCACATATCAGCTTCAAACATACACACAATATGAAAATTGATTGTTACAACTTATGAATATTACAAGTAGAAATATTTCAGAGATACATAAAACAATATTACTTACAGAAGTAAGAATTTTTTAACTAAGAAAATGAAATTTACATTATTTTCATTATTATTAGAAAATAATGTAAATTTCATTTTCTTAGTTAAAAAATTCGAGTAAACATAATATCATACTTCTTAGGTATATAATATATAATCTTCTGGTTTTTCATTTCTGTATGTAGCGCAGATAGTGACTGATTCACTTATCAATATATACGCTTATTTTTGTATATCACACCACTGATGCATATAATATCATTCGTATAACAGTAGTATAGCAGTAATAAAATTTTTTAAAACCCAAAGTGTAGATTTCGTGTTACGAAATAATCTCTTACAGGAGAACATGGCTTTTGTTCCAATAGCCAGTGGATATCTTACATTGTTTACCTAACCTCCTTCTACCATTGAATATTAATGACAAATATTCCCATTTAAATTTTAAAATATTCCTATTTCGCCAGAATATTTTTAGAAAATTCTAAGAAAAAATGAATTCTGAGGTAAAATGGATAAACCAACAAAAGTCTTCACACAAATGAAGTTTTATTCAACGCGTTTCGAAAACTTTGTGTTCATAATAAGGAAGACACTATAATACAAATTATATCAAATTAGTTACAAAAATTAGAGTGATGAACACAAAGTGTTCGAAACGCGTTGAATAAAACTTCATTTGTATGGAGACTTTTGTTGGTTTATCCATTTTACCTCAGAATGAGTAAATACTACACAATTACGTATTGCACAACTAATGATTTGAAAAAATGAATGTTTTCTGATAATTATATTACATAGATATGTATGCACTTTTTATGCTGCAAAAAATAATAAATTAAAATTAAAGTGTTAAATTGAGACTAGGTTCAAGAAGCCATAGGAACACCGCCTAGAAGCTCTTAAAGTGACAGTGTTGGTCTACACAGGAAAGTCGAGTGACTCTAACACGGAAAAAAGTCACTAAAACGCAGACTGGTCGTTTACTAAAGAGTAAATGAAAGGTTACTGAGTACGTTAGTATTATATCTGACAGAAGGCGTGTGATTATTAGTAGGGAAGGTAGTGTGCCGAGGTGAGATTTACCCAATGTAAAAAGAATGACATAAATACTAAATCATAGTGTAATGCAACCTGTATTTTACATTTTGATAAAAGAACAAGTTACTGGTAAAAGAAGAAAGTTATCAAATAAAAACTATGCGGAACGGCTCACTTTCCATTGTTTTCAGTTTTGTTGTACTACGGGTCGGAATATGAAATCATGTTATTAAAATTAATATTCATGCTATCGATATTTAATGGTATTTAAAAGAGACAGTGACAAATTCTTTCTTCTATTGAAATAATATATTATTTAAAATTTTATATAAAATATAATACGACTACATTATATAATGTGAAAATATGTATATATAAAATAAATTCAAAACGAAGGAAACACACAGAAATACGCAGACATAACTCACATCAATATTTCGACCATCGTCGTCATCAGGAGGTGTGAAGAGCGAAGAGTCCCGCAAGAAGGCAGGGCGGTGACTGAACTCGGTGACCACAGCCAGTACCCCACCTCTTACCACCAAGCGGGAAGG
The DNA here is from genome assembly GCA_026182355.1 of Hermatobates lingyangjiaoensis. Taxonomy (NCBI): domain Eukaryota; kingdom Metazoa; phylum Arthropoda; class Insecta; order Hemiptera; family Hermatobatidae; genus Hermatobates; species Hermatobates lingyangjiaoensis. The sequence goes on along the minus strand of JAPFBL010000074.1, from coordinate 2,598,700 downwards.
GAGGGAAGGAAATGAAGAGCCAAATTAAATATGTATATATACTTATATTATTAATAATCAATATAGAAGGAAAAAATGGGGAAAAAAGTCTAAGGTCTCGTGAAAAGCGGTCTTCGTCAGAGTCAAAAACTCAACTGAACTCTGAAACTTGAAGACCACTTGTTACGGTTGAAAGGTCTTAGTCTTTTTTCCCAATTTCTCAATTTCCCAATTTTTCCCAATATTGGGGTTTGATCATTGATTGTTATTTCACGTGTTTCTGTGAAATCTTGTTATACTTATATTATATATAATGTGAAAAGACCAAGAATTTGTGACTGCAGGGTCACACAGCATTAAAAGCAGAAGAAACTTGAAATAAATCAAACAAAAAAAAATATATTACCAGATCAAAATTAAATGTAAATTGAATATTATTTAAAAAATAATGAGATAAACTAAATTAGTAGACACACTCGTCAAAGTCTGGACACACTATAAGGCAGTAAACACGAGTTTTTCAAAACCATTATTTTTTGTCATTTACATATTGTTTATTTCATAGTATATATTGTTTTGTTCAATTTATTTTTCTAAACAATATTCATTATGTATTAACGTTCTTATTTGATAATTTACTTTCGACTCTTCTTTATTTTTTGTTCATATATCCATTTGGTGTTCACTTTGTGGCAATACTATACAGGCGCCTAACTCCAAAGCTATTTCATTTTCTACTCGTTTTTCTTCAACACCTAAGAGCTATTTTCAAAACTCAATGGAATTTCATTTGCATGCTTTCAGACAATTCTCTCACTTCTTATTGTCATTCGACCATCTTCAATGATGATGAACTGTTTTTCAAAATTTTGATTGTAGTAGATTTGTCACAATCATGAAGCCTTCTTGGGCTTACGCTATAGAACTTTGGGGTTCTGCCAAACCTTCAAACATTCGTTCTATACAAGCCATCCAATCAAAAACACTCAGAAAACTCTCGCATCTCCCATTTTACGTCCCAAATATAATCATTCACCGAGATCTTAAAGTCCCCTTCGTTCTCGACTATGCAAAAGACCGCTATAAAAAATTCCACAGTAAACTCTCAACTCATCCAAACCCACTTGCTCAAAATCTTTCCCAACTAGTAATCCCCACAAACCCCCAAAGACGACTAAAACGACAATGGCCACGTGACTTTCTGTCGCCCTAAAGCTTAAACATAGTTACGGAGTGTCACCAATGGGTGTCCACCCGATTTCCGTCACATAATCAAAAAGCTAAAGGAGTAAGCCTAAATCAAAACTACTTCTAAATACATGAAATTGTAGTCGAAGTATCAAGGAAAAAAAAGTAGATTTGTGTTTCATTCATAACTGTTTTTATTTTCAGTTTTTTCACGTATTAATTCCTGATATAACATTAAATGTTGCTTAAAATTGAGTGAAATACTTAGCAATACAGTCTTAAAGTGTTAAGCCAAATTTTTCTTTGAATTAGTTAAATACTTGACAATAATGCCGTTTTAGAATATTATATAAAAAATATGGTGATTATTTTAAACTTTTCTGCTAGTCTCATCTACTGACTTTGAAATTACTGACGTTTAGAGTCCTGGGAAACTGATTGTGACCATAGCTTTGTGTCATCTAACACATTTCTGTTGCCGTTGTTTGCTTTAAGCATTCTAGAAGGCGTAATTTGCCCCACCTCTGCTCTATTATTAATCACGAATTCCATTTCACATCTCCCATCAGTTAAATTACTTCCTAAACATATTATCTTCTGCACACCCGCAAACAGTGTTTATTGTTTAGATTGCAAAACGGAAGCTCTTCCACCTGATTGAGCCAACGTATGAAAATTGACCCGTCATCGCAGTAACCATATCGCCCCTTCATATCCGCGCTGATGCACACATCCACTCATCTCTTTTCTGACTCGTTCTGTTTGATTTCTTCTATTTGAATGAATCTTTTTTGATACAACTTAAAAAATATGAGAAAAAAAATGCATCTCTATATTAAATTGAATGTTTATTAAAATTTTATTTGGCGAGCGGTCTACCTTTCGACAAATTAACAAATTAACTGCTCTGTCTCATCCGACCGGATTTTATCAGAAAATCTATGTCTCAGTGTTCCCCAAATATGTATACAGTTATCCCCAAATATGTATACACCTCCCTTTCTCACCACATGTCAACCCATCCTTTAATCATACACGCCTGCATTATTTTAGCGGCTTTTCGCTTTCCAGTTTCACGTCCCTTTCTTTGATTTGACTCTGACAATGCCTGTACTCTTTTATGACAGTAAAGACATTCTCAGTATTCACTCAGACGTGAATAAATATTAACAATATTTTCTTTCTTTACTGATATTATATTTATTTGTTTTACTTCACTATTTCTTTATTTATTTTTATTATGTATATTAATATTATTTATTTAATATATAAATAAATAATAGTTTAAAAAGATAAAATATTAAAATGATATTTTAATATAATTATTTTATATAATAATAATATAAATTTAAAAATATATTTATTTATAAGAGCCTCTCATTACATAAGAGAATAGATAATAATATTACATAAGAGTCATAGTTACTATTCCATTCATAGTAATTATTTTATACCTGTGTTTTATAGAGTATAACCAAAAAGTGAATCGTTTTAAATTCCAGAATATATATGGAACAAATTACGGGAAATATATTTTAGAATTTACAAAAAGAATAAATGTAGTGGCTTAGAATAAATTGAAAGGGGCTTAGACGAATTGTGTTGTCTTGAAACTAGGCTTGGATTAAAGTATTTTAAAGGTAAATACTCATCTACTTTAAGTTATTTCAATTAATGAACTACTTAATTATATAACAAGTTTTAAGAAATCATTAAATTAAGTCTTTAGTGTCTTAATGATTGTATGAATACTTCAGAATATAATTTCTTATTGAAATAAAAACTTATCAGTGTGAATGATGATATAGCTAATGAAAAAAATTGCAAAAATTTATTAATAAAAACTAACTGAATTTTGCATTGGTAATGTTATTTGATTGAGGTTACACTTATAAGCAAATGTTGTATACAAGACAAATTGAGATGGGAGGTATTTATTAATTAGTAATTAGTAATTAGTTCTTAGTACAGAAGAACTAATAAAACTAACTAAAACAACACTCAAACAGAACTACTTCAGATTTAACAATGATTTCTACAAAGCAAATGATGGATTAGGAATGGGACATCCAACATCTGCGATACTTTCAGAAATTTTTCTCCAAGAACTTGAAAAGGTCTATGTAAATGTCCTAAAGTCAAAATTTAACGTTGTTTACTATTGCAGATATGTTGATGACTCCTTCCTAATAGTCAATAACCCTAGTAACCAAAATATAATAGACATAAAGAATTATCTCAACTCACTAAACAACAAAATCAAGTTCACCCACGAAATAGAAACAAATGACAAATTAAACTTCATAGACTTAACAATAGGAAAAACTAAAGACAAACTCAGCTTTCAAATATACCGCAAACCAACTACCACCGACACAACTATACATAAATCATCACTCCACCCACCACAACAAAAAACATCCGCGTATAGATATATGATTGATAGATTACTAAACATACCCATGAATGCAATTAACTATAATAAGGAATTAAATACCATAAAAACAATAGCAAAAAATAACGGGTATAAGGAAAAAATCATACAAAGAATAATAAACGAAAGAAGAAATAAACACAATACTAACAGTACAACACCGGGAGTAACGAACAGATACGCATCTTTAACTTACATAGGTAAACCTAGCGAAAAAATTGCGACTCTTCTAAGAAAATATTCATTAAAAATAGGTTATAAAACGAATAACACTATAAGCCAAATCACAAACACAACAGAGAACAAAGATAACAAATTCGAAAAAAGCGGAATATACAGGATTAAATGCAAAGATTGCGGCAAAAACTACATCGGGCAAACGGGAAGGACACTAAAAGACAGATTCAAAGAAAACATTAAAGACTACACCAACAACACAAACAGATCAAACTACGCACACCACTTAAACAAATTTGGACATAACCCAGACAGTATGGAAAACACAATGGACTTACTACAGACGGGGCAAAAAGGACAACGAATGAACATACAGGAACAAATAGAAATATATAAACATAAAATGACAGACAATATAATCAATGAACAAACAAACCACCAAACCGACATTTTAACAAAACCACTAATAACATTTAAAAGACGACACAAGGAACTAGAAATAGATAATGAAATAAGCAATAAAAGAAAAAAACATAACAATTAAAGAAATAGAAAAAAAAAAAATTACCTACACACACAACACTGATTACACAATGTAAATACTATATATAGGTAGGTTATAGGAAAACAACACACACAGTCAGTTAGGTGCTCTTGAAGATGGGATCCAGGCCGACCCGAAACCGGTCGAGCTTTACAGAGACTTTACGAGGTATGACGGAATGTATTATTACTAATTCTAAAGAATTATTTGCAGACGTCTTAAAGTCACTTTTCTAAGTCGCATACTAACAAACTGGCGGAGATTGCAACGTGATGAAAACCGTCTCTGAACCAGTGCGCTTGGTTTCCCTCTCTTGTCTCTCCTGAAGACGGTTCAAACTGAAAATTAAAGACTGTAAGTGTGTTTACAGTCTCTATGTTTCTTTTTCTACTTTGAACTATATATATATATATATATATATATATATATATATATATATATATATATAATAATATATTAATAACTATAATATATTATAATACAATAATAATATAATATAATATATTAATAACTATAAATTAAAGACTGTAAGTGTTTTTACAGTCTCTATGTTTCTTTTTCTACTTTGAACTATATATATATATGATCGAACCACAATATGAAATGGGAAAACAAGACTAAGATCTTTCAACCGTAACAAGCGGTCTTCGTCAAAGTCAAAAATTCAACTGATCCAACTCTGACGAAGACCGCTTGTTAAGGTTGAAAGATCTTAGTCTTGTTTTCCCATTTCATATTGTAGTTTGATCATTGATTGTTATTTCATGTGCATATATGAAATCTTTATATATATATATATATATATATATATATATCACACTTCAAGGATGAACAAATGGTTCAGAACGGACTATAAAGGTTAAAAAAATATATGAAAATTTAACAAAAACATAAGAAAACAACAAAGGTTCTTTTTTCGTTAAACAACAAAACTTTTTTGTTTTAATACTCCGTTGTTGTTTAATATGTAGTTTAGTTTTGAAATAAAGAAGAAAGAATAAAAGAATAGTGATGATTACATTTACTTAACTGGTAAATCTGTGTTCAGTTATGAGTGTTCGCTTTTCAATTTCAGTCTGGAGAAGATTATAACAGTCGACTAAGCTTGCATTGATTTGTGAATTCACCTGAAAATGGTCCTTTTGGGTGATATGAAATGGAAAGATGTATGAGATGAACTGTGCAGTGAAATACTAAATACTACTAATGCTAGACTAGTAATGATTAAACAGTGCTTAATGCAAGAAGTTCATCAATAATTAATTTCAATTTTACCATTACTACCTTTTGCACATTATATTAACAACTCATCAGAAAGCCCCCTTACCTTAAATAAATTACTAGTACTAAATTAGAAATAATTTCAAAAGAAAGTTTTCATCTTGAAATATTGGTTTAAAGATTGATGTAAATTAACAAGCTGTCAGTTATTTGCGTGTAGGTGAAGTCCCGGGAAAGCTCTAATTCTAAACCCAGGTCTACTGGCAATTGACTGTGATTATGATCCGAAATTATAGAGGAGAAAAAAACTTACACGACAGGAAGGAAGACTTGCCCGGAAGAATTCAAAATTAAAACTATTGATGGTCAATTTAAAAGTCATCCTTGTGTTTTCATTTTTATACTAGTGTTTGTAATTTTGTAATCACTATAACCAGCTGGATCGCAAAATTTCTAATATCAGGTTTTATTGGTTTCTGTCTGTTTATATAAGACACTTTCTTCCGATAGAAATGTATATTAAGCCTGAAATATTGTCTTCTTGAGTAGGCTTTGGAACTTGTGGGCAATAGTCCTGACACAAACATTTATCATAGACTGGGCTCATTGCAGTTTATTTTAAAGGCAATTATTCTGGTCAAAAAATAAACATTTTAGTAAAACTTAGTATCAAGTTTTTTTTATACTAAGTTAAAAAAAATAAGCCTTTGTTAAAAAAATATTGTCAACTATGACGTCAGATCATGTAGCCGTAAAAATAAACTAATAAAACCAGTTCCACAACTCCAACGACACTCGAAATTCAAGTTCTCAATGAATTAACAACGTCAAAAATTTTTAATTTTTCTTCTGTTTTTTTATAATTATTCATAAATAATATAATATTATTCTAAAATAGTTTTAAAGAAGTGCAATAAACATAAACTTTTTCGAATTAATCGACCATCTGAATTTGAAGGAAATATTTGAAATGTCATTTTTAACCTACAAGTTAACTTACCAGTTCTTTATATTTTAAGAAATTATTCAAACTTTGCTTGAAATCATAATCTAGTTTTCTCCAATAACATTTTTACACACTTTTTTTTTAGATTATTGGGTGTTTTAGTATTTTTGTTGTAACTTCCATAGTGCTATTCATATGAAACTGTTACCACATCTAGAAAAATAAAATATGCGTTATAACAATTTACAATACCCCCTTTCAGTTCCCTTGGAGATTAAAAAAAATATAGATTTTAAATTTTTAGTTATAAACAGGTTTTTAACACACTACTGTTAGTCTCCATAGATTTTGATTATGACTTTTAACAATCATTTTTGTTTTATTGCCATTTAAATAAATTCATCTATCTGATGTAAAATTTTGAACAAATTTGTATGTCAGTTTTCATATAATGAAAGCTTACTTGAACAGATTTGATAAAATAAAAATATAAATATACGTAGGGGCAAGTTAAAAAGTATAAATTTCATCATTTGTAAAGATTCAAACAATTAAAATACTTTTAGTGACTACGATACAGCCTCACATCAAATATGTGTTTTTAAAAGAACATTTTTTTTTTAATTTTCGTCTTTCACTTGTAATATAAATATCCGAGATTATGCTGCATATTTATGTTATGAGAGACTAATGGTTTAAATAATGCTTATACAAAGTTTATTTTACTGATATTTGGTTTTGCAGCAACCCTTGTGGAAATCCTTTTCTTCCCAAGAGGATTATGCTTCAGCGTTATGAAGCAACAGGTGAAATTAGCTGAGCTCAGCTTTCCAATAAACCTACCCTTCTAGTCTGTATAACCGTGCTTTGTTAACTAGAATATTTCACAAAGAAGTATTAATGAAGCCTGCTTCAGTGGTTTCCTGTCTTACGTTTCTTCATTAAATCAAAAATACTTTTTTTTTTTTTGGAAGAAGAGTCTAGTTAAATTAATTTAAACAACCTTTCATTGTTGAGCTTAAAATAATTACTTACTTGATACTTATATATATACCAAATTAAATAAACGATCCAAACGGACTATAAAACTTTAAATTATACAAAGCACGATACAGAAAAAAAAACAAAAATCATACTTACTGAATTCTCAATATTTCGAACTGTTGTTCATCATCAGGAGTAGACAATAAGAGAGGACGAAGTGAGAGATCTCCTTCGTTCTCTGTTCTAGTCTACTCCTGATTATGAACAACTGTTCGAAATATTGAGAATTCAGTAAGTGTGATTTTTGTTTCTTTTTCTGTGCCGTGGTGCTTTGTGTGATTCAAAGTTATATGTATACACTTTTTCGTTGGAAATACGATCCAAAACGGACAAATATAGTTCAATATAGACAAAGAAACATAGAGAAATCAAAAGAACACACTTACAGTCTCTAATTTTTGGTTTGAACCGTCTTCAGGAGAGATTTCTCTAATTTTCGGTATATATATATATATATATATATATATATTTGGGGAGCAGGCCTTCATTTATACACGTTTTATTAAAAGTAATGCCCAATTTAACTTTTACACTTTTTCTTATCCGTTTTTCAAGTGTTCTCATACTTGACTTCCATGGTTCTGGAACTAAAAACATAAGTTCACCAAAATTTTTATTACTATACACCGACATGTTTCGGTCATCGTTGACCATTTTCAAGGTTAAAGAATATATAAAATTATTAATGATCGAAAAGTGAATAACAATTAAAATAAACTAAAATAAACATAACGAGTCCATAACACATATTCACAACTAGGGAGGTTATCAAAGGTAAAGGTATGTTGAGGTTTCACCAGGCTCTTGGTTACCTTCCAAGAGCCTGGTGAAACCTCAACATACCTTTACCTTTGATAACCTCCCTAGTTGTGAATATGTGTTATGGACTCGTTATGTTTATTTTAGTTTATTTTAATTGTTATTCACTTTTCGATCATTAATAATTTTATATATTCTTTAACCTTGAAAATGGTCAACGATGACCGAAACATGTCGGTGTATAGTAATAAAAATTTTGGTGAAAATATATATATATATATATATATATATAAGATGTAACTTTTTTTTTGAGGTTTGAGGTCCAATGATTTAAACTAGTCCTTTTGCCGACGTTTCGACATATATTTATGTCATCTTCAGGGCTACAACATGATTGTTTTACAATTAGCACTACTATTACTACTATTTGGTAATTTGTTACATTTTAATCTGCAAAGAAACAAAGAGGAAATTTATTGATAAATCAGTTATTACGACTATGGATTATTTTGTTATACATTAACATAAGGATTTTTTTATAGTTATTCTATTGCTTTAGAATTATTGCATAAGTAAAGAGATCACTATTTGATTACCTTGGAAATCTGTTTATGTTGCAGCATTCTTATTTAACACTGTTTCATGATGGTTACTATTTTTTTTCCTGGGAGGTTTCTTTACGGTTATGTTCTGTTTTGATTGTTTGAGTACACAGTGTTTTTTTTTTATTATTATTTTTTTTTTGTTTTGTTGTGGGTTTGCCTAATCTTCTTGTGTTAGTCCCTATGGTTTGTTTTTTTCTATTGTGTAAAAATGTTTGTGTAAATTTGGCTAAATTTTTCTATGTCTGTTCTAGAGTTGCAAGTGTTTTCCGTTTGTCCTATGTGTATTATTTCCTTTACTAGTCTCTTTTGGGTGTGTTTTTCTCTGTCTATTATAAGTGGGTTATGAAAGTCAATGTTGTAGCCCTGAAGATGACATAAATATATGTCGAAACGTCGGCAAAAGGACTAGTTTAAATCATTGGACCTCAAACCTCAAAAAAAAAGTTACATCTTATAAATATTGGGTCAAGAAAACAATTCAGGATGTATATATATATATATATATATATAAATGATCAAACCACAATATGGAAGGAACAAAAAAAGGACTAAGATCTTTCAACCGCAACAAGCTGTCTTCATGAGAGTCAAAAACTCAATTAATTACAAAAACCCAATTGATTGTTACGGTTGAATGATTTTAGTCTTATTTCTCATTTCATGTTGTAATTTGGTCATTGATTGTTATTATTTCACGTGTTTATTATGAAATCTTGTTTTATATATATATATAAATATATATATATATTTTCAATGATCAAACCACCATCTTATTGCGGTTTGATCATTGATTGTTATTTCACATATTTATGTGAAATCTTTTTATATATATTTTCATTTAATGAACGGAAAGACGATCCAAACTGGACACAATACGAGTTCAAAATCAAAGAAGAAAAACACACAGAGAAGAGAAACACACTTATAAACTCAAATTTTCGAGCAAACCATCTTCAAGAGAAAAGATAAAGGGAGACCAAGCACGTTGTAGACGCAACGGCAAGTGACCCTTCTACAACGTGCTTGGTCTCTCTTTTCTCTTGAAGATGGATTGCCCAAAAATTTAAGTTTTGCTTCTTGTTATGTTTTTCTGTAGTTCTCAATAACTTTTTTGTTATTAAAACTAAACAAAATAACACACTTTCTACAGTCGACTCATGTCAACTTTCTCCTTGAGTCACATTCTGGATGAAAATGATTTTCAAATGTTTCCTTCTTTCTACAGGTAAAGAAGACTTAAGAGTCAGTTAAGAGAATTAAAATTATTTTACCTTTCGTTACCTTGACTAGTTGTACTTGACATTGTGTTAATACAAATATTTTAGATTGACCTCGGTTTGTTTAACTGCTGCTCATAAGTACCCTTTGTTGAAAGAGAAACCTATTTCATAAACCTTGTTTTTGTTACCTATGCTTTTATTTCTATTTTTATTTATATTTCAAAAGATATTTCCTTGATATCTATCTAATTTTCCTTTTAAAATCTAAGCTGTAAAAGTCTGATTATTATAAACCTTTATAATATGAATTTTCTTAATTAGTATCACTAAAATTTTTATTTTTTCTTTCTTTTTTGAATATACATACAATTTTCCGATTAGTCTCAATAAAAGCGGAAAATTTGTCAAACAGCTATTTATATTTACAATAATATAAAATTATCAAACAATAACAATGATAATTGGCAGTCATTTGTTCTTTGTTATGCTGCAGTTTCACAGTATGGTAAAACGGAGTTTCGATTTTTTGAAAGATATTATCAGAGTCCCGAATGCATGAAGAAAAATGTGTCCACATATGTCGAATAAAGGCGAAATGTAGTGGATGACCTTACATGGACATGTCAGCAGGATGGTATCACACATGGCTTCAGATCAATTTTTTCAGCAGTGTGTACTCCTGATTTCATTGAACCAGAAAATTGGACCTCCAAAAAAGTCGAGGCTGAAATGTCATGGATTAGTGTGTTTAGAGCTTGTTATTAAAAGAACTTCAGAACTGTCTACATGACATAAACTCTACTGATGATTTGAGGACGAGCTTAGAACAATATCTCACAAGTTACCCTTCAAAACACTTCATAAACTTAGGTTTCTCGATTAAGTCGCTGCTCTCACGTGCACAGACGACATTTTCAGTATTCATGAGTGTAATATATCATATGCCATTAAAAACCTTTGTAAAGGTTATTCTTTATAAAAATAAATATGTTTGACAAATTTTCCGCTTTTCTGGCGACCACTCTGTATATGCAACTCATAAGCATAAGTCAGTTGTCATTGTCGAGGTTTTTTTTTTTTTTAATTTACAATCCGTTACATAACCCAAGAAGGAAGCGGTGCGGAATAATAACGGAAGGAATCAAGAGCGGCGGAGCTGGAGTCCCACAGAGCGTGGGACTCGTCGCGCCCACCCTAGTACTGACCTTCCCTGTGTGCCTGTCACTCTCACAATAAACCCACCATTATCACAACCACATCAGTATTTCTTTTTCCTTCAAAACTGTTCAAAACTTGGAAATTACGATAGTAGGTTTAAAACAAAAAAAAATTATATGGTAATATTGGCTGAACATGAATTACGAAACAAAATGTACGTTATATAAGAAATTATTACAAAGAATAGAGTTTTTGGAGTTGGCTATATTATAGTAAGAATGCAGTTGACCTTTAAATATTTAAAACCACATATGAGTTTTAAAAAGGAAACTTATAATGCTTGGTGCATTCATCAAATGACTATACTTAAGGCTCTGGTAGGTAACTATATTGATTAAAATCAGGCCCTTGATTTTCATCAATATATGATGATGATGATTTTCATCAATGAGTCCCCCACACTACCACCACCCACAGTTTTTAATCATATTTATTAACATTTACACTACATCAAGAGTTCAAAACTGCCTTGACTAAGTTACTATAGTAGTGATTATGAAACTAGAATAGGTTTGTTTGCAGTGGCAGTCCCACAAAGAACACACATAACCCAAACATTGGCCCTTTGTGATACCATAAAATGAACATTTTACAGTGCGAGTCTTAAATTTTTACCTAACTGAATTATATTTACGTCAGAGATCTTTAGAGAATAACTGACATCGAACAGTTTCGGGAACTATGGCTTAACGTCCTCTCCGAGGGAGGACGTGCTCAGATTTTTTTCATTTACCGCGTGAATAAATTGAGAGTCAAAGGTGGATCTACCAGTCCAGAGGAGAGCACGACACCACTGGTCTACCATGGCCACTGTTATAAAACTTAGTACACTCAAGACGTAGGCTGTAGCACTTCGTGAATGAAGCGCACGAGAATTCTCAACTCTCAAATTAAAAAGTCTAGCATCATTACTAGATCCAAATCCCGAAACTTCGGTTCTCTTGATAAGATACATGCCATGTACAGAGCTACACCAGATTACTTATTTTTGTCCCATTTGTTAGTTTCTTATTTCACCAACAAAAGTTAGTTGTGTTTTTTCTTAGATTTGATATCTTTATTTGATATATTTCGCTCTTCTGTATGTATATACGTAATTTACATGTATTTATTTTTCACATTTACATATATATATATATATATATATAATATATATATTGCTAGTATACAATGGTCTTGTATGTTATGTTAGTTTTCAATTGTATTTGAATTGTTGACATATATTAAAGTGTTTCAAAAAAGTGTCTGAATGTCCTTTGGACAACTCATTTGGGAATTACCACGTTATATTCGTAAGACTGTCAGGAGACTGGAACAGCTTAGTTTAAAAGTCGTTAATACCGAAGCAGCGGTACATTTCAACAAAGTATGCCTCCAATAAGATTTGCTCCCAACCTATATTAATATATATATATATATATTTCATTGAAGAAATAACCGTATTTCACTACTGTCATTTTCTTCACCAGTTTTTCTAGGTTTCTGAATACCATTTTCTAGTGAAGAAAATGACATCAATGAAATACGGTCAGTTATTCAATACTATATATACGAGTATATATATATATTTCACATAAACACGTGAAATAACAATCAATGATCAAACCACAATAAGAAATGGGAAAACAAGACTAAAATCTTTCAACCGTAACAAGCGGTCTTCGTCAGAGTCAAAAACCCGACAAAAACAGTTGGGTTTTTGACTCTGACGAAGACCGCTTGTTACGGTTGAAAGATCTTAGTCTTATTTTCCCATTTCTTATTGGTTTGATCATGAAATTCATAATATTATATATATATATATATAATATATATATATGTAAATTATATTTGAATTTTGATAGATCAGTGAGTTTGATAGACTGCAGAAGTAGCCCTGGGTGAATTAAACTTCAGACGAATTTGAAAGAAACAACTACATATTACAGCATGGAAAAAGTACTAAAGATCATTGAAATCAGCAATTTATAGAAAAAAAATTGGAAATAATAAATCAACAATAATTGAGGCCCCAATAATATGTGACTCATTAAAAAAATTGACATAATTAATTCTAGTCTGAGTTATAATCATTAATTTGTTGAATCTTCTCACGTTTATTAATTCCCTGAAAAGGAATGAACTCATTTGCTGGTACAATGAGAAACTGTGTTTATTTTTCATACCGTTTTAAACATGATAATTTCTTTTTATTATTATGGCATGTTTTGCAATTTTCTAAACTTTTCCCATGTTTTCTGCTAAGCATATACTTCGTATAATATTCATTATTTTGTCTCTGACAGTTAATAACTCGTTTTCCGTGAAAATAAGGTACATTACAAAAATAGAAAACATCGTTTTGGTTTCGGAAGACATCCAAGTTTCTACTGATTTACTTGGTATTGTCAATCAGTCAGCAATCATTGTGCCCAATTATTCATTTATTTAGTAGTTAATCATAATATATCAATCAGTCTCACTTTTTTTATTATTTCTGTTAGTTGTTTCATAAATACTATTTCGGTAACAGTTTTGACTATTCGTTTTTTTTTATAGTTAGTCAGTGTTTTCACTTCTCTGTGTTCTTTAAAATTAACATAAAAGCTTTTTATTTGATTTCCAACATATACACTTATAAGACTTTCACTTGCTACTACTGTTCTAGGGGCAGATATTGTGACTCGTTTTAGCATATGTGTACTAATTTTAGCAACAGGCAAGTTATTAATTGTTGATTCTACATTGGGAGTTCTTAAATTCGCCTAACTCAAAAATATCTTTAAGTAGGGATCTTTAACGAGTACCTGACATTACACAGGATTGGGACTGACAGCTTAACGTTCTCTTTTAGGGAGGATGAGCTGATTTTACTTACCGAAAGCCAGAGTGGGTCCCGACTTACTACCAATGAAGATAACAAACTATCTACTCATCCAAACCGCGTTGTACAAACTCTAAATCCTGCCACCAACCTTCCTCAACCTCACTGAACAATTACTTCATCCAGTGACTATCTGACTATCTTTCCAGCTCATGACTAAAAGCATTGAAAACTATGACTAACAAGACCATATGGCCGCGAATACGACATCATTACTGTACAGTCTAACATTGATATCCGACATGAATTACTGACATCCCAAGTGATAGTAGCACAGGAATCAAGCAGTAGAAGGCCTCTGGTCTGGAACTGCTAGTTACGACGTGCACTATAGTGCGCGGTTATATTCGTTGGTTGTTGGAGAGTGGGTATTGAACCCTGGATCTACCTGTCCTGAGGTGAACACGTTACCACTGTGCTAATCCGGCCCTCAATTATTTTAAAAGTCTCTTCATAAACAAAATTGTATTGTAAAAAACTTATTCCGTTTTACAAGAAGGTAGAGATAGTTATGAACTGTTTTTAAAAATAATTTCATAGTTTCAGAAAATACATCATTGTAATTGACTTCACATCCATAAAAATCTACTGTATATTGATATACGTTTGTCAATTTTTAGTGTCTCAGTAATAGTTTTGTCCTGTCTATTATACGCCACCCTTAATGCCTTATAATTCTATATGTGTGAGTAGAAAATGTTGTCCAATTTATCCATACAAAAGGAAATGCGTTGCTTGTATTTATATTTCAATGTTTATTTTATATTTGTTGATATAATTCTAACGCAATCGTTGCATGTAAATCTCTTTATACGGCTTTGCTCCGTAAGCATACATAATTTTCTTTGGCACCCTGTAGGCTTTGCTGAATTACATTGTTAAGTCTAACAACTTTTTTTATACATTCTTCTATTATTCAGCTTGTTACATTTTTTTAAATGATACTATTACTCAAAACCTGAACGATAGATTCCTTATAATAAACAAACAGAGCAAAACAGATGAAAAAAATATGAATATCTAAACTCAATCCAACTTAAGTTAATATTTCCCTACATGCTAAAAAAAGCAGTTCAAATTAAAATAAGTATTTTAAAAATTAGTGCATTAAAATATAACATTTACAACGATTTTTGCATTTTCTATATAAACTAAGTCCTATTAAGATACAGAATTATATAATATATTAAAAAATAATAAGATCTCCTATATTGAATGTTACAGTAAATATCCATGAAATGGGAAGTCAAGCAGTTCCCACTGTACCAAAAATGGAATTTTTGGGTAGTACACAGCTACCACTATATATATATACGTTTCACGATGAATCACAAACACAGAACTAAGGAACAAACACACTTACTGTCTCTAATTTTTGGTTGAACCGTCATCAGGAGAGTAGAGAAAGGGACACCAAGCGCACTTGTGAAGCGACGGTCGGAGACCCTCCAACCGGAGACGGTTGGGTCTCCAACCGTCGCTTCACAAGTGCGCTTGGTGTCCCTTTCTCTACTCTCCTGATGACGGTTCAACCAAAAATTAGAGACAGTAAGTGTGTTTGTTCCTTAGTTCTGTGTTTGTGACTCATCGTGAAACGTTTGTTGTCTTTTGGATCGTTTTCCTGTTTACAAATATATATATATATATATATATATATATATATTAGTGTATATTGGCAGCAGATTCTCTTGTAAACATATTTTATTAAAGTAGACGGCAGCTTCCGCATTTACGACTTTTTTGCTCGTTTTTTCTAGTTTTCTTACTAGTTTTTTCTGGTAGGGAGTGATTTCCCTACATGCTAATGTCCCTTCATGCTAAATGCTACATAATTTTGTAGCTTAATCAATAATATTATATTTTTATACTTACAAGCTTTCGATTTTCTCAGAAATCATCTTCAGGTATATAGATCAACATCTAACAGATTAAATTCACACAAAACAATTAATTAATTCACACAATACATGTATATATGTATATATATACATATTCACTCCAATTCAGTTGGGTTATTGACTGTGAAGAAGACCGCTTGTTATGGTTGAAAGATCTTGGTTTTGTTTTCCCATTTCATATTGTGGTTTGATCATTGGTTGTTATTTCACGTGTTTATGTGAAATCTTGATATATATATAGTGATATAGTGAAGTCAAGTATATTCAAACACCGTTTTTGGTTCAAACATCAAGTTTTAGTTGTTTGAGTATTGTGTTAATGTATATATATATATATATATATATTGATTAAACAAATATTTCATACGATTTATTTTCACTTAGGTTGTCTCATGACTTATTTATCCTAGTTAGTTAAAATGCTGAACTGCAAGGAATGTTTCAAATTTACTTTTTTTTCTTTCATTTTACGTTCACTCCAATTAGGATTATGATTAGACGAAAGCTTAGTAATCGCGAAGTAGCGTTACATTCTCACAATTATGGGTAGGTAATGATGGATTTAAATTTCCCATATACG
Source organism: Hermatobates lingyangjiaoensis (assembly GCA_026182355.1). Lineage (NCBI taxonomy): Eukaryota > Metazoa > Arthropoda > Insecta > Hemiptera > Hermatobatidae > Hermatobates > Hermatobates lingyangjiaoensis. The sequence continues at coordinate 2,582,024 of JAPFBL010000074.1, read as the reverse complement.
TTTGAATCAAATCAATTTTAATTAAACCTTAGATTAAATTCTACAGTAGACAACAATTAATAATAGTCTACTATTACAGTTAGGTATTAATTAGGCTTAATTTAATATATTTAATAGTTATTAATATAAATAAAATAAATAAATATAATGCAATAAAAATTTAGTTGTACATATAATAAAATTATAATTGGTTTATAAATCCAAATATTATTGAAAACCAGTGGGGTTTCTGCAATGTCGATCCTTTAAAATAAATATTCTCTTTTCTTACACTTTACGATTAGGAAACATTTTTAGGAAAAAAAGTGATGCTCGGTTTTTATACTTCATTTGATTTTACACTTCACTGATTGCATCACATATTAATTGTGATTCATCTATCTATCTATATATATATATATATATATATATAATATATAAAACAAGATTTTATAATAAACACGTAAAATAACAATCAATGATCAAACCACAATATGAAATGGGAAAGAAAGACTAAGATCTTTCAATGGTAACAAGCGGTCTTCATCAGAGTTAAACACCCTACTGATTTTAGGGTTTTTTTGAGTTCGGTTTGGGAAGAAAAGACTACGGTCTTTCAACTCTAACAAGTGGTTTTCGTCAGAGTTAAAAACCCTACTGATTTTTGAGTAGGTCAAAAACCCTACTTTTCAGTTAGGTTTTTGACTCTGACGAAGACCGCTTGTTACGGTTGAAAGATCTTAGTCTTTTTTTTCCCCATTTCATATTGCAGTTTGCTCTTTTATATATATATATATATATATATATATATATATATATATATATATATATATTCAGGTAACTCACCACAAATGATTGCAGATAATCGCTCTGAGGCCTTTCGTTTATCACGTTGTCAGAGAGCAAGTGAATACAAGTCATATACCTGTATTCACTTGCTCTGTGACATCGTGATAAACGAAAGGCCTCAGAGCGATTATCTTCAATCATTTGTGGTGAGTTACCTGAATATTTTTATCACATGTTATTGTCAGATTTTTATATATATATATATTATATATATATATATAAACAATATAATAAAATGTCAATGTCAATGAGATAAAATGTTGAGGTCTCAGTTATGACAAAGCTTATCCTTAGAATCCCTATCGAAATGCTTTTCCAACCTTCGCAATAATTAAATTTCGTTAGATGGTCTTGATAAATGAATATAAATTAGCTTACCCGTCCCTGTACTGCATGTCAATGAGATTAACTTGACACTGTAAATTGAATTCACTTACTAATTGGTTTAATACAGCACCCCTTCTTGGCAATTGTTTGTCTCTTTTTAACTAGGACGATAAAAGGTTTAAGTATCACAACTACTTCTGTTGTAATATTCTTAACTTAGCCTTCAGATCTTTCATTTTTCTGTTTTATTTATCATGTCGGTTTAAAATATGTAAATCATGAATTTTTGTAAAGTATTCTCTGTAAAACACTAATATGCATTTGTTTTTACAAACAGCTTTTTTTACTGTATATTTGTTATAGTTCAAAGCAGGTCTGCAAAACTATAGTTTGGATTGTGTTACAGTATTAAAAGCTAAATGGCCCAGGTCAGATAAACTTTCTTCTTTTAGAATTTTGTTTTTCTAATTTAAAACCAATGGACTCACTAGAAAAGACGAAATGATTAAATCTCTATTACTCCCTCCCGTAATGGGGCCATGCAGCTCTACCAATAGTTGTGTAGGTTTTATGTCCACAGGTTATTTGAACCTGTCAAATAAGCCAGGGGCAAAAAAGGCCACTGACCTTACCTGTAGCTGAGTAGGTTCAGTAGGACCTTTGGTCCAAAGTTTGATCCGATTCTCTTAGAAAAAGTTGGTACAACGGACGGTGGGGGTCCATGGAAGGTTCTTTCTCCATCCCGCCAACTGAGGTTGGACTTATAGTGGCTGTTCCTTCTCATCCAAGTTGGGTAAACCCTTGTAGTCGCTGGGTGAGAAGTAGTAAGTTCTAGGGAGGATACTTGATTAGCATACCGGGAGCTATAGACACCAAAGCGTTACTGGTGGGAACTTGCCTTGAATACAGCTGATTGGGCTGGACAACTGGTACTTGCCTGTTAGAGGCTCGGTTGTTGACGGGAACTCAGAGTGAGGACGATCAGATACCACCCTTTCGAGCCCATTTGTGTTCAGTTCTCATAACTAGCACAGACCAGGTGGTGTTTAGCCAACGAGAGATTTGTAATCTCTCTCTAAGACCCCAAACCCTTGCCAGTGGGACCGGGCCTTCAACTCAGCTCATTGGACTGGACAACTGGTACCTGTCTAGTGGAGGCTCGGCTCTGGATAGAAGCTCCGAGTGGGGACGATTAGATACCATCCCTTTGAGGCCATTTATGTTCAGTTCTGATAACTAGCACTGGCCAGGTAGCGTTTAGCCAACTAGAGATTTTAATGTCTCTCTATGAATCGTTTCTCTTGAGGTGCTAACAACACCCCTCACAATGACGCCCTGATGAGGTCCGATTAACTACTAGTAGGAAGCTCTGGTCCCGGGGTAACGGGCATTGCCCTCTTCGGGGTGGGACGACCAAATTCTTAAGAATCCTATGGTAGTCTTAAAACTGTAATACATAGTAGGTTAGCCTGACCACTAATCTATATTACTATTGCCTTCAAAAATGTGAAATATTGACAACCAATCTTCATGATGGACTAAGCAAAATTTCAGCAATAAAATATTCCAGTATTGTGCATCTCGCTTTAGCCTTTCTACCGCACCAAAAATGGACACTTGAATTCATAACAGAACATAATATAACATTTTAATAATTCATTTCACTTAATTTTGTCTTCAAATTGCAATAATCTAACTTTAGGCATATTTATAAGCACTTCATGTGAAATTTATGCTTATTTATTTGTGTACTGATCTTGTTAACAGTCATTAAAAATGTTGTTTAAGTCTATTTACCATGTTCAATTAAACAGAACATAATCTGCTCATTCGCGGAGAATGTGTGTGACCATTAAGAAAGTAAATGGGTCACAATCTTTCAGAGATAAAATATTATAGTTCCCCAAATTATTTGTATGTTTGCACATATAAAATTATTTATCATAAACCATACTTATGTCATGTTTCTCAAACTAATAATATTTCTCAAAATTTAACATTATATTAATGATAATATTATAATGAATGTATAATGTATAATTAACAGTATTATTAATATAATATTGTAATTATAATATTAATAATATTTACTAACAAAGAAAAAACTAATATTCAATCTAAATATAAAAAAATTAATAACGATCATAAAGTAAACAAGCTTCATGGTAAGGCTATTCAGTCAAGGGAGGTTGTATTCGGGTTTCCAGAGTTTATACCAATAGAGGTTGCAGTTGCGGTTACTACTTATACTATGTAGATTTGAATTTCAGTAATTATGGAAGTACACTGCAAGATTCCCTTATGTAGGTTATTAATTATAATTAATATATAATATATAATTAACAGTATTATCAATATAATATTGTAATTATAATATTAATAATATTTACTAACAAAGAAAAAAAAATTCAATCTAAATATAAAAAATTAATAACGATCATAAAGTAAACAAGCTTCATGGTAAGACTATTCAGTCAAGGGAGGTTGTATTCGGGTTTCCAGAGTTTATACCAATAGAGGTTGCAGTTGCGGTTACTACTTATACTATGTAGATTTGAATTTCAGTAATTCTGGAAGTACATTGTAAGATTCCCTTATGTAGGTTATTAGTTATAATTAATATATAATATATAATTAACAGTATTATTAATATAATATTGTAATTATAATATTAATAACATTTACTAACAAAAAAAAAACCAAGAATCAATCTAAATATAAAAAATTAATAACGATCATAAAGTAAACAAGCTTCATGGTAAGGCTATTCAGTCAAGGGAGGTTGTATTCGGGTTTCCAGAGTTTATACCAATAGAGGTTGCAGTTGCGGTTACTACTTATACTATGTAGATTTGAATTTCAGTAATTATGGAAGTACACTGCAAGATTCCCTTATGTAGGTTATTAATTATAATTAATATATAATATATAATTAACAGTATTATCAATATAATATTGTAATTATAATATTAATAATATTTACTAACAAAGAAAAAAAAATTCAATCTAAATATAAAAAATTAATAACGATCATAAAGTAAACAAGCTTCATGGTAAGACTATTCAGTCAAGGGAGGTTGTATTCGGGTTTCCAGAGTTTATACCAATAGAGGTTGCAGTTGCGGTTACTACTTATACTATGTAGATTTGAATTTCAGTAATTCTGGAAGTACATTGTAAGATTCCCTTATGTAGGTTATTAGTTATAATTAATATATAATATATAATTAACAGTATTATTAATATAATATTGTAATTATAATATTAATAACATTTACTAACAAAAAAAACCAAGAATCAATCTAAATATAAAAAATTAATAACGATCATAAAGTAAACAAGCTTAATGGTAAGGCTATTCAGTCAAGGGAGGTTGCATTCGGGTTTCCAGAGTTTATACAGATAGAGGTTGCAGTTGCCGTTACTATTTACAATGTAATTCTGGAAGTTTACTGTAAGATTCCCTTATTTAGACATTATTATTTCAAATTCATATTCATTACTGTTGTCATATAAAACCAATAGTTTTCATTTTACTCTTACTTCTACCAATAAAAAAACATTTGAGTTTGATTTGATCTGGAAGAATGTCTTAATCCTGATTCATTTTAATCCTATTCTATTAGGATTAAAATCAATTATGATAGATGGCTTATTCAAATTGTTTATATAACTATAAACACATTATTCAAATAGTTCAGAAAAATATTCTGAAGGAGTAATAGTTTTTAATTGCTTGAACAGTTTGTTTATATTGTGTTGAACTGTTACTGCATGTGATTACATCCTAATTACTGCATGTTACTTACTACTAGTTAGGTATTGCATGTTATATACTAATTACATATTAAATATTAATATATGAAGTATTCACTATTAAGGGTAACTGTTATATTTCTTTTTTTAAAATTTGTTCTAACAGAAACAACTATCATATTCATTTTATATTAACAAATATAGTATCTATTATTTTATTTATAAAATTACAATAATTAAAATTGTAGCAAAATTGAGTAATAAAAAAAAATTTATTTTTTATCAGTTCAAAGTGAGTGAAAGTAAAGAATGGAATGTCAAGGTGAAAACAAGAAGGAAGAGTAAACAAAACAAAATGAAAAAAAATTCGTGTACAAACGTAGACAACTAGGTTTCTTTTTACTCTAAGTTAATCATACAATTTAAAGTAAGAAAAATAAATAAGCTAAGTTACATAGTGTAAATTAGAATATAAGCTACAGTAAACTTACTTTCCTTATTTTGAACTGATATAAAGCACTTATAAACATTAGACGGTACAATAAATAATAGCTTATATTTCAGAGATTTTAAATATGTTTTCTATTCACGGCTGACGTTGTTCTATGTTTATATTAGGTAAGCGTTTTTGATTTCCTCTCTCTTTAAAAAAAGTTTAAGTTGAGAAACAACACCAATATTTTGATGATGCAGCATTTATTCTCCATTTGTGTTCCTTTTATTACAGACTGAATATGCTAATTTGACATTTTAAGTAATGAGACCATGGTGTTTAATTTTTTTTTTTATTATGAATTTCTTGCTTAATAAATTTAATTACATGCTCTGATTTAAATCAGAATATTGAATATTGAGTGAAAAATATCTTTAATTTCTCACTGTCACCTGATGTCAAACAGTGTGCAAAGTTAATTAGCAAATTTTCACATTGTTTTTTATACTAATTTTTCAACGAAAATTATATTTTTCTACCTACTATCATTAAAACATAGTAAAGTTAAAATAGTAATGTTAATTATTATTACTTTTTTTAATTACAAATTATTATTAATTAAAAAAGCAAGGGTAAATTAATGAAAAGAACATACAATGAGAAACCGATAGTACTTGTAATTAAAAATACTAACCTTTCCTTTAACCATATAGAAATTATTTGGTGAATAACAGAAGTTTCACAAAAATTTTTCGATCTGTTTTTTTTTAACAGAATCAATCTGTTTTCCTCTTTTTTCCATAAAAACTGAAATATTGTTTTATTGTGTTTTAGGTAAAGGATTTGATTGCTGATATTTCATTCTTCAAGCAACTAGGGCATGTTGTAGTTTCTACTTTCACAGTAAGTAGATAATTATATTCTTTACAATAAGAAGATAATAATATTTTCATTTATGTGTTTAATATGGCAAACCATCATACCTCGTACAATGATGGAGTCGTTGGAGCGCTTTCGTATATTGTCCATCTTCAGTCGCAACTAACTAACCAACTGAGTTGTTATAAAGGGGATTGGTTTTCTGTCAAGTCCATTGCGATCTTTATATTATTACTTTGATTTTATTTAGTTATTTTTGATTTTTAGTTTTTAGCTATTATTTCGTCTGATTTTTATATATTTTCTAACTTCGTCATATTGTCTGTCCAGTCGTCTTTTTATTTTTATTAATGGTTTAATGTCCGTGTTCAGTTAGGTGGATTGCAAAATTGCTTTTATTTGTATTATTTAAATAGTCCTTAAGATGTTCTCTGAATCTTACTTTATGGTTCTTCCCGTCTGTCCAATATATATTTGACTACAATCATTACATTTTAATTTATATACTCCGCTTTTTTCATATTTATTAATTACATTTTCGGTTGAGGAAGTTAATATTTGACTTATAGAATTATTAGTTTTAAATCGTACTTTTATGTTGTATCGTTTTATTAAGTTTCCTATTTTATGACTAATATTTCTTAGGTATGTTATAGATGCGTATTTATTATTGTTAGAGCTTTCGTATTTGTTATTAATTTTATTCTTTCTATTTTTTAATATTTTTTCTATTAAACTTGCATTATAATCGTTATTCCTTATTATTTTTTTTAATTATATTTAATTCCTTATTATAGTTGTTTTGATTCATCAGAATTCTTATTAATCGATAAGATTAATATCAATGAATCTTATAGCTATTATATCTGCCTATCATATACCGAAAGGCAGAAATTTTTCGATGCTTTGGATGAATTGAAAAATTATGTGTGGTTATATCGGTCTTGGTTAATTATATTTTACATTTTCATGATTATATTTATATATTCATTGTTAAAATATTATTTCAACAAAATTAATGTGTTCAAAACGTTTACAATTTCTTCATATTTTATATGTTAATTGTAATGGAAATCGCTGGATACCAGTTACAAAAGGAAATAGGATAATCATTGTGGTTGAAGAGAATGAAACTTCTAAAAGCTGTAAAGGAACCCTTTTGTGAAAAGGCCTCATTTGACGAGGAAGAGATGGTTTTCATTGACAAGGCCCTTTTTCTCTACCTTGGAGATGAAAGCACTTCTTTGGGCCAAGACATAATGAAATCCCAGCTTATGGCATACTCTCGTTAACATTAGACTTAGTGAAGGCTGGACTACTTTCAACTACTGGTTACCGCAATCACTTTCTTGAAAGCATTCCTTTTTTTGTCAATCCTACAGATCCAGGATAGTAATTTTTTTTTTGTCTTCTAAGTTTAGTAGTTCATCTGCAATAAAGTTTATTGTTTTGACATAGTTCAACCAATTGAAATATTTTTTTGCATATTTAACAATCAAACATTTTACTTTTACTTCTTGAGATATTTCATTTGTTCTAATTTTTTATCCTTTTAATTTACGAAAAATACTTTTTTAACAGACTTTCTTTAAAAAATATTGGACACAATATTCATTTTGGTTTGCAACCTAGAATTCAAAGTGTATTAGAGAATTAAAAATATTGTCCACCCAACTAAATAACGTAAAATTAGACATTTACTTTATAAATATAAAGAAAAAAAAGTATAAAACCTTCAATCTAGTCGAAGGTTTTGTCCGGTTAAGATTGTTGTTCCTTTAAATAATGTAAATTTCATTTTCTTAGTTAAAAAATTCTTACTTCTGCCTATGAAAAAGGTTTTTAAATAAAACTGAAACGTCGGCAATGAGAGTTTGATTTTTGAACCTAAAAAATTTGACCAAATCCTAATTAGATAACACATCTAACAATTCTATCAAACGGTCGATATATTATTGAATCTGTTATTTATAAATATATATATATATATATATAAATGAAAAAAGACAACAAATAGAAGAAGCGAGAAAACTTGCTGGGTCGATAATTCGAACTGAAGTTCGTCGTCAGGGAGAAGAAGGGAAGAAGAAGAGGCACGTGCGTCTACTCGCGCCGGCAGAGAGCGACTCTCTCTCTCTCTCTCTCTCTCTCTCTCTCTCTCTATATATATATATATATATATATATATATATATATATATATAATATAGACTGCTTCAATTATTTTTAATCTGTTACTATCACTGTTCATCTGCAAAATAGTTGTTCCTTCTTCTAAGATCTTACGTGTTAAAGCCATAGTATGGGCTTCTCTTGCATGGTTCTTGGGGGCCCCATTCACTAAATGCATGCTCAATCGTTTTGAAAGCTTAGTAGTTGTCATCCCAATATAATTTTTTGAGGGCAGGGTTGCGCAGTCCCCTGTATTGCAACCCTGCCCTCAAATTATTATATTGGGATGACAACTACTAAGCTTTCAAGAAGATTAAGCATGCATTTAGTGAATGGGGCCTCCAAGAACCATGCAAGAGAAGCCCATAGAATGGCTTTTACACGTAAGATCTTAGAAGAAGGAAGAACTATTTTGCAGATAAACAGTGATAGTAATAGATTAAATATATATATATATATATATAATCAAACCGCAATATATGAGAAAAAAAAACTGAGATATTTCAACCACAACAATCGGACTTCGTTAGTTTCCAAAACTCAACAGTTCAGTTGGGTTTGTTACACAGAACGTCTGTGTGTACGCGTATTGCCAAATGACGGTTTCATGATGCAACTGAACTTTACAAAACTAAAATAGGAAAACACAAAAAAAAGCACTTAGGATTGATATTTTGAACAACTGTTTGTTGACAAAAGAATATGAAATGAGAAGAAGAAGAAGATATATACTTGTTTTCATCTTCTCAAGAAGATGGGTCGTTGTTAAAAATATCAATCTTGTTGAATGCTTTTGTCTTTTCTGTGTTTTACGTGCTATAGTTTTGTATATAAATAACAAGAGTTCCGAATAAACATCATCATCAATAGGTTAAGCAGATGCTTTTTTTACCTCTATGAAGAAATAATGACCTCAGATGTTGCATTATTATAATATGTGATATTATTACATTATAATAACAATTGTTATATTTGAATTATTGATAGCTGGTATTTCGGGTTTTTTTTAGTTGAATACGTGGGAGGAGGTAGCTATCTATCCATAAAGGCTTAATATAAAATGTGGTGTAGATCTATTTTCTAATGAAACTGAACTTTCAAAACCGGTCTTGTAAACCGATAACTGAAGTTCATTCACTGAGTGTAATATAAATGTCATGCTGTCATACATAGGTCCTTGTTCGAGTTGAACTAATTGTATTTAATTAAAGGTTGGTTTGGCAGAAGAATGAGGAAGGTTTGACACTATGTGGTCTCTAAAAGAGATGTCTGAAACGCTTTCTGCACTCCCGTAGACAGACGACACGCTTTTTGATCATTACTCCACCAATCCTATCCTACTTCCATTTATTATAATTTCCTTTAAGTTGATTATAAATTTATTATTTTGAATCTTCTGCTTCAAAATAATGATGAAGAAGTCTTCATCTGTTTAATTATTCCGCTAATCTAAACTTCATCCAATTTATAAAGTCCTAGGCTGTTGCTCATTGTGGTAAATTAATCCATATATATATTCGAATATTTAGGAAACAGTCCTCCCTTAATACATGTCAGATTGAATTTACGGCCAACTGTTTTTTTAATTAAACATGAACTTTGAGTGTTATATATAAGTGTTTTAAACAATGTTCAATAGGTTTTAAAATATTGTATATACGTTTACCCCCTGAAGATGGTCGAAGACGATCGAAACGTCGGAAGAAATATAATCATTGAAAACCAAACGTATGGTGAGTTGATCTACCTCGTTCCTCGTGAATTTAAAAGACTATTAAGGGTTTTGGAAAAGTTATCCAAAAAATTAATTAAAAAACAATAGGCCGTAAATTCAATCTGACATATATATGGTATATATATATATATATATATATATTTGTAATAATATATATATATTTGTAATATATAATTTGTAATATTTAATATTATTAATATTTGTAATATTTGTAATATATTTGTAATAATTTGAAAAACCGTAGTTCCCACATTAACTGTTTGAAAGAAAAATTAATTGATCGTGGCTACCCTTCCAATGTCATTGATAGTCGTGTCGTGCCGGCTGAAATAGTTCACCGGCACGTACCCAGAAAAGACCACACTGATAGTGTTTTCCTGATATCCACTTTTTTCCCTGGCGCTCATAGGATTGGCTCGGTTATTAAGGAGTTTTTCCCATTGCTCTCCTCTTCTCCTTCTACCTCATCTATTTTTCCTGAAGCCCCCTCCTTATCATATCGCAAACCACCGAACCTCAGAGGCATTTTCTCCCATCACTCTCCCATGAACCCTGCACTTGGGAGGGGAATGGTGGAGTGCGGACGGAGCAGATGCCAAACCTGTCTTATCATAAACCCTAATCCCTTTTTTACTTCCCCCATAGCAATATTAACTACCCTTGTCCTCCCCACACCTCATGCACCTCGGTTAATTGCGTTTACCGTTTGGACTGCACCCAGTGTGATGCATTCTACGTTGGTATGGCCTCTACGCAGCCCAACTTACGTATGAATGGTCACAGGGCTTCCGTTGGTCAACGCAAAAACCTTCCTATTGCTATCCACTCTAATTCCCATGGACTGGATTTTAATCACTGCTTCCGGGTCCAAGTCCTTAATCATATCCCTGTTCAGTCTTCTCGGGTTACTTTAAGAGCTTCAGAGGAGGCAATTATCTGTCTTCTCAAAGCTCGCTCTCCTCCTGGCCTTAACTTGTACCGTTAATTTAAGTATTTATTTATTTATTTATTTATTTATTTTTTTTTTTTAAGAATTTATTTATTTATTATTTTTTAATTTTAATTTTTATTTTTTTATCTATTTTTATTTTTTAATTTTTTAATTGTTTATTGCTTCATTTACTAGTCTTCTCCTTCTGTTATTTTTATTTGCTTTTATTTGTTCTTTTTAGTTATTATTCTCTCTGTAGTTAGTAGCTTACCTAGGGCGGCAGGCAGAGTGCGCGCGTGTTCGTTGCATTTGGCCTACCACTCAGTTAGCTTCAGCTACTCAAAGGGACTACTTCTACCCGATGACGACGACTGTCGAAATATCGTTGTGAGTCTTTTGTGTGTGTCTTTTATTTGTGTTTTCTCTTTCCTGTGTGAACTATATATATATATATATATATATATATATATATATATATATATATATATAATGGGATATTGATTCCATCTATATATACTAGTACAGAAATTAACTTTAGTGTGTTTTCCTAGTGTTATGAAATCAGGTTTCAGCTTGAAGGATCTCGAGTTTGATTAAACCAAATGTAAATGACATTTTCTGCAAGCTTTTAAACTCGGAATTTTAACTGCGAATTCTGCAGATGACTTCCAACTGTAAGGGAAATGTCCATAATAGAAGCCTAAGCTTAATGACCAAAGCCTTTTACTATAACCTTAACGGCTGGATTTTATTATCGAAACAATAAATGGGCATATTACTAAACTGATTATGCTGATAACTATTTCAACCTGAATATTTTATTTTGTTTATTTTACGATACAATTAAATAACTTTATTTTATGTCAACATCAAATTCAAATTAATTTAAGTATTTCTTAACACTAAGACAATCCAATCAATGTTCAACATATTCACAGTATCAAAGGAATATCGTCAAGTGAATTCGAGGCAGATTGTTTTCCAGAAATAAATAAAGCACAATGATTAAATAACATAAAATTTGCCAGTTTTCTTATATCTTATACCGACTAATCAAACTGAGCTTTATAGATTTATTGTCTTCTTTGTCTCCTGTTTAGTTGCCCACGGAAGTAACGCGGGTGCTCTATCCACCGGCACTAGACTACTAGCTTTTTCTATTTCTTTTGTCCCTTTTTAGTAAATAACTTCCTGCTTATAATCATATAAAAATCTATAGGTATGTATATAGGAGCTCTCAATAATGCGGAAATGATCTGAAGTGGACACTAATACTTCAGCTTTAGAGATACATAAATAAATAATACATAACATAATAACATTAAACAATAATAACAGAATACGTAATACAAAATGTTTCAACCTGTCAGACAGTAACTTTTAATTTTCCTATTTTTGTGGCTTTGTTAATGTTAAGTTATATATATTTATTTAGTAATACTATATTAACTGGAGATCTAGTCAGTTTTTTCTTTCCTCTAATTTCTTACTGTATTTTACTGTCTTTACATATTTCTTGTAAAATCTTGTTACTTACTTATATATAGGTTTTCAGATTTTTTTTGGCGCTTTGGTCAGGATATTAGAAAACACTACTTTGCCAACGTTTCGACATATATTTATGTCTTCCTCAGGGCTAAAACAATAATACTTTGAGCACAAATATTACGACTACATTAAGTCTATTGTTTGCTACTATGTAAGACAAAAGATGAACTATGGATTTACGTATTCCAATCTAGTTTTGTGTTATATTGATAAGAATTTACAGAGATTTAAATTTGTTTACCTGTGAAGTCTATTGTGTATCCTTGTTTTTCATGTGCATAAAACTCCTCTACATGTTAACTAGATAAGGGACTGTTGCTAGAGCTCCACATTGTCCTAGCAACGTTGGCAAAGAAGCGTTTTTAATATCCTGACCAAAGCCTCAAAAAAAATCTCAAAACCTGTGAATAAAGAGTGGTCAAGAAACGAACAGCATGATGTATAATATATATATATATATATATATATATATATATATATAGATAAAAAGATTTCACAGAAACACGTGAAATAACAAGTTGGGTTTTGTTTTATTTACAAGTGATCCTCAGTTGGGTTTTTGACTCTGACGAAGACCGCTTGTTACGGTTGAAAGATCTTAGTCTTGTTTTCCCATTTCTTATTGTGGTTTGATCATATATATATATATATATACTAAATATATATATTAATATATATATATTATATATATATATATATATATATATATAAAACAACATTTCACAATAAATGTGAAATAAAAACCAACGACTAAACAACAGTAGGAAAATCAGAAAAAATACTAAGATATTTCAATCAAAACAACGAAGTCTCATTGATACAGTCTCAATCCTGACGAGGACCACTTCTTTTCGTTGAAAGATCTTAGTAATTTTTCTGATTTTAATACTGCGATATATATATATATATATATATATATTTGTACATTTAGGGAGCAATCCTTCTTTTATGCATGTTTTGTTGAACGACCTTTGTACTGTGGCATGAATCAATTTCATTGTCGATCTTTCAAGTGTACTGTGGCATGAATCAATTATTTAATACCAGAAAGATTTAAATCAAAGGTGAGAAAACTTGAAAGATCGACTATGAAATTGATTCATGCCACAGTACAAAGGTCGTTCAACAAAACATGCATATATATATATATATATATATATATATATATATATCAGTATATTGTGGAAAAAACTTCTTTTGGACATATTTTGTTAAATTTATTAATTTAACATTTAACCTTTTCATATTTTCTATACTTGATTTTCATCTTCGTTCCGACAATTGTTCTAGCGATCCTCTAATGGTACTTTTTTTTTGACATATCAGTCTTTGTCAAAGCCAAATTCTTTAATGAAAAAGAATTTCATTAAATGAAAGTTGCAGATGACAGACAGTATTCATCAACTAATGAATTGATGTAGTACTAAGAAAATATCCATACCTTCGTAAACTGAAGTTGACAAAACATCGCTATTCGTCTTCATCTGACAAACTTTTTAAATTTAATTATTTCTTTTTTTTTATTTTATAAAAGTAAGTTTTTTTTCCTTTTAAAGAAAAAAAATATGGAAGATTATGATAAAATGTTAATCTTAAAAAATATATGCTATTATCAAAAAGCCTGTGAGAGAAATCAATTACGTATGCTAATCTTTCAATCTTATTATAGCTTTAGTAGCTAGTCAAACTCTCATTGCCGATGTTTCAATTTTATTAAAAATCTTTTTCAAAGGCCACTACATCAAATTTGTATTATACGCCTTTGAAAAAGAGTTTGAATAAAATCGAAACGTTGGCAATGAGTGTTTGACTTTTTATCCTGGAAAATTGACCGAACCCCGATTAGAGAACACACCTATATATATATATAAAGTTTAATTAGGTGCTCATAAACCGGGGACTGTTGTTAAGCAGTTCTTATCCATACTTCCTTCTTCCTCCTCCACCTCACCCGTCTACAGTGAAGCCCCATTTATTTTGCTACCGTAAACCGCCTACCCTCAGGACTATCTTCTCTCCCTTATCCTCTAATATGTCCGGTGCTGGCAGGGGCATGGAACATTGTGGACGACGTGGCTGTCAAACCTAACTAACTATCAACCCCGCCTCTTATTTTACTTCCTCCCTTAATGGCAATGTTTACTCCATCCATGTCTACACCTCCTCTACTTCCCAGAACTACGTTTATCCTTTCGATTGCACTCAATGTGACGCTTTCTACGTTAGTTTGGCTTCCGCTAAGATGAGTCGTCGTATGAATGGTCACAGGTCTTCCGTTGGTCAGCGCAGAGACCTACCCTTCGTCACCCATGAAAGCTAACATCGACTCGGATTTAATGACTGCTTCCGTATACAGGTCCTAAAACTGATCCCTGATTTTAATTCCCGTGTTAATGGGAACAGCTTCCGAAGAAGCATATATATATGCATCTTTAAAGCGCGTTCCAACCTTGGCCTAACATAAACCGTTATGGGTTTTTTATTTTTTATTTTTTAATATTAATTTGTATATTACTTCTTCTTCTTTGCTCTTATGGTTACTGTTTTTTTTATTTTTTAGCTATTTTATTCTTTATTTATTTTTAGTTACTATTTTTTAAATTTAATTATTTTTTAATTATTTACATTTTTGAGTAATTAATTTTTCTGTGAGTTGACAATACTACTTATTACTAAACTGTACACGCTTACTTACTTTCTCATTTTCTTCTTATTCACCTTCTCCTGATGACGACTAGTTTGAAATATTGAAGTGGATCGTGTGTTGATTCTATGTGTTCTTTTATTCCAATCGTTTGATTGATATATATTATATATATATATATATATATATATATATATACATCTACAATATATATGAATTTGCAATTATATTTAGATATATAATTTTTATATATATATATATATATATATATATATATATATATAAATTTACAACTAGTAAATACAAAAGCACACAAAAAAGAGACTAACACTCACGGTTCCCGATCATTTCCGTGGCCTTGCCGTCTTCAGGAGAGGAGAAAAAGGAAAATAAGAAGGAACACAGGAGTGAGGATGGGAGTGCGTCCACCGACCGATAGAAAGTCGTTATATATATATCAATGATCAAATCACAATATTAAATGGGAAAAAAGACTAAAATCTTTCAACCGTAACAAGCGGTTTTCGTCAGTGTCAAAAACCCAACTAAAAAAAAACCTTTCTGTTGGGTTTTTTTGGGCTGACTCTGACGAGGACAGTTTGTTACGGTTGAAAGATCTGTATTTTTTCCCCATTTCATATTGTGGTTTGTTCATTGATTGTTATTTCACGTGTTTTGTGAATTCTTGTTTGATATATATATATATATATATATATATATTATATATATATATATAAGTTGTTTTGGAAGACTGAGCTCTGTCCAACTTTAGAATTTTGTTCCGTGATTTAGATGCTGACTCTTCAAAAAATCCGTCAAAAACTGACAACAAACCTTGCAAACTAAACTAAGGATTTAATAACAGATTAATGCAAAGTTAACAAATTATGTAAACAATGAAGATTAAATTATGTATTACAAATAAGATTAAAACAATGTAAACAATGGATTAGCATAGTTTTTAGATGATACAACCAGGCTTTATAAAACTTAGAAATAAACATAGTATAAGAAAAAAAATTTAAATTGTGTTTAATTTTATCTTTTTTTATGCTTTTTTATTTCATTAATTTTGAGTTTCATAAATATTTATATATATTACAATGGCAATAAATTAGTGTTCTTTGGTGTAAATAAAACAAATCATTGACAGTAAGTGTAAAAAAGTAGTTTAAGGTTTTTCATTTAACAGTCTGTTTAAACTCTTTAGAACTTGTAGATCTTTTAACCCAAAGCCCCAATACATCAATAGTTCACCTATTGTAAAAACTTCCTCTTTGCTTACAACTTTGAAAGTAGTTATCTCAACTTCTCTAAATCTTGAAGAAAACGTTAACACATTATTCGTTTATTTCAATTGAATTTATCAAGACTTTTTCTACACTTGAGCCGTAATTTTACAAGAAAATTTATTACAAGAAAATAATTAATGAGAACAAGTATTCTTTTGACGTTAATAGTTGGGCACAGTTTGTCTCGATTAGTTGATTTTGTTCTATAAAATAGTTCTTGTTTAAAAAAAAAGTTTGTAGTTTATTTATTTAGTAATTATAGTTTATGATTTTTTATTTTTTATAAGTATCGTGGACATCGAAAAAATTATTCTGAAATTTTGATTTTTCCATTGTTTTTCTGTATTGGCATTGGTCACCAATGAAAGGTCAATACAATGTTTTGACTTTGATGCAAAAAAAATTTGTAATTTTGGTTTAGAAGCAAATCATGAGTCTCCATTTCATTGCATTTATGCGAAATAGAAAATACAATCAACCAGTTTTTTCGTATTCACGGAAATTTGACATTTTGGATTCAATATCTTATTTTTTAAGATAAAAAATATCATTTATTTGAATTCTAATAGTGAATAATACATGTAATAGGAATATTGCAACTGTTATTAAGAATTGAGAAAATAAAATTTACACTATTTCTATCAGTTTAGTTTACAAACTGGAAAATATATAACGCAATTATTTAAATTAATTTCAATTAACTGAATGACCATTACCCATGAGGCACATAACGTGATTTTAACTTATTATTGTCAATGAAGGCAATGTATGCCTACTTCATGCACTCTGGTATTAAGTACTGGTAAGTGCATTTAGATGAAATATTATTATCTACGTAATGCATCTGTATTCAATACAGACAAAATGAACGTAAATAGATTATCTTGACTATGAAATTGAAGTTCGAATTCTTTAACCAATAACAGTTTATGTTGCCGAGATTTTGTGTATTACCTCCAAACGGCTTTAGAAACAGTAGTCAGGTACGATATTATTCTCTGGACCTACCGGAATTGTGCACAATGTAAGTCAATGAGTCGAGGGGAGCGTTAATTACTGGCGCAGCCATTGGTTTTAAAGTAGTTGTCGTCGTACGTTTGTTGGTCTGTCTGTAATAGTCGGGTTGTTGGAGTGGCATCAGCTATCTTAGTTTTGATGAGATCCAAGAGCCCTGATTTTTTCAAGTATTTCGACAATACACTTCCAATTTTGAAGAAGAATTATTTGTACTTGAATTTGGACTTTCCTTCCGTCCAAGACCGTCTCTGTAGGAAACAGTCAATGGAGGCGGGATGGAAGTGGGGATGTGTCCGGGACTAGTTGATGGAGAAGAAGCAGAAGAGGAGGGGATTTGCTAAATACCAGGCAACCCCGGTAGTTAGCAGGATGTGTTCACCTACAGTTAATACAAACAGGTGATGTCTGCTTGGGAGCGGGACAGGACGGGTAATGGTGGTCACTAGGGCAGCAAACACGGCGAGGAAACTCTCTGCACCAAGTCTGGGTATGACCCAGCTGCTGAATCTAAAGCACTGACGAAACATTGTCAACATTTTGTAACTGGTCCAAGAAAAATTTCTATATTTAGTTGAAATCAGTCTGTAGTTCTTTTAGTTAACCTAATCAAAAGTGATTTGACAGAATACAGCAGAAAATGTTCAAAAATTCAATAACAACCTCTGAAAGAAACGAACCTTTGGACAGTAATGAAGTGAATAATGAATTAGAAGAGAGAGATCACGTTTATATAGAAGCTAAAGGTAAACAGAATAGTGAAAAACTGAGAAGGTGCGAGTTGGACAGTCTTAGTATTAAAAGTGATTCACATGCCCGCACACGGAATATAAAAAAAACCAATTCATTTCATCTTCATGAAAGAAGCTGTTTTGTGCTATAATTTATGATCCGTTAAATGGTAAGATCTGTATCGTGTCTACAAGCTTTCATTTAGAATCAATCATGAGTGAAAATTGTTGCGTTTAATTGGAAAACAAACGAGTACCTTTTCTATTGAATTAAATATTTCTACTTTTCCTTGTTTTTTTAATTTATTTCTTTAGTATGCTTCACATAGTATACTACATGCTGTATCGAATCTTATACTTCTCTTTATGTAGTAGCAGTTAATGCTACTGTCAGTTTCATGATAATTCCAATATTTTAACACTAGATTTTGCAGTTTAGGAGAAAAATTTCCTTTTCTAAAACCTTATTTTAGTCAAAAAAGTGATTTCTTTAATTTTATATATTACACAAAAACAAAAAGGCATGTCTACTCTATTTCAGCTGTACTTAGTCTAAATATTTTAGATACACATCTACACATCTACCATACCCACACAAGCACACACACGCATGTGCACACACACACACACACACACACACACACACACAACACATACTATTGAATAAAATGATATTCAGGGGACCTGAAAACATGTAAATCTGTCAAATTTTTGTGATCAATTTTTTTCAAGATCACTATAGTATAAACTTAGGTTAAAGATAGAGAAAAAATAAAATTTATCAGATTTGGAAAATATAATTAAAGGAGTAAGCAACTACCAATTTTACGAAAAAAATTGAGAAAATTTATGTTACTATTTAACCTCCTTGGCTTGAGGTTAAATACATACACACCTACACATCTACCATACCCACACAAACACATACACACACACACACACACACACACACACACACACACACACACACACACACACACACACACACACACAACACACATACTATTGAATAAAATGTTATTCAGGGGACCTGAAAACATGTAAATCTGTCAAATTTTTGTGATCAATTTTTTTCAAGATCAGTATAGTAGAAACTTAGGTTAAAGATAGAGAAAAAATAAAATTCATCAGATTTCAAAAATATAATTAAAGGAGTAAGCAACTACCAATTTTACGGAAAAAATTGAGAAAATTTATGTTACTATTTAACCCCCTTGGCTTGAAAATCATATTTTCTTAAAATCTAATAAGCTTATTTAATTGAAGTGAAAACTTAGTTAGCAAGTCTTTCCTGAGCTATTGAGGATCGTAAGTAATTTAGTTTAGTTTAAGTTGAAATCCAGTAACCTAAAGAGAATTGTGTAGCCTATTTATGCTTGGAGGTGTTTTCTCGGCTGCTCTTTAGCAAATCAGTGTTTAACTGGACCTCTTTGACTTCTCATCACCAACACAATAGTTCAACGGACTATCAAGGTGTGCTGAACAACAACAGTTCTGTACCTGTTAATTATTAATAAAAGAGACGCAGTTGTTCAAAACTACCTTTTTTATCAACAGAACGAGGAATAGCTAGAACATTGTAACCTGTAATCCGATTATTCTTCATGCCAAACAGTTATCAACCTTAAGCCGTCAACTATTATGGCTAACATCCAGAATCTCGCAGTCTTTTTGGTTCACAATATGTTCTCTCTCTCGTCTAATAATACTACAAACCATGAGTCAAACCACAACTGCCGTGCTACATATTTTTAAAGTGTGTAACAACTTCAGTGTTCTTAAGAAACTTTTGGTGACTTGATAGGAAACGAATTTTTTTTTTTTGAATCCATGGAGAGATGTAATTTCCTGTAGATAGTAGTTGAATAATGGAAATTTAATATTATTTCAATGATCTAAATATTACTTTTAATATTTTTATACTTAATAAGTTCAGAGTGGTTATATCAACAATTCGTATCCCAATACTAATAGAGACTGCTCAGTGTAAACTCAATGAAAAGGAGCTCAATATAAGAAATTTTACCAATGTCACATAAAAGCCTGTATGTTTATTTGTTATAGGTTTGGTACAATAGCAAAATTAAAAAATCTATACCAGAGCAAAGTTGTTAAGAAGCACAATATGCTTCTTAAATGTCCGAAATGTGGACATCACAGATCGGAAGGTTGCTTGAAAACAAATGGTGTACCCTGATAAATGTACTTTATGTGTGAGTTCACATTCAGAAAGGCACAAAAACTGAGATATAAATAATTCTTTTGAAAGAAAGTCCAGAGAAAATGATGAATCAACTAAATATTAGAGAACCGTAGTCGCTTTTCGAACCCAAAAGATAAGAATATAAGCTATGTTATCATCACTGTAGAAGAACAGAATATCATCAAAACAAGTATCATAAACACACCCAACTTCAACCCTTCGTCTTCACAACTCTTCGCATACCTTTTTTAAACGATCTGAAATCTTCAGACACTAAATAATGAAGGAATTGACTAGAAAAATATAAAAAAAAACCTGAGTGGACAATGATCTATGTCTAAAACTCAAAACAACGCAGGATACAAATGACGTATTCAAAATAATTGTCGTCATATACACACTAGTATAAATGACTCTTAGATTCGATAAAAATACAAAAGGTGCTCTATATAGTTGCCAACATACATTAATGATATAATACAAATTAATTCTTGGGCAATAAATGGATGATAAAAAATTCACTATCTATTTAATAAAATTTTAAGAGCATTTAAACTTGCTATTACAGGACAATATGACTAAAGGTTTGAGACACTATCCCAACAAACTTTTCTAAAAATATGTTCAAGCTTTAATGATAAAAAACAAATCAGGTGGACTGCTGTTAAAAGAATAGTACTTCATAAACTATTTAAATTCATCTCATCTTAAAAGGGAAATAAAAAGTAAAATGTGACAGGGAAAAGACTTAGGGGTACTCCTTCTCGTCTTAGTGAACAATGATAAAAAAAATGAAGTATAGTCAAAACATTTTAGATATTTTAAAATTAAAATTGTAATATGACGTGACTATTGAAAAGGACATTCATATGACCAGTGTTTTGGCACTTAACTATCTATCAAGTGTCATAAAATTATAGTTTGGATATACCTCATTGATCTTCTTCTACTCTACTGGTGATGTCCAATCTTTGCAGATACCTTATTAAAAGGAAGGAAAGTTCCTTAAAGGAAGTATTGTTTGAAAAGGATTAAAGTATGTTTGAAGGAAAGTTCCTTAAAGGAAATATGAATGAAACAATTACAAGTAAATGGTTCAAATAATAAAAAATCAAATAAAAACATTATGTTAAGTTAATCTGAAAATATCGAGAGAGTCAGTCAATCTGATGATTTCTTGAAGGACTTAATCAAATGTGTAGCCGTGGGAGTAACAGGGACAGACCGACCAACCAATGTACTGATTCTATTCACTGCTATGTTAGCATAACACTAGCGTCAAACCAAGAGAATGAGTCACGTTGTGTAATCTAAACAGAAACACAGTTATTAGATCGCAGGAGTTGACAGCTGTTAGAGCAATTTACCATGCTGATCAAAGAAGGAATCACGGTCAGGGTTAATTAATAAGAGCGTAGGTGAGGCTATCCACACGGCTTGGCATACTGCCAATACAGCCGTCTTCAACCATAATAAATTTCACATTTCTCTGGTAAATGAAATCAGAGATAATTCTATTGAATAGACGTAAATATAAATTTACTGAATATGTTATTTGAAGTTATAAAAGAATATATGTTTGATGCGGGAAAAGAATATCAGTAGAAGAGTTTACGTGAAATCCTGAACATAAGGTGCATTTTGCTCTTCAATCGGACCACTTGAAGTGGATTATATTTAAAGAAACTCAACATAAACACTTAATAAGAAATGAAATCCTCTAATATAATATATATTTTTACATTATAATATATTTTCACATGAATACGGGAAAAGTAAAATAATTGTGATCAAAGGTTTCAAGATTATAATGAATTGCTTGCTTAAGCAGTTTTTTTATTATATCTGTAAGTACGTATGTGCACACACACACACACACACACACACACACACACACACACACACACACACATACATACATACATACATACATACATACATACATACATACATACATACACACACACTTATATACATACATACACAGCATAAGAAAGAACTTTATATTCCAGTAATGTTGAATATATGACTTCATTTTGTCATCTGCGTGTACAAATTGGGAACCCTCTCTTTTGGTTTCTACAAACTTTATTATATAATATAGTAATGTGTATATTCTATGAACTTTAAATTTCAGATTAAGTATAGCTTATTCCGAAATTAAATATAGAATTTCCGAAAATACATGACCTTTTAATATTAGAAGAGGATATATCGACCTAAAAATATATGAAGTTCCATCAGCGGTAACTTCTCAGAGTCTAGATCAACGATTTCCTTCTGGCTACAGCTGTCAGATTTATATATATATATATATATATATATATATATATATATATATATATATATATATATATATATATAGATGTTAGAATAATAATGTTATTATAAACTTGTTATTAACAAGTTATTAACAAGTTGGGAGGTATGTTAAAATTATATAATAACATTAAAATTTATATGCAAATTTAAAATTAATGCAATCAGTTCGTGTGATTCTATCACACAGTTAGATAATACGTTTACATTGTAAATTATAAACTCAAATTTTCGGAATATCCTTCTTCAGAAGAAATGAGAAAAGGAGACTGTTTCTTTCTGAAGACGAATTTTCCGAAAATTTGAGTTAGTAAGTGTGTTTCTTTTCTCTGTGTATTATTCTTCTTCGATTTTGACTCGTATTGTGTCCAATATGGATTCTCTTTATATATATTTGTTTATAGCAATATATTATAAATAAATATATAATTCAATTAATTGCCAAATAGTTGATAATGAAGTATTATAGTAATGTTGAGAGTAACATATTCCAGAATTTTTATTTCTTTCCTAAATAATATTAATGACAGAAAAACATTATAAATAATACATAAAATCATTAGTTGTGGAATCCGTAATTGTGTTGTATTTACTCATTTTGAGGAAAAATGGATAAACAAACAAAAGTCTCCATACAAATGAAGTTTTATTCAACAGCAACAACGCGTTTCCAACACTTTGTGTTCATCATCAGGAAGACACCAAGGATGTGGTGCTGACGGGTTGGTGTCTTCCTGATGATGAACACAAAGTGTTGGAAACGCGTTGTTGCTGTTGAATAAAACTTCATTTATTTGGAGACTTTTGTTTGTTTATCCATTTTACCTTGGAATAAATAATACATAAATTTATATAGGCAGAAAGAAATATTATTTTCAATTGGTTATTATTATTTGTAAAAATATTATTTTTAATATAGTTCTTTTAAATAATATTATTTTTAATATTATTATTATTATTATTATATGATGTAATAATAATATCATTTTTAAGTCATAATATTACATTTTTAAAGATGTACGTGATGAACCATTGAAAGCGTATTAATATTTTACTGGTTTTACTTTATGTAAATTTCTCTCTTTATTTAATAATCAACTGACATGGTACAAGTGGAAAGAGGGACTTGCTGGAAAAAGTTGGAGGAGGTAATGTATGGTCCAACATGTCAGATGGTAACTACCATTTCATAACGTGCATTCGTGATAAATAAGGATAGCAGCTAGTGCATCTTCTGAATGTTTATAGAGGAATTCATCTACTAGTATTATTTAAATATTTGTTCTTATATCTTTTGTACATATGATGATAAATGAAAAAGATCAATAGAGTTACAAAGTGGAAATTGTGAACTTTCTCTTTCATTTTCTCTCTCATACATATTACCTCTCTTTATCTCTTTCTGGCACACTCAGAGACTCATAACTAAACACATACACAAACAGATAACATTTCCAGCGTTTTTAAATAAAGTACTTTGTTAAAAAATAAAAATTAAGGCCATTCTATTTTATTTAGGAGGTAAAAAAATCTAAAGCGTTTTAAGTATCCAATGAACCGTAACTTTAACCCAATATTTTAGCATACACTCAAGGGTTTCACTGTTCAAAAAAAAAATCTCTCGTTTGATAAACTACCGTTTTAAAAATATGATTTCGTAAAAATGTAACAGTCGAAATATTAAAGTAATAAATATCATATTCATCTGCTTGTTAATACCCGTAAACTACTTCCCCACACTATGTTTTTATAATAGAAAATCGATTTGATAATCAATTTAATAATGACCTATTAAAAATAAAAACAGAGAAATACTTCAAGCAATGAAAAATGTAATGTAATGAAAAATAATATTTTTACTTATCTATATAAATAAATGAATGATTTTGTTTGTACATTGCTTAGAATTGACTCATTTCAAGTTTTCTTTACGTTTCATACATTGGAGAAATCGAATCCAAAAAAAAGCGGCAAAAAAAAATACCACTATAGAAGTTGAAACGCATCAATTTAATACAACGAAATATTGATAGTTTTGGAAACATGTTACAAAATACAATGCGTCTTATGGAATATTTAACTCGAATCCAAAAAAAAAAAGCGGTAAAAAAATACCACTATAGAAGTTGAAACTTGCATCAATTTAATACAACGAAATATTGATAGTTTTTGAAACATGTTACAAAATACAATGCCTCTTATGGAATATTTAACAATGTGCCAGGAATATAGCATAAATGATCACTTGGTTTGGACGCTTCTTGATTTTCAAGAATGAGGCTCTTGCCTGGTATACTGGCGGGTCAAAAAACATTTAAAAACATGTGATAGTGGAAGGATTTTGGGTACCTGGACACAAAGAAATGCAAGCTGTTAGAACTAACTGGTCTAAGGTAATAGTAGACTAGTTAGAATAGATTTGAGCCAAACCTTTTGTGGCCTGAAGCCTTTTTGCCAACTCTTCAGGTCTCTCAAAGATGAATATATGAAGAAGAAAACAGATAAGGGTTGTCTGAAACAACTAGATCTAACGTAGTCTAAAATTCTAACTTATTATAAATTTGTAAATAAAATAATTAATGAACTGAAGAAAGATTTCAAAATATACATAGAATATCTAACTGCACATTGTTTTATAAAATATTAGTTATGGAAGCCGTAGTCTTGCAAGTTATTCAAGATCTATCTAAAAAAAATGGAAATTTTTGAACACATGAAGTTTTATGGAGTAAATACTAAAAATAGTCGCTCAACTTTTTTATGTCATTTTTACATCTATGTGAAAGTACATAGATTTACATCACTTTTACAACACTACTCCATATATGTGTGTTTGAGTCAATGACATTTATGAGGTTAAAATATTTAGGAAAATCATATTTAAAATCAGTAGAAGTGACAGATAATTCTCTAAGAGATATTACGATTTTATACAAAAATCTTGAAAGTTGGGTTTAAAAAGAACAAAGAGAAACACAATAGGATAGATATGACTCCAGTCCGATGAGACTCGAGCCATCAGTTTAGTTATAATACGAGTAATATTTCAGAGTAATATACGTGATTTCAAGTTTATTATAACAAATAAAATTTATATATCTACATTTAAACAAATAAAATCATTGAGTTTATTATATGATCATGATAAAACTTTACCATAATGTTCATATTACATTCATACAATAGCCACATTAAAATAAAATCAAAAAATCAACTCATTTTCAAAGAGTTTATTATATATTTAAATAGAGGATAGTTGAGTGTAGACCACTGCAGATTTTTTATTAAAACCTGGAGTGTTTTAATTTTTAATGTAGTTTTAATTTTAATTTTTTTACGCTATATAAAGTGTTTTTTCTAATTATATAATGAAATAAATAATTAGAATATATTATATAATTAGTTCTTTTCCTCACTTGATGAAATACATGAGGGTATATAAATATATATTTCTATTTTTTTTTAATCCGACTTTCTCATATTATTATTGATTATATTGACAGTGGATTTTGTGCCGTTTTCAATAGAAGTAATAAGATTTATATTATTAATATGGCAAACAGTCTTTAATGATGTTGGAGCCATATGGCCAACGATGATGTTGGAGTCGTTGGAGCGCTTTCGGACGTTGTCCATCTTCAATCACAACTAACTAACTAACCTACTGAGCTCTTATAAGACGACTGGACAGACAGTATAACTAAGTTAGAGAATATAAAAAATCAAACATAATAATATCAGGATAGCAGTGGACTTGACAGAAAGTCAACCCCTTTTATAACAGCTCAGTAGGTTAGTTAGTGAGTTGCGATTGAAGATGGACAACGTCCGAAAGCGCTTCAATGACTCCAACATCATGGTACGAGGTATGACGGTTTGCCATATTAAAAATATAAATCGTACTAACCTCAGTGGTAATAATAATATTCATGTATATAAGTAATAAGCTTTATTCGAAGAGGTGTCATGGAGGGGGGGGGGGGGTTATGCTTTACTTCGTTTTAGCTACACAAAGGCTGTCAATTGTAAGATTTCAAATATCAAATGAAAATATTGTTTTCATTAAAATATATTTTTCAAATAATTTCAAAGTCAATCATTTCCTATCTCTTAAAATAAATTGTACAGAAAAACTATATCAACAACTATCTCAATAAATAGAATACTTCAGTTAATTTATAATAAAAAGTTGAAGCTATTTTCCTTTATAAGTAATCTTATTTCTTATAACTGCCAAAGACTTCTATACCCCCATCTAACTCGTTAGAAAACAATATTTTTTTTTTCATTTTTTGTTCCTAACTTGTTTTTTTTTAAGAAATCCCTTTTGGCCTTGAATTAAAATTATTTTCTTTTGTATTATTTCCCAAGGAATATTAAACAAATGACTCGATTATTAATATAAAATCACAAAATTGAATAAAATCTTTCATCTTTACTTTCAAAACTTTAAAAGGAATGCTTTTGATCTTTTCTCTTTGCAGTACCATTAAATTAAAATCAGTTTTGAAATGTTTGTTATTTAACAGGATATCATTTTTGAATATTCAAGAGCATTATTTTGTAATTATATATAATTATTCAGTAATTGATTTTTAGCAATTCAAGTATAAAAAAGTATGGTAAACCGCAAAAGTTCTCAAAGGCGATTTCCAAAAAACAAGTTTTATAAAGTGAATATCCTGAAGTGTTGTGGAGTACGAGTTGTATGTGTTAAACTCGTTTACGAGTTAAACAACTCGTATATGTTAAAATATATAATAATATTTTTCTGTTAAATGTATTAACTAATTATTTATTTGTGCCAGTTTTACATCTACTGAATATATGAGGGTTTACTACTTATTAAGACGTATATTTCATCGTTTATAGTTTTAAGTATTAAATATGTGTTTCTGTGTTCTTAAACTGCCCTTGTTTGCAATGATATGGAAAAATTTGGCGGCAGTTTACAGTTAGAGGATTTGGTCGGACAATCGTTTTATAAGCTTTTAGTAATCACTATATCAGGTTTTGCGAAGTAATACCTAACTGACATATAATAACTGGCATAATGTAAGTGTATATTATGCATAATTATAACATATATAATGTATGAAATAACATATTTATATGTTTAAATATGGTGTAATGCTAAAAAATTTAGTACCCAAACTATGAGATCAAGTTTTTTTATGAAAAAAGTTTTCTTTTTTTGTAGAGGGACTGACAAAGTCAGTCCTCCGATGCTGATTCCTCGAGGAAATATCGTATCTCCCATTGCTTGTATATTTTTTTTATGCTTTCCTCACGGGTAGTAACCCTACCATGAGGGAGTATATTGGAAATCCTATATTTTGCGCAATTCAAGTGTAGGGACCTTTAATCACTATCTGATATCTTACAGGATCGGGACCGACCGTTTAACGTCCTCTCCGAGGGACAACATGCTGAGATTTATTCACCTCTCATGTGAATAAATCGAGGGCCAGAGTTGGTATCGAACCCCAGACATACCAGTGCAGAGGCAAGCACGTTACCATTGAATTGACCTGGCCTCCTTCTTGTACATTACACTTCATTTGATACATTCTAGACCATTAAGACAAAATTATAAATAATAAATAAAATTATTTTAAAAAACTATAAACGTATATAAGTTATATATGGATTGCGTGACGAAATATGTACCAGCGATCAACTGTTTACGGTGAATAGTCGGTGGTAACCGGTGGGGAATTATCCTCATCGGTTTTCACAGTCTGCCAAATCCACCGTCACAGTACAAAACAATATGGTACCTTACATTCTTCATTTAACATACTATACCCTAATGCGAAGTCATTCATGTTTGATAACGTCAATGCATTATTCAAAAGTGATTCTAGAACTAGTAATTTTCAATATGGACATACACATATTACACATACAACTATGCATTATTTAAAAGGACTTACCATATCTTCTACATCTTTTTGTTCCCTCTACTGAATGGAACGCATCCATTTTTCAAGACAATAATTACTAGATTTACTTTTTTATATCTGTCAATTAAGAATTGGTGTTGTAAGTAATTATGAATTTAGTAATTAATGATTAGATTTTATACTAATTCATCTCCTATCCTTGTTACTATTTTCTACGCAAAGTTAAACCCTTATTCAAACAATGTCTTTAAATTTATAAAAAGAAGTTCGAAAAGTTTGCTTAGTCCATTCTTAAAGCTAACGAAACCTTTTCCAACTTTTACAACTTTTTTCTGAGTTGTTTGAGTACAGAAACATTTGAAAACATCATTTTTTATAAAAGTTCTCTCCTAAAAGTTATAATAGCAACTTTTTCAATTTCTCAGGTAGCACTTTTTATAGAGCGTAATTTATTAATTGTTATATATATAAACCATTATATATATATAATTATTATATATTATTATTATATATAATTATATATAATATAAAACCCAACTCAGCTTGTTACGGTTGAAAGATCTTAGCCTTGTTTTCCCATTTCTTATTGTGATTTGATCATATATATATATATATATATATATATAGAGCCTTTGGAGCGATTCACTTCTTTTCCTGAAGACGAAGACATCGAAATATAGTAGTGAGTTCAGTGATTTCCTTTCTATGTGTTGTTTTTAAATTCTAGTTTATATATATATAAAATAAAATAAATACAAAACGAAGGAAACACACAGAAAGACACAGACATAACTCACATCGATATTTCGACCATCGTCGTCATCAGGAGGTGCGAAGAGCGAAGAGTCCCGCAGGAAGACAGGTCATCCAGCGGGACTCTTCGCTCTTCGCACCTCCTGATGACGACGATGGTCGAAATATCGATGTGAGTTATGTCTGTGTCTTTCTGTGTGTTTCCTTCGTTTTGAATTTATTTTATTTTAAAAAAGTCCGCTGGACCGTTTCTTTTAATTGTGGTATACGAGGTGTGTAAATAAAGTAGTGAGACTGATTTTTTTTAAATTTTCTATTCAAATATAATTACAATGTGATATTGTCACCTTCAAAATAGTTCCCTTCGGAAGCCACACAGCGCTGGAGACGGTCCTTCCAATCATTGTAGCATTGCTGGAACTCGGATTCTGGAATGGCCTTCAGTTGGTCGGTTACAGCAGTTTGTATGTTTTGTAGTGTCCCGAAATGAGTTCCCTTGAGATGATTTTTCAATCTCGGGAAGAGGAAAAAGTGATAAAGACTCAAGTCTGGTGAATAAGGAGGCTGAGGAGCAACAGGAATGTTTTTACTGGCCAAAAACTCGTTTTCTTTTCGGAATTTTCGGAACCATTTTCGCACAAATTTTTCTCATCTCCAATTCATTGGTCAAAATGTGATGAACGGAGGTGTGATTCAACTGTTCCCCGATCATTCTGACTGTCAAGCGTCGATCTGAACGCACAAGGTTCCGTACTCTGTTGACATTTTCATCGGTGTTTGCACTTGAAGGCCTTCCGCTTCGTGGTTCATCTTCAATCGACTCTCTTCCTTCTGAAAATTCCTTAAACCACCGAAAAACCTGTGCCCTTGATAAAACACGTTCTCCATAGGCCGGTTTCGGTTGCATTATGTCCAAGTCTGAAGCAAAATTTGATTGCACACCGCTGCTCAACTTTGAGGTCACTCATTTTTAAAACGCTCAAGAAAAAACCATTTCACGAAAACCAACGCTACGGACAAACAAATAACTGTGGCGAGTTCAGATTCATACTGGAGGCGCAACACACGTGCACCTGACGCTACTCAAGGCCACGCGTCTCCAGCGTTGCCAGATCGAAAGCGACGTTGCCAGTCTCACTACTTTATTTATACACCTCGTATATATATATATATATATATATATGTGTGTGTGTGTGTGTGTGTGTGTGTGTGTGTGTGTGTGTGTGTTGTGTGTGTGTGGGGGGGGGGGGGGGGAGTGTTTGTGAAAATCAATGGTTATTATCACTAAATTTCATATGTAGTTTCCTACTTTGACTAACAGGGAGTAGCAAGATTTGCACAAATAGTGGACTTTTTTTATTGGCCAGTTTATATAAAAATATTAACCCAAAGCTTATATTTTATTTATTTGAGTTGTTCAATTGAGTAAAAATGTATCTATATAATTTCATTTGAACATTTTATGGTTTTCTTTTTTAAGTTGAAAGAAATGGATGTAATTGTCAATTCCCAAAAAACAAACTTTTAACAACAAAAATTGAAATAGTTATCCAGGAATAGTGATTGTTGTGTGAATATTAAACAAAAACAGTAAAATATAGATAATAAACATTAAATTTGTATCAAATTAATTAAATCGGACAGAGAGACAGAGAAATGTAGAAAATTGCATTGTGATACACCTCTCTACTAGCACTATCGGTGAGAAATCAAGAGACCTTAAGAGTTATGGGTTTAACGAGCCGTACCTTTTGTGTTAGAGCTACTAATAACTAAAGTACGTATGATTACGTATAGATGAACTCTTAACTCAATTACCTTCTAGATCATATCTAAATCTGCAATATATCTGTAATATATATATTAATTGATAGCACTAATTGATATCACTTTAAAATGGATCTTAAAATGTTTGAAACAATCAAATTTAGAAAAAATCAGAAAACACATGGTTGTTTATGGTAACCAAGTTTTTACTAAATATACTCCTTTTTGGGGAAAAAGCATTGTTGTTTTAAATATATATAGCATTATTATATTACGGAAAAATCATTTATTATTCTTTTTTTTTGTTACTACTCTGTATTCACTATTTACTGTAATTGAGGATTAGTTATAACTAATTTTGTCTTTTTTATCGTCCCTAGGTTTAAGGTTTCCTTTTCTAAACTAAATCAACCTAACCTTGAAGAACTATTTTTACGTGTATGTGATTCTATATATAATAATTATATATAAAAACCCAGTATCACAGCAATGTAAATCAAAATTATTGAAAGATTTCTACCAAATTAAAAAAAAAATTTTTTTTCAGAAAATCTTGAAAAATGTCCCGAGCTTTCTGTGCATGTTTGCTCCGCACATAATCGCTTTTTGATATGATTCTCTTTTTTTTTAAAAAAAATATCAGACATAAAAAGTAGTAATTTATTTAGATTCGATTCCTTTTCAAAATTGTATAATAATTTATTATTTCTTATTACGGATAATTGATGCCAACAAGTTACATGCCCATTCGTATAATAAATAAAATATAAGATGAATCCATATAAAATGTCGCCCTATAAAATAAAATGTAATCTGAAAAATACAAACGAATACAAAACGAATGAAAGTATTATTTTTTTTGTATTTGTAACTAATTTAAAATGACCCACAAATATGCACCTACCTCATTTCTGCGGTAAACTCTCTAATGGGAGGAGTGAGAAAACTGAACGTTATTTCAAAACATAAGAATGGACCGCCCGCGCTCCACGCCCACAGATATACGAGATACATTAGATATCGGTCTGCTGTTTGTATCAAAAATGGAGAGAATGAATTAATTTGAAATAAATTGTTCGATGATCTTTTCCAGTTCTATTATTTTTATATTTTTTTCTGTTTGTATTACTGGCAAACTTGTAAATCTTGCATTTATTTTATCTCATCAACTATGTTAATTACGAGTAGATAAAACTCTTTAAAAAAATCGTTATTTTATCATTAACTTTATTGTTTATTTATTATACATCTATAAAAACTTCCAGATGAGAACAAAAACAAATGATATTTAACTTCACCAACTCTGTCACATCTAATTGATAAGCACCCAGCTGCATTGCCTTTAACTATATATATATATATATATATATATATATATGTGTGTGTGTGTGTGTGTGTGTGTGTGTGTTATATATTTAATATATTATACATATTTTATATATACATTAACAATATGTTCGAATGCGTGTTGAATTTTTTTCAGTTCTGGGTACTAGTTTCATTGCATCATTGGCAAATATATTTTGCTATATTATAAGATTTAAATATATTTTAATGTGATGTATTCTTACAATTCTCTCTCTCTCTCTAGATATCTATCAATCTATCGAACTACATATATATATATATGTTTATATATATTTACTTCAACAATTAATAATCCATAAATGACTGCCCTAATTTTCTTCATTGAATTTATTGTTTTGATAATTGATATGAATTATCATATCAATTATTGATATTGACGACATTAAATAATATCAGTTCATGATATTATCATATCATTATAATATATTGATTATATTGATAATATGTTTCATTCAGGGTAGGGAAATATAACATTGGGTTTCCTTTCTTGCTTGATTTTATTATAGCAATTTCATTTGTTGAATAATAGGATTTGAATTATTGTTAACGTTATCTGTTTATTTTCATTATTGAGTTATAGTTCTGGAAAAAACCACACCTTTTAAGCATTCGACAATTACTCTTAATAAATTTACTAATAATGTTTTCATTATGAACGACAAAATTTGATAACTATATTTTTTTTTCTTCCAAAGTAGTACACTTACTTAAAGGGAGTTTATTACTGTATTTTCACATGCTCCATTTTTTATATTACAGGTGTATAATATTTTTACACTATGTTATATGAAATCTATGTTAATTAATTAATTAATTAACTATGTAATAACTATATCAGGGTTGTCCAAAGTCTAGCCCGCGGGCCGCATGCGGCCCGGGACCCCCTTCAATGCGGCCCGCGGCCTCTTCTAAAAAACTTTTAAAAATTAGTATTATTTAGGCATCTATTGAGTTATATTCGAAAAAAGTTATTATTAAGCAAAGCTACACTGCCAATAACTCAATTTTGGCCTCTTCTTTCTAAAGAGCATTATCCTAATTTATGCCGTTTTGGATTGTACTTGCTGTCAATGTTTGGCAGTACCTACCTTTGTGAAGCAGCATTTTCCGCAATGAAGTCGATTAAATCCAAAGAGAGGAATCTACTTAATCAAACATCTCTCAAAGCCTGCCTTCGTTTAGCCTTAACCTCAGTTGACATTGACACAAAGGAGCTAGCTTCCAAAATGCACGCACACCCATCCCACTGAATTTTAAGTAAACTGTACCATTTTACGTACTTCCTTAAATATTTTTAACGAATATATTTAAGGGTTGATTCTTATCCATAATTGTCAATTATTTTTTTATGATAATATATGTCTTTATGATAAATATAAAAATTCATTTACATGTATGTGTTTTACTTTACATCTGGTAGTGCGGCCCGTGATCTAATTTTCTTGCCAAATGCGACCCGCGTCCCCATAAAGTTTGGACAACCCTGAACTATATTAATTAAAATAAATCGAACGATTGTTTAATATTTCTGATAATTGGTTTACAGTTACAGTAAATTTGAGTGTAGTCCACTGCAGATTTTTGGGATGGTGTTTGCAAAGAATATGAAGTGGTGTAGAAAGACGGTTGGGGTGACGGATACGGTTGGAGTTGGTGGGTTGTGGTAATGGAGCGAGTCGATGCCCGCCTTGTCATTACTATTTAAGTACACCCTCCACCGACCACATTACTCTCCATCCATTATGTATCCTATTCTCTGACACCTCTCAATTCTGTTCTCGACAAAATAAACTCAACTCTTTTAGATAGAATGCTTTCAAATTGCTTAAAGATAAAACACAACCCAATATATTCTCAAACATAATAAATAGTTTTTAAACTATGTGAATATTTATCATCTTAATTATTGTCTCGTTTCCTAACTAGCATGTCAAATTATAAAGTATTTAGTCAACTTCTTTATAGAAATTATACACAATTTTTTTTTGGTTTTGCAAATACACTGAAGTTAAAGAACATGGGGTTTGATTCTTTGATGGGTGACAGTACGTGTCGTTAGTGGTTCTGGTATGACTAATCATGTTTTTAATGGCTCCTAATTACTAATTATTCCCACCTTCTCCCTTTGTTGTTAGCCTGAAGATTGTTGGTCCTCAACAAGAACGGCTGTTGTAGAAAAAACTTTGTTTTAGACAAAAAACTTTCTTCACCAGTTTAATTCTTTGCAAACAATTATTAAAAAATGTTGATTAGTCTACAATTAACTTTTTAGGCTTCTTGCGCTCTATATTTTTTGAGTTAGAAGTTCATTTGTTTATTAGCCTCTATTTCAGCTTTAGTAAGCCACTTTGCTAAGTCCATTAAACATATTGAATCCCCTTAATTTCATCTTTTACAATTTATTTTATTTTCGAACTTCTATGAAAACTTTACATCGTAGATGTTTGGGAATGATGGTATTATATTTACTCTGAAGGACATTTACGCTTATGATTTCCCATCTCGGATATAAGAAACATCATATCATGTATAAGAGTTCATCTTTGGACCTTTAGTACTGATGTAGGCAAACCGTTACCTGAACTCATCTTAACCTACACTGGAAACTTCATGAGTATACAATTTTAAAATATTTTCATACCCATGCTTCTAATTATTCAATAATTTAAGGATGTATATGACGAGGACCAATTATTTAAGTCGAAAGTTCAATTATTTTAGTTCCAAATCTAAGTTCTTACTGTGGTTTTCACGTTGGCTTTTATTTTTCGTGTCTATGTTGAAATCCTGTTATATATATAAATATATATATATACAACAAAATTTCACATAAACACGTGAAATAACAATCAATGATCAAACCACAATATCAAATGGGGAAAAAAAGACTAAGATCATTCAACCATGACAAGCGGTCTTCGTCAGAGTCAAAAACCCAACTGAGTTGGGTTTTTGACTCTGACGACCGTAACAAGATCTTATTGTGTTACGGTTGAAAGATCTTAGTCTTTTTTTCCCCTTTTAATATTGTTGTTTGATCATATATAAATATATATATATATATATATATATTAGTATTGGTTGAGCAAATCTTCTTGGAGGCATATTTTGTTGAAATGTACCGCAGCTTCGGCATTTACGACTTTCAAACTAAGCTGTTCCAGTCTCCTGACAGTCTTACGAATAGAAGGTGATAATTCTCAAATAAGTTGTCCAAAGGAAATTGACACACTATTTTTGAAACACTTTAATAAATAAATCTGGAAGACTAACATCATCGGTAAAAAAATTAACATAACTTACTACATCATTAGATAAACACAAGCTTTCAACTATGAAATAGTCATCGTCAGGTTGGAAATTTTTAGTCTTAAATTTTACAAAATTTGGGTATTTTAAAATTTTAAAACAATGAAACAGTTTAAACAATTTGTAATTAAACTAATGAATATAAGTAAAAGTTAGCAGGTCCAAACAAGTTTAATTCCAAACAAGCAGGTCGTTAGTTTAATTCCAAATTGTTTAAACTGATTCATTGTTTTAAAATTTTAAAATTTCCAAATTTTGTAACATATAAGACTAAAAAAAGTCCAAATTGACGATGACTATTGCATTGTTAAAAGCTTGTGCATATCTAAGGGTGTAAGTTATGTTAAATTCTTTACCTGTGATGTTAGTCTTTCAGTTTTATTAAAACTGTTGATATTTATTAAAGTGTTTCAAAGAAAGTGTCTCAATGTCCTTTGGACAACTTATTTGGAAATTACCACCTTCTATTCGTAAGAATGTCAGGAGACTGGAACAGCTTAGTTTGAAAGTCGTCAATGCCGAAGCTGCGGTACATTTCAACAAAATATGCCTCCAAGCAGATTTGCTCAACCTATACTAATATACATATACACAACAATACATTTCAACAATATATTTATATATATATATATATATATATATATATAAATGAAAAAAGACAACAAATAGAAGAAGCGAGAAAACTTACTGGATCGATTTCTTCGCTTCTTCTATTTGTTGTCTTTTTTCATTTATATATCTGTCCGGTTTGGACCGTTTTAATATTTTGATTATATATTTGTATATATATATATATATATACACATATATATAAATTAATTCGAAAATGTGTTAAAATGCAAATAGGCATAGGTTTTAATATAAGTTGTATCAATGAAAGCCTGCTCCCCAAATATACGAATATATATATATTTAAAAATTATTAGTGTTTTAATACAATACCTTTTTGTATAACTGAGGAATACCTTAGTATTTATCTACCCTTAGTATTTATCATTGGGTTTGTTATTCTGCTAGATCTAATTTATTTAGCAATTTCCAATAAGTTAGGAATGTTGTACGTTTAGGAATAATTTTCCACCACAATGAATTCACTAAAATAATACTACTAAAGTGATATCCTAAAACAATACTATTCAAATTTAACCGTGCATATTACATACAAACATGAACAACAACCTTTTATAATCAAGATATAATGTTAAATTACAAAATGAAAAAAACTGCGAATAGACTGATCTTGAAGAATTATAGAGTACCATTAGAACTGCTATTGAGACGTAGAAGCCAATAATAGAAATGGCAATGAACAAAAAAACAAGAAAGAATACAGTACATTTTATATACGAAACAAGAAGAAAAACACTTAAAAAATGTTATTCCCTTTTCTTTAATTTTTTTAACATAAAAGAATTATAGTTTGTATTATTTAAATTTTAAAAGTATATTTTTTTAATTTTTAATTATTCTTCATTAAAAAAAATTATTTTTTCATTTGATTTTGAAAAGCTTGATTAATTTTTATGATTAATTTAAACTTTTCAGCAATTCTGTGCCCTTGACTCTTCTTTGACAGTATTAAGAATGATTTAAAAAGGAAATTAAATAAGGAAAAACAAGAGAAGGAACTTTTCAATCATAATAATTTACTTATGCTCCCTTTTAACAGTGAACTGGTTGACTTTCCTTCCTTGTTAAAGCGGTTTAATATTACCGTGTTCAAGAATAACAGAAATATAAATTAATATTAGGACTATAATACACTGTCTCACCGCGTATACTGCTGCCGTAGCTCTCTGACTGGTTTCGGGTGTCACCCATCTTCAAAAAGAACTGGTCTAAGGTGTCGTACTTTTTGTTACATAACCTACTTAATTTTCCACTGCTGTCTTGTACGAAGCCTTAGACCAGTTCTTTTTGAAGATGGGTAACACCTGAAACCGGTCAGAGAGTTGCAGCAGCAGTATACGAGTTAAAACGGAGTATTATAGTTCTAATATTAATAATACTAACTTCAGTGGGAATAAAAAATGCATGAATGTAAATAATTGCCTAATATAGCATAGTAGTAGGGTAGAGCAGTGGGTGGGCAACCTTTTTTATTTAGAAGGTTGTCTACTAAATACATTGTAGGTTGTCTATATTATATTACTTGCCATGATTACTGGCTTAAGTATTATGGGTCCATAAAAAAACGGGCTGAAAACTGAATATGGTGAAGACCTGAACGGAACATTTAATACGTTTCACATGTTAAACAGCATAAATATTATATTTAAAGGAAAGAAATATGGAGTGGTTTATTTCTGCATACTAGCTAATTTAAATATTCTAAGCCACAATATTAGTTTGTGAAAAGCCTATCACTAAACGTAATATTATTGAACACTGCCCCATAAAAAATTATTTTGATAACTTAATTCACATTACTCAACTGGGTAGACGTGTTTCATCCTCATCTTCGCAGAATCTGCACAAACCATCATTGATGCTTCCCATTCAGGCTCCTTACGTTTCGGGAGAAAGTGACTTCCTTTCTCCTTCTTCGGGACAGTCTTTTATCAAGTTCTTAGGTGCACTTGTGGGAGGTTGGCTCCCACTAGTCAGCGATTTTGAACCCTCTGCCTCTGCTGGAGGATTGTCTCCGGACTTCTTTCTTCTTGGTATCATACAGGGGAAAATCCCTGAAGCTCTCTCAGTGATATTTTGTCCACTCCAGCAGATCAGTGCATACCGGAGTAAGGTTACGAAATAAGACTTAGGACATTGATACTTGATACTCTGACGAGGAGCAATTATTTTAGTCGAAACATTTTAGTCCCATATCTGAATTTCTTACTGTGATTTTCATGTTAGATTTTATTTCTCGTGTTTATGTTGAAATCCTGTTGTATATACATTTCAAATAAATGACCACAAATGAAATGGATAAATGAAAAGTTCTGAGATACAATAGCTTTTTCAATCATATGAAGGCCAAACAGGCCCTTATCAGGTAATTGACCGCGAGGCTACTCAACTCACTGGTTGAACAAATAGTTGATTACAAACTGAAGAAAAACAACTCATTTGTCTTTACTCGGGGTATAATAATGAAAAATTCTTCCCAGAAGATAGTCATGATTTGAAGTTGAATGGTATCATTTGAAAAATGTTAACTGTAGTAACTACATTATACTGTGTAGACGAAATAACGAGATTTTTATGCATGAAAATTGTGAAGCTTGTTAGGAAACAGCTAATTTCATGTTATTTTTAATAACATACATATAA
Organism: Hermatobates lingyangjiaoensis; assembly: GCA_026182355.1. Taxonomy (NCBI): domain Eukaryota; kingdom Metazoa; phylum Arthropoda; class Insecta; order Hemiptera; family Hermatobatidae; genus Hermatobates; species Hermatobates lingyangjiaoensis. The sequence continues at coordinate 2,542,837 of JAPFBL010000074.1, read as the reverse complement.
AAGTTCAAAGTCGAAGATGTGAAAAGAGAGAGAGCGATGAAGCACGGCAACTCAACTAGTTGTTTACAGCGTTCTAGGTCTCCAGCTTTCTTATCTCTTGAAGACGTATTTTCCAAAAATTTAAGTTAATAAGTGTGTTTCTTTTTTCTGTGTGCTACTGTTCTTTGATTTTGAGCTCTTATTGGGTCAAGTTGAATCGTCTTTCCGTTTTTACAGTGAATATATATTTATACATTAAACACTTTTTCGGTAAAAATACGATCCGAAATGGACAAATACAGTTCAATGTATATAAAAAAACAGAGAGTAATTGTTTCCGACCGCCTCTGAACCAGTGCGCTTGGTTTCCCTCTCTTATCTCTCCTGAAGACGGTTCAACCGAAAATTAGAGACTGTAAGTGTGTGCTTTTAATTTCTCTATGATTCTTTATGTAGATTGAACTTTATATATATAAAAGTACATACATTATTACTGTTTTTCTTTTTTTGTTAAAATCTTTATCTCTTTTATTTTATCTGGAAACCTTATCACATAAATTGCAAGAACACAACTAAACATAATCTGCTTTCTTTCACTGTACTAACTGGATCAATATTTGAAATTAACAACTAGTGATAACTTATCACTTCATATTATGTAAGATTTTTATGAAAACTAATTATAATTAATGCTATTTAGGAATAAAATGTTGAATTATGAAGAACAACAAAAGTTTCCATTTTTAAATGAAGAATTTCTTGAACTAAAAAACATTTCATATAATGTTCTCTCTTTAAACAGCAAATCTGTGAAATTATTTATACTTCAAATAGTTATGAAAAGAATATTAAGTGCAATGAAATCTTACTTAAAATTAAATTGTTCCAATAATATAAAAAAAAAACGAAAGATAAATGATAGGATATTTACCAGAAAAGCATTGAGTTGTTTTTATTGATTTAACTTCCAAACTGCTTTTTTAGTCTTCATTGCAGGGACTATAATCTGAAGATTATGAAGAGATCTGAAGAGTACAGACTCTTCATGTTATAAATGATTGCTCATCTTTGTTTTTACATTGAATGCACTATTTACTAAATAAAAAAGTGATCAAAACTAATGTTATTTCAAACAAAAAAACATTTATAAAATAAGACGCATTTTAACTATACGTTATAAATTTGTACGTTCTAATGTACGTTATACATTGTAAATTGTACGCTATAAAAAAAAAATAAAACGTTTATATAAGTACTCCAGTTAAAATAAATTTCTTCTTTTATCCATATTACTTTTAATAGTTCTTTCTAAGTATTATTAATTTTAGATATAGAAACATAAAAGGTCAATTTCTATAATGATGAGAACACGATATGCTTTTATAAATGAACCTAGTATTGGCAACATAAGAAACAATTTGGTTTTATTAATAAAATGGAGTGACCTTTGAAAATGTTTTCCAGTTAAAATAATATTGTTAAAAATAACTTAAGTGGTCTATAATCAACTTTTTTATTAGTAAATATATTATTAAGACTCAAAATTGATTTATCTTGTGTAGTTATCTATAGTTTGTTATTCATAATTAAAATATGTAAACAATGATATGAATCTATTATAATTTTACGGCAAATTTTTTTCATGCTTACCTCACATATGTTACATTAAAGTTAAAAATGACTTATAAAATGGTAAAACTTAATTAAATTGGCATGAAGAAGTTAGAATTCGTGATTCCCGTTAAAAGTTGCCAACAGAAAATATGTTTGATAAGTCTGCTGTAAAGTGAATTTTTGCACAAATTTCACACATGTCAATGCCACGCAAATCAAAATCCTTTTGGCCAGATTATTCGATTTGTTCCCCAACTGATTTCTTTCTTTCGAAATTTCTTTAAGGAAACCTTTTTTTCCACCTAGCTATGTAAATGCCATAAAAAGCAAGCCTTTAAGTTATATTTTTGTTATTATATATAAAAAGAAAGCAATTTACTTCATCTCCTCCACCGGTTGTTGGAATCATATTAACGAATGTAAAGATAAAAATAAGTCCAATATTTTTAAATATTTATACTGAAATATGTGCTAAATTAGATATGAGACTCGTATCTTCCTCTTCATAAACACAGAGGTAAATGCTGATATTTTTTTTTTTTGGCATTCAAAACAATCATTAATAAAACTATAAAATACTACAACAACATCAGTATACATTTATGAACTGTGAGAATATATTGTTTCGAACTATTTCTAGCATTGTGTAGAGAAAGAGTCTGTTTTATTTTACCAGGAGGTTGTTGCTAAAATAGTAAGTTCCACCTTTACTTGTTTACTTGTTTAATTCATTTCTTTGAGACATGAAGTTGTATTTTTTTCGTTTTCTTAAATTATTTTCTTTGTTTCAAAATTAAAATAAAATTTAGAGGGTAACCTCACTCTACAAATTTTCTTTTCAAACTATTGAGATGGAGTTTTTTGTCTTGCAATCTATTGCAATATAGATATTTATCTGTATATATATATATATATATATATATATATATATATATATATATATATACAGTTCAATGTACATAAAAAAACGTAGAGAAATTAAAAACACACACTTACAGTAAATAAAGTAAAAAAGGAGAAAAACAGTAATAATGTATGTACTTTTATATATATATATATATATATGCTTTTAAAAACTGAATGATGAAGGAAGAAGGACTGCTCCCAACTTTTACAAATAATATATATATATATATATATATATATATATATATATATATAAAGCTTTCACATAAACACGTGAAATAACAATCAATGATCAAACCACAATAAGAAATTAAGACACGTGTAAAACAACACCAATATAACGTAAGTAGACAGGAAAAAAGTAGTGCCTTATTCTTGCATATAAAAAATGAAAATCATCATATTGATTGGACAGGAGCTAAATTTATTACCTATGAAAAATCAATGTTGTTAAGAAATATTATTGAATCGTCTCTAATTAAATTTAATAGATCTAATATTATAAACATTAGTAACGGTCTCTTCAAACTTGATACTTTCGTCACGAGGGCAATAGCCTCTACAAAGAGGGTTGACAGCTAGCGGATAGTTTTTTACTTTTTCTTACTGTACTCCTTTGTTTCCCCAAACATCCCTTTCTGGACATTAGTCCTTTCCTGTGCTTTCACCCTTTTAAAATACCACTCTTCCCTCCCACTCCTCTCAACTCCTCACCAGATGTTTTCTGCATCTAGTGTTCAGTTGGGTTTTTGACTCTGACCTCCAACCGTCTCTGTACGAGTGCGCTTGGTTTCCCTTTCTTATCTCACCTGAAGACGGTTCAACCGAAAATTAGAGACTGTAAGTGTGTGTTTTTAATTTCTCTACGTTTCTTTATGTACATTGAACTGTATTTGTCAGTTTCGGATCGTATTTTCATCAAAAAAGTGTATTGTATATACATATATATAAAAGGTAAACGGCTCTTCTGAATGGTTAGAGATTAGTTTACCTTTGACCATTATTATTTTTTTGATTATTATCCTTTTATTTTTATCTTAAATTATTATTTTTACAACTTTATTCCAATCATCCTCATTATTATTATTATTATTATTTAAGTATCTATTATTTTATTTTGTTTCAGCTATTTTCCTCTTATTTTCTTCATTATTATCTTTTAAGTTTTTATTGTTTATATTTCCTAATTTTCTTTATTTTCACTTTCTATTTCTTAGCTTATTCTTAGTCAAATTCCTCACTTGAACCGGGCACGCGCGTGACAACACTGTTTGTTTCCAACCGTCGCTTCAAAAGTGCGCTTGGTGTCCCTTTCTCAACTCTCCTGATGACGGTTCAACCGAAAATTAGAGACAGTAAGTGTGTTTGTTTCTTAGCTCTGTGTTTGTGATTGATCGTGAAACGTTTGTTGTCATTTTTGATCGTTTTCTCAGATAAACACTAATTATACACATTAATTATGATAGAAATAATTATATGAAACAAGCCTGAGTTATTAGCAGTTAAGTTAACTGTAAAATAATGATGAGTAACTATACTGAAGCATAATTTAGTCAGTGGCAGTTAAATAACTGTAACGTACTGAATGTTTAATTAAACATAAAGTATTTCGTGAAACTATGTAAAGCAATGTAAGTAAATATACATTTGACATATTTAATTCTTTTTTAATAGTTACTAATAACCTGTGTGGTATGAACACATATAATGATATTCTTAATAACATTAGATGCTATTCCTTGGGGTATTTTAGTCGCTATATACGAAAGGGCTTAGTAACCAATCCTATTAAGGCAATCAGGTTACATTTGCTATCAGAATGAGAACCTTGCTCTATACCACGCCTCATCAAAGCGCCTCAAGAGAGTATGTTATTTGCTTCCCCTGTCACTTCCTTGTTCTAATTCAGAAAGGGGAAAACACGCCACACTGTTCTTAGTTGATTATATACAGAACTGATCACCACCATATTGAAATCAAAAACTTTTTAATGAGTTTTAATATAAAACTGTTCAGTACTTTTGTTTTTCAATATAAAAAATATACAAAGAAATTTATGCCACTGTACTGTATTGTATGGTAGTAATCATTATATTTTTAATAGTTTTCAGATTCTGAGTTAAAATGGATAAACAAACAACAGTCGTTACACAAATGAAGTTTTATTCAACAACAACAGCGCGCTTCGAACACTTTGTGTTCATCATCAGGAAGACACCAAAGGATGTGGTGATGTACGGTTGGTCGAATCAACTGGACTGTAGTGAACAACTAACTGGATGATGAACACAAAGTGTTCGAAACGCGTTGCTGATGTTGAATAAAACTTCATTTGTGTGGAGACTTTTGCCCGTTTATCCATTTTACTTTAGAGTAAATACCACACAATGAAGGATTACACAACTAATGATTTAGTTTTTAGATTTTAAGTATAAGCATTCATTCCATTATGGGAAATAAATTGATGTATGGCATCTAGTTATTCACTTTAACAGTATTGAGGAATGTATTATGTCTCCACACAAAAAAGTTTATAATAAGAAACTAAACAACGCGTTTCGAACGAGTTTCTTATAATAAACTGTTATTGTGTGGAGACTTAATACTTTCCCCAGTATGAATAAATACCACACTATAACAGATTCACAGTTAATGAACACTTTAACAGTTATAGAATCCTGATTTTGACTCCTTAAGGAAAATTGTTGTGCTCAAATGATGTCATTTTATTTAATAAAAACTCTAAAAAAAGCAACTATCTTTGAAGTATTTTCTACTACAATTTTGAGTCTGGACCCATTTCCAGAAACTATGTGTATACTTGAAAAAGATATTATGCAAGTTTTAAACAATTTATATTGCGTGAAAAGATAATAAGTATTATATATTTAAATAGAACTTCTAATAAAGCTATAGGGACTTATGGTGGTTAGAGGTGGACGATTGCCACCAGTAATGGTTACAAAGTCAAGTGTCCTAATAACTTTACTTTGATTCTTTCCATTATACAAGTTTTTTTATATCAGATTAGATAGACTTCATTCTGTTAATGAAAAAAAAACTGACTTAGTACTCTAATAATCTTCTTAAACTCAAAAGATAAGAGCTTATTTGGGTTGATTTATTATTAGCAAGAGAAAAGTATAAGAGAGGCACATTTAGAGTTATTTGATGTACGATGTTGAACAGTTGATTATTTGTTTAAGAAAATTCTCCCAAGAGGATCCTAAATACATAACTCTGTTGGGACTTAATACTCCCACGTTTATAACCCTATCAAACAATACTCCGTTAGACCTTTAAATATTTCTCAATAGGTAATCTAATCCTAAATACACAGAGTTTAATAATTTAGGATTATCAGCTGGTTTATCTATAAATTTATTAACCCCTTTTTATTTTAAATAACAAAATGGCATATTTCTTACAGCTAATTAATATTTATGTATAAAAAAAATTGTCTTTGATCATTCATATAACGTCAGATTATTTCCTTTGACGAAATTCTTACCAAAAATGACAAAGATAATTAACTTCAACGTACTAAGTGCAGTTAGGCTATCTTATTCCCCATTCTAATCCGTCACTTAAATACTAGAGTGTTAAACTTTTTTTCCTTTATTTCTCACCTACCTTACCACGATTTTATTTACCCAGTATGTGTATCGCTAAACAATTGGTTTTTGCCCGTTCTGCATCGTGCATTTGGTCTTCCACATTTTCCTTCCCTAAAGACGATTGAAGCCAGAAATTAAAAACTCTAAGTGTTTCTTTTACCTTCGTGTGTGTGTACTATTATTTATTTTTTTTTACATATTGTTGAACTACTGATGTCTTTTTTCAAATCGCTTTCACATTTTCACAAATATGAATATATATTTCCATAATGATAATTTTTTAGTATTTCTATCTGTCAGGTATAGGTTACAATAAATTCCTAGATAATTGATTTCCAATTTTGTCATGATTTATTTATTTATTTATTTTTTGAGGGTGATTATAGTACTGCGTCCTAAGAACTATTGTACTTTCCTCCCTTCTGTACTATAGTACCCCAGTTAGATTCAACGCCTCCAAAAAGCTCAGCTTTTGCTGGGTTCAAAGGTAAAAGCTCTTCTATGGTTTTGTTGAGTGTCCCGAAGCAGCTGCCTCTGTATAGCACAGTGGTTTGACAATCAACCAGCAGATGCAGCGGTGTTTCTTCCTCAACATTGTAGAACCTACATAAACTATCATTGATAATGCCCATTTTCCGCAGATAGCCATTAAGTTTACAGTGACCTGTTAGAAAAACCGGTTAAACTCCTTAAATTATTCCTGCTCCAAGTTTATCATAATCAACTAATTCATTAATTATTTTATAAAATTTTGAGCATACGTATTTCTCGTAATATTGACGCAATATTTACAAACTGCCTAAAACTAGGAATTTAAAACTAATATGACAAAAATTATAACATTCTAACACTTAAAATACAATTCATAACTCTTATCAGTGATCTGAAGTAATAGGCTGCAGTTAGGTTTCTATAGGTTAAAGATAATGTAAATTTACCGCTAGTTACTAACTGTTGCTTCAAGTGCTCTAATTTTTGTTGTTTTTCCTCTTTGTTGTTTGGTCAGACTCCTAATTTTATATATTCAAGTAAAGCCTTACGTCTGACTAGTCATGCTCCGATATTTTTTTAAATATTCAGAACATCAAATATAAGATGACCAACGTTATTTTCACAGTAAGTTGTTTCGATATTATCTGTTAACATTTCTCTCTTGACTTTGGTGCCATGGATCCTTTTTTTATCTTCTTTTGGGACGCTTGCCTGAAGTGAGTGGTAAGCTTTTAGTCGTTGAACGAATGTAGTTTGATTTAAGAAACTGGCAGCTTCCTACGTTGCTATTATATCATTGGTTTGTTTTAGTTTCCACTTTGATTAAAGCTTATTTCTAATCGTTATACCAACTGAACTCAAGTTTTTATGTTTAGTGATAATTTTCACAAAACTGGGTTTATACAAGTGATATTGGCTTTAATTTCTTTCAAGTTCCTTCTTTATATTTTATTTGGAATAATTGTTTTTATAGCAATTTTTATGTACTGCTCCTTTCTTGGCTAATGAAAGGTTAATAGACGCAAACTCAAAAAGAGCTACACTTTCTTCCTTGAAGAGCAGAAAAGATGTAATACATTACATTGTCGAGAAAATACATTACATTAAAAAAAAAGACAATTGACATAAATAACTCGATCTTGTTACTTTATTATTTTGGTTAGGTTAAAAAAAATCGGCTATGTTTTAAAGATACAAGCTTCCTTTTATGTTTCCAACGATACCATCCATAATGATTTGAAAATTCTTTTTATTCACCAAGAAATCCATTCCCGATACTGCAAATTCCATAAATCATTACCAACAAATCTAAATCGTTTTATTCAGGAATTATCATCCCATCAGATTCCTACCAACCCTATAAGAAGGCTAAAAAGACGTTGGCCCCGAGACCTACTCAGAAATGCTAACTAGGGCAGATTATCAGAACAATCTATATGGAGTACTACCAATGGGTAGTTTCTCCACTCTTATATTCAATCTTACTTATGTACCATGTATCAAAATTACTTGTTACCCCTCTAAGGGTAGTTGTAATATAATAATAATAAAAGTTTAAAAGCAGTTGTTTGTTTATAAGTTCATACAGGTATTTTGTTTCTTCATTAAAGTACTGATATTTATCCATTCTATTTTATAGCCTAAATACCAACATATCTAGAATACAAGTTTAGTAAGATAACATCAAACATTCAGAATCCTATTATACGACCAGGTGGCTGTTGGAGAACTGCAAAAGGAGACTCCAGATTGAGAGAACTGGCAGTTAATATTTACCAGCTGGGGCCTGATTGCGCAACCTAACCCGCTGACCTAACTGGCAGAGCCTTATAAGTCTATCCAACTGCCTTATACTGAACAAAGCCACTAAAGTAGTGCCATCAACGGAACCCTCTGTCACCGCACTCCTAATCTATTCGCGATCGCGCTAACGGTGACCTCCATGTAGTTACTGCGCTAGAGAAGTACAATCAGCACCCATAAACTTATTACCTGCTATATATCCAAGAAGATATAAATCCAAAACTCTTAACCTAATAATTTGTAAAACATTTAACAGAAAAGTACAAGCCAAGACTGCTACATAATTATGATTCTTGATTTTCGAGCCAAAGGTTAAACAACAAGTAAGTTTCCACCTTCTATTTTTTTTTTACTAAATATTCACTACTATTTCAAAACTATGTCAGATACATCGTTTCAAATGAATATGCTATCCACTTTTGATCCTTTGATCCTTGGAGTTTCTCCCAGGTAGTTCAATATGCAATGTCCCACTTCAATATTTATTTGAAATTTTGAAAAAGAAAAAATAAATGGTATTGGAGAAAAAATATTTCTAATGAAAGTTGTAGGGATTTTAGTTTTTTAATCCACTACGTGTTTTCAAATTTTCTTAAAACCCGTATGTATTTAAGGTATTTTCCCTTGATTATAACTATGCAAATTTTTGACACTTAAATGTGTTTCTTCAATTTTGCACTATAGGGACTGGATTTACCAAAATCATTACTTTTTCAATGCCCGGATCATAAACTGAATCCACTGTGTAAATTTCATGTCCCTTGAAGATTCTTTGCGATTTTTCTCACAATTATTAACAGTCTATGTATCCATAGCATACAAAAATTGATAAATATATTAAAACAGTCGTAAATTTAGACAAAATAAATGTAATGTATAATATTTGTAATTTGTATTAAAGCAAAAGAAAAGTAATTTTCTCTTTTATCATTTGTGAGAAAGCTTTTTCTTCTTTTATATGTTTGTCTTATCACAATTCCTACTTTACTTTATTAAGGCAATGAAAGAAATTTAGCTTGTTACAACTATATTTGTGGAGTGGGTACTGAGATGGATGGATCCAATCAATGAGAGCGAGGGAAGAGTCGAGTGGTAAACGAAAATCTCCTCTCGATACTATATAGCTTGGACTTATCATGAAATTAATTAAAGCATCAATATTAATTATGTCGTTAGATAAATGTCACCAATATTGATTAGAAATAGAATTAATTAGTTTTATCAATGTTCAGGCATGATTAGGGTAATTTATAATCAATCATCAGTTCAATTTTTTTCCTAACTCCAATATGGGAATTTTTTAATAAGTTTTGAAGGATAAAATAATGTTTTTACAGCAGATTTTTTATAGATTATACTCACTCAAATATATATGGTTTACTACTCACTGCCAGTACTAATTGCGCTGTATACTTGTGGTGAACAAAGTATCTAAAATTTTATTGAAACCAATGTAGTTTACTGGTTAGCATGCTTGCTTGTACAGTATTTTTGAGTTTAAACATTGTCCTATTTTATTGCAATATATATATATAGCTCGGCGCTGTTATTAGGGAGTTCTTTCCTATACTTTCTTCTTCTTCGTCTACTTCTCCTATTTTCAGTCAGTCCCCTACTTTCTCCTACCGTAGACCTTCCAACCTTAAATCCATTTTCACTCATATTTCCAACAGCCCCTGTGCTAGCAGAGGGATGCAGCGATGTGAACGCCGCCAAACCTGTCCCCTAATTAACTCCAGTCCTTACTTTACTTCCCCTCTCAGCAACAACTCCTATCCTGTTCCTTCTGATACATCTTGCACTTCCTGTAACTGCGTTTACCGTTTGGAGTGTACTCGATGTGATGCTTTTTACATTGGCTTGGCTTCAACCAAGCTGAGCCTGCGTATGAACAATCACAGGGCGTCCGTTGGTCAGTGCAGAGACCTACTCATAAATATCCATGCTAATTCCCATGACCTCCCTTTCAATGATTGTTTCAGGCTACAAATCCCCGAGTCTAATTTCCATGTCACCCTTAGAGCTTCTGAAGAGGCATTCATATGCCTCCTTGGGGCTCGTTCTCCTCCTGGTCTTAACCTGTACCGTTAAATATTTATTGTTTATTATTATTTTTATTTTATTATTATTATTATTTTTATTATTATTATTTCGTATTTTATATACTATTTATCTTGTTTTCTAAATAAATATTGGAGGGATTTCTATTTTTCCTCTCCTCCGCTGGGGGGCAGCATTGCGGTGGTTCCACGAGTTACTCTGGAGGCCAGTAGCAGTTTGCTTCTCAACGCGAGTACTTCGCACTTCTTCCCGATGACGACGGATGTCGAAATATCGAAGTGAGTTCTGTAATATATATATATATATATATATATATATATATATATATAGTTTTCTATGAGTTGTCCGGAGAAAGAAATATGATTCGTTCAAATGGTGACCAATAGGAGGAAAGAAATATGATTCGTTAAAATGGTGGCCAATAGGAGGAAAGAAATATGATTCGTTAAAATGATGACTAATAGGATGGTCACCTCCATAGGAGCCTTACCTGCAAAGTGAGGCTCATGTTTTCTGCCAATAATCTTATTTCACAGAGGGACAGTGCAACTTCTATACCCATTGGCGGAATAACGAAGGTTTCGCTAGGCAGCGGGTAACTGGGACCGCACGCATGGACCTACAAACTCTACTCTCCTATTGGTCACCATTTTAACGAATCATATATACTCGTATATCTATAAGGGGGGAAAAGCCCGGTAGAAGAGACTCAGTCTCAACTGTACTTCTACCCCCGTAATGTAAACTATGGGCTGTAGCCCTCAATAAAAGAATGTTTCGTTCATTCATTCATTCACCACAAATGAAATGGGAAAACAAGACTAAATTGAAATAGTAATAGAAATTGAAATGGGATCTTTCAACCGTAACAAGCGATCTTCGTCAGAGTCAAAAACCCATCTGTTGGGTTTTGTTTTGTCAGTTGGGTTTTTGACTCTGACGAAGACCGCTTGTTACGCTTGAAAGATCTTAGTCTTCTTTTCCCACTTCATTTGTGGTTTGATCATTGATTTGTTATTTAGCGTGTTTATGCGAAATCTTTATATATATATTCGTATGTTTCGGGAGCAGACCTTCGTTTATGCATGTCTTGTTAAATTCTATGCCTATTTTTATTTTCACCACATTTCTACTGTGTCTCTCAATTTATCTAACATTAGAGAAATTGAGAGACTCAGTAGAAAACTGGTGAAATTAAAAATAGGCATAGAATTTAACAAGATATATATATATATTATATATATATAATATATATATATATATATATATATATATACTCTTCTACAAGTTATAAAATACCGCTGAGTTAATTTCAACTCGTTAACAAATACTACTTAATGGTTTAACGTCAATGATTTGACATCCCCTCTACCGTGTTTAAATCGTTACTAAAGTTGCTCTGATCATTAGTTTTCCAAGTGTTGGAAATGAAAGCTACACTTTTAATATTTAAAAATATTGCGTGTACAGTAGATAATATGACAAGTTATCGAACAGGAATAATCAATACCTAGTGATAGCACCACAATAAAATTCTATTTGCTCTGAAAGATGTACTGTACCTCACATACTGACAGGAAATTATCCTTCCTGTAAAATGTCCCCCGGGGGAAATAATTTCTCTCCTTCCAACTGGAAAAAGTTTCCTTAGCCAAATGCTACAATAAATAGACAACTTAATCTTTAATTTGAGTAGATAGAAGTAAATTAAACTAAACATCAGCATTGGTACATCGGTTCCAAGGTAGTGCAGTCAGTTATTATATAGTATTTACTCATTAGAGTAAAAAAATTAATGAAATAGTCTCCACATATAGAAGTTTAATAATATAAAAAACGCGTATCAAAGTGTTCTTCTTAGGATGAGTGTCTGTGGTACAACTGTTGTACCCATGGTTTATGCTCATGCTTAGTTTATGCCTGAAGAAGAACACTACGTGTTTGAAATGCGTAATTATTATATTAAACTTCTATATGTGGAGAGTATTTAATTAACTTTTTGTAAAAAAAAAATAAATAACTAAACTTTATTTTGCCATTGTATCGTCTAATAATCTACTATTAGTTGTAGGTAATCTCAAATAATGGTTTCACTAACTGATAATATTAATTGGTACTGCTAATATATTTGAATCTTAAACACAGATATTTGCAAGCTTTAATGTACAGGCAATTTTCATTGGTTATTTCAAAATTATCTGCAGACTTTATAAGAGATTATTTAATAACTAAAATCAAATCTTCATGCACAAAGGTTGTTGTATAACACTTCTGGCAGAATCAAATAATATTAAAGAGATGTCGATTAAAAAAGAACAGTCTCAATAACATAGGGATGTGTCTTGACCACTCAAAAACATTGAACTGTCAAGTTGAAAGAAAAACAATTGTGTTCTGGAAAGTGATAATCTTAACGAATTTATTGTAATATTAACAGTTACCACAACTCAAATAATGAACTGACGGTGCACAGACCAACTAACCAAATTCTTTGATCTTTCATTTATTTCTTGCAAATAATAGATTATTTATGTACATATGTACTTAAAGAAAAAGCGACATAAAAAGTATTGCGTCTGATTATTAACGAGAAGGATATTTTCCTCATGGAATTTCTTTCCAGGTGGGATTATTACCCCCAAAGGGTTTTCTTCTTCCGGGTTTTTTTCTTTCCTGGACTCCCATTTCACTCATCTACATGACTATACCAAAATTCTTATTTCCAAGGAAATAAAATATATTTCATTTAACTTTTGCCTTCTTTAAAAATAGATTCAATTTCCATAATTCTAACTATTTCACCTAAATATAGAACTTATCTGCACCAATAGTGCAAGGCCTTGCCTGTAGCTAATGACTTCAAAACAAGTCTGGAAAATATTACAAAATGTACCAGGAATAATTCCATTATAAAATATTATAAAAGTTATTATAAAGTACTCTAAATTAAAGTACTCTACAGTCTATGCGACTGGACAGAAATTTATAAACACCACCCTTCCACAGTGTTTTATATTATTAATATGGGAAATCTATGGAACGTCGTAAGATGATCTTGGAGTTGTTGGAGCACTTTCGGACGTTGTCTATCTTCGATCGCAGCTATAGTTGTGATTCAAGAACTCCAAGATCGTCTTACATGGTGCGACTAAATCATAACCTCAGTGTTACCAACATTATGCATGTACTTCCACAGTATAATCAACAATCATAACTCTTTAAAGAAATTAGCACTTCATATTCTTATTTTTTTTTCAACAAAAGCTGTGAAATTACCGTTATTTTTTATTTCTATAGAAAACGCGTTGGTAGGTACAGACACCGATCAATGTTTTTCTCCTTTTTTTTTTCTATGATTATATTGAATTGATTGACTTTTATATTATACTAAATATCTAATTATTAAAATATTATTTTCCAGACTTTCATTCTGATTCCAGAAATATACATTAATTATCTAAATATAATTAATAATGATAATAATAGCTTCATAATTGTTACATATCTTATGGTTTATTTTGTCAATGAAATCACTTATAGGATTTCACTTTTAGAGCTATTCTAAGGGAGAAAAGTGTAACTTCTTTATTATTTAGCACCCACTTAAGGGTAAGCCAAATTATGGACTTCATTTACATATAAGGAGTTCTAAATTTCACTTCGTTCACTTTTATTAGATTAACGTTGTTTAACGAGTACATCTTTGCTTTCTATAGAACAGTCGTTACCAAAGTGGTCCACATGAACCCCAAGGGATATTTTAAGGTTCATAACACGTGGATAGTGTTCCATATTAAGTTTATATCTGTATATCAGGATAGCATAATTAAAAATACATCAAAGCATAGCGAGCTGACCATTAGAATATTCAAACATAATAAAACATAAGTAACAATATTTTCTTCAGTTTGTTAGGAAGTTCCAATGAAATGTTCTATTATATTTGTTTTTCTTACATTCAAAACCGATTCTTTTACAATGTATTTCAGTATAATTTATAAAATGTTAATAAAGGAATTTTGGTATTATTTTAAAATGATTTTTCTATTTCTACATCACTTTGTAAATGTAATGAACTTTTTCATTGTTTCACTTTTGACATAGCTAAAAACAAATATTTTTTTGAAAATTTGCACGGTCATTACTATGTTTTCTAAGTACCACAGATGGTCCACTAGATTCTTCATATTTCCCATGTATTTCTAGTGTTACGGTTAAAATTTAAAATTGATATATTAAGAGTTGCCACTGAAGGGGTCTTTTTTTAATTCATAACGAATTTCTTGGTTCAAAAACGTTTGCTGGTTAAACTACACCACACTCCTATAATATTGCTATACAGACCAGCCTGGAATAAGAAGGATGACCCTGAATCAGTATGATAACTTCTTCTGTTCCTACTATTTCTGGAAGATCGCAACTATTTCTAGGTTTGTTGACACATCGAAAGAAGCTGTGTATTCTCTGAGAACAGAACATGCCGCTAATATATATAGTACCCGTGAGCCCAGCCACACACCTCGTATATAATACCGCTGAGAGTGTTCTTGAGACAGTCCCATAGTGTCCACTATCAAACGACTAATCGTTTGTTATTTAGCACTTTCATTCAACAAGATGGCATAAAATATTAATATCAGAAAACTTCCTTAATTCTAAGCCAGGAATGAGAACCTTTTTTAATGACCACATTAAAATTCATACAGCATAGCAGAGACGTGAACGCCGAATAATTTTTCATACTTGCAAGTTTTTTTATTTTGCATAAATAATATGCAAAATATTTTTTTGTTATAAATATAATCTAACTAAATAGAAGTTCTATAATACTAATAAAAACATACATTTTCTAACTAATTCTTCTTCACATTTAAACTCACACCTTTCTTCTTTATTTTAATACTATCATTTATTATACTAGCTTTTGTGTATATAATTGTTAATTTTATAAGCCATACCATGAAAATTATCGGTTAAATTGCTAGAAACACAAATGTCTTTAAAAATCATTAGCTTTGGTTATTCTTTATATACCTCTCGTATTGTCATATTCGTACAAAATAGAACATAATTAGTCCTAGATAACCTAATGTTATTTCGGTAAGGTTAGGTTGCACTGGTAGTCCCACCAGGGAACACACGTAGGCCGAGCATTGCCCCTTTGTGATACCACACAATGAAGATTGATCGTACAGTGGGAGTCCTAAATGTTGCCTAACTCAAGTACATTTAGAGTAAGAATCTTTAACGAGTACCGGCTCGTACAGGCTCGAGACCGACGGTTTAACGTCCTTCTTCGTGGGTCGATGTGCTCAGATAGATTCAACTCTCACATGAATAAATCGAGGGCCAGGTGGGGATTGAACCCCGGTCCTGTCAGTTCGGAGGCGAGTACGTTAACCACTGAACTAAGTGTCTTCTTAATTATGTTATTTAAAAAGCTATTACATTTGTGTGTTTTTTTATAATTCTGTACGAGAATTCAATAACATTTCCTTATAAATTTAAATATAATCTTCTGGTCCATGTCAGGGGGGCAGGTTAGCCAAGTGGTTAAATACTCACTCTGTACTGGTGTCATTCACTTCACGCGGGAGGTGAATAAATCTGAGCACGTCGTCCCTCAGAGAGGAAGCTAAGCCGTTAGTCCTGAGCTTGTACGATGTCATCTGCTTGTTAAAGATCCCTGCTATAAATACACTTGTGTTAAGCAAAGTTGAAGACTCTGAAAGTAGAATGTTCATTGTATGGTATCAAAAAGGGCCTATGTTCACCCTAGGTGTGTTCTCTTGTGGAAGTGCCACTGTAACCGAACCTAACCTTATCCATGTAATCTCTGCAAACGACTTAGAAATAACTGATGACCGTAAATTAACTTTCAAGTATACTATTGTTAATTTCAAAAACCTTAGCATGAAAATTAACGGTTTAATTACTTAGAGACTCAAATGACTTCAAAAATAGCTTCTATTGATTTTTTTTTTACTTTTTATAAATCCTCATATTCTTGTAACTCATACAAATCTCTCAAGTGCAATACATTTTTTAAAGCACTATTATCATATTCATTGATTGTCCTTAAAACTTTTTGTAGTTACAATTCCAGCCAAATCATCGACATTACTTTTCATTTCATTAAAAAAAAAAAAGTAGAAATATTTGCTCAAAAACACAATTTTTTTTTATGATAAGGTGAAATGATAAAATAGTAAAATCTACTATTAATTTATAGAAAATTATTGAATAGTAATTTAAACCAG
This sequence comes from Hermatobates lingyangjiaoensis, assembly GCA_026182355.1. Classification (NCBI taxonomy): domain Eukaryota; kingdom Metazoa; phylum Arthropoda; class Insecta; order Hemiptera; family Hermatobatidae; genus Hermatobates; species Hermatobates lingyangjiaoensis. The sequence goes on along the minus strand of JAPFBL010000074.1, from coordinate 2,526,105 downwards.
TTACTAGTTTAGAAATAAATGTAGTTACATCTATCAATTCGTTACGATTTATTTTATTACTATTAATTCAGGTTTAATGCTATTTTCTACTTTAATGATTTTATTCCTACTCCTATTCTTTATGTCATTATTATTGATAGTGTTATTATAATTACTATTATATTGAAAAATCACTTCAACATATAAGAGGATTTATAACTAACTAAATACGGTTAACCAAAATAGACACTTGAACTTATTAAAGGTGATCCTTCACGCTCTTGGAGTATATATGGAGTGTAGATACTGATTCTAGGAAATCGTTATCATGCAGAGATACGCTTCTAAAGAGTAGATGGCTGAGTTTAGACAGCCCCAAGAAACTATTTAACATACTTATTACTAATAATTTTGTTTAAGCTATTAATCCTCTTAGTTCTGATGTCAAGTATATAATTTCTGACTTAACTCGTATTAATATCCAAATATTGACTTTAAAAAAATTGACTGAATTGACAAACAGTATAAATTTATTTATCAAAAAATTAAAATTGAAATATTTGTGTATTATATTTATAAAATAGTAGTGGAATTTATCTTATTTAATAGTATTTCGATACTGGAAAATTAGGGTCAGGTGTGTGTATTTGTTTTTAGTGCATTCTCTTGGGGATGTCGCTGGAGTTTTCATTGTCATGTGTGCCGACAAACGGACAGGACATAATGATGGCCTGTTTCTCGAACAGGGAGAACGATTCTCTGAACGACTTTCTATTACTGGTGCACTAATGATGTCTTATCTTGGAAGTGCCTTTTAAACAGTAAAAGGTTTTTGAAGATTTCTGAAAAAAAATTTTCCAGCTACTTTATTTAGATACTGGTTAATGATCTCTATTTGAATAAACTTAAATAAGGTAACATTTGGGAGTTTGAATGTGGAGTCAATGCGGAATGTGACTTGACCGTAACTAAGAATGATTATCACATAATAAATGTGCCACACTCCCTGTCTATAGAACAACATTACAACATTAAATACCCGTCTCTAATGAACTTGATTAAGATACAATATATGAATCTAACTAACACATGGCTTACTCATAAATGAACTGGGTGCCAAATACCAAATAAGTATACTTTACGCCCCTAGGAAAGCACTGAAGAAAAACCCTATTAGTGTGGCACGTTGAAAACAAAAACACATCAAGAGGAATTTATTAGGTTTAGAGGTTCACAAGAAATTGTATAACAGTGACCATTAGTTGTGATTTAGACAAAGACTTAGACCATCAAAGTATATACTATGCTGCCTCACCTCCTAGGTGTAAACTTTTCCTTTTCCCCCATTCATTTATAGTATTGTTATCTTTATTCTTTGTACTTTTTTCTTAATTTTTTTTTAATAATACCTAAGGACAGTCTTAATACCAATAATTAAAGAGGTAGAAGCATCAAACATAGGGTTGTATGTTTCCAGGGGATTCCAAAAGTCATGATTTTTTTATTGTATTTTGACATGTTTACAAAAGTTCAAGATATACATTTTACTCGTCATCTCTAAAACTTTATGGCAGAAATGTTTAAAAACCTTTTACTGTTTAACAAGAACTTCCAGATGGAACATCATTAGTGAACTAGTAATGGCAAGTTGACAGGAGAATTATCACCCTGTTCAATAAACAGATTATCAGGATTAAATTGAAAACCTGTATTCCTAAAAAACTGTTATCAATTACTTCAACCAATATAAAATTCATCATAAAAGACAAAATTCATCATAAAGCATAATACTAAAATGCTTACACATTGTATAATTATAACTTGGCAAAGATATTTGCTTCAATTAACTTGAAATAAATGATTATTTTTGTTTTCTAATATTTGTTTAATGTTTTGAAATATTTTGGGTGCTTTAAAAAAGCGCTGGCTGATAGTAGAAGAGAAAAGAGGTAGATTTGTCAACGGTCGACGGTAAGGCACAAAAGGACAATGCCAAACCTGGCTGTCTTGTGATCTCGAGTCATCTATTCATTGCGAGCAGACTTAATGAGCTATTAATTGTTTAAACAATTAATAATTCGAATTAATAATTCATTCAATTGATTGTTTGTTATTCCTCATAATGTGTTTACATATAGTAATGTTGAGTTTAAACGACTCAAAACTATTGAACTAGGGGGCCAGGCTAGCTCAGTGGTTTACGTGCTCAACTCTGAACTGATAGGACCGGGGTTCAATCCTGGCCCTCGATTTATTCACGTGTGAGGTGAATAAATCTGAACACGTCGTCCCTCTGAGAAGGACGTTAAACCGTCGGTCCCGTGCCTGTACGATGTCAGGTACTCGTTAAAGATCCCTACTCTAAATACATTTGAGTTAGGCAAAATTTAGGACTCCCACTGTAGAATCAATCTACATTGTTTGGTATCACAAAGAGCCAATGCTTGGCCTACGTGTTTTCCCTTGTGGGACTGCCACTGCAACCTAACCTAACTATTGAACTAAAAACAAAAATAATTGAATAATTTTATCAATTTAAAATTAATTTAATTATGTAAAATATTGTTGGGTTTAAATTAAAATAACTAATTAAAGAACAATATTGAACAACAGATGCATTTTTTAATAAACTCTTAAGAATGAATAGGGAATTTCCTTAAAATTGATTTAAAAAATCTAAGGAATTTCCTTGGATTGAATTTTAAAAAAAGAGCTTCTAAAATCTTGGTCAACTTCTTTGAAACAAAATATTTGTTAAGTATTTGGTTCGGCAAATCAGTTGTTTAGTAAGGGTGGCATAATCAATTTATGACTCTGTTTATACCTAATAAGGAGAGGAACAGGATACCGCAGTGGACTGGTGGATGAGGGGTTCAAAAGCGACTCTGGCCCTCGATTTATTCACGCAGGACGTGAATACTTCTGAATTTCTCGTACCTTGGAGAGGACGTTAAGCAGACAGTCCCAAGCCTGTACGGTATCAGGTACTTGTTGAAGATCCCTACACTAAATGCTGAGTTATGCAAAATTTAGGACTCCAAATGTAGAATGTTCATTGTTTGTTTTAGAAAGGGCCAATGTTTGGCCTGTATGTGTTACTCGTGGGACTGCCACTGCAATGTTTATATTGAATCAAGAGTAGGTGTGATGCTAACCATTGTGATGTAACCTTACACAGATGATCGATCGATTTGTTATAAATCAACCGGATTCAAAAATACTGCCTGATCAGAAGGTTTTGTATTCTTTTAGAAACAATAAAATGACTTGAAATCCATTCGAACAAGATGTTTTGTAGTTTTCACGTTGTGGAATGAATGTTTTCAGATAATATACTTACGATGTACAAGTGTGAACAGATTTAGTGATCCATAACTAAGGATGAAATGGCAAATTAGCTAGTAGCATGTTGAATTACACCTTGGAAACAGGGAAAATAGACTGGACGAGTGGTAATAGGCACATTAGATGGACAATAGTCTCCCATGAACTCAGCCAGAGATAATCAAGGAAAAGCAAGTAGAATGGAATGTGGGAAACTCCAGTCGCCCATATCTCTTTAGATGAGGTCAAAGATATATTGTTTCCAGCAATGGATTCGTGCAAACTTTTAATCAAAATTAACCCAGTTATTATAAGTGTACTTTCAAAAAACTAGAAAAAAATGAAATAGAATTATTCGTTTTTATTAAATTGTAAGTAACCTGTTCTTTATTAGTTAAAAATAAAATAGTGAAGAACAAATCCGTCAGCTTAACCATCCCAAATTTAAATATATTGGTTGTTATCTCTAAAATGATAGTTAATTTGAATTAATCAATCTTTCTTTTGGTATGAATATTTATTATATTCTGAAATATTACAAAACACCCAGCTGCAGAAGGTAATATTCGTTTACTTTCTTAAAACCAATCTATTTCATATTTTGAATACATGTCCATTATTGGTAGTAATGAATTATTCAAACATATTCAAACTGGAGTATATCAAAGGTATAATTCTTTTGATGTTTATTAGTCAAAGAGAAGGAAATAATGTATAATTTATGTATAATATATGGATATAATGTATAATGGATCAACATATAGGATCTAGTTTAAATAGGTTATAAAGTTACTTTCTCATGATGCAGAATTGCCAAGAAAGTAAACAGTACATTTTATTCTAAGAGTTAGTTACATTGAGAATAATATCATTGTGATATATCTAACAGTAGCGTGTTCATAAACTTTTGGACAAACATAGTCGCATACACACAGCATACCATGTTGATGGACGCTTTCACATCTGTACTGGTGTTTCCTCTTCTTTTTGTTTTTCTCCTCTCCTGAATGATCCATAATCGTAAATATTAGTCACTTTTTCGTGTTTTCTAGTTGTAACTTTAATTTTATATATAGTAATTAAATGAAATAGTCCAGCAGATTTTTAAATAAAAACGAATTAAAACGAAGGTAGCACAGATAGACAATAATAAAATAACTCACTTCTATATTACGACGATCGTCGACATCAGGAGGCAAAGGGTCCTGCATATTGAACAAAATTGCCACAATTATGAAATCCATTTGATATTTATATGTTAAATTTATATTTTTTACGCTATACTTTAAAATTTGTAAAGTCAATCTTTATTTTTTTTCACTATCTTGTTTGTACTTTTTATTATTATTATTAAAACATGCATATAATTAGTTAATGCTTAATTAAAATGGTCATTATATACCATTCTTTAAATCATTATTTATCTCTATTAAAAAAAAAAAGTTTACTTTAAAAAGGAAACATGGTAAAGAATTGAATCTTTCAGTCTTGTCAATAAGGGACATGCTCTCTGGAGAGGAAATTTGTATAGAATCAAATAATTGTTGCCGTTCCATAACTGGCTCTTTGAATCCATTGGTTTCATAAACCACTGAAGCGGATGTTATTAAAGTCTGTCGAGAACTTTTCTTTGAAAACTATTTACGACATTATTGGCGTCAATTTACACTGTTCAGTGGTGATCACAACCTTTAGAGAATCTCAAAACAAAGATCAGAACAGATGAAATTCTATGTAATTTAATTCTATATTTATCACGGGTTAATTTTAATATAGTATATAAGAAAGGAAAGGACGATATTTTAGCCAATTTATTATCTAAAAGTTCATTTTTGGAATGTTTCTAAAACGAAGAGACGATCACAGAAGTTAATTTAGTAGAATTAATTTTTACTAAATATAGAATATCTAAAAAAATATTCCACATAACACGTGAAATAACGTGAAAACCCAACTCAGTTGGGTTTTTGACTCTCACGAAGACCGCTTGTTACGGTTGAAAGATCTTAGTCTTGTTTTCCCGTTTCTTATTGTGGTTTGATCATTGATAGAATATCTAAATATAGAATTGATTCATGAAATGAAAGCAGTAAAAAAAGATTAAATTTAAACAAGGTTTGATACTGAAAAGATAGAAAGAAAAAATTAGAATTTTTGTTTTTTCCACATTTTGGAATCACGTTGAACTTGTTAGGCATCCATTCTTATCATCCTAATAGGCATACAGGTCCAGTACAACTGAGTTACATTTAGGCCGCACTATTATTCGTCCTGGTGAGACGCATCACTCCTGCTGTATAAATTATACAGATTGAATTGAAAAAAACATCAACGCAGTTGTACTATAAAACTTCTTTACCAATTTTACCCTCCTAATGTCCGTTTCAGATCATGGTACTGTGTATATCAGAATACAGTGGGCATATATTCATTAAATGTTCTAAATATGAATAATTTTGAATAAAAACTTTAATATAAGGTATATTTTTCTGCACATAGCTTTTAGTAATATTAAATTTAAATTCTTCTGTTTTTTTTTTCGTTTGAGGTATCTTTTAAAGTACTGATTTAGCTTATAGTTAACGTATAATGTAACTATTTTTTAAAGATAAAAAAAAAATTTCGTTAAAAACTGACTTACACATATTGCAGTTTATACACATCAGAACTGAGAAAACGTTATATTTTATTATTTATACACATATATTTCAGGAATCTTATGCATTTATTATAGTACATTCTAGTCAAACTTGGTAGGTTTGACTAGAATATACATGCATCAAAACGATACATGCATATCTAGTCGACAATTTCACTATATATGAATGGATATCAACATCAAAGGATCAGAATTCTTAAGATCTTATTCATCTTATTAATCCAATTGCAAAGAAAAATAATATTCTATTCTAATGGCTGGTCAATGTACAGAAATTGATTTTATTGATTTTAAAAATTGTTTAGAGAGAACTGGAATACAGATTGTACTTACAGGCATTGAAAATCCAAAATCAAATGGGCCTTAATGAATACATCAAACACAAGTCAATTGCCATCGATACAAAATAAACACTGACAACAATAGTAGAGTATATTTGATGCTAACAAAACAATGTGTACAAGAGTGCAATGATACTGTTCTCAGTTAAACACAGTTTCCACTCTCTTATTTACTGTTTGAGAAAAATCATATACTCTTCTCAGGTAGACGAAATATCATATTTTCAAGATGACAGTAAATTACAATCCAGATTTCTATCAAATTTTTTAAAATAAATAAAAAAAATGAATAGTTAGAAACTAACATCACATATTTAATAATGGTGATTTGGTTTATTTTAAAATTAACGGAAAAATCAATCGGTCAAGTTAAATTGAGCTCAAGTCAAACCTTTTTCTATTCTTTGGCAAATATTTCCAACATTTTATGAAATTGATAGCCGAATAAAAAAGAAAATTTCAAACTTCTTTTGCTGAAGTATTCATCCCTTTCATCTCCGTTCATAAACCGTCCTCAAGGGGTAAGGTGTAAAGGTGGCTACACTGTGCACCTTCAAGACAGCACTGACAATACCTGCCAGTGATTATGTATCTGTAATTTATAATCTATTAGTGTTTATATGTATATAATTTATGATATAAAAGTTAATATTTTATGTAATGCTTAATTTAATAACGTATAATGTAACTATTTTTTAAATATAAAAAAAAAATTCGTTAAAAACTGATTTACACATATTGCAGGTTATACACATCAGGACTGAGAAAACGTTACATTTTATTATTTATTATTTTATTTTTTCTTTATTTTTATTATTTTATTATTTATACACATATTTCAGGAATCTTATGCATTTATTAATACCATTTCATAGCAAAAATACTATTTTTTTTCAAAATAATCACTCCAGGAAATCTTTTTTAAGCATATATTCATTAAATGTTCTAAATATGAATAATTTTGAATAAAAACTTTAATATAAGGTATATTTTTCTGCATATAGCTTTTAGTAATATTAAATTCAAATTCTTTTGTTTTTTTTTTCGAACAAAGTATATTTTAAAGTACTGGTTTAGCTTATAGTTTAAGAATTTATTTATTTTTTTAATTTCCGATCTTCAAAAACAAATGCTTTATTAAACGTAATATCAAAGTCATAAACAATTAATTCTGCTTAGTTAGGGAAATTCTTAATTTGTTTCCTTCCCTTAAAGTATTAAACATGGGTTGTAAATCTCGGCAGTAAATTACCTGGAAGTTTTATTGTTGCAAAGTTACTATAAGGAAGGGTAAGATTAAGAGAAAAATCTTTAAGCACTTCCTATACCATCCCGACCTTATATATTACGTCTATTTGCACAAAGAACACAAAAGAAAATCAAAACCAGGAGGCTATTACATGATATTGAGTATTTATTTCTCAGAAAATATATATCTCTTACTTATTCTTTCTTTGTACTATAAAAATAATCAATCCTATATTATATATTAAAAAAGACATAATGAAAGTTTTCTTGAATAATTTATGTTAAACAATTAATTTATTTGAAGAAATTAATACTTAAGATATTAATTTATAATAAATTAAATAATTAAATTTTTTTAATAATATTTATTTTAAATTATTTTAATATAAAAAAAATTTTACTTTTCATAAATTGCTTATATTTGGACTCTGTGATTTTAATAAAATGAAAGTAATCAAATCAGACAAGTGGATACAAGTGGAACATATAGTTATTACAAAAATGTTATTACGGCGGTAGTTATTGTGATATATAAAAGTATATTGATAAGTGGATAAGTCACTATCAGTACTACCTACAAGATTGAAAGACTAATAAACCTTTTCCATTTACACATTTATATTATGCCAAAATGAGACATTATAAATTATATATCCAAGAAGTTTTATATTAAGTCTACTTATAGTAAAGTTGAGTGTAGGCCACTCCAGATTTTTTAGTGTTATTTTACCTCATGTAATATTGTAAAAATCATGGAATTGTTACAACGATATACTCGTGCATTGATATATTAAAAATATATTTCAAAGTGTAACAAATTTATCGTGAAGTTATAAACGTATAAATGAGTCAAAATTTCCAAATCAATTTTTTTTTCTTTCCCCTTACTTTACTTATAGTATGTTAAAAGTAATTAAAGGTATTAATTTTATCACAAATAACAATGTTAATTTAATGGTATGATTCATTAGTTTTCCTTTCAATTTGGAATTTTACTTTAAATTCAAATAGATCTGAAAAGAATCCATTAATGTCATTATTTCTGCTTTCCTTATTTTAGTATTTTAGTGTTTACTTTTTTTTTTTAGAAAACTTTTTCTTCCAAAAAAAAAATGTTAAAGGTCTAGAGGTGAGTTTTAAAAACTTTTTTTTTTCATTTTACAACCAAAGTGGTTAAAGAAAAAAAAAAAGACAATTTATTTATGAGAAACCCCATTAGCCGAAAAGGTTGGGGGTCTTCCCGTCTTTTCTTTGTTTCAATGGACACCGTAGGGAAATAACAAAGGATTTTATACAGCCAAACAAAGCAAACTTGGCAAAAGGACAGATTTCTTTGCAATCTTTTACCTAAATAATTCACCTCTCTCTCTTCTTTCTCATAATTTTTCCGCATATTTAAAATGCAAGTGTTTAATGTAATATCAAATTTTAGAAACAATATATAGCAAAAACGTATTATTCTGCTTTGCTGTATAAACTTTAAGTATACTAGAAATAATATAACTTTGTATGTTTCGTTTGTATATTTTTTTTATTATTATTTATTAGAAGTGCTACTTATAAAAGAATAAATTAACATAAATATGATAGTCACTCATTAATCTTTTATTAGTCATAAAAGAGCACATACGAATATATCTTAAACGTATATATTTAATTTCAGATTTTTACAAAGAGTTAAAAAAAATTCCACTTAAAAAATAATAATGAAAATAATAAAAATTATAGAGCCATAACTCTTTAAAAACTGATTGTTTATCTGCTATACTTGTCAATTCAATTATATAAAAAGTATATGATTAGAGTATTTGGTGTTTAACAAATTTGAAGTTATGTTTAGGGGGCCAAGTTAGCTCAGTGGTTAACGTACTCGCTTCTGAACTGATAGGATCGGGGGGGTCGATCCCCAACTGTCCTTCGATTTATTCATGCGGGAGGTGAATAAATCTGAGTACGTCGTCTCTCAGAGAGGACGTTAAACCGTCGGTCCCGAGCCTGTACGATGTCAGGTACTCATTATAGATCCCTACTGTAAATACACTTGAGTTAGGCAAAATTTAGCACTCCCACTGTAGAATCCATCTTCATTGTGTGGTATCACAAAGGGCCAATGCTCGGCTACGTGTGTTCCCTTGTAGGACTGCCACTGCAACCTAACCTAACCTAAGTTATGTTTAATAAATTTTCTATAAATGAATTGTTTATGAAACTCAAATATTATTATTGTTAGATAATCATTTAACTAAATTCATAATATGAAGTGACGTGATAATATAAGTGCAAAAGGGCAACATTTTGGATGGAACAATTGTAAACGAATGTGGCTCGTAAACACAGATGTTATTTTTAATGCTTTGATTGTAGCTAATGCCCATATCAAACGAAAATGTAGTATTTTATTTAAACCTGTTTTGGAATTATTTGGCGCTCCCAGCTTATTCAGCCATATCGCAGATAATAACAACAAAACAGACTGATGCCTTTTTTACGTGAAAGCTCTTTCGCCGCATCTCGGGAGCTACAAGCTCTAGCCGAGGATAGAGACAAACAAAACCTCCGAGATACCAAAGCCCGTGGTGGACGAGCTTCCACGACCTTACATCACTTAAATGAAAACTTTCGTTCTACAAAAAACAAGACATACAAAATATCCTGATAAAAAAACTTATGATTACACTTCAAACCAAAGGTAAACAAAACAAAAAGGAAGGAAAAAGTTCTTTCTTCTTCTATATATGGAGGTCAGGTAAAGTGCAATCCTGCTGTCTTCCTGGTTCATTCTATATCGTAGACAAACATCAGAAACTCTGCCCTGTATTTGGTCAATGCCGTCCTATATGTGCCCTTCACAAAAACACCCGTATTCATTTCATAGTGGAAGCGTTCTCCCGCAAATCTGGGGCACACCTCCAGAATGTGAGAAACGCTCTGAGGGGGACCCACAGATGCAGCTTTCTTCCTTCTTCCTTGAACCTGTTTTGATATTAGAGCGTGTACCCAGCCTTTCGGCCATATCACGTCCTTCCTTGAACCCTCCTCTTGATGAATACAAAGATAAGCATCAAGTTTGAGCAGAATCTCTCTATGAAAAGTAATTGCAAACAAAAGCTTTCCAACTCCAAAGTTTTTCAGGTAACTACTATGATATCTAGGCACGCTCAATTTCTGTAGAAGAATTATACCTAGATCTACATAAATATGGGCACCATTAGTCGTATTTCTTATGTGTTTCTTTCAAAGGCTGAGATCAAGTAACTTTATAGAGACAGACTTTAGACGTACTTACTAAATGTAAGCGAGTTTATGTAATAAATTATATCAAGACTGTCAAGTGAACTGTCATAGCCAGAGTAGTTCAAAACCTCAAAGATGACAAATCAAACCCCCAAAATTTATTTTCTTTAAATCAGATGCATTATAAAGGCAATATTTACCATAAAGTAAATAAAGCCTTGCATTTATCAAATCCTTATATATCAAATGTATTAGGCGCGTGGTATAAGCCAGAAACTTTGTTATTAGCACAGACCACAAACCATTATACTTTGCTTTCCATTATCGAATATATCAGATGCATTTCTTACGCACTGTCTGAGTGAATGAAGTATCAGTTCAAATCGACCATTCATTGTTAGCAGACTCACAAGTTTCAAATGTTGAGCTGTAACTATTTTGAACGTCAGATCATCGCTTATGCTGTATATATCTAGGTACTAGAGACCTCAGCTGAAATCTACTGTAATGTCAGTAAGATATTTTCCTTTATTAATTTTAATTATGCTAAATTCATCAAATTATTTAATTATTTATTCAGAATAAAGTGGACATCCCAAGAACTATAAAAATCACGGAGATCTATGAGGAATTCAGTTGTAAACCACCATTTATGCTTGAATAAATTTGGAATATTCCTGCAGAGAACCATGATAATTAACGAGCAAGAATTCCCATTAAATAATCTACAATCCAATTAACCTTCTATTAAATTTAATTTAGTTAAAGTAATTAAAAGGTTAATATTAAACAAAATGAAAAATGTGCCTTTTGAAATCCAATTTACTTATAAACTGACAATCAGAATTGATTTCAATTAGCTAAATTGATATATTGATGATGCATGATTACCGTTTGTTTGAAAATGTGAAATTCTTGTTGACATATAATCACTGGTGGATAATGTTTGAGGATATTTTTTTGTACTGACGAATTAATGAAATTATTTAAAAATGAGTTGAACTTATTCAATTCTACGCTTCTTTTGATGGAAATTAATCATTTAGGATTCATTTCGAAATTTAAAGATGTACTATTAAATCTTTTTTTTTCTAATTTTATTTACATAAGTCAGAACTGTGTAACCGAAGTAAAGAATGTTGTAATGTCTCTGTTTAAAGAACAAATGAGAAAACGTGGTGGACCGAAATTTATGTGTATATATCGTATGAATTATTTTTAAATTTCCTTTAATTTGCTTCAATAGTTTTAAGAATTTATTGTATTTTATGTGTTTATATTCCCTTAAGGCTAACTGGAAAACTATTACAATATTTTTTTTAAAAACCTTTAACAGTCAATGAGTTTACTAGGCTTAAATTTCTAAAAAAAAAATTGGATTTTATTTTAACAAATTGAAAAATTAGAACTGATGATATTGAATTTTTCTGTTTGAGCTACACTTCCCGTACAATAGTGCAACATTTCAGAACTTTTTCTCGTGGCTTTCTGATTTTATTAAAATGCTTCAGGGACAATTTAAGTAATCTAAATTAAGTAGGTTTGGAAAAAAAAATCAATTCCATAATGTACTCTAATTTTATATAATGCAACATACTCACATATGTACACAGATTATCCCTCTATATTGATATATTTTAATGCTCAATTTTATTTTCATCAGTGAAAGGGTTTGTTGAGTAACTTGATCACAACTTTTCAACTCATTCTTATATAAAAAATTTCACACTTTTATTCCAAATTGATCGTTTATGTTAATTAAAAATTCAGTGCTTTTATTGACTGAATGCTATTTTTAGTTTTACTATAAAGTCGAAATTGCAGTTCTCTAAATTAATAGTATTAGTTTGGAGGGAATGAGGTCTACTTTTGCATAATGAGTAACAAAGTAAATCTCATGAATCAAATATTTTGGGAAATCTATACACCTCATCTTGACTAGAAGGGCTATTTATGAGTAAACTATCAATTTAAATTATATATTATATTATTATTAAATAATAAGGGGTGTGACTATATCGAGTTTATAAATATTTGAATAAACAAACAGAATTGTACCCTGCTTATCATCATCAAAAAAAAAAAATCTGGAGTGGCCTACACTCAACTTTTTGAGTGTAAACCACTCAAAAATATTTGATATAAGTAAACTTAATATCAATCATCTTGGGTATTATAATATATAATGTCTCATTTAACCATAATGTAAACATCTAAATCAGAGATGTTTATTAGTCTTTCATTCCTGAGGTAGTATATAGTAATGATCGACTTATCAATATATAAGCTTATTTTTGTTTATCACACCACTGATGCAAATAATCTCATTAATATAACTACAGGAGTGATAACATTTTTGAAAAGCCAAAGTGAAAATTTCTTGAACGAAATATTCTCCTACAAGAGAACATGGCTTTTGTTCAAATAGCCAGTGGATTTCTTATATGGTTTACTTGACCTTCTTCTACAATGAATATTTAAGTGAAATTTCCAAATTTAAAAGAAGAAAATATTCTTAATTTCTCTGAAAAGCATCCAAGAAAAAATGTCGTTTTAAGATAATTTATAATTAAGGATGTACGATAATTAGATTTATTTTTCTTCAAAGAATGTAATTCCGTCAAAACATATAATTCTGTCAAAATCTCGAGATTGATTTTTTTCACGACCACTATACTTTATTTATAGCAAAGTAATACTTTTTAGTTTTAAGGGCTTTTAAAACGAGTAAATCTATTGAATTCTTCTAGAAATTGAGTTTTTATTAATTTATCCAGAACTGAAGATTTCTATTTTGTACATTGTTTCTGTGGGAGAAAAATAATGCAAGTTACAGAAGAGAAAAGATTCAGTTGTTAAAAATTTGGTACTAGACCCCTTGTGAAATGGATGCAGGAAGGAGTCGGGGTGAAGGCCACAGCTTCGCTACAGTGGCTGCAGGCTCGCCTTACATAACTCCCTCCTACCACTCTCACTTTTACTAAAGCATTTAACTCCTTCTCAACCGCAAATGAATCTTCCAGTGAGCCAAGTATTTCGTTGAACCTGCACCGATAATTAAAGGAAAATATATAATAATAGTATTGTTATAGGTCTATATATCAGCAGTTAAGTAAACGATTACACAAACTAAATAAATTGAGTTAAAAAAAAAATGCAGATAAAATAGATCACGAAGACTCACTAGAATATTAAAACTACCTTGTCATCAAGTAGAAGGTCGCTTCGAAGACAAACAGGACAAAACTAAAGGCTCATTCAAGAAGCAATCAATCAGATTGGCCAACTCAAGGAGAGACTAGATAAGGACAACTAAAATAACTTACACAAAACAAAAATAAATAATTAAAACAATTTTAAGTGTGTGTATGTGTGTGTGTGTGTGTGTGTGTGTGTGTGTGTGTGTGTGTGTGTGTGTTTGTATGCGTGTTTGTTAAATTATAGAGATAAACTTCTAAAAATAACACATAGTTCATCTCTTTTTTTAACAGTAATCAATGATCTATTTAATAGTAAAACAAGATATCAGTTCCTTGTGCACACATACCGAAATAACTGATATAAATCACTTATATATTTCGATGGTCGTATCATGGGAAGAAAAGTGAGTTATGCCAGTTCTTTCTGCATGTGTTTCTTTCTGTGTCCTTTTATCTGTTAAGTAACGTGTTGTTCTCGTGGAGAGTTTTATTTTCGTTTGTATAAATATCCACTCTACCTGGACCGTTTACCGAAAATGTTTCATCTTCTCTTCTAATCACCTTCTGATGATGAACTACCGTTCAGTCACTTTAGACAAGTAAACTTTAATAATTTACATGAATAACTAAAGAAGCATATAACAGGTTACCAAATAATATGCGATGGATTTTGCATATTGTATCGATTTTCCACAGTGCCTTAAGTACTATGAATAAATGAAAAGCCGAAATGGTACCCTCTTCCTGAATTATCAATGAAATGTTCTGTGCTACTAACAATATCAGTTTATTAGTTAAAATCCATTTAAACTCTTCGCAGTCAAATGTACCATTTTAATAAAATTAATTCTTTTTCACTGTTATGATGAGAACCATTTTGTTGTAAAACAATATCTGTGAGAGAATGTGAACACTGATATCAATCTAAATCTTCTCCATCTACTTGATTGCATTGATTCCTGAAATCCATTAATTTGTGTAGTATAAGGGAAGCCAACAAATCTCTCTCTTCATTCAAATAAATACTGCTCCAATCAGGAGTCGATAAGTAAATCTCCAGAGCTTCAGAATTATTCAACATCTAGCCAACTCTTTCTTTTTCAACCAATATTATATCTTCTTCGTTTTCATATTTCTCAATAACATGGACAGGTTAATGCAGGCGTGTATACCAGTGAAAAACATTAGTATTTGTTAAATAGTATACTTACTCAATTGGTAGTTGGTAGTTTAGACAATTACCCTTTTCGTCAATTTTAATTAGTGTACCCTAATGGTGGTTACATAGCTTGACGAAATATATCGCTAATTGTATTAGTTTGTTAAGAACACAACATTATTCTTAATGTTGTAATTGATTGTACTTCCAAATACCAATTAGATATGTACTATATATTACTTAACAAATGCTAATGTTTTTCACTGGTATATACGCCTGCATAATTGTGGTCTTTCCAATATAACTGAAAACAATAAACTAAATATGTTAGAGTGTCCATGTTTGCGTTTGTGTTTTTTCATAAATATTGCTGTAAAGTTGTTCGCCCATAATTAATCACACTTTTTTTTTTAATTTTTAGTAGTGAATGAGGATATAAATGTTGGCCTGGTCGGTAAGATTATTTATTCACTTGACTCGGTCATAGAGGTGTGGTTCTATTCCATTAACCTTGGTTGTTTAGGATGTCCGGTTGTTATATTCCTGACATTAAACGGTAGTATTAAACAATGTTGTTGATTCAACTGTTCATAATAAACAAAAAAAATGTGTTAATTGTTCAAAAATGCTTTTTGCTTGATCGATTAATAATTGTGATCATTTACACTTTTCATTCACGATTACACATATACTCCTTCAACCTTTGAGTAATGTCTAAGCTTTTTGTTTGGTAATAAGTAAAGTTATGTTCATCAAATGGGATGTGACCGTTGATTTTAATAGTATGAATGACCTAGTTTAGTTGGGGTTTTATAGTAGAATACTTTTAGTTTTTTTTTTGTTAAATATACAGTTCTTTACCTTGCTAGCTACAGATATAGATTTAGCAAAGTGCAAGTGTTTAGTTTATTGCTGAATTTCATACTTTGACGGTTTTCTTATAAAGCCCATGTGCTTAGCGTGATTCTGCTCCGATTGGCTTCAATAATTGCAGATATTTAACGGTCTAGTTGGCAGGCTCAACTCGTTCCCTTTGAGATACGCTTTCTCCTATATCAAATGCCTCTTACTCAGCTTGTTTGTGACTCCATACGTGCGAAACATTGCTTCTAATGCAATGTAGAATAACTGTTGGATAGCATGACATGAATGCCTTATGGGAATATATTATAGGCCTTCGTATATATTACAACAAAGTAACAAAAGGGTGTCAAAATATACGGTAGGCAAATGTAGATCACCCATTTGATCTATAGTAAAAAAATAAAAAATATCTTAAAATAATGATTAACTAAAAATAATTAATTTTATATTGGATGTACTGTACGCTCATAAACAAGGAAGTCTAGTTCGGTTATTATGATTTCACAAATTTCCAATTCCAATACTTTTTGTTCACAGTAAAACAAATATTTTGACACAGTAATACAGTGACAGGGCCATCACAATCCTAAGCTTAACGAGTCATTACTGACTACTGGTCGCCTCTTGAGTCTCCCGACTGCTTTCTGTTCCGGGTGGCCTCTCCTACCAGAATTCTGCAGTCGGCGTGCACTGTATATAGCCATTTCACCTACAATCCTGCTAATTCTCCTTAACCAACAGCTAATACAGTGTAAAATGCGTTTCTGTAATTGAGGTTTTACCGCCCCTAGTGGAGCCATGCAGCTATACCACAGGTTGCATCGGCTTTATTTTCCACGTGGTTCTTCGAACCGGGGGCTACAAGGGCCACTGACCCTAACTGCAGCTGAGCAGGTTCAGTAGGACCATCTTAAAATAAGTCAGTATTACGGGCGGTGGGGGCTAATGGAGAGGTTCTCTCTCCATCTCGTTAACTGAGGTTAGACTCGTAGTGCCTGTTGGTTCTCACCCAGGTTGAGTAGATCCTTGTGGTCGTTGTGTGAGAAGCGGTAACTTCTCGGTCGGATGCCTGCTTAGCATACCGGGGAGCTAGAGCCCCAAACCTTGACCAGTAGTAACGACCACAACCTCAGCTTAGAGGGCTGGAATACTGGTAGTGGCTTTAATAGACGCTTCGGCTTTTGATGAGCTACTCAGAGTGGGGACGAATGGATACAACCCTATCTCGTGCCCTTTATATTCGTAAAGACAGACCTATGGATCTACTCCAACTGGAACATGGACCTTCCAGGTGGCTTTTAGCCAACGAGAGATTTTATGTCGCTATGTACCAATACTTCCCACAATGGGGCTCTGATGGGCCAAATAAACTATCATTGCAACCCCTGATCCAGAGGAAACGGGAATTCTCTTTTCGGAGAGGGACTACCCAACTCCTAAGAGTCGTATGGTAGTCCATAAACTGTTATCATAGGTAGTGCTGGTCACATAGAATTGAGGTTTTATGCATTTGTATGGCAATACTCAATCATTTAAGTACATATTGTTATCAGCATGCACTTCATCACATCTGGTTCACTTGTGGTCGGGTATGATTTTTCAGTCGTTTTCTCTTTTAGAGTGCCACATATCTTCCAAATAGCATCAGTTTATTGATTTAACATTTAAATGGTATTTATTTATGTTATTATTGTGACATACATGTTGCAATATATCAAAATCCTGTGAAATTCATTATTTAAGCGGGATTTTATATATCTTCAGTTACAAACACCTCCATTACCTTTACTAGATTGATTGAAAACGTATTGTACGTAGGAGACTATTATTTCTTTACCTCAAAATGTTATTTTATGAGCTGTTCTACTTTAACAGGAAAAAATTTAATTTTTCAATATAAAATCTTTTTTTTCATAAAAAAATGTATTACATAGCAAGAATTGTATTTTGTTAACATATTTTATGCCTATCTAAAATAATAATGTTTGTACAATTGGAGAGGATACGGACTGATGTAATCATTATATCTACTCTAATCATTTAAACCATCCAGTCCACTTTCAGATCAAGTGGACTGTACGTGACCACCACTAAAATGAGTAAGTCGCTGCTGATAACATACACCCGACAATATTCCTGTCTGTGCTGGGTCCGTTTATTTATATTTTTTTTTATTTTGTCTTATATTGAAAACTAGAATGTTATTTACAACGTCTGGGTCTCTTTATTTATTTATTTTTTTTTTTTTCAGGTATTGAATCCCGGACTGCTATCTACTACTTCTTGGTCCGTATATTTATATTTTTTTTTTTGGTCATGTTTTGAATTTCTGACTATTATTTACAACATGAGTATACTATATATATACTTACTCAGTCACAGTTCTCAGACTTTATCTGCTGTCTGGAACTTTACAAGTTTCATGAGCAAGCAAGGCTAAATGAAAAAATAATATTTTTTTTTATTTTACTACAGAAATCAAAATCAATATCAAACCCCTACTCTGTTGAAAACCGAAAAAAAAGAGAGCTTCTCTATCACAAACAAATATTTGGCTAAATGAAGTTTAAGAATAAATAATATAATTATAATATAATATAATATAGTTTGATTTCATTATTAACGTAACTGGAGATGTTATTGATGACCTTGATTGGTTTGTAATAGCTATTTACTAAATGATTATCGTGATTGTTTAATGGATTAATGTATTAACAGTAGATTTATAATACTCCTAACCAATTGCTGCTAATATATTCCAGCATATTGACATGCGTGGATTCGCAATTGAAAATCACAGTCATCATAATTACACAAGTGATTAATACTTATTTCTGGGGAAAAGAGGATCTCAATTGTTGTTATGATTGTATAAGATAGCATACAGCCAAATTTTTATGATTAAAAATAGCATAGTTAAATACAAATAGAAGTATATTATGACATATTTATATATATAGTTCACAGAGGAAAGAGAAAACAGATAAAAACATATACAAAAAAGACTCACGATATTTCGACAAAGAATACTCAGAAATGAAACGAAACTCACTACTATACTTCGATGTCCTCGTCATGAGGAAGATAGAAGCGAGTTGCTCCGCAGGCAGACAATGACTGCCTGCTAGTCAGGTCTGCCAGCCAGTGGTCTTGAAGTATCACTGAACAGTGTAGCTAACTTACGGAGGGAGAGGATGCAAGGATAGATAAAGAAATAAAAGCAAAATAAATCATAACGAATGAAAACAAAATCTAATAGCATAGGTGAACCCCCCTCCCCAACACCGCCCAAAAAAATCCCTGCTTTTATTTCTTTATCTATCCTTGCCTCCTCTTCCTCCTTAAATTGGCTACACTGTTCTGTGATTCTTCAAGACCACCGGCCAGTCGTTCTCTGCTTGCGGAGCGACTCGTTTCTATCTTCCTGATGACGAGGACCTGATGATAGTGAGTTTCTGTTTCATTTCTGAGTGTTCTTTGTGTCAATATAGTTAATTTAGTTCGTGGAATCGTTTCATCTAATTAGTGTTTATATATATATATATATATATATATATATATATATATATATATATATACATATACAAACACATATATATAAGTTACGCGTTTCCGGGTAATGAATAGGTTTTTAAAAAAAAAGGAATTTAAATAAACTAGCTCGCACGTGATTGAAGACAAGAATGAAGTTTATTAGTCAGCTCCTTCTGTTTATAGGAGAGGCAATGTTGATACGGACTTCAACCTTCTGGTCTCTCGCGGGCGGCCGGCATTACTGCCCCCTCCCAGTCCTTATCAACAATGCTCTCCGTACAAGTGTCTGAGTTATATCATAAAATAACAAAACAAAACTTGACTCTAAACATAAGAAATGAATATAATGTTTTAACATTCAAAAATAAAATGACGTCCACACAAGTAACTGAATTAACATTGTTTATAGAAATTACAGAAATAACAAAAGATGAACTTCTATGATTATTTGTACACAACAAAAATAACAAAATTAACAAAGGTAAACACACATAACTACACTATATCGTTCGCACCATTGGTGGGATTTTCCTTCTCACCCGTCGCAGTTCCTGAAAATGAACTATTTCTTGTTTCAGGGTGTCCGTTCCTATCCTCCATATCTGTGCTCTGTACCGTGGTAACGTTGCGAGTACTTCGTATGGCCCTACGTATCTCGGGTCCGATTTCCTTCGCTTCTGCCTATTCAGTTTATATACGAAGTCCCCTTCTTGTATCAACCCTACTGCTTCTTCTGCTTTCCTTTGATTATATTGCTTGGTCCATCTTTCTTTTGCTGCTTTGACTCTATTATGTAACCTTTGTGGATCCGCTTCCTTTTTCCGCAATTCAAATGGTGTTGCCTCTGTGGTCGAGTGAATACTACTGTTGTATGCTAGGACCGCTCTGGCCATTGCCACATGACCCTTTATGTTTTTTGCATCAGCCAATAACTGCAAGTGTTCCGTTAGAGTGTTATGTAGTCTCTCTATTGCTCCGTGGGACCTTGGATGACCCGGTGTACACCAATGGGGGTTTATATTGAATTCTTTTAACAGGGTTTTTATTTTAACGTTGTTGAACTCTCGCCCTCTGTCCATATAGATCGTTCTCGGGCAGTCAAACGTGGCCAAATACGACAGCAATGCCTCTTCTGTACTTTCACTTGATTTACTTGTTAGTGGCCATGCTGAGGCTAACTTCGTTAGTCTATCTATTGTTGTTAAATATTTGTTTCCGTCGTATGTAAATATATCAATTTCTAGCTCCTCAAAGGGTCCCTCGGGCGTCTGACTTTGTAATAATGGAGGTACAAGTGGTACTCTTTCATACTTCCTCCTTTTGCATATTTCACAGTCCTTTATCACTTGGGCTATCCTCTTGCCCATTTGGAGCCAGTAATGCGACCTCTGTAGATGTTTAAGGGTCTCTGTGACACCACGATGGTTGGTTTTTCCCCTGTGATAATTTAGGATGACCTCTTTCTGCTGCTCTTCGTCTTCTACCGTTTCTACCTGGTTCTTACAGATTATGAAATGAGCTCCTTGTCTCAGCCCTCTTTCCTGAATTAGTCGTAGTAGTCTATTTTCAAGTTCTTGAGATTCTATAAAGAAATGGTATACCTTTCCTGGCACTGTTAGTTGGTTTATGACTGTACTTAATTGTTCGTTGTTCGCTTTCGTTCCTCCTGTAATAATATTTATTTTTAAGTGGCCATATTTGTGCAATTGGGTGTTTATTATTTCTTCTGTGTCGTCTTTTATAATTATTTGATTTCTCTTGTTGTTTATTATATCCTGACTAATCTCAGCTTCCGGTCCATTTCGTTGTTCTTGGTCTTCATCTGCGTCTGGTGTCCAGTTGGCGAAGAACTCTCGCACGTCCCTGGAGGTACTTGGCTCTCTCGTACTACTTCTCGTAATGACGTTGACGTTTCTGGACAAACAGTCGGCTACTTGATTATCAACGCCCTTTACGTGCTGGACCCTGAAGTTGTATGCAGCTATCCTTTCTTTCCACTTTGCTATCCGGGCTGACGTCTCCTTTAAATTCCCAATCCACATTAGGGGCCTATGATCTGTTCTAATAGTGAACTCAGCCGCAAAAAGGTAGGGTCGGAAATGTTCTACAGTCCACACTATGCCTAACATTTCCCTTTCTATTGTGCTATACCTTTTTTCTGCTGGTGATAATTTTCTGCTGGCGTAGGCTATTGGTCGCTCTCCCTGGATAGTTTCCTGCATCAAGACTCCCCCGATAGCTTCTTGACTGGCATCTGTCATTACAATGAATGGTTTGTTTAGGTCAGGAAATTGGAGCAACAGCGGGCCCCGCAACGCCTTCTTACACTGCTCCACTGCTTCTCTTAGATCTTCTGTTTGTATAAACTTCTTTCCTTTCTTTAAACTGTCTGTCAAGGGGTTCGTGATTGCTGCAAAGTCCTTTACGTACCTTCTATAGAAACCTATCATACCTAGAAAAGCCCTAATGTCTTTGGGTCCCTTTGGATAGGGTAATCGATCTATTGCTTCAACCTTCTTAGGGTCGGGTCTTACTCCTTCACCTGAGATAAGGTGCCCCATAAATCTAACCTCTTTTTGATATAAGCGGGTTTTATCCATCGCTACCTTTAAGCCAAAGTCCCTTATTCTTTTCAGCACCCTTGTAACATGTTCCTTATGCTCTTCTATTGACTTACTGAACACTATGATGTCATCCATGTAGATTTGCGTAAAGTCTTCTCCCAGTCCTTCAAGCAGTTCATCCATGAGGCGTTGGAAAGTGGAAGGCGCATTCTTTAGGCCAAAGGGCATCCTCAAAAATTCGAAGTGGCCTCTATCGAACGTAAAGGCCGTCTTCTCGACATCTCTCGGGTGCATCCTAATCTGGTGATACCCGGCCTTGAGGTCGAAGGTACTGAATACAGTTGCTCCTGCCATATGGTCGAGTATGTCTTCTATCCTTGGCAGAGGGTATCTTTCAAGCTTAGTGTACTTATTTAACTCTCTAAAATCTACTACCAACCGGTATTTAGGGGGTTTACCCTCCTCGACCTTTTTCGGGACCAGCCAAATAGGGCTCGAAAATTGCGACTTAGACCTCTGTATTATGCCCTGGTCCAGCATTTCCTTTATTTGCTCCTGCATTATCTTTTTCAATTGGTGTGGGTACCTTCTAGGTTTCACGTAAACAACTGTACCTTCAGGGAGTTCTATTTGGTGTTTGACCCTACCTGTAGCTGATAACCTCTGTCCTTCACTATAGAATACTTTTTCAAATTCTTTCATTAATTCACTCACCTGATGTTCTCCTGGTATCACTTTTCCACAGTTTACCGTTATTCTCTTCCCTGGTTTAACTCTCCCTTCCACGAAGTATTTCCTTTTTCCTAGTTTAATGTCCCACTTCCCTCTTTTACACTCAGGTTTTGCATTGATTCTCTCCAAAAAGTCGCACCCTAGAATAACTCCATATTTCTGGGTCTCTAAGTGGGTCACATGCACTTTCATCTCCAAGGTCTCTCCTATTAATTCTCCCATCTCTACCTGTAATTCGCCTACCAGGCTCTTCCTTCCTGCCATGGTGACCAAGGTGCAGTTGCACGGTGTCAGCCCTGAATAATTGTCCATCCTTTTTGCCACTTCATTGTCCATAATTGTGCTATCTGACCCTGTATCTACCAAACACTTAGTCTTCCATTTGGGAAAAAAAAATATAGGGAGCTTACCTCTTATGCTATTCCTCTGTTGCTCGCCTATATACCTCTCGCCTAACCTTCAATCCTTCTTCCTCTTCTCTCGACTAGCGATCCTCCCACCACGAGTCTCTTCCAGTGAAGGCCACTTCCCTCGCTCGTACCAGCGCTCGTGTCGTTCTATCGATGTCTCTTGCTCCGACCCTGTTGACTCTGATGAGCTCCCGTCCTCTGAAGAGCCTTCCCCTTTTTGTCTTCTCCTGCCCCACATCTTCTCCCGCCGGGTTGTGTTAACTTCCATGGGCTCATCTCTTGGTGCTGGTCTATACTGTGTCGTTCGTGGTCTCTCCTTGCGATATAAATACGGACACTCTCGCGCGAAGTGACCGAGTTCACCACACTCCCAACATCCTCTTCTTACTGGCTTCTCTCTTCGCGTGTAGCCTCCCACTGCCTCATAGCTGTTCCTCCTGGCTTGAGATCTTCTCTCTTCAAAGCGTCCCCGTGGCTTCCTCTCCTGTGAATACCTCCCTTGTCCTCGATCCTCATAGGCTCTTGCTCTGAATTGCCTATCCTGAGGTACTCTCCTCCTGGTCACAACTGCCCATCCTCCTTCTGACTTCCCTCTGTATATAACACCGTTATCTTCTCGGTCCATTTCTTCCTCCCGGATGGCATTAATTGTCTCCTCGAGACTAGTGGGCTTCATGATACGGAGGGCCATTCTCACTCGTTCTGGAACTGCCTTGAGGAGAATTTCACTGGCTATCTCTCCATATATCGTCGTTCTCCATTTCGCTTCTTGACTGTCTGTGCACTTTTCATTTATCTTCATAGCTAATTTCCTTGTCGCATCCCCCAATCTGCGCCCGAACTCAGCGCAGGTCTCACCATTCTCCTTCCGCATTTCAAAAATTTTTAGCGCACTTCTAGCTACAGGCTTTGCGGCTCCAGCATATCTGTCCTTAAGGGCTGCTCGCACCGCACTCCACTCCGCACAAAACGTAAGTCCTAACTCCAGCATCACCGTAAGGCTGACCCTGGCGAGGAAGTAGGTCTTGATGTTCTTGTCTGTAGCTGGGTCTAGTTGAGTTATGACTAACTGCTCGTTGATGGAGTCCATTCTCTCTATGAACAAGTCCAACTCTCGAGCATCACCCTCGAACCTCTTTATCGAATCTAATAGGTTCATCAGGTACCCTGCTTTTGCTACTCTCGCTTGTTCTATTTTCACTGCGAGCCTAACATCGGCTCCTGTTGTCTGTTTACTCGTCATGTTGGTTTCTACACTGGACACAACACTACACTATTAAACAGTTGGCGAATGATCCCGGGTTTCGGCACCAGTTACGCGTGTCCGGGTAATGAATAGGTTTTTTAAAAAAAAGGAATTTAAATAAACTAGCTCGCACGTGATTGAAGACAAGAATGGAGTTTATTAGTCAGCTCCTTCTGTTTATAGGAGAGGCAATGTTGATACGGACTTCAACCTTCTAGTCTCTCGCGGGCGGCCGGCATTACTTATATATATCATGTATTATTTTTCAAAAATTCAAAAACCTTATCCGAATTGGATTACTCATAATAAAAACTTTTAAATCACAAAAAAAACAAAAAAATATATCAAATTGATATCCTAACCAATTTATTGTCAGAATAACTGTCACAGGACCCTCTTCAAGGAAGAACTTCTTTCCGTGTTTATTTTCTCTTTTAGGCTCATTGAACTATAGATAAGAACACACCTTTTACGATTCAACTCTGGGTTTCTTCTTTCTTGTTTTTTTTTCAGTCAGTCAAGAGAAATGATTAAACAACTAAAAAACGGTGAAAAATCAACAAAACTCATTTCAATATTTCGATTTCGTCGTCATCAGAAGAAGAGTTCTAATTCTTTTTCTCGTCATGACGACAAAGTGGAAATATTAAAGTGAGTTTTCTTTTTCTCCATGTTTTTTTCTTCATTCATATATATATATATATATATATATATATATATATACAAGAGAATATTAAAAAAGTTGGAAATTATTTTTTTTAAAGAATAAAAAAAGCTATGAAGAGTAAATGAAGAGCATGGCAAGCGTTATAATAGGATTTAACTTGTAGGAACAACGGCTTGTATTAGGAAACTTTCGAAATTACTCTCAGTATGCTGAGAATTACAATAATCCTCAATGCAACTGAAAACTTCAAATCATTTTACTAACGGCTTAATCAAATTATTTTCACCCTTAGGATATATTTTAATTTTATGTTTTCAACTGAAAATTTTTAGAATTTTCAACTTATATAGTTTAAGAAAACAGCACATAAGTAGTTAAATTACGCTCTGATTTTTGATCATATTTGTATTGAAGAAGATTTGCTGGCCATTTACCAAAAATATATTATATATACAATTATACGTATGAAAGATTGATTGAATAATACGCCAGATTGTTTAAAAAGTTTTCTTGTCCATTTTTCAACAATAGAATAATCTCCTTACATCAATATTGATTTTGTAAAGTAAATCTCCAATTCTTACATCTTCAATTATTATTAATATGAAATATATATGTAATTGTCACCTAGTCTCCAGATCTGTTAGGTACATATTTCGACTCTTCTTTAGTCATCTTCAGGATACTCAACACAACAGTACCTACTGAGTTGTATGATATTTACGTCAGTTAAGCGTCATTGCTAGTGATATGATTAGCAGGTCTTGGTAATCAGTTTGAGACTGACTGATGGTATGTTTGAATTAGGCAGGTAGTTTGTGAATTGGTGGCCATTTCATGAAGTTAATGGAAGGATAAATCGGTGGTTAACGTACTCGCCTCTGAACTGATAGGACCGGGGTTCGATCCCCACCTGGACCTCAATTTATTCATACGGGAGGGAATAAATCTGAACACGTCGTCCCTCGGAGAAGGACGTTAAACCGGAGCCTGTACGATGTCAGGTACTAATTGAACACACACTATAGAATAAATTTTCATTGTGTGGTATCACACAGGGCCAATGCTCGGCCTACTTTTTGTTCCCTTGTAGTACTACCACTGCAACCTAACCTAACCAGGAGCCTAAGTACTCTACTCCTGTTACTAAGCTGAGTGTGGAGGGTCGGTTCCCTTTCCTGTTTCATAGCTTCAAGAATTTACAACCTTTGCGGATCTTTTTCTTTTTTAATAATTTTTGAGTTCTTAACTAAGTCTTCCCTTCAAATCTTCAGAAAATTTTCTGCATATTACTATGCACTTGAAGTAAAGTGCATTGTAAATCTCCGGAATTCGAAGGAAAAGCTCAGTTCAGAGAGTGGAAAGGAGTGACAAAGTTTTCCGCGTAACCGGACGATTGAAAACCTAAATCATTGATTGATCAAAAATCTTGAGACTGTATTTTCAACTATTCTCATATTACTCCTGATCTTATAAGTACATATCATTTTTAAAACCTTTTTACCATAGTTATAAACATTTTTATACCATTGTATAATCAAAGTATGACTATTTCCCTGATCAAACATTATTGAAAATAATTTTTTTTTTGTATTTATTAAATAATACTATTTTTAAGTAACTTCATATATCTTATTTATATTCGAAGAGACTACTAAAAGGTTACTACAAAGGAGGATAATCTTAGAATGAATAATATTTGAGTCCCTTCTACGGTTTGCTTTCATATCCCTCTTTTCAATGGAAGAATGAAATATTTATATATTTAGATAAGTCTTTAAGGCGTTATATATGCCCCACCTAACCCTTTAAATTTCCCACTTTCCAAGAAAAGAGTTTTATACTCTTAAACCTCCTCCTGTTTTTTTTTAATTTTTCAGTTTCATCCTCTATCTATTCTATACAAAATTACTTTGTTAAAAAACACAAACACTTTTTTTGAAATGATGATAATTATTAAAAGTAATATTTCATAGGTATTTCTTTTTATCAACTATATAAAGCATAGTTATTACTAGTTTATCAATATATAAATTGACTTGCAAACGTACCCGTCTTTGACGGAATCAAAAATTCTTTTATTCTTGGTATTCAAAAATACCATGGAATACCATACCAATTATAGTATTATTATAGTATTAGAATTAGTATTATAGAATAGTAGAAAATATCGTTATTAGTACAGTGTAAACAAATGCCTCTGAATACAATACATTAGCTGTCTGTCCTTCAGGTTCATGGAAGAACAAACAGTAGGAACCTCAAACTCATGAGCAACTAAACTACAGTTGACCATGTGAGAAAAACTTGGCCTTGCTAACTTTAATTCCTGCGTTAGATAAAATTTCCCTTTGCGAATTAGTTAACGTCAATGTGAAATAGACTCTGACAGGACATTGCAATCGTTTCAACGGAAACAGATAGTGACTCGGAATCAATGGTATGCTTGGTATACACACAGACTCCCCAATACCACATCCAGACATGATGTCCGCCTCTATGGCATATCTGTGCAGAGCACGTACTCAGAGTCGTGTCCCGTTGTACAGTTTTGGTGCACTCACGTTTCGTAACATGAAATTTATTACTGCTACTAAATTGCAGCATGATTGGTGCTCCTACTTTAAGTTTTTACTCATGAGCAGGCAGTCCAGGAGAAATAAATTCAGAGTCAAGAAATTCAGTTAGATAATGAACTGCTTCCTCATCACTAATCACTCTACTGACTTGTAAGTTCTTTTCTCAGTATGATATAGCGTAAGGAACTTGTTTGTTTATTTTTCCTGCCTGTTCATATTAAGGGCTGAGAATTGCTCGTTTACAAAACTATTTATTCTTAATAGATAGTACATCCTCAACTCTGGGAAACACCTTTTCAATGATTTCAAATACGCAATGTATTCATATGCTCCAATGAAATTAAAATCAACTAATAATACCTACTTGCCACACCTGTATATTTTCAAAACAAACTTGTCTGTGAAGTTAGCAAAATACAGTTTAAAGTCCCATAACTTCGCTTCTGTATTTGAATTATCAATCTATTTAGAGCCTATATTTTAAGTTAGGCATATACAAATTTAGTGTCAAAGTTTCAGCTCGCTATGTCTCATGGTGAATGAGTTTATTTGTGACAAACGTTTTTGCTTTAAACGTCCATAACTTCACTTCGACGTTAAATTTCCTGTCAATTCAGAGCCTATATTTTAAGTTAGACATACACAAATCTACCGTAAAAGTTTCAGCTTGATATGTCTTATGGTGGCTGAGTTTACTTGTGACAAAAAACAGACAAACTGACAAACCGACAGAAATTTTTCTAAGGGTGGATTCGGTTTCTCCAATGTATGAAACGTAAAGAAAACTTGAAATGAGTCAGTTCTAAGCAATGTACAGACAAAATCATTATTTTATTTATATAGATGTGCCATCTCATAAATACTTTACCTTTAAAAATACCGTGAAAAGTTTTTGCAAAAGTTATGTTACATATTTATGATTACATGATACAGTTTACATCAGTTAATAAACAGTATCTGTAAACCACTAATAACGATATACCGGGAGTACTGAATATAAATAAAAGAATATAAATGCTAATCCACCTAAAAAATTACTGCGGATTTACAACTTTCATTCCATTACATTCCTGGACTCTAATGTCTCGGCTTTAAAAACAGAGTAATCCTTTTTTGTTCATTTAATATAAATTGTCTCATATTTTAAGAAGAAGTATTCTGGGTTGACTGTATTAAATTAAAATAAGTACTGTAAAATACAATTATTTTATTTTCTGATCTGTATCAAATCAAGATAGTGTAAAAAAATCGTGTAAAATACGAAATTGGGTCCATAATGTGTTTAAGTGATGAATAACTGAACTAATATAGCGATTTTATCTTCTTGTGTCAGTTTAAATTCCATAAAACAGTGCAAGTAGACTGTAGTTGTTAAATAAAAACTCTGGTTTCTATAGTTACATTGATGACAGGTTAGTACCTAGAAAATTTACAAAGACGGGTTGTGGTCTAACTTGTGCCACTCACACGTAAGGAAAAAGTAGATGGGGTTCTTAATTAATGAAAAATAAAGAATCTCAGTTAAAAGGAAGAAAGCCACCCTTGGTAAGTCTGCGTTAGATTGCATTGTTATTACATAATGCAAAATTAACCTTACTCGCTGCACTGTTTTTATCAGTATGCAGTTTGAGAACTTTTCTAATTCGCCAATTGTTGGGACAGTTGTTCCAACGTGAATATTGTATTCGTTTTTATTCTTTATTTGTAGCTTTGCTGCAACGTGTTCCAATATTTCCTTTATCATCAAAGCCAGTAATTTCGTATAAGTGTTGTGGATGTTGAACATTCTCAATTAATTAATGTTGCTGTTGAATAGAATTGATTCTTGAGGTAGGTCAGCTGAAGTTTGAACTACGGTATATGGAATGCCCAGGTGTGAGCTGTATCAATCAATCATTGCGATCTAAGAAAACATTACTTGAATGAAGGGAAAGTATTGTAAGCTATGAGGCCAAGTTAGCTCAATCGCATCGTGCTCGCCTCTGGACTGGTGTATCAGAGGATCAATATATCCACTCTGGCCCTCGATTTATTCACGCGGGAGATGAATAAGTCTTAATACAACGTCCTTCGGAGAGGACGTTAAGCCGTCGGTCCCAAGCTTGTACGATGTCAGGTACTCGTTAAAGATTTCTTCTCTAAATATTTTTGAGTTACAGAAAATTTAAGACTCCCAATGTATAATATTCGTTGTGTGCTAATACAAAGAGCCAATCTTCGATCTATGTGTGTCCCTTGTGGGACGGACACCGCAACCTAGCCTTACTTAGAACATATTCATGTAAACTTAATATCAAACATTGAACGACACAGTATTGTGCTTTGGAACCACATCAATCTGTTAAATAAAAACTTATTATAAGAAAAGAGAGAATAGGTTGTAAGATTGAACAAATATTTCATGGAATCTGAAGCCTGTTATATGATCAATAGAATTATGAAGCGATCTGACATCCATAATAACTGTAGGAGAGAATAGTGATGATTTGTGGGCACGGGGAGATTATTATGGATTGAACTACCTTCTACTCTACTACCTATTACTTTAATAGAGCCTTGGAATCTTCTCAACTTATACATCCTATAGGTATTATGAAAGTGTCTCATGATTATTTCGAAACCGCAAATTTTACCTCATTAACAAATAACATTACTAAGTCAGGTTAATAGTTTTATAGCTTTTAAACAAAATTGTACCGTGATATTCAAAAAAAGCACTTAAATGAAACGATTAACCTTACTAAATAAACTATTCACAGAAAGAATACACTATAAAAGAGATGATAAACTCCCTACTATATTTCGTCATCAGGTAGAAGGATGTGAGTCTCTCCAGAGGCACGTAACGGCTAAATGGGTTTCATGGAAAAGGTACTCAATCAGTGTAGCTAACATACAGAGGAAGAGGAGACAAGGATAAATAAATGAATAATAATATTTAATAAAATATTAAAAATTAGCAAACAAATGAACTAAATAAATGAAAAATAAATAAGTACGAAAGTTCATTAACGAAACTAAGTAAAAAATAACAATCTACAACTGAGTTTAAACAATCTACAATTCTATTTCCCAGGAGACTAATAAGTTCTTCTTGCGCAGATCAATTGCAAAAATTTTGTAGTTTGCTCTAAGTTTGCTCAAAGATCAATCAATGAGTTTATTTTTTGTGTATACATTTGGAACAAAAAGTTGATTTATTATTCAAAATTTATGAAAAATTAAAACAACTACTATTGAACTAAAAAGTTCACCAACTTTGCTTACTGATCACAAATTTATGCGATGCCGACAAAATAGTAAAAATAATAAAAATAGTATGTACACAAGTTTATGAACAGTGATAGAGATATAATTTGAACTGCATATATAAGGTTAGGTATCTGTAGTTGAATTTAGCTACAACAATGGGATGTACAACATGACTGGTATGACCACGGATCGCACAAGTCTGATAAGATTTTTGTTTTATTAATTATTAATATATTATAACTACCCTTAATTGGGTAACAAGTAATAATGATCTATATTCTGCTTTGTTTTGATCTCTTGTAATTAGTCTTCTTAGTCACCGTTGCTTAGCAGATCTCTGGACCAACATCTTTTCGCCCTTATAGTAGGGTTGGTAGGAATCTGGTGGGATGATAATTGATGAATGAAAGGATTTAGATTGGTGGGTAAATATTCATGAAATTTTCAGTATCACCATCGGATTTCTTAGTGAATGAAAGGTATTTTAAAATCATTATGAATTGTATCGTTAGAAACATAAAATAGAGCTTGTACAATTTTACAAAGTATTGGGCTGTTTGAATTCTTTAGATATTCTTACGCTTCGTTGATCCCCAGATTCCGATAAGACAAGTTCTTTTTAGAATAAGAATACTAAATAGGTAATATCATTACCAAAAGAAGGCACCCTTATTTTAAATCATACACCAAAAAATTCATTAAAAGTTTTCTTAAAGAGGGAAGTGACCTCTGATCCCATTAGAACACATTCATGTAAACTTGATATCAGCCATTAAACGAGATGGTATTATGCTTTCGAGCACAACCATCTACCCCTAAGATAATTATCGTCAGAGTGAGAATAGCAGTTCTCTCCCTTAGATATTCGATACCAATTAAGCAACATATCAACAGTTTCAACTTCTACAAAAACTACACCAGCCCTGAATTTTAGACTCATTGAATGATTTTGAGTCTTCAATAGATTTTTACAATGATTCTAGCTTTATTAGAATCCCATTATTTCAAATCATTGATTAAGATTTTAATGACAGATTAAACTTGTACTCAAGTTGATTGGTGACTATCCCATATTTAAACTAGTGATTTTTTTTAAGTAGTTCCAAATAAATGACGCTGTCGCTTCTTCCTCGAAATGATAATTTAAATTAATTATACATTGAATTTCATTAATTATATATTGATTTGTTTGAACTGTTGTTGATTATTTTACAAGCTATTACAATTGTTTTTTGAACCTCAGAAATAAATTTAATATTCTATTCCAAAATAAATATCGTGGAAAATATTATAAAAAAAAAAAAAAGAAATATTATTATAACAATGTTATAATACTGAGGTAAAATGGATAAACAAAGAAAAGTCTCCACACAAATGAAGTTTTATTCCACAACAACAACACGTTTTGAACACTTTGTGTTCATCATCATCATTGTGAAAACAACAGTTGTTTTCACTAGACTAACCCTTCAGCACCACATCCTGTTGGTGTCTTCCTGATGATGAACATAAAGTGTTCGAAACTCGCTGTTGTTATTGAATAAAACTTCATTTGTGTGAAGACTTTTGTTTGTTTATCCATTTTACCTCAGAATGAGTAAATATCACACAATTACGGATTGAACAACTAATGATTTAAAAATGTTATAATAATAATCTGATAGATATTTATTTACATGAAATAATCTGTAATTAGGTTAATCGTAAACAAAAGGAGTAACTGAATTATTCAAATAAGTATTAATCACTGGAGAATCCTGTTCCTTCTATTACCGCAAGACAGTGTATAAATTTAGGTTGCTTGTTTGCTAAGGAGACTCAAGATCATTATGATTTAGAGCTACTTAAGCAGATTTATTTTTTCCTTACACAGTGGTTTGTTATATAAATCTTTTTCAAGTATCTAAGATACAAAGATGAGGACCTATGATTAATGTTTTTGCAGAAGAAGAAATTATTTCCGGCTGTTAAATTATAAATAATGAGAAAATAATAGCAGCTCCTAGTAAAAAGAATTTTAAATTAAAATCAATGATAACTAAGATAATTCTAAGTATCATGGTACTAAACTTTTTTTTTGCATTATCTCTTTCTTACTCCCTCTTCCGCTCATTCTATCCCCTTCCTCTTCTCTTACAAATTATTTTCAAAACAATGTAGGCACTTACCATGACCACTGGTTTTTTCATATCGTCTTGCCCTCTAGTCTTCTCAATGTGATGAACTTTTATACAAAATATCATATTATATATAGTATTTGTACCTGTTATGTCTAGATGCTAGTTTTATTAGATTTGTGTGTCTTCCATATTTCTTCTTGATTATATATATTTATATTATATATATATATATATATATATATATATATATCTCGTATCATATAATATATTATTGGAATAATCATATATTATTCCCGCTCCGTCCTTCGACGTGGGGAGATATCTTTCACTTCGTCCTCTCTTCTAGTCTACTCCTGATGACGAACAACAGTTCGAAATATTGAGATTCTGTAAGTGTGCTTTTTATTCCTTTTTCTGTGTCGCGCTTTGTGTAATTTAAAGTTATATATATATATATATATATATATATATATATATATATATATTTTATCTACAAAAATAAATCAGAAAAAAAGACTCAGACCTTTCAACCAAAACATTGACAGTATCATTTAGACTCTGAATAAGAATACTTTATTCATTGAAAAATCTTAGTTATTTTTAATGTTTAGTGTCAACAAGAGTTTGATTTTTGAACCTAGAAAATTGATCAAATCCCAATTACATAATACCTATATATGTGTATGTTTATATATATATAATGAAATATAATATTATATTATATATATATTATAATTAATATATATATATCAATGTTCAAACCACAATAAGGAATGAGAAAAAAGACTAAGATCTTTCAACTGTACCAAGCGGTCTTTTTTCAGAGTCAAAACCCAACTGAGTCAGTCAGGTTTTGACTGATTTTTGTCATTTGCTATTGTGGTTTGAAGATTGATTGTTATTTCACGTGTTTATTGTAAAATCTTGTTATATGTATACATAACAAGAATTTACTTCTCTCGCCGAAAAGAAGACTGTCTAAACGTCGGAGATAGAAGTAGTTTCAACCATAAGACGTCAAGTCTCAACTTCAATCCCCACCGGGCTCTCGATTTATTCACGCGGGAATAATCTGAGCACGTCGTCCCACAGAGAGGTCGGTTAAACCGTCGGTCCCTCAGCCTGTACGATGTCAGGGACTCGTTAAATATCAAAACTCACTTGAGTTGGGAAAAATTTAGGACTCCTATTTAGAACCAATCTTCATTGTTTGGTATCACATAGGGCCAATGCTCGACCTACTTGTGGTAGGTGCTACTGCAATCTAATCTACATAAAATTTGGTTCTCTTATAACCCTTTGAATCCTAGTTTACCTATTATTTCTATTATTCTCTTTTCATATTTTAATTTATGGTTAAATGTTTTATAAAATCTTTTTCTTTCAACTTACTTTGCCTATTTTTGTTCTTCACATTTTGATATCTAGCTTTGTTCAGCCATTTTATGCACACCAATAAAATTTCATGTCCTATTCATACAACTCTTATCTTTTTGGTATTTCATATCCCTTATCTGTTTTATTGATTTTTCTAACATCTCTTGGGCGCCGGCTGCTTTTCAAAGTACATCCTGATAGCAGGAAGTTAGTTCTTAGTATCGTATCTCCCAGTCTGAAGATTTTGAATGATGATAACACTGTTCACTTATTGAGAGATTTCTTGTTAATGATCTAATCTATTCTCTTAAATATGTCCTTCTGTTTAATAAACTTTTCAAAATTTTTATCATTTCTGTAAGTTTAATATTCGTTTTCAATTTTCATTAACTTATTACTATAAACACATTTAATTTTTTCCGTAAATAAAACTACAAGCTACATATATGATTAGACATGATATACTTATCTACATATTTGTATGCGTGTTTTTGTCTGTCAGATTAAACCTTTTTCATAGGTCTATAAACAGAGAAAAATAAGAGCTTGGAGAAACTAAATAATTTCCGAATCTTTTTTTTCTATTTATCTGTCAAGCTGGAGATATTTTCTTATGTGTTTATATATAAATAATTGAGGAAAGAACAATTACCAAAAATCCCACTTTGATAATTGAACATCTTTCGTCATAAGGAGAAGTGCCCTCGTTGATTGTTCATAGCTACAGGTAGTACAGGTAGTACTTTTACTAATTTCACTTCTTCCCCTGATGACTGCACTTGTTGAAATATTGAAGTGAGTTTTCTTGTCAGTTTCTGTGTTTGTTCTCTACATTATCATTTAATTTTCATATTATAACAATTCAGAGTCAATAAATTGTAATAGACGAGAACAATCGATCCAATTTGAGATTTAAATCAAGTATAATCTAATTCTCAAATAGAAAAATAGATACATTTATTGTCAAGAGATGATGCGCATGTATATTTAGCGATCTTGTAAAGGAGAATGTAAATTCGTTTAATGATATTGATAAAATTGATTAACAAAAGTTAATGTTTTCAGTCATTTTCTCTGGTTTATTTTTCTGTTATTTGATTATGACCATTTGAAAATAGTTTATTAGAGTATAAATTGTGTAAGCATTTGATAATATTCTAAAACACTATCTACATGAGTAAAAACAAACAACAAAATTTAGAAAAATTCCAAACCACTCATATTGTTTATTATATATATATATAAAGATTTCACATAAACACGTGAAATAACAATCAATGATCAAACCACAATAAGAAATGGGAAAACAAGACTAAGATCTTTCAACCGTAACAAGCGGTCTTCGTGAGAGTCAAAAACCCAACTGGACTTTGACTGGAGTCAAAAACAGTTGGGTTTTTGACTCTGACGAAGACCGCTTGTTACGGTTGAAAAATCTTAGTCTTATTTTCCCATTTCTTATTGTGGTTTGATTATATAAATTCAAAACGAAGGAACACACATAAAGACACAGACATAACTCACATCGATATTTCGACCATCGTCGTCATCAGGAGGTGTGAAGAGCGAAGAGTCCCACAGGAAGGTCAGTTCTTCAGGTTCAAATGAAACTCTCAGTGCCAACGTTTCGGTTTGTATTGAAAACCTTTTTCATAGGCAGAAATATAAATTTTGAAATAGAAAGACTAAGTATTACATTGCAAATTATTTTTCAAAGAAAAATAGTCTGTAAATTTCAAACTAGACAGTTGTTGTTGAAATTC
Organism: Hermatobates lingyangjiaoensis; assembly: GCA_026182355.1. NCBI lineage: Eukaryota > Metazoa > Arthropoda > Insecta > Hemiptera > Hermatobatidae > Hermatobates > Hermatobates lingyangjiaoensis. Next base: position 2,489,853 of record JAPFBL010000074.1, on the reverse strand, counting down.
ACAGACTATTTTACTTTGTAAAATAATTTGTAATGTAATACTTAGTTTTTCTATTTCAAAATGTATACTTCTGCTTATGAAAAAGGTTTTAAATAAAAACCAAAACGTTGGCATTGAGAATTAACCTGAAGAACTGACCTCGTCCCGATAAACTTCAGTTTTGTTTCTATTCCAAGGTCGATACTTTTATCAATATAATATATATATATACTAGCAAACGTACCCGTCTTTGACGGAATCAAAAATTCTATTATACTTGGTATTCCAAAATATCAATTATAGTATTATACTAATACTACAATTAGAAGTTATAGAATAGTAGAAAATACCATTATTAGTACAGTGCTAAACAAATGCCTCTGTATAAAAAGATTAGATTTTAAGTTAGACATACACAAATCTACAATCAATGCTTCAGCTTTATATGTCTTATGGTGGCAATATTTTGTGGACAAACCGGCAGACAGAAATTATTCTAAGGGTACATGTGACTACTCTGAAGTATGAAACGTAAAGAAAACTTGAAATGAGTTAGTTCTAATTAACGTGCTCCCAGTCAACAGCTAGCACGCAAGCCACTGGGATACTCTGATTCCATACCTTACTTTATTACCAGTGTTTATATTACGCAAATATTAAATTAAAAAAAAATTTTTGTTGTATTTATTTATAATACATTTGCACTACTGTCATCGGCGAGCAAGCAAGCTACTGGCTACCCTGGCTAGATCCCTTTACTTTATTACCATTTTTTATATTATCCACATTTTAAATTCAAAAAAATATTTGTTTGTTACATTTATTTATAATACATTTGCACTACTGTCATCGGCGATCACGCAAGCCACTGGGCTACTCTGGTTCCATACCTTACATTATTACCAGTGTATTTATTAAGCAAATGTTAAATTAAAACAAAGTTTACAGTTATATATAATACACATAGCAAACGTACCCGTCTTTGAGGGAATCAGAAGCTCCGTCATTTTTGGTATTCCAAAATGTCATTAGAAATTATAGAACAGTAGAAAATACCATTATTACTACAGTGTTAAACAAATGCCTCTAATTGTAGGGTAAAAATCTAATGAAATGGTCTCCACATATAAAAGTTTTAATGATATAAACAACGCGTTTCGAACACGTAGTGTTCTTCTTCAGGCATTAACTAAAAAATACAACTGAAGAAGAACACTACGTGTTCGAAACGCGTTGTTTATATCATTAAAAGTTTTATATGTCGAGACCATTTCATTAGATTTTTACCCTACAATGAGTAAATACCACATAATAACAGATTGCACTACATTAGAAATGCCTCTAAATACACTACATTAGCTGTCTGTCCTTCAGATTCATGGTAGAAGAAAGAGTTGAAACCTCTGACCCTTGAGCAAGTAAACTACATTTGACCATGTGAGAAAAACTTGGTTTTGCTACCTTGTATTCCTGCGTTAGATGAAGTCTCCCTTTGCGACTTAGTTAACGTCATTGCGAAATAGACTCTGACAGGACTTTGCAATCATTTCAACGGAAACAGACAGTGGCTCGGAATAAATGCTATGTGTGGTATACACACAGACTCCCCAATACCACATCCAGTCATTATGTCCGCCTCTATGGCATATCTGTGTAGAGCACGAACTCAGAGTCGTGTCCCGTTGCACAGTTTTTGGAGCACTCATGTTTCGTAACATGAAATTTGTTACTGCTATAAATTGCAGCATCATTGGTGCTCCTATTTTAAGTTTTTACTCATGAGCAGGCAGTCCAGGAGAAATAAATTCAGAGTCAAGAAATTCAATCAGATAATGAACTGCTTCTTCATCACTATCCAATCTCTTTACTGACTTGTAAGTTCTTTCCTCGGCTTCATATAGCGTAAGAACTTGTTTGTTGATTTCTCCTGCCTGTTCATTTTAAGGGCTCAGAATTGCTCGTTTACAAAACATTTATTCTCAATAGATAGTACATCCTGAACTCTGTGAAACACCATTTCAAAATCAACTAACAATACCTACTTGCCACACCTGTGTATTTTCAAAACAAACTTGTCTGTGAAGTTAGGAAAATACAGCTAAAAGCCCCATAACTTCGCTTCTGTACTGAATTAATAATCTATTTAGAGCCCATATTTTAAGTTAGGCACACACAAATCCAGTGTCAATGTTTCAGCTCGCTATGTCTTATGGTGGCTGAGTTTACTTGTGACAAACATTTTTGCGTTAAACGTCCATAACTTCACTTCTACGTTGAATTTCCAATCAATTCAGAGCCTATATTTTAAGTTAGACCTACACAAATCTACTGTAAAAGTTTCAGCTTTATATGTCTTATGGTAGCTGAGTTTACCTGTGACAAAGTTTTGCGGACAAACCGACAAACCGACAGAAATTTTTCTAAGGGTGGATTCGGTTTCTCCAATGTATGAAACGTAAAGAAAACTTGAAATGAGTCAGTTCTAAGCAATGTACAGACAAAATCATTATTTTATTTATAAAGATATATATATATATATATATATATAATATATATATATATATATATACCACAATTAAAAGAAACGGTCTAGAGGACTGTTTTAAATAAAATAAATTCAAAACGAAGGAAACACACAGAAAGACACAGACATAACTCACATCGAAACATCGAAATATCGATGTGAGTTATGTCTGTGTCTTTCTGTGTGTTTCCTTTTTTTTCAATTTATTTTATTTATATATATATAATCCAGTATGCAGATTAGCACAAAATCGATGATAGAATAATGAATTAAATTGTAAAGTTCAATGTAAATTGGTGGAGCACTAATGAAAAACTTTTTTTGGTTACATAAAAAATTATTTACAATCAGTAATCTATTTAAGAAAAATAATGATAACATTTACTCTGCACTGTTATGAGAAACCGCTCTGCAGAAACTATATTGAGGTCTGCTAACACTTAGAGGACTAAGGCATCGTTTTCTAGGGGGCGTAATATGGCTTTAATAGCTGGAACAACCAAAAGAGATATGGAGCAAGTTTGGAATAGAAAGTTCGCCAAAGAAATACCAGTAGAAAAAACCAAATATAAAATAAGATACCATAGACATAGAAGTCATACTTATACAGAAGGAAACCCCGTAATACATCCATAAATTATGACAAAATTTCTTTTAAATATGATTAGATCAATCCAAAGCCAAGTAGGACTTCTCCAAGCAATGGCAACGGTCCTAAGTCTGTCAACTTTTACCATATCGAAAAACAACTTTAATCTCTCTGAGGCTTTCTAGTTCCCTTATATAAACAAGCTTAACAATGTTTAAGCCTGTTGTTTATTCCTGCAGATTCTTCGGCAAGTTCCCCTTAGGAGTAAGGACATCATACTACAAACTTCCGAGGAGGCAAATATTTGGCTACTTAATGCGCGTAGGAATAAGCTTAAACATATAAAAATGTATCTTATTTTATAGGGTTAAAGCATTTAAAATAATGAAAGGTATATTATATATATTTTCGTGCTGTTTCTTGATATATTTTAAATGTATGATTTAATTTAATGTTTATTTAATTTTTGTATATTTAATTTGATTTTTTTTTTATTCAACAAGATATTTATTAGTATAGTTAATGAGTTAGTTCTACTGAGGTTTTTTTTTTCGTCGTAGGATGTGGAAAAATCTGTTCATCAGATCCCTTAGCAAGACGTCTTGCTTAGGGTATGTGGGGTTGGGGGTCCCGACCCACTAAAAAACCACATCCTATTTCCTGGCAATACCCGACACGGAAACCGTTTGCACATTACTTCATGCCGGTGCCTCGGTCCTTTTGAGTAGGATTCACCTTCTTGTCCCCATTCGTTCAATCATTGCCCTTGCCTCACACCACTTTCGTTCTTCTTATGATGGAGAACCGCCTCTACAAAGTTCTACTGAGGTTAGTATTATTAGAATTAATATTAATAATATCCGTCATACCTCGTATAATCTCTGGTGAGCTCGACCGGTTTCGGATCCTACTGGTTCCCATCTTCAAGAGCAACTCTTGATTGTCAATTGCTCTTCAAGATGGGAAACAGTAGGACCCAAAACTGGTCGAGCTAACAGAGATTATACGAGATATGATGGATATTATTAATATTAATTCTAATATTATTAATATTTTTATTCTCTTTTTAACTCTTTCACTTTGTTAGTAATTTTTCAAAGCATTTTTTCTTTAGTATTTTTTTTCCCCAGTTCTTCATTTATTGCTAATTTATTGCTCTTGAACGAGAAACGCAAGTGACAACACTGTTCGTCTCCAACCATTGTTTTACGAGTACGTTTAGCATCCCACACTCTTGTCTTCTCACGAAAGTTAAACCGACAATTAAACATATGTATCAATTATTGTTCACTTAGAGTTTATCTTTTAACCTTTTAACCTATAAATTAAATAATAATGTCTATAAATGTGGTGTATGTATGAATGTGAGCGTACCTGTGTACGTTTCTCTTGTGTGTGTCTGTTCTTTTAGAGAGATAAGAGTTTTTATAACTTTTAAATAAACTAACCACCAGCAGTTTAGTACATAATCAAAAATGAAGTAATTGACATTTAACTAGCCTTTTTTTAATATGATGTATTGACGATTTGACGATTGATGTATAAAAAAAACTATAGTCAGTTTTATATTTAAAATCATATTTTTTTTCTGCTCTTCATATTTTATTCTTTTTCTACAAATTTTAAATATTTTTTATTTTTTTCAGTTGTATATTTTATAGTAATGTATTCAAATAATATTCAAAATCAGTAATTCAGAAATGATATTTGTTTGATTTACTTTTTTACATTAATATTCTGTTAGAAATATTCTTTTCTTAGAAGTTATATAATTTTTTTCTATTATATGCTTTTAGAGTGGATAGCGCATTGTTTATAGGTGACAACTGTTAGTTCAAGTACAGTTGATGGTTGTCATTAAGCTTGGGATATGGAGGCGTGTTGAGTCAGGGTCCAGTTGGTTGTCGAGGCCGTCAATGTGGGAAGAACGTGGGCACCAACTCCTACTCGCTCTCGAAAACAGTTCAATACACTTTACACTTGTAGACGAAGTGACGTAAACACATTAATAGAATGAACTTTAAAAAAAAAGTACAGTTTTGTAGCGAAAAATCACAGAAATGTTAATTAATATTTTATAAACATTTTTTTGTTTTATCTCAAATTTAAGACGTTAGTTCGTTGAAGCGTTAGATTTTTTTGCAAGTTGTTGCTCATTCTCAATTGTTGTGGTAATGTTTGAGTAGTACGCGTCCTTTTTCAGGTTGCCATTACTGCAATTATTCTTCAAAATGTGTTGATCAATTTTATGAGATCCTGAAAACTGGTGTTTATAGTGTGCACTATAAGTTTACTCTTTGGCTCTCAATTCTTTATTCGGATGATTGTTACCTTGAAGATGTCTTAAATTCCCTCTGTCTTAGTGCCTTTGTAATGTATTATGTATACTTTATGTCATAAAGTATATATTTATTATACTTTATATATATATATATATATATATATTTAGTCATTAGTATATAGTATATACTAATATACTATAAAACTGGTGTTTATAGTGTGCACTATAAGTTTACTCTTTGTCTCTCAATTCTTTATTCGGATGATTGTTACCTTGAAGATGTCTTAAATTCCCTCTGTATTAGTGCCTTTATCATATCATTCTTATATTATTTTGAGTATTTACTTCAGGTGAATTCCACTGCTGTTGGCCATATTAAAAACTGGCATTACAAAATGTTCATCCTATATTCTATCATCGAGGAAATTAATAACTTTATTGCTAATAATTTCAAAACTGATTCAGCTTGTCTTGCTAATATGTATTCTAATTTTTGGAGACTATTTTGTCTGGAACTAAAAAACAATTGTGAACTCACCTGCAATGGATATCCAGTTTCTAGCTTGAATTTTTATCAAAGCCATTATTTTTGAGATTACTCATCTAGAAATTTCTAAAACTTATCGAATGGAGAAACCATTACCATGCCTTCTTTCTGATAGAATAACCTTCCAACAATGGATTTTTTTGATTCAAGCATTCAGTTTATTCATGCATTTTGTCATTACCACAGAGGTTAGTATCATTAGTATTAAAATCATAGTAATCCGTCTTACCTCGTACCCTGCTGCTGAAGTTCTTAGACCGGTTTCGGGCGTCACCGATCTTCAACAAGAACTGATCAAGAAGAGTTTAATACATTCAGTTTATCCTTCCTAATCTGTCTTTTAAAAGAAGTGAGTAACAGGCAAGGATATATATTTTTTAAGGTTATTTTGTTTTTACAAGTGGAATATTAATAAACAATGATTCTCGGTCTTAAGAAATTATTATTCTTTTTGTTTTAAAGAATTTCAAAAGTATGTAAGAAAGTAGAATAAATGAGTAAAAAATTTCTGAAATTAAATATTGACATTATTTTCAATAGTACATATATATAAAACAAGATTTCTCAATAGACACATGAAATAAAAATCAATGTTTAAACCAACAGTAAAAAATCAGAAAAATGACATTGACCATTCAATCAAAACAAGTGGTCATCGTTAAAGTTTCACTGATATTGAAACAAGTGTTGCAAAACATGTGTTATAGAGAAGAAAGGGATGCAAAGTATTTTAAAAGGCTTAAAGTCCTGGAAAGGGAACAAAAAGGTGGGAAAGAAAACGAAAGAGTTTAAGAAGAAATAAGTAACAAGCTATCTGCTAGCTGTTAACCCCTGCAGACAAAGCTGTTTCCCTTGTCAGTACTGAGTCCACCTTCAATAATGTTTATTGTATTTGATCTATTAATTTGTAGTCAAAAAGTATATTTCTTAACATTGACATCTAATGTGAATTTAATTTATTTATATGTAATCATTTTACCTTCTGTGTAATTTTTAACATGATTCTCATTTAAAGAATATTCATATATATATATATATATATATATATATATATATATATATAATTAAATACCACAATAAACAAATATATATTAATTAAAATGCTCTAAGGTCTTTCGTTACATCATCAGAGAGCCCAATGAAACAAACAAAAAATATAATAACAAGTTAACCTGATTGATTGAAGTCTTCAGGATTGCTGGCATCCCTGTCTGAATTTAATGTTCCTAAAATTAAGACAGACAGACAGGGATCTCAGCAATCCTGAAGACTTCAATCAACCAGGTTAACTTGTTATTACATTTTTTTGTTTGTTTCATTTAGCTCTCTGATGATGTTGTAACGAAAGGCCTTAGAGCATTTTAATTAATATATATTTGTTTATTGTGATATTTAATTCATATATTATATCAAGAGTTGTTGTTGATTATTAATTTTTATATATATATATATATATATTCATATTTCATTAAATCGCTTGCCTATCTTTATCCCCTCGTATTTCCTCGATACTTTTTCTAATCTTCTTATTAAAGACTTCCATTGACAGGGAAGAGCATAAACAAGCTCACCAAAAGATTTGCTTTTAAAGTTCATCAATATTTATTTTTACTGATAACTACACTACACTAAAAATAAAAACAGACCGGTTTCGGTTATTCAACGATTGGCAGTTTCAACTGTAGCCTCCAATAATAGCACTTTTCATTTTTAACATGTTCTTTGTAGTTTAATACCTTTGTAGTTTCTATTTAGATGTTATTTAGATTGTGGAATAACATTGATAATGGTTATTGAATAACCTAAACCGGTCTGTTTTTATTTTTAGTGTAGTGTAGTTATCACTAAAAATAAATATTGATGAACTTTAAAAGCAAATCTTTTGGTGAGCTTGTTTATGCTCTTCCCTGCCAATGGAAGTCTTTAATAAGAAGCTTAGAAAAAGTATCGAGGAAATACGAGGGGATAAACATAGGCAAGCAATTTAATGAAATATGTTTAAAAGAAGGCCTGCTCCCTAAGTACACCAATATATTCATATATATACATATGCAAGAATAAGATGCTACTTTGTTCTCCACTAGTTAAGTTGTATTGCTGTTCTTTAACACGTGTTTTTAATGATTTACAAGTTTGACCTATATAAATTATATGATAATATGTGCACAGAATTGTTTCAATACCATTACACTCTAGTTCCCTAGTAAATTTTTTAATTTACAAATTACCTACGTGTCTTACAATTACAAAAAAACTACATTAAAATCAAGATTTTTATCTTTCGATGTTCAAGCCAAGAAGAAGGTCCAATGGTTCATTATACGGTAAAACTTTAACATTTCACATTAAACGGGATTCTGCTAAATCATTGAAAAAACATTTTTTTAGCATCTTTAAAGCATTTTCGATATAAATGTAGAGCATTTTAATGAAACTGCAATAGAAATAATGTTATTAATTTCATTATGATGATTAGCAATCAAAGAATTGTTTATTCTCACCTCCTGAATAATTTTACATGATCCTTTTTTTTTTTATATATAAAGGTCGGGATGTCTTTTGTAATTTAATGTAATTGTGCTCGACATATCCGTTCTGGTTTAAAGTACCTATAAAACTGTCCTATGGCCCATTTTCTGAAAGAAGTTGTCGATAACGGTCACTTAACTTTGAGAGCCTTTGAGAAGGCCCATATTTAGTTACCTGGGCTTGCGCCAAACCCAGTATTGCGCCCAACCAATCTACTAAATCTATTGTTCTATAAAAAAAAATATCCTCGATATGTTTGAATAATTCATGTTCGTTTAAATTTAGCTCTTCAAATTAATTTATGTGCACATTAAATTCAGTTTTATGAAATTTGTAGTTAACAAATGTTGTAGTTCTATGTCATAGAATACTATTTTACAATGTTCATATAAATTTATAGACTAGAGATTTTAAACAATGTGGCTATCGTTCTAGAAATTTTCAATCTTTTAAGTTCTAATTAGTGCAAAAACAAACATAGGTGTTAAATTCCTTCAATACTAAAAGAGACGTTATACACCTAGACTGATGTTTATGATAAATGTAAAGTTAAACAAAAAGATTAAAAAATTGCAAATCAATAATAATAATAATAATCTGGTTAAATCATAGCAGTGCAACATATGTAAACGAATCTATATTTTTTGCAATACATATTAATTAAACAAATAATGGTAGGTTGTAATTTGATCAAGTCAATATTTACCTAAGAGTTTTGTTAATCTTAAGCAAACCATGCTATCTAATTAGCCAAAGTTATTAAAACATATACACTCTTAATACAAAATGTACTTCCAATTTAAACTGTTAATTTCAACACAAATTTGATATTCTATATTTTGTATTATAGTAGAATATTATGGTAAGAAACGATATACATAAATGCAAAATTTTCATGATTTTTTGAAAGGTTGATTTTTTTTAAGGTACAAAGCTGACACAATCATCTAGGAAAATAAACAAACCATAGTATTATTAAAAATGTACTATTTAGATCTATATTATAAAATTTTTATAAAATCCATTATTAAAAATATATATCAATAGCCATTTTAAATTCAATTTGATGGTTCTTTTCAGTTTCTCGTCGATGAGTTGAGATATATATAATATATATATATATATATATATATAATATATTATATATTATATATATATATATTAATATATATATATATATATATAATACATCTGACATGATCTATCTCTTATTCATGTAGATTATTTAATGTTTGTGCTAGATAAATACTCTTTTAATTTATTTTGAAAAGCATTGTTATAACCGATGTATCTAAGGTTTTCTCAACATAATTTCACTTGTTTTCTTGAAAACCTGCAATAGCCAAAAATACATCCTCTTTAATAGTTAGCACCCAGTTGGGTTTCAGACTCTGACGAAGACTGCTTGTTACGGTTGAAAGATCTTAGTCTTGTTTTCCTATTGCTTACTTTGGTTTGATCATTGATATAGAGATATATATCTATATGTTTTTATTGTGGGATAAAGAACCCCATTTATTTTGATAATATGAAAGATGAGAAATATCTATTATGGAACTTTATATCAAAAATGATAATAATTTTAACCTTCCCTTCTGGTTATTCGAGAAACATTAGTAAGTCTTAATATAAATATGGTTTGAAAAATTTTTTTATGAATTTTGACATTTAAATACTGATAAGGGACAAGAACTAAGTTCTACCGGTCGGTAGACACTTGTCAAGAAGTGCTGTACTGTAACAATGATTTCATTTCGTTACAAAACAAAAATTGAAGTTAAATAAGTATAATCATAATGTAATTTAATATATTTTATTATAGGTTATTTATTGTTTAGAAATAATAAATATTTATTTATTATTATTAAATACATAAAAACAAATATACCCATTATATTATTTAACATAAATTTTGTTAAAAAAAAAATAAAATCAAATCAAATAATTATTTATACAACTTATACATTTTACCGTCAATATTTTTTTTTTAAATTATAAAATAAGCCTCTCATAGCAGCTGTTTAAAAAGTTATTTTAATGAGCATTCTTGAAGGGGTATTGACCAAAGACCCCAGGCTTCTCCTCTGTGTCTTAGTTTGACGTCAGCAAACACTTTTTATAAGTCACCTTTAATTACTTTACTGTTATTGAAATAAGCTTCGCAGTTCTATTCTTTGAGATACAGCCAGTTATATTTCAAACCACATATTGAAAGCAAGCACTATAGTTGCTAGAAAATATACTATATCATTAACAGGAATGACATACTGGAGATGAGAACTTGGACTTTATAAAAGTTTTTTTCTTACATTTGTGGTAAGAAAAACTGTTATTTGGATCAAAATTTGTATTATTGCAAAAGCAAAATTTAATTAAGAAAATCAATCAAACATTCTTTATTAAAAATAAATTATTTATTAAATTAATCAACTTATAATTTGGAAAAAAATCCTATGAATTATTAAACCTTATTTAATTAAATATTTTGAATTAAATTCAACAAAATTGAAGTAATTTTAAACTGTTGCAATTATTATGAATAAGTTTTACACTTCTACTGTACAATAAAGTTAGTTTTAATAAAGTGAAAGTTTATTCTGTTAAATATTGATCTCTATAAATTATCACTTTAAACCCAAAGAAGCAACAATGTTCTAAACTTCTCTGTGTATTTTTAAAAAGTACTTTATTAGTTTAGTGCTAATAATATACGAATATAATTTTATTAATTTGTTAAGATTCAATGAATCTTGAAGAGTCAAGTTTAGATTAATTAGATTCTATTTTGATTAAGGAAAGTTAATTTTTTTAAGTAAAATAAAATTATATAGATTAAATAATATAAACAAGTATTTTGGAATCTTTCAAAGTTGGATTATTTGCATATATTTAGTTTGTTTTGTTCTTTTTATTAATGTCAAGTATTTTTCCGTTTCATACCCTCATCATGTCTTTTTTTGCATTTTAAGTCAAGAGAAAGAGATATCACGGCTGTAACTGTAGTGGAACGACGAGGATGGTCTAGAGTCTAGGTGGAGGTCGGTGCAGGATGACTAAAGGGCACGTTTGATGGCCAGTTTGCATGGCCTCTTACCTTGCTACATCATTGCTAACCCTTTATAACCAAATTAACAAATTTAAGGTCCTTAATGAAATTACCGATTTAGCAAACTGTGACAGGGTAGGGTTCATGACTCTCCTAATTCAAAGTAACACATTTATAAGCAGTTTAAGACTTTATACATAGTTAACGCTCAATTAGGATAAACATAGAGATCTATAACAACAATAAAACAACTTGCAGGCAACTAGAATCTCCACGTAGAAATACTTACATTTTTATCAAAAATGTTCTTCATTTACATTACATTAAAGATTCTCAGAACGCATTATTGTATTAATAACACATTATTGCTGTATTAAATTGAAGGTTCTTACAACGCATATTGTTGTATTAATAACGCATTATTGCTGTATTAGGTTAGGTTAGGTTGCAGTGGCAGTTCCACAAGGGAACATACTTAGGCCGAGCATTGGCCCTTTGTGATACCACACAATGAAGATTGATTCTACAGTGGGAGTCCTAAATTTTGTCTAACTTAAGTGTATTTAGAGTAGGGATCTTTAACGAGTACCTGACACCATACAGGCTCGGAACCGACAGTTTAACGTCCTTCTCCGAGGGACAACGTATTCAGATTTATTCACCTCCCGCGTGAATAAATCGAGGGCCAGGTGGGGATCGAACCCCGGTCCTGTCAGATCAGAGGCGAGCACGTAACCACTGAGTTAGCCTGACCCCATTGCTGTATTAAATTGAAGGTTCTCAGAACGCATTATTGTTCTATTAAATTCATGGTTCTCAGAACGCATTATTTTTGTATGAATAATATTGAAGTGCTTGTGTAAGAAGATATGCCAGAGTAGGGAAATTAATCAACCATTCAGTTTTTGATTCAAGTCTGATATTCCTAAATTTTTGTAAATTAAATTGATTTCTTCGATGTTTTTTAACTAAAATTTTTCAACTTTCAAATTAGTTAATGTAGTTCTTCTTACATTACATATAAGTTGTTAAATCATTTAAAAATTTTCATTATACCTCTAAACATTATATTATACCCGTGAACTTACTCAAAAAATTGTAAGTCAATGTAAACAATGTAAAAAAATATAAAAAATTCGACAATAAAGCAGGTGATCCCTTAGTTTAGGATAAACAAACAGTTTTTATAGCTTTGTCGTAATTGAAATTTCACGAATTTTTTTTATATATTGCTAATTTTGTGTTCCATTTTTGGACAAATTTACATGATTTTTTAATGAGCCGTTTAGCGTCAAAAAAACATTTTCTGAAAACAGAAATCGTACTTTAACGCCCCTTTGGCATATGTAATTTTGAAAAAAAAATATCTCAACTCATTCTCCACATTATTTTCTATTTTTACGCATAGTTTCATTTTGATCCGTCAAACGGTATGGCTTGTATTGCGCTCACAAGGTTTGAGATTGAATTATAAGTCAAAAGTTTTACATTTTATTGAAAAAAAAAATATTTCCCGTTATTTTAAGATTCTGAATATATTTTTCGTTTTTTCACTTGTAACTTCAAAGATAATTCCAAATTTCAAAACTCAAGAGTTTACAGTTTAGGAGAAAAAATGTTTTCAAAAAACCGGTTTTTGGCGAAAAAAGTGACATTCCCGTCCTTTACGTATTCATAATTCTTCCCAAACAATAGGGATCATCTACTCTATGGGGCCTATTTTTGTGTAAAATATCAACTTGATCCATCAATGATTTTGGACCAAAAAACTTGGAAAACGAGATTCTCAAAAAAACAACTTGTTCCCCCTAGAAAAACAACAATCTTGCCAGAGTGATCCTTCACAAGTGTTGCCACAAAAATTAGAAATTATTGTTTTTTTTATTATTACAAATCATTATTATATATTTATTGTACAGAATTTGTTCTAGGAATCATATGAGATAAATCAAGAAAGATGTATTCAACCAAGTTTCAATGTAACAATAGCTTCAGTATGTCAACTGAATACATCTCTCCTAATTTGATTTTCTATATTACAATTAATACAAAAATGTAACCCTTTTATTTTTTTTATGCAGTTGGGTTATCATATAACTTCAATATTGAAATCATATGTTGCAAAATATAACTTTTTGCGTATATATACATATATTTAACAGAATTTAATCAATGTGTTCAATTAACATTTCATTAAATTTAGTTTAAAATCCCTATTGCTCTTTAACATTTAATATTTAGTTAATACATGTATTTCCTCAAAGGAGGAATACCATTTTCATGATATAATTATGATAATGCGATTTTCCATTCTATATTTAAATAACCTGGCTTTAAGCCTCGCCTATGTCACGATTCTCCAGAGCTCTCAAATGGGATTTTCGTTAAAATATAATGAAGGAATTACTCATTTATAGCATCTTCTATGCGAGTTACAACTTCCTTTAGTGTAACATTATCACAATTAAGGAAAGAAAATTTAAACTCCTCATTAATTCAAAAGTAATATTTCTTAATAATATTCATAAATATATTTATAATGTATCTATATTTACAATTAAAGAAGATTGTAATATTTATCTGTCTTTATTTTTCTGTCTTGCTCAGTTTTTGATCTTGCTATCTTTTAGAAGAAACATAGACTTTCTGTCTGAGTTACTCTCGAGTGGGAGTCAGGTTAGCTCAGTGGTTAACGTGCTCACCTCTGAACTGATAGGACTGGGGTTCGATTCCCACCTGGCCCTCGATTTATTCATGTGGAAGGTGAATAAATTTGAGCACGTTAAGGACGAATTTGAGAAGAACGTTAAGCCGTCGGTCCCAAGCCTGTGCGATGTCATGTACTCGTTAAAGATCACTATTCTAAATACACTTGAGTTAGGGAAAATTTAGGACGCCCACTGTAGAATCAATCTTCATTGTGTTGTATCACAAAGGGCCAATGCTCGGCCTACGTATGTTCCCTTGTTGGACTACTCCTGCTACCTAACATTACCTACTCTGGGGTACATCGCAGGGACAGGGAACAGTTTAAACCTCTCCGAGGGACGACTTATTTATCTTTAATCACCTTTGAATGAATAAATCGAGGAACAGAGTAGATATTGAACCCTGGATCTGCCTGTGTAAGGACGTTGCTAACCTGGCCTCAATCATAGACAAAAATAACAAAAATAAGCCATCAAAATAACCTGAAGTCCATTGTTCCACTCCTTTCTCTCACTCCTGTTGCAAACTAAAAGCTTTTTCTGCTCGCAAACTTTTTTAATAAGTCCTGATTATTTAATTAATTTTAGCAAACTCAATAAAGTGCTAATTAGTAGTATTGATACTTATTATTCCAATTAATAATTCATAGTCAAGATTTTATTTGACCATAATTAATTTAGTTTTTTTTTATGGATTTTAATTTCGTTTCTTATCAAGGGTATACTTACGATGAAAAAATGAAATTAGTTTGGAGCTCTTCATTTTTTTTTGTAAAAAATTTACTTAATTAGTGTGCTCTAAGAAGACAAATTCGACTATATTACTTTATTTAATCTAATCTGTTTTATTTTGTAGATTAATCTCAACTGATGAAATAATATAAAAAAATATTTGGTATCTGTTTTCTTAGAAAACAGAAAATTTTTACACTAATTGAAAAAATTTGTTAAATACATTATACTTGAGGGTTTTTTTTATTTTTAATAAAAAAAATTTATGATACTGACATATTTTTTTTAATCAATATTTTATATAAAATAAAATTAAACAATATTATATTTTTTTAAACTTGTTTCACTTTGGCAATATAAAAGTAACAAAAAAATTCAATCTACTTTATAGAAAGATTTATCACCAAAGCTATAAATACAAGTGCGTTTATAGCCTATTTGGAATGAAAATAAAATTTTTATACGGCTTGAATATTACATAAAGTATGAGAGAAACATGAGAAATTGCAATAAACCTCAGATAACAAAAAATAACTTATTATTTTCAGTTTCAAGAGAGATCAGGTTTTTAATTTGTATAATATTTCTCTAAGAACTTTAGCCCTCTCTACTTTGAGATATGTTAAGGAAGAAATCCTGAAATATAAGTTATTTTTTTTAATAAGAAGGGTGTCAAATACTTAAAATCATTTATCATCAAAATCATCTCTTAGTATTTTTTATCAGCTTTATCAGTAAATAAGAATATAATGATTACGTTAATAACTTTTTATTATTGGTATTTTAGATTTCACTTGAAAAATAAAATATTTTTGTTCTGAGTTAATTTAAAAACATGTTTTATGTCGGTACACTTTCATTAATATTTCTTCAGATGAATAAATAGATACAACAGTTGCGGTTTCATTCATGGTACTTATTCAGTTGGGGTATTTTTAATATATTGATACATTTAAATGAAATCAGATCTGATCGGATTCTACATTTTGAAAGCTTTGACAAAAAGGAATGAAAATCAGAAACTAGGACTCACATGCAATATTTCCACCCTTTTAACGGTCGTCCTCAGGTAAGGAAGTTGAGTGGCGAGAAGATAAAATTCGGAAATCTTCTTATAACAATTTCATTATACTTTGGTTAGTTAAAATAAAAAAAAAAGTTAGATTTGAATAAAAAAAAATGAAGATATAAAATATCATCTGAGTAGCCAGACTAAGCGTCCAAATTGGATTGCTTCCAGTTTTCACAACTTTAGAGGTAGGTTAGGTTGCAGTGGCCGTCCTATGAGAAAAAACACATAGGCCAAAGATAGGTACTTTGTGATACCAAACAATGAACATCTACATTGGGGATCGTAAATTTTGCCTTACTCAAGTGTATTAAAAATTGATCTTTAATGAGTACCTGACATCGTATAGGCTCGGGACCGACAACTCCGTACTATCTGAGAGACAACGTTACTAGATTGTTATTTAGCCTTCTACATAAATTGAGAACCAGAGTGGGTATCGAATCCCGGAACTATCAGTCCTCAGACGAGTATGTAAGCCACTGCCTACCCTCGGGCATAGGTCAACGTAAACGTTTTTCCATCGTTAATGTATATGGTTAAAGTATATTTCCAACGTTAAAGTTATATATAAAAATTAAAATACTAAAAGGACCGATAAATAAATGAAAAAGACAATACATAAAAGAAACGAGAACAGTTACTGGATCAATATTTCGAACTGAAGTTCATCATCAGGAAAAGAGTAGACGGGAAGAAGAAGATGAAGAGGTACGTGCGTTCAGGTACCTCTTCTTCTTCCCTTTTACTCTCTTCCTGATGACAAACTTCAGTTCGAAATATTGATCCAGTAAGTGTTCTCGTTTCTTTTATGTGTTGTCTTTTTCATTTATATATATAAGTAATGCCGGCCCGCGAGAGACGCCGGCCCGCGAGAGACTAGAGGGTTGAAGTCCGTATCAACATTGCCTCTCCTATAAACAGAAGGAGCTGACTAATAAACTCCATTCTTGTCTTCAATCACGTGCGAGCTAGTTTATTTAAATTCCTTTTTCTAAAAACCTATTCATTACCCGGACACGCGTAACTGGTGCCGAAACCCGGGATCATTCGCCAACTGTTTAATAGTGTAGTGTTGTGTCCAGTGTAGAAACCAACATGACGAGTAAACAGACAACAGGAGCCGATGTTAGGCTCGCAGTGAAAATAGAACAAGCGAGAGTAGCAAAAGCAGGGTACCTGATGAACCTATTAGATTCGATAAAGAGGTTCGAGGGGATGCTCGAGAGTTGGACTTGTTCATAGAGAGAATGGACTCCATCAACGAGCAGTTAGTCACAACTCAACTAGACCCAGCTACAGACAAGAACATCAAGACCTACTTCCTCGCCAGGGTCAGCCTACGGTGATGCTGGAGTTAGGACTTACGTTTTGTGCGGAGTGGAGTGCGGTGCGAGCAGCCCTTAAGGACAGATATGCGGAGCCGCAAAGCCTGTAGCTAGAAGTGCGCTAAAAATTTTTGAAATGCGGAAGGAGAATGGTGAGACCTCGCTGAGTTCGGGCGCAGATTGGGGGATGCGACAAGGAAATTAACTATGAAATAAATGAAAAGTGCACAGACAGTCAAGAAGCGAATGGAGAACGACGATATATGAAGAGATAGCCAGTGAAATTCTCCTCAAGGCAGCTCCAGAACGAGTGAGAATGGCCCTCCGTATCATGAAGCCCACTAGTCTCGAGGAGACAATTAATACCATCCGGGAGGAAGAAATGGACCGAGAAGATAACGGTGTTATATACAGAGGGAAGTCAGAAGGAGGATGGGCAGTTGTTGACCAGGAGGAGAGTACCTCAGGATAGGCAATTCAGAGCAAGAGCCTATGAGGATCGAGGACAAGGGAGGTATTCACAGGAGAGGAAGCCACGGGGACGTTTTGAAGAGAGAAGATCTCAAGCCAGGAGGAACAGCTATGAGGCAGTGGGAGGCTACACGCGAAGAGAGAAGCCAGTAAGAAGAGGATGTTGGGAGTGTGGTGAACTCGGTCACTTCGCGCGAGAGTGTCCGTATTTATATCGCAAGGAGAGACCACGAACGAAACAGTATAGACCAACACCAAGAGATGAGCCCATGGAAGTTAACACAACCCGGCGGGAGAAGATTGGGGCAGGAGAAGACAAAAAGGGGAAGGCTCTTCAGAGGACGGGAGCTCATCAGAGTCAACAGGGTCGAGCAAGAGACATCGATAGAACGACACGAGCGCTGGTACGAGCGAGGGAAGTGGCCTTCACTGGAAGAGACTCGTGGTGGGAGGATCGCTATTCGAGAGAAGAGGAAGAAGGATTGAAGGTTAGGCGAGAGGTATATAGGCGAGCAACAGAGGGATAGCATAAGAGGTAAGCTCCCTATATTTTTTTCCCAAATGGAAGACTAAGTGTTTGGTAGATACAGGGTCAGATAGCACAATTATGGACAATGAAGTGGCAAAAAGGATGGACAATTATTCAGGGCTGACACCGTGCAACTGCACCTTGGTCACCATGGCAGGAAGGAAGAGCCTGGTAGGCGAATTACAGGTAGAGATGGGAGAATTAATAGGAGAGACCTTGGAGATGAAAGTGCATGTGACCCACTTAGAGACCCAGAAATATGGAGTTATTCTAGGGTGCGACTTTTTGAGAGAATCAATGCAAAACCTGAGTGTAAAAGAGGGAAGTGGGACATTAAACTAGGAAAAAGAAATACTTCGTGGAAGGGAGAGTTAAACCAGGGAAGAGAATAACGGTAAACTGTGGAAAAGTGATACCAGGAGAACATCAGGTGAGTGAATTAATGAAAGAATTTGAAAAAGTATTCTATAGTGAAGGACAGAGGTTATCAGCTACAGGTAGGGTCAAACACCAAATAGAACTCCCTGAAGGTACAGTTGTTTACGTGAAACCTAGAAGGTACCCACACCAATTGAAAAAGATAATGCAGGAGCAAATAAAGGAAATGCTGGACCAGGGCATAATACAGAGGTCTAAGTCGCAATTTTCCGAGCCCTATTTGGCTGGTCCCGAAAAAGGTCGAGGAGGGTAAACCCCCTAAATACCGGTTGGTAGTAGATTTTAGAGAGTTAAATAAGTACACTAAGCTTGAAAGATACCCTCTGCCAAGGATAGAAGACATACTCGACCATATGGCAGGAGCAACTGTATTCAGTACCTTCGACCTCAAGGCCGGTATCACCAGATTAGGATGCACCCGAGAGATGTCGAGAAGACGGCCTTTACGTTCGATAGAGGCCACTTCGAATTTTTGAGGATGCCCTTTGGCCTAAAGAATGCGCCTTCCACGTTCCAACGCCTCATGGATGAACTGCTTGAAGGACTGGGAGAAGACTTTACGCAAATCTACATGGATGACATCATAGTGTTCAGTAAGTCAATAGAAGAGCATAAGGAACATGTTACAAGGGTGCTGAAAAGAATAAGGGACTTTGGCTTAAAGGTAGCGATGGATAAAACCCGCTTATATCAAAAAGAGGTTAGATTTATGGGGCACCTTATCTCAGGTGAAGGAGTAAGACCCGACCCTAAGAAGGTTGAAGCAATAGATCGATTACCCTATCCAAAGGGACCCAAAGACATCAGGGCTTTTCTAGGTATGATAGGTTTCTACAGAAGGTACGTAAAGGACTTTGCAGCAATCACGAACCCCTTGACGGACAGTTTAAAGAAAGGAAAGAAGTTTATACAAACAGAAGATCTAAGAGAAGCAGTGGAGCAGTGTAAGAAGGCGTTGCGGGGCCCGCTGTTGCTCCAATTTCCTGACCTAAACAAACCATTCATTGTAATGACAGATGCCAGTCAAGAAGCTATCGGGGGAGTCTTGATGCAGGAAACTATCCAGGGAGAGCGACCAATAGCCTACGCCAGCAGAAAATTATCACCAGCAGAAAAAAGGTATAGCACAATAGAAAGGGAAATGTTAGGCATAGTGTGGACTGTAGAACATTTCCGACCCTACCTTTTTGCGGCTGAGTTCACTATTAGAACAGATCATAGGCCCCTAATGTGGATCGGGAATTTAAAGGAGACGTCACCCGGATAGCAAAGTGGAAAGAAAGGATAGCTGCATACAACTTCAGGGTCCAGCACGTAAAGGGCGTTGATAATGAAGTAGCCGACTGTTTGTCCAGAAACGTCACGTCATTACGAGAAGTAGTACGAGAGAGCCAAGTACCTCCAGGGACGTGCGAGAGTTCTTCGCCAACGGGACACCAGACGAAGATGAAGACCAAGAACAACGAAATGGACCGGAAGCTGAGATTAGTCAGGATATAATAAACAACAAGAGAAATCAAATAATTATAAAAGACGACACAGAAGAAATAATAAACACCCAATTGCACAAATATGGCCACTTAAAAATAAATATTATTACAGGAGGAACGAAAGCGAACAACGAACAATTAAGTACAGTCATAAACCAACTAACAGTGCCAGGAAAGGTATACCATTTCTTATAGAATCACAAGAACTTGAAAATAGACTACTCCGACTAATTCAGGAAAGAGAGCTGAGACAAGGAGCTCATTTCATAATCTGTAAGAACCAGGTAGAAACGGTAGAAGACGAAGAGCAGCAGAAAGAGGTCATCCTAAATTATCACAGGGGAAAAACCAACCATCGTGGTGTCACAGAGACCCTTAAACATCTACAGAGGTCGCATTACTGGCTCCAAATGGGCAAGAGGATAGCCCAAGTGATAAAGGACTGTGAAATATGCAAAAGGAGGAAGTATGAAAGAGTACCACTTGTACCTCCATTATTACAAAGTCAGACGCCCGAGGGACCCTTTGAGGAGCTAGAAATTGATATATTTACATACGACGGAAACAAATATTTAACAACAATAGATAGACTAACGAAGTTAGCCTCAGCATGGCCACTAACAAGTAAATCAAGTGAAAGTACAGAAGAGGCATTGCTGTCGTATTTGGCCACGTTTGACTGCCCGAGAACGATCTATATGGACAGAGGGCGAGAGTTCAACAACGTTAAAATAAAAACCCTGTTAAAAGAATTCAATATAAACCCCCATTGGTGTACACCGGGTCATCCAAGGTCCCACGGAGCAATAGAGAGACTACATAACACTCTAACGGAACACTTGCAGTTATTGGCTGATGCAAAAAACATAAAGGGTCATGTGGCAATGGCCAGAGCGGTCCTAGCATACAACAGTAGTATTCACTCGACCACAGAGGCAACACCATTTGAATTGCGGAAAAAGGAAGCGGATCCACAAAGGTTACATAATAGAGTCAAAGCAGCAAAAGAAAGATGGACCAAGCAATATAATCAAAGGAAAGCAGAAGAAACAGTAGGGTTGATACAAAAAGGGGACTTCGTATATAAACTAAATAGGCAGAAGCGAAGGAAATCGGACCCGAGATACGTAGGGCCATACGAAGTACTCGCAACGTTACCACGGTACAGAGCACAGATATGGAGGATAGGAACGGACACCCTGAAACAAGAAATAGTTCATTTTCAGGAACTGCGACGGGTGAGAAGGAAAGTCCCACCAATGGTGCGAACGATATAGTGTAGTTATGTGTGTTTACCTTTGTTAATTTTGTTATTTTTGTTTTGTACAAATAATCATAGAAGTTCATCTTTTGTTATTTCTGTAATTTCTATAAACAATGTTAATTCAGTTACTTGTGTGGACGTCATTTTATTTTTGAATGTTAAAACATTATATTCATTTCTTATGTTTAGAGTCAAGTTTTGTTTTGTTATTTTATGATATAACTCAGACACTTGTACGGAGAGCATTGTTGATAAGGACTGGGAGGGGGCAGTAATGCCGGCCCGCGAGAGACGCCGGCCCGCGAGAGACTAGAGGGTTGAAGTCCGTATCAACATTGCCTCTCCTATAACAGAAGGAG
Organism: Hermatobates lingyangjiaoensis; assembly: GCA_026182355.1. NCBI lineage: Eukaryota > Metazoa > Arthropoda > Insecta > Hemiptera > Hermatobatidae > Hermatobates > Hermatobates lingyangjiaoensis. The sequence continues at coordinate 2,467,970 of JAPFBL010000074.1, read as the reverse complement.
CTGACTAATAAACTCCATTCTTGTCTTCAATCACGTGCGAGCTAGTTTATTTAAATTCCTTTTTCTAAAAACCTATTCATTACCCGACACGCGTAACTTATATGTATAATATGATATATATATATATATATATATATTTCTATATGATATATATATATGAGTCGCAGCTATACCTTTCTGCTGGACTCTTCACCTACTGATTACGACGAAGGTCGAAATGTGGGAGTGAGTTATTCGTGTTTCTGAATAATTAATAATAAGCAATTAGGTTTAAACAACAAATGCTTGTTTTTAAATAATGAATAATAACACTAGGTATTTAATAATCCTTTTGTGGTTCTCTTGTTACTGAATTTTTTGTTTGTTTGGTTTGTCTTCTGTTGGTTGGTATCCGTGGATGTATTTATCTTGCTTTACTTATGTCGTTAATAAATTGTTTTTTAGCCTTGAAAATGCCAAATAACTTTTGGCCAAACGTTGGCATATATACAGGAGTTGTATGTTTATAACCAAAATCCTCAAGAACCCCTTCTGTGAATTATATATATATATGTATATTAATTATGTTAAACTGAATTGCCTTAATCAAACATACCTTTCTTTTTAGCAGCTTTTCGTATTTTCTTGATAATTTCAAATCATCTTGATTCAGTTGGTGAATTATTTGAGCAAAACTCTGGTTGGCCATCATTATTTATTGATTAACATTTGACATATTTCGGCTGTCTCCAACCATCTTCAGAAACTATTTTTAACAATCATAGTTTAGTTTTGTTTTGTGATGGTTAAAAATAGTTTCTGAAGATGTTTGAAGACAGCTGAAACATGTCAAATGTTAATCAATAAATAATGATGGCCAACCAGAGTTTTGCTCAAATAATTCACCAACTGAATCAAGATGATTTGAAATTATCAAGAAAATACGAAAAACTGCTAAAAAGAAAGGTATGTTTGATTAAGGCAATTCAGTTTAACACAATTTGTATAAAAGAAGGTCTGCTCCCTATATATATATATAAACTAGAATTTAAAAAAAAACACATAGAAAGGAAACCACTGAACTCACTACTATATTTCGATATCCTCGTCTTCAAGAAAAGAAGTGAATCGCTCCAAAGGCTGATAACGACTATATATATAACGACTATAATATATATATATATATATATATATATTTCCTCTTATATTCTTTTTCTTTTCTGTCTATCTATCTCTCTTTGTTCCTCACTCTCTCCTACTGTCTTTTGTTTATTCTCTACTATCAACTTCGAAAAATTAAGTTAACTCAAAATATAATAAATTACCACATTTCTTTTTGATTATGCATAATTACTAATACGTTGTCTGATAATTTAAATAATTAATTTGGTAATTTGAAATGTTTTCTCAGATTTCACTGAATTTTAAATAATAGAGGGCTTTACAGTTGGTCGAGATCAAGAGAACAGTGCTATTCAACAGTTATTTTGAATGCACTCGGTGTAAAGAGGAAATAGTATTGTTCACCTAACGAAGCGGAAACTATCTCTGTAGGCCCTGAATCGGTGCTACATCCAGTTAACAATTCTCTTCAGAAGATTTAAACATTTTACATGTCAACCCCATTCTAATTCAACTATACTGAACAAATAAAAATTATTTGAGTGCTATATGCCTATAATTGATTACAGATTAAAATCCTTTTCAGTTAAACCATCATAAATTAACAATAATTTAATTTGCTAGTTATAAACATAAAACAACGGTTCACAAACGCTCTTTGTTTGATATGACAAGCTCTTGCAAAAGCATATTTTGATTCTGGTAACTTTATCTACATTTGATTGTGCTGACAGTTCTATTGGTAATCAATATCTTGAGTTGTCGGAGACATTGCATCGTATGATTCCACGAATCAGTCTGTGATTTGGATAATGAGGGCTTTTGTAGTCCGAGCTGCGAGCATTTTATCACAGACATAATAAAGTTATCAATATGGTAATTAAATCTCCAATGACAATGCCATGAGAATATACGGTAAATTTTGACAAAGTATGATTTAATTGTAAACAAAGCAGATGATGTAGACGGATATAATCACCTATTAAAATTAAAAAAAAACACGTAGCATTGGACTTCTCTTAATGGAGGTGGATTTTCATTCACCTCAATAATATTACCACGTAAAACAATGGACTCATTATATATACATATATAGAGTTCAATATAGACAAAGAAACATAGAGAAATCAAAAGAACACACTTACAGTCTCTAATTTTCGGTTTGAACCGTCTTCAGGAGAGATAAGAGAGGGAAACCAAGCGCACTGGTTCAGAGACGGTTGGAGACAAAGATGTTTCTTTGTCTATATTGAACTATATTTGTCCGTTTTGGATCGTATTTCCAACGAAAAAGTGTATATATATATATATATATATATATATATATATATATACCATGATAAACGAAAAACGGTCCGGCAGGACAAATAACAATTAAAATAAGCAGTGACACATAAACAGAAACACAACAAAGACTCACTTTTCAATATTTCGACCGTAATGGCGGTCGTCCTCAGGAGAAGAAGTGAATTGACGGAGGGACGACAGTCAACTGAAGAACTCACTGGGTGAGGGCTAAAGCAGTGCTGCCGCAAAGGAGACAAATAAAAAAGGAACTAGGAAGTCGAGAGCAAAAAAAAAAAATGTTTTTGAAAGGTAGGAAAATGTAAAGAAAAGAAAAAATAAAGAAAATATATAGAACAATTAAAAATAAAAAAAAATAAATAAATAAATAAATAAAAAACTAACGATTTAAATTCAAGCCAGGTTTCGAGCGTGCCCCCAGGAGCCAAATGTGGGCTTCCTCAGAAGCTTTTAAAGTAACTTGTCTGTTATCACTGGGGACTTGTTTAAGAACTTGGACTGTGAAACAATCATTGAAACTGAGATGGTGGGAATTAGCGTGAGTGGCGACAGGGAGACTGCTGCGTTTACCAACCGAAAGCCTGTGATTATTCATCCGAAGGTTCAGCATCGTAGATGCTAAACCAACGTAAAAAGCATCACATTGGGTGCATTTCAAGAGGTAAACGCAGTCAGTGGAGATACAGGAGGAAGGACTGTGAATAGGGTAAGAATTAAGATTAGTTAGAGACTCAAATGAAGACCCAGAATCAACAATGGGACAGGTAAGACATCTCCGACGTCCACAACGTTGTAGACCACCGCTGCTTTGGATATATATATATATATATATATATATATATATATATAAATGATCAGACCACAATAAGAAATGGGAAAACAAGACTAAGATCTTTCAACCATAACAAGCGGTCTTCGTCAGAGTCAAAAACCCAACTGAACACTAGATGCAGAAAACATCTGGTGAGGAGTTGAGAAGAGTGGGAGGGAAGAGTGGTATTTTAAAAGGGTGAAAGCACAGGAAAGGACTAATGTCCAGAAAGGGATGTTTGGGGAAACAAAACTCCTCACCAGATGTTTTCTGCATCTAGTGTTCAGTTGGGTTTTTGACTCTGACGAAGACCGCTTGTTACGGTTGAAAGATCTTAGTCTTGTTTTCCCATTTCTTATTGTGGTTTGATCATTGATTGTTGTTTCACGTGTTTATGTGAAATCTTTTTATATATATATATATAGATATATATACCAGGTGTGGCTATTAAATAACGGGACTGACGATGTAAAAAAATTTATTTTCATTTTATACATAATTACTTATTATCACCTTCAATATACAGCCCTTCTCTTCCCTGCGTTCGCTCCAGGTGGTCAGGCCCAGCCCCTGATCACCTTCTACTCCTCTTTCGTTTGTCCCTGCACATAGCAGGTTAACAGGGTAGCCTCATGAAGGCCGAAAGTCGGAGTTGAGTGTTAGAGGCTATTAGAGGTGCTAAATCACTCCATTACTACCCCACAGTAGTACTAACAGAGGCTGAGATGCCCAAAAATGTCAGGATTTACATTAAAGAAAGTTATACAGAGGAAATGGTTGCCCACTTTAATGGAATCCCAAGAAAGCTGTTATTTTAAAGAATAATTATGGTCCTGTAGGGATTTAAAAATGTGGACTACTGTGCTTTATATTAGAATAAATTAGACATAAAACAACAAACTATAAGTAAAGGACGAGACTAATGTAACTATTTTCTGCTAAAGAAATGGGTAGCGTACTCTGACCACCAGTTTCGCTCTAGTAATTTATATCTGGATGAGGTAGCCCCTTCCTTAACTAATTGGTCTAAACAATAACTGAAGCCACTATTTTTTAAATAACTCAACTTCTATAAGTGATCTCCAGTCCATTTCTTTATCATTTAACGGTCATTTTTGTTTTATTATAAGTGCTAATAAAAAAAACAATCTAATTGTTAATGGATTTATTATTCTGAGTTCAAAAGAATGTTTAATTAAGTTTGTACATGCAAATATATAGATATATACAAAACATGATTTCACAATAAAATCAATGATCAAACCACAATATGAAATGGGAAAACAAGACTAAGATGTTCCAATAGCCTCTTCATACTGTCAATACAACGTAAGTAGACAATATGAAGAGGCTATTGAAATATCTTAGTCTTGTTCTCCCATTTCATATTTTGGTTTGATCATTTATAAATATATATTCAGGTAACTCACCACAAATGAATGAAGATAGTCGCTCTGAGGCCTTTCGTTTTCACGTCGTCAGAGAGCAAGTGAATACAAGTTGTAGGCAGGTTATGAATTTTGATTTACAGTTGGATTAAGATTGGCATCATTGACAGTGTTTTTCCCTATTACAGTCGAAATAGTCTTGATTTGTTTAACGACTCCTTCAATTAGAAATTCATCTAATTTAAAAAGGCCTGGACTATATATAATATATATATATTTAATTAACGCAGAGGTTACTCTGTACTTTAATAGACCAGCTTAAAAGTCGTTAACGCAGAGGCCGCTGTGTACTTTAATGATATATATATATATATATTATATATATATATATAAAGTTGAAACCACAATGGAAAAAGGAAAACAATAGAAATAAATGCTCTGAGGTTTTTCAATTTATGTCATCAGAGAGCAAAGAAAGTAACAACTGAGAAGCTAACATGTTAAATAAATTTTGCCTAATGTGCTCAATGTTAAATATATGTAAGAATTGAAAGCGTATTGTATGCAACCTTATTTCTCTTTGATATTGGTGTGTTTTTTCATTTACTTTTGATACTACAGCATTGGGTATCCAATAAAAATAATATTTTTTTTTAGACTTTTCAATATAGTCAATTTTAAATTAAAATGGCTTGTGATTTTTACTATTTTTTAAAAGGTCTAACAATATAAAAAAAAAAAAATTTTTCCAATAATTTTTATCTAAAAATGTTTTGGCCTTCTCTTTAAGAGATTCAGCTTTTTCTTCTTTAATTTTCTTCTCTAGATATAACTTTATGTTTCTTTTGAAAAAGTCCTGCAGGGCTTCAGAGGAATAATTAGTCAGACTAGTATAGGTGGTCCTGATAAGTGCTTTGATTTCAAATCCCTTAGTTTTAGTCCATTTTATGACTCTGTTCTCTTAATTCTGAATGACTAACATAAACTGATGATATTGATAGTATTGATAAAATAATAATTTTTAAAATTAATTAATATTGTAATACCACGGCAAAATGAAATTACTGTCTAAAGTTTAGACACCACTGAGCTAGGGTAATCAATCGTTTATGAACTGTACTCAGCCGAGTTTAGTATGCAAGCTGAAGAACAGAAAGGGCGACGAGAATAAAGCGAGAATGAGGACCCCATTCCTCTGGGCTCAACTTCTAAATAAACTTCCCCCTCCCCATTAGTCGCCTGCTTTCTATTGTATTAGTAAATGATATTCTCTTTAAGTTACAGTCCTGTCAACCATCGGCTTTTGTCCTTCTTCATAACTCTCTCATAATTACTTATTTCAAGTTCTACTTTTTTTTTTGCAATTTTTCTTTCTTTTTTTTTATAAGTTGGTTTTATAACGCCTTTAAAATTAGATGACCATAAAAATATAAAAATGCTTATCTACTTCATTTAGAAGTAAAAATGTAGCAGTTCTATAATTTAAATAAATAATTTTTCTATATTGAGTTCTAAATTCTGATTTTTACTCTCGGATTTAACTACATGATATTGTGTTTGGGAAAGTGGGGCTTTTCAGCTGCTACTCTTTTATTCAGAACATGTCACTTCTGAATATTTAAAATCTTCAAGATGTTCTCCATGTTTTCATCCCTCTATCCGTCTCTTACTCTGTCATTCTGTTTAATTCTCTATTGCCTTTACTATTCTGCCAACATAGCCGGCTTACTTGTTTTTCCGGGTTTTATAAGTCACATAAGCTATAGATTATCATTAGCATTGCTGTTTTTCAGTCTTCACTCTCTGTATTCAAACCTTGAGCGTAATTCGTCACATATTTCTGCATTCATAGGCTCTATGTTTTGTGATTCATGCGTTGACTACCCAACCATGCATCGTTATCACAAACCAAAGCATTGAATGTGATTGAGAAATTAGAACATTTTTATGCATTATATGAGTCAGACCCAGACAATATTGTATGATTGCTTAAGCGTTCATACAGTAAAATCATGTTTAGACTTGTCTCACTTAAATTGAAAAACAGAACAAATCTAGAGGCACATATTACAAAGTTTATAACATACAATTCACATCTTTATCTTTGATTAAATATAGGTTTATTGTCATAGACCTAAACTTGAATGCCAATATCATGTTTCGATCTTCAAAACGAGAAAAAATGAACAAGCGTTCAGCGTTTGTAAAGTATATTCCAAGAAAATTGTTTACTTATTTTTCAAGATTTCTGTACATATGCCAACTATTGTTATGAGTTATTTGAAATTAATTAATTCAAATTGATTTCACCACTGTCCAAAAAAAAAATAAACCAAAGACTCTAAACAAATGCTGCAAAAATAATCCTAAACGTAGTCATCTCACACCATAATAATGCAACCTCTAGCACTACCTTTCAAAGAACTGGCTTCTTGGGAGGAGAGATCATTGACATGATGCTACATCCACCCTACAGCACATATCCAGCACCTTGGTTTTTCACATTCCCCAAACTTAAAAACTTGCGTGGGCAGCCTCTTTCAAACCGAGAGAGTACACTGTAAATAATTAACCTAATTCAACTTCCTTAAACGAATATAAAAATTTTTTTTGAGTTACATTTTGTCGTATACAACCCTTTAAAGAACTTTTCAGGGGCAATTTAGTACACATCAAAGACTAAAAACAATGCCATCAGTGAAGTTATCAGATATTAGAAGCTAAATCATTACGTATACGTTTTTTTTACACACACTGTCTAATAGACATGATCATTTTAAAGATTTTAAAGACCACATATGTTTTTATAATATTCCCTCAGAATTTTTTTTCAATAAAAGTTTGACAAGATACCCAGAATGGCCCATAGTTGTACACTATAATTGTGTTACACCATGGTTGTATGAAAAAGTTACTCAATAAATGATAAACCACAAAATTGTATTCAAATTGGTGAGGCAAACACCCTATAAAACTATTTTCTTATATATAAAATAAATTTATTTATAAAATAATATTTTTTTAGAAAAAGGTTTTACAAAGAAAGTCATAGTCAAAAGCACATTCTGAAAAATTATTTATGTGAAAACATGCTAAAATTGAGTAAGGTTTTTTGAATTTGTTTTTAATTATTACAAATTCTTCCTTCATTTAATGGCTTTAAGTAAAGATTATTTTCATGCAAATCCATTTTAAGCAAAAACTTGTATGAAATAATTTAGAAAATTTGCTTCAAAAATACAAAGATTCAATTTTTGAATCAATATTATTGATAAATGAAAAGTAACAGTGAATAATATTATATTATAAATTTGAAATAAGTTTAATAGTAACGTAAAATCAAAATTACCGTGAATAACATTTGTTTAGCCTATATCTTGACTATTGTTGCCGCGATAACACTGTTGAATCGGTTCTACTTAATAACAGAAGTTAAGCAACAGTAGTTAATACTTGGGTGGGTTACACTCTGTATAGTTATGCTGATGGAAATGTGCTCATGGTTTGATGAGTCGCAAAATATCCATGGTAATGTGCTCATGGTTTGATGAGTCGCAAAATATCCATGGTAATGTGCTCATGGTTTGATGAGTCGCAAAATATCCATACTTCACCCTTTAGACGTTGGGCCTTTATGAAAGTAGATGTAGAAAAAAAATACTTGTTTGTTAAAATATTATTTTAAATCACTTATAATTTTGCTAATATAAGATCTTTAAGTCATTGTTCAAAAATCAGCTTGTGACTGACGATTAACACATAATGTAATCTCAAATTTCATTAAGGAACTAAAATAAATGATTCATTATGATTTAATATTTGAACTTGAAATATATATATCGAAAATAATTGGTTTAAAATACTCGTTATTTGCAGCACTGATTATTTAATTTAAGTAAAGAATATTTGTTCAATTTTGGATATCATCTTTAGCTAAGGATATAAGGAAAGATGTTGAAAGCGATTGTCAGTAAAAAAATTAAACTGGAACCTTAAATTAAATGTTTGGAGCCGTAATGATGTTGCGCGTCTTTCTAATTTTACTAGAGATATTACGGTACTCAGAAATATCTCATAGGGTGTATTTTTAACATTTTAAAAAATATATATGAAACTATTGATCAATTATTCAAATTAAAGTTAACAAACAGTAATGTTCGTTAGTTACAGAAACAATAATTACTACAAACAATTAAGGCATTTTTATATGCTTAATCAAAATTTTTGATTATACATTATTTTTAAAAAAAAAGTGTTATAAATAAGTTAGATTAATTAATTAAGAACTTTTATTTATTTTTGAGCTATAACAGTTTAATAAATTAGGAAATATATTCCAATTGTAATATTATTTATGTAATTGATGAATAATAATTTTAAAAGTTGTTTTGTAGTATTATATAGTTGTTGTATAGTAATTCCTTTGTGTAATTTCTAGGCTTCACCTTATTAAAATGAAGCAAGCATTAGAAACATAATGTTTTATGTTTTTTTCGAAATGATTGTTTGGTTATTTTTTTATATTGTATCGATACTAATTTATTTTATGTGTTTGTTACAGAAATCAGAATGTGTCAGTGGTGCATTTGCGAAGTACATCAGAACCATGGGAAACGAAAACTAGTGTGTACACCGGAACTGGAACGGGCGAGGCACGAAATGGACGACGTGATGGAAGAGAAAGCCAGAATACGGGAGCGAGACGGGAGTCACTGTCAGTGGAAGAAGACTGTAGTCGAGAGTTGTCGCCCGTGAGGTGGTGCGACAAGGAAGTGGATGGCGTCTATCTGGGCAGGTCTGGCTGGGTGCAAGTGCAGCAGCGCTCTATGGAGGACGGCATTTCCAATGGACCTGCGAGCAACAGCCAGGTGACTAGAGTTAAGATGGCCAACTATCATTGCAGTAGAAGTGAACCTGGCAGGTTACCTGAAAGACCAGTCTACTTGCCACTGAAGAGACAAGTTTCACCTGTATCAGTAGTCTCGAGTGTTTCCAGTCCTTCAGACCACCCAGACCCTCTTCCTCCTGCCACACCAATCATATCACCCCCGCCGGCTTTCCAGGATAACCAAAGAACAAGGCAGTTTCACAGACCAACTCCTGCACTCCTTCGTGCAGATGCAATAGAACAAAGCCCTCCTGACTCTCCAACTTACAAATATCAACCTCTGCAAAGGGTCTCACCATGTTATACTCAATCTGTTCGACCGAGAAAGAGAACTCCTTCTCCTGTTCATCCTCAACACTTTCTTACTCAGGCTAAATCATTAGAAGAACATGGATCGTTACGAAGAACTCAACAGCAAAAATTTGACACTTTAACAACATCTAATTTTAGAAGTTTAGATGTTGGTAATCAGTCGCGAATATCAAGAGCAAATGAAATAAACAGTTTTGTTGGTTATGAAGAAAATGATGGAAACAGTTTGCGAGCAACGTTAGTAGAATCTAGGGTATCGCCACGAGGTAGGGCTGTCTATCGTAACACAAGACGGTCTCCTGCTTCACCGCAACCTCCCCGAGGTCACCTTCATCCTCATCGTCTTCATCCTGTAGCAAGTCTCCAACAATTAGAAGACAACAATCCAGACACAGCTCTAATAATTCCCGAGTTCGAAGATCTCGGAGTCTTCAGCTACCAGAAAGAAAAAGCCCTCAGAGAATATCTCCACAAAATACCAGGCAACAGAGTCCTAATTATCCTGAGCAGCAAGTAAAGCATAATTTTAGAGGCCAGTCCACATTGCAACCGCAGAGACAATCGAAAGTTATTGAACAGCTAACAAGACAGTCAAAGATCATTGAACAACTCAGCACACAGAGGCACACAAGAGAATCTGGACCCACTCGTATCAAGTCCCTCAATGCTGATCCTAGACGCTCGAGGCAACCTCCTCCACATTCACGTAAGTAACAAAACCATTTGTATACAAGCTGTATCTTCTTCATCTAAAGCAGAGGAAATACCATACTTGTACTATTTATAAGAGATTAGGAGGTCAATTAAAGTATACGAACCCAAAACCCCAATTTAAGATGCATTTTATTAAAATTTAGTAACACTAAAATACACAATACCTGAAAGATAATGATTTAAATCCTAAATAAAACGTAATTAAAAAAATATCACAAATTAAAAATTTTACTTTCAAATGATATAAACCAAAAGTACTGCTACTATTTAACTATTTATAAAACAAATTGCAAATGAAATGAAAAATATCATAAAAACAACTGACAATAAATCCTGAATAATTATATTTACATATCTTTCCAAAAGTTAGGTAATTAATTTTTTAGTTGTTAGTTTCCCAATTAGTTGACTTATATAGAAAACAATATTCTGTAGCATATTATTTAGAGACATTTATCAAAATATCTCATACCCTAACCTCAAAACTACTCTCTTAATAATGAAAAAAATCAGGAAAAAAATTAACTGAAATCAAACTCTTTTTTTTCATTCCTTCTTCACTTTTAAATAAAATTAATATTTGTTTATTTTATTAATTATATATTAAAAGCGTGAAATAATATATTAATTATTATCTATTTATTTAAATAAATAAGTAATTAATTAGAAATTTTTCAACATTTTTGGGCAGTATAGTAATTTCTTACACACTTTGTTCCTAATAAAAAACTAAGAAAGGTAAAAATTAATATGAAAAATTGTAAAGTCCATTTCAATTATTTTAATTTTCTAGACGCTATTGAAAAAAAAATCATGTAAAACTATATTTATTTATAAAACAACCCTAAGGTAAAATCGCTAGTTGTGGTTCAAAATGAACAACATTCTGAAGGCATTTGACTCATGGTCTTAGTTATTAGTGATCTTCAGTTGCAGAGATGTCTGTAGGAATCCATTAGCTCCTGAGCGATAGTGCTCAGATTTGGTACGCCTGGATTAAGATGTTGCATTAATATCAGTCGTTCTTGATACAAATACTGAACTGATAAAAATATGTCAGCAAAAATTTATTTTACCACTATTATAATTGTAATTATACGATTATAATAATATTAAAATTAAAATAATATTAATAATATTATGAATTAAAATAATATTAATAATAATATATTAAAACAATTATAATGGTTTTTTATTGTTTTTTTCTACACTACATTTTTATACACTACACTTCACACATTAGTCAATTTATTTCAATGTATGAAAAATAAAGGTGAAATAATTTATGTATTGTTAGAAATAAACAAAATATTAATCAACATCTTGATAAAAAAAAGGTTTAGAAATATTAAAATTATGCTTGTTTTAAACATAAGCTCATCTGAAAATCCAAAAAGAAACTAAAACATTTCAAATATATAGGTCTTTATCAGAATTGTAGAGATAATGAATTCTTTACTGTATTCCCTGAAGAGGGTCATTAATAGTCGAAGATGCCCTCATCACGTCTCGTTTTTAAAATGTATTTTATCTAATGATATTCTGCTCGACCAAATGTACTTCATTCATTTTTCTTCTATTCTCCATATTATTATCTAAGCAAAACTGTTTGAATATAAAAAGCAATATCTATATAAAGCAAGTTCATGTTAAACTAGTAATGTTGTATTCAGTGTACTTTTAAAGATGTCATGCATAATGGCGAAACGTCGAAGTAAGTGGTTAAAATGACCCAAACTTCGAGAACAAATGGAATAAATATAATGTAAATGTACACGTGGATTAGTACATTTACATGTACATATTTTGTAAAATTTTATATGTGATCTGTGTGCATACAAGATTAATTAAGTTTTCAGAAAGAAATAATATCACGTAATGGAAAAAGTTCAACACTAGTTTCAAGTATGCTTAATCCAGGACGCCAATAATTACGGTCAAAATAATTTAGTGACGTGCCTTGATGGCTTGTTTAAGTCTAGTGCTGTGATCGCTTACCTCAGTCTGATGGAGCACCAGTATGGTAGGTCAGTTATAGGGGCTCAGCATAAATCAAAATACAGAATAGAGAGAGTGGAACGTAAAAGTCAACATGCTGTAATCAGTTGTTGACTTGTAACTTTGATAGTGCTTCACTTGCAATTTCCAGATTAATCTGCAAGTCCATCACACTGCACCAAATGAGAAAACAAGTGATTAGAATAGTACTTTCATTATAAATTTATTTCTGCTCTAAAGCATTACGTTTAGTGATTTTCTGACTCAATGTATTATTGCATACATCAAACTATACCTAACGGCAAAACAAATGATTTGATTACTACTTTCTTTATAAATTAAGGGAGCCTGCATTCTCAAAGTAAGATTTGTCACAACTAGTTGAGAAATGCTGTTCTACTATCGACAGGAATAAGGCTATGAAAAATATCCAGTATACTTTCCATTTCTGGGCAAATTATAAGGTATATATAAAATTTTATTACATTTTTCTAAGGTTGCATCTTGTATTTGTTATTTGGTAACCATTTCAGTAATGGATATGTTATATAAGTTGAGTTTGCGTCAACTGACATTCGTTTTGCCTTACTCAAGATATTAGAGCAGTGAGATTTAACAAGTAGTTGACATGGTACGTTATCTACGCCACCTCTGAGCTCAGCTTACCCAAGATTTTCTGTTCTCCATGCAAAAAAAAAATTACAACTAACGCTAGTGGCTAACACCTCTGGGCGAAATTTTTCCCCATGAAAAACTATTAGTAACGACTGGAAAGAAGTTTTATTCCGGAGTATTTTTACTGTTTTGTTAATAGGAAAGTTGTCTTTTTCATTAAGTAAGTGACAACTCTATCGGTTGTCTGTGATTTTTCTTTCCTCTTGAAATTGATTCGATTATGATGCGGTATTGCCCTAAAATAGTAGGAAATATCTACATTATAGAGCCCACTTTTGGGGACTATATGAATTATGATTGATATATTCCTTTAAGATTGATACGATACCGGACACACCGATTAACAGAGATGCCTCAAATATTAACATATTGCACAGTATGACTTCTGTGTTACTAACAACATTATGTAAACTGGACGTTATCAAAAATTATTTTGATTTACTGGTAGTATTTAATTTCAAGAACTCAAATAATGTAATGCAACCATAGAGTAAGACAGAAAGCGTGTGTTCAAAAACGTTATGGCTCAAAATATTATGGTTAACAGTAGTGTTTGCTTTTTGAAATGAAGGACCATTGTGTTTTATGACAAAGTAACAGCCTGTCCTGTCTTCCCAGGGATGTAAAAAAAAAATTGTCTGCTCAAATTGTAAAATGAGATGAATAAATAATGTGCGAAAATTGTTTGAACTTTTAACTGTTTTTCTGTCTGTATACACTACATTATTAATTCACTACAAGTAATGTATAGTGTTCATGAAAAATACTGATTTTCACGATTCAAAAGTTTTGTTGCCCTCAAAGTCTATTTTAGACTTTTTTATTACTTTACTATAACTGAAGTATAGCCATCATGAACAATTATGATTTTGAGGTCTCTAAAGTTCAGTTTTTAAGTATTTTCTATGAAGTGTATATATATATATATATATATATATCAATGATCAAACCACAATAAGAAATGGGAAAACAAGACTAAGATCTTTCAACCGTAACAAGCGGTCTTCGTCAGAGTCAAAAACCCAACTGTTTAACTTAACTAAGTTAAGTTGGGTTTTTGACTCTGACGAAGACCGCTTGTTACGGTTGAAAGATCTTAGTCTTGTTTTCCCATTTCTTATTGTGGTTTGATCATTGATTGTTGTTTCACGTGTTTATGTGAAATCTTATATATATATATATATTTATATATTATTATATATATATATATATATATATATATATGTACTGTGTTTTTCCTCACAACAGTAACCCTCTTATGAGGGAGTATATTTAAGTTCACACGTATCACACAGGGTACAACGTGTATACAACAACAAAGTTATGTTGTTGTTGTGTATATATTATATATATATATGATCAAACCACAATAAGAAATGGGAAAACAAGACTAAGATCTTTCAACCGTAACAAGCGGTCTGACTCTGACGAAGACCGCTTGTTAAGGTTGAAAGATCTTAGTCTTGTTTTCCCATTTCTTATTGTGGTTTGATCATTGATTGTTGTTTCACGTGTTTATGTGAAATCTTTATATATATATATATATATATATATATATATATATATATTGTGTGTGTGTGTGTGTGTGTGTGTGTGTGTGTGTGTGTGTGTGTGTGTGTATGTGTTGTGTTTTTCCTCACAACAGTAACCCCGTTATGAGGGAGTATATTTAAGTTCACACGTATCACACAGGGTACAACGTGTGTATACAACAACAAAGTTATGTTGTTGTTGTTGTTGTTGTTGTTGTTGTGTGTGTGTGTGTGTGTATGTGTATGTGTATGTGTTGTGTTTTTCCTCACAACAGTAACCCCGTTATGAGGGAGTATATTTAAGTTCACACGTATCACACAGGGTACAACGTGTGTATACAACAACAAAGTTATGTTGTTGTTGTTGTTGTGTGTGTGTGTGTGTGTGTATGTGTATGTGTATGTGTTGTGTTTTTCCTCACAACAGTAACCCCGTTATGAGGGAGTATATTTAAGTTCACACGTATCACACAGGGTACAACGTGTGTATACAACAACAAAGTTATGTTGTTGTGTGTGTGTGTGTGTGTGTGTGTGTTGTGTGTGTGTGTGTGTGTGTGTGTGTGTGTGTTGTGTGTATGCCATGTATGTGGTTGGTTGAATGGGTGGATGAGTGGGTTAATTCAAAAGCTTGTGGGCATGCTATAGATCTCATCGTTTGATGGATCATAATTCATATAGTACCCAAAAGTGGGCTCTATAATATAGATGTTTCATACTATTTTAGGGCAATATCGCATCATAAAAAAATCTTCCTTTTCTTTGCTAAAATGTCATTTTAAACATTTTTTTTCTAAACTATTAACCCTGACATGTTAACATTTTGAAACTAGTATAACGCTAAAAGCAGTATAAACTGGAAAACATTAATGCATTTTAAAGTAACTGTAAAGGTATGTTTTTCATGAATATAATTTTTTCAATAACGTAAAACATTCCTTTATGATTGACACGATACCGGACACACCGATTAACATAGACACCTCAAACATGCAGCCCGCAAACAGTGGAATTTTTACTAACTAAATTCATAAAAACCCACTGGTTCGTTTACTGACTGATACTATGGTCACAGAAATTAATTACAGACCTGGATAAGAAGTGGATTATAAAAAACACTAAATTTTATTTTTCTTTTTTTCGTTACTGTTTCCGCTCGATTGAGTAACTTTTACAAATAAAGCTGTTATTATATTTTTTATTTCAGCCTACCTTTTATCATGGTCATAAAGCGGCTCTCGGGTTACTCCAAAAGTCTTTATTCGTCCTTCAGGTATTTTAAGTTTGAGACTCCCGGTTTAACAGATCACAATGAAATTATACTCATAAATAATTTCTTTCACAAAATAAGCTGAATACATTTTCTTTGAAACTACATTAATGGAGAATTAATTTAAGGCGCATTTTATTATTATAATAATATTTTATTAAACCTCAACAGCTAACCAAAGAAGAATGAAATTTCGTAACAAATATTTACGTTAAATTGGTATGCTATAAAAAAATTTTCAAAAAATTTTGACTGCAGCCAAAGTTGAACTTGAGACTGAAAGCTCTAGAAATTGAAAACTTATCTTGGAACAAGAAATAACATGTTATACTAGTTCGATTTGTTTGCATTAACTTGGGGATTTGTCATCAGAATAAACCAAACAGAATTTCTATTTAAAAGTTTAATAAAAGAAATTATAATAAATTTTAATGGGTTAATGTGATATTCAAGAAGATTAATGTCTGAACTCTGTAAATGCAAACACAAGTCATGTAAATTTTGTTTTTCCACCCTGTGATAGATAGTTGTCTAAAAAAAGTATAATCAATTCACAAGCTATACTATTAAAAAGTGCTATAGGTGGATATGCAGTTCTGGTGTGTTTAAGATCCTTATTGTTTTTAGGTGATACTAAAACATGGGAATAGAAGTATTTCGGTCTATATGACGAAACACCTACTAAAAGTTTATAAATTCTATATATTTTATCACAGCTTGGGATGAAATTCTGCTCGAATTGAGTTACATTTAAAAAACGGTAGTTTTGCTCTTTGTAAAAATGTATTTTTTAATCAATTGTATATTTTAAGATTATACATTCAATATTTAATATTTAATGAACAATATTTAATTCATGTGATCATTAAACCATGAAATCTAATGGAATAATTTAAATAGTAAGCTAACAAGTTTTCAGAATGTGCGAAGCGTTAAAAAAATCATGCCTTCAAGAACTTCCGAGTGGAAATGAACTTTGAAACTACCAAAAGTTTGTAGTTGGCAATTAAACTTGACCATCTCGTTCAATCTTGTTCCTTTTCAGAAAGTAACATGAACTAGAACTCATGAATTAATTAATACTACATTATTTCAAAAACCGCTACAAGTAATCAAAATAAAAGGAAAAAATATACTTTTCCTCAATTTTCTCATTCATGTGTTGTTAATTAGTACAATTACTGAACCAAAGAAGAAAGCATTTCAAATAATTTAATTTAATTAAGAATTTTGATAAGAATTGATTAAGAAACATCATATATTTCGTTTTTAATTGCAATAATTAATTTATTTTGATCATCAAATCTATGTTGATAGCTGCCAACATCCATAAACATGATGAATACACCGTTGGCCACTAGGTCACGCAAGTTAAGCAAAATTAGGAGAAGGTTATACTTGGATGAGCCAGTCCAGTGATACTGGAACGTGGTCATGCACCCTCGTCCCTCGCCTAGCTAAAAAGGCGTAAACCACACAAAAACCGAGAGCTGAATAAAACAATGAAGATCTATTATCCGAAAATTGCCTCTAATCTATAATGTAAAAGAAAAAGAAGGGCAAACATTTTTTTTTATATAATTAAAATAATAAGTCGTTTTACATTGTTAATGATTCTGTGACTAATTTTGCTTTCTTTTTCATTTTACTCGCTTTTATTATAAATTGAAAAAAAAAATGTATTACTTAATCACAAGGAAAGACTGATATATAATTTTTTTTTTTTTAGCTTTTATAAAGATTGGACAATCAGTCTTATTAATGGTTAGACAAGGCAGACAAGAAAAGTTTTGAGCTCCAGGGCAAAAGAAAACTTAACCTCCCTCCTCCAGTTCTCAAAATAATAGAAAAAACTTTGAGTTCACTCTGACAACTTGACTGATTTTTTTCAATCAGAAGAGTTTTCTTTAGCTACTGGTTTAAAAAAATGTCTATCTTACTTTTGTCTTCAGGTTAACTATCAGCAATTTTCTAATGCCTAGACAGATAATCTTACTATTTAGTGTGTCTCCGGATGTTCTGAGTATATTAGATTGGTTAACTGAAACCCCTTTTAGTTAGGAACACTTGCTTCATTTGATTCTTCTTCAAGAGGGCTAAATGATTCATTATTGAAATTTATTAAAATAATACTTTAGCTATGATGGAACCAAAAAGATGTTTACTCTGTGACGTAGATGGTGTAGTTATATATATACACACGTAACCCCTGTTGGTTTCATGCCAACTAATACAATTACCCAACTTACAATAACCTAACTAATGACTTTAAATATTTTTCATTTTTCTGTTTGCATTTTATTTTTTTCATTTCTTATTTCTTTATTTTTACACTATTTATTTTCTATTGCTTTACACTACTGTTAATATTGCATCAACCAAGTATTACAATATACGGACACATTTTAGGCTATACATCAGTGTTCTTGTTTTGGCTGACTTCCCACAGGAGCCAATATTGCTCTATACGTAAATCTACTTGAACAACTTCTTTACTTGTTACTACTTTCTTTCCCGGTGTTCATAAATTGAAATATCTTCTCAATGAAATCTTCTCTCTTCTTTCCTCCTGTTCGAAAAACTTTCTTTTTCAGAAAGTATAACAATGTGGGGAACTATTTTTTACATAGGAAGTTAAACTGTACATTGATAAATGATTGATCCTGTACTCTCTCAAAAACTGCAACAAGAGACCAAATTGAAAGGAAAAAATACATTTTTCTTTTAAATATGGAGTACTGTATAGATAAAGGAAAACATATTTATAATTACACTGTATATTTATATTAAATATATAGTCAGGCTATAATATATGGAGGTATAAAGCCGTGGAAAGGACGTGTTTGCCTCACATGCCCTATTATTAATCCTAAACCATCATTCTCTGACGATAATAATAACTATACAATAGCCTGGCAGGAACTGTGTTTACTGACTGGAGTGTAACCTGAGTGGTGCTTTCTATAAATTGTGTTTACACACTGGAGTATAACATGAGTGGTGCCTTATACGTAGGTCTACTATATTAATCACAGTTGAAACTGTCTGGAGTGTAACCTGAGAGGTATCTCTTCCATAGTGGTCACAGCTGGTACTGCTTTTACCGACTGGAAGTGTAACTTGCTTGATGCTTTTTATGTTGTTCTTCTATATTTGTCACAGTTAGAACAGTGTTTACCAACAGGAGTGTGACCTGAGTATATCTCGTACATCTATTCCAATCGGACCTGTGTTTACCGACTAAAGAGCACTTTTCACGATGTTCTTCTGAATATTCTTTCAAATTTCTCAAAAAAATCAATTCTTTCGTGTCTTCTTATTTTATCGAATGGCTCTTGCTCTTCATATGTTGGAACTCAGCGTTCGACTTCTCTAGTCTTCCTATGTTGTATTTATGCTACTTAATCTTTCCTATCTGTTCTATGTTGTTGAACAACATATTATGAACATAACATTTTCTAGTTGTATTTGAATTTGGTAATTCATAAGTATTATTATTAAAATTTTGTATGACAATGGGAAACTGTTTTTCTTCTGTCTTGAGCGACATGTATCTGTAATCCATTGAAGTTAAATTTTATTCTGACATATTTACTAACAATTAAAAAATTGTTTGCTACCTATGTGTGTGTCATCTTGTGTGTCTAGCCTGATAGTAAATGCATGACCAATTCTTTGGATAATTTGAATCGTCGTGTCATTCCATTTAGTTCACACTGGATGGTCAAATTAGTAACAGTCGCATTTTCTTTATCTATATTTATACCGGACTGGTTATGAACTTAGAAATAATCCATACAGAAAACACTCTAATGTTTCTTGCTTTGTATATTTATTTTCTGGCCATCCAAGAAAAAACTGGCTGTATTTAGAGGTGACTTCTAAATTATGCCGTGAAGAATTCTTTCAGGTTGTAATAGACCATACATTAATATTGCTACAGAATTCAAATCTCCAAGGATATTTATAGAAAGTATTATGAAAGAAATAAAATAGTTATTGAGAAATAAACATGATAAAGTACTGTTCACTGAAGGAATTTATTGGTTATTCCTTTCAACCATTCATAAAGGATATCCAAATTTATTTTAAAAAACTTTATATTTCAGTAGTCTTCAGCAGTAAGGAAATTTTTTTTAAATAAACTTGTAGACAATTCCATTAAAAGTTAAATTTTGTCTGTAAGATTCTGTATGAGGATTGTGGTTCAACGTGTGTACTACAGAAAGGGAAAGGTCTCTCATGTGGATTAAGCAGCATATATATATTACATACGAAGACATAAGAAGTCAAGGATTTATTCCAACAAAACAACGGGAAGGGCCATTGGATAAATGTGAATGAGCTAACGAATTTATTTTCATGTCTTTGAATAATCAGAGGGACATTGTGGAAAGTGCTATTATTAAAAATAATTTTAAACCCCATATAAATGGCTACCAGGGTCTCTTTAAGTTAGATGAATTTTTAATTACAATTTTGTTAAACAAATTATAACCATCAGTAATTTTGAATGGATTTATGTAAATACGGCCTTTAATTACCTTAGTATCGTATGCGGTTTTTTACTTATTTGTTTTGTTTGTTTTTTTTTCTCTTGTAAACTGTTATTTTCTTATTGATTTTTCATTCATGTTTTCCTCAGTGCCTTAATTTCAGTGTTACCTCTTCCTTGTAACCTAATTGTTATAGATGTTTTTTACCTTTCTTTGTGACCTTTTTGGTTCTTTGACATTGCTAGTGTGTTCATCACTGATAGCATAAAAAAGGCTTAAGAGCACTTGCTTCGTTTTCTTTATTTTCCTTTTTTTTTCGTTATATATATATATATATATATATATATATATATATATATATATATATATTACGTCGTGATACTTCTACTGTCTTTCAAGGTTGTATTGTGTAATAATACAATGGTTCATTCTTGCCTCACATTTTCTAAACTGCAGCATTTATGTATTTTTTTTATTTCTTAATGTATTTATCTAAGCCAGTTCTTAAGATGGAAGAATGTAGGTGGAGTGATAACTAATTACATTGGTAATGCGTCTCATAACATTTATAGTAACCTTGCATTCCCGCTCAGAATGCTGGACCCTCAATAACGAGTGCCCGTTACTAACAGTCAGAACACTAAAAGAAACTCTAAAAAGCTATAGAGTTTCTAAAATAAAATAAAATGATATTCAGCCTCTTGAATATAGACTGACCCAATACCAGTGACCCACAGATAATGAACATATGTTGTAGAATAATTTATTGATACTCTCATTCTTGTAACGTTATTGAGTAAAATAGAAGAAAAAAAGTTTCATTTGCATTTCACACTATGAATTACAATATTTTAACAACTAGTAATGAAGTTGATAGATGTTGAATAGGACCCCAAAGCATTGATAGAGATTTTTATTTTTATTATTATTATTATTATTTGAGGGTGACTATAGCACTGCGTCTTAAAAAAACTATTTTACTTCCCCCTTCTGTACTAAAGTACTGCAACAGTTAGCATCAACCCCTCCAAGTAGCTCAGCATTTTTGCTGGGTCCAGCGGCAAAAGTTTTTCCATGGTTCTGTTGAGTGTCTCGAAGCATTTACCTCTGTGCAGCAAAGTTACCTGACAGCCAGCCAGCAGATGCAACGGTGTTTCTTCCTCTTCTTTACAGAATCTGTACAAACCATCATTGATAATATTCATTCAGGCTGCCTAAGTTTTGGCACAAAGTGACTTCCTTTCTCCTTCTTCGGATCCTTTGGTGTACTTGTGGGAACTACTCTCACTAGTTAGCGCTTTTACTCCCTCTGCGCTTCCGGAAGATGGTCTCTGGACTTATTTCTTCTTAGTATCATACAGGGAGAAATCTCTGAAGTTCTGTTGGCGGTATTTTGTCCGCTCCGGCAGAGCACCGCACACCGGACTAAGGCTATTTACTGATTCCCTTGAGGTTCCGTTCGTAATACAGTAATCCCTGTATCATCCAACCTCCTTCAGTACGGATCGCATAACGCCTTGGATTAGGGCTGGGATAAGAAAAGAGGATTTGGGAAGTTGGAAGGATTGTGAAAAGAAGTCAGGCCCAGCCCCTTGCCATCTTACCCTCCTCTTTGGTTTGTCCCTGATACAGCAGGTTAACAGGGTAGCCTCGCGAAGGCCGAAAGTCGGAGTTGAGTGCTAGAGGCTACTAGAGGCGCATGATCACTCCATTACTACCCCTTGATAGGGATAGTCTAAACATCAGCGAATCCTTAGAACTAAGAAACTAATGCGTATCTAAGTAAACAGCTGGGCAGGAATCGGTCTACAGCCTTACATCAAACTCCATAACAAACAAACACTGTAATTAATTCAGTAAAGCAAAGTTTATATTCAATGACTTATTTAAATTTGCTATTCCACTGTTACCTAAAATATTTTATTGTAAGAATGCTATATTTAAATATAATAGTTATACAGTTTAATTTTAAAAGTGACGGGAAAAATAATTGTAACACAAAAACTTTTCATTTGAAAACTTACGTACATTTTGTTTATATATTCTTTTACCTCCTTGGATTTAAAATCGGGGGAAAAGCAAATTTTGAAACTTTTTTGTGATAAGTTTACGCCATCACACCTTTGAAGGCAAGTGCTGTACGCCTTATTGAAACTAATCCCTTACATGCGTAGAAATTTTGCTAAACTTATTTTCTTTTTCAAAGATATTTATTTTTTTTTAAAGTAGCTTCAGGAAAATTTAAAAAATATAAACAAGACAAAGACATTTAACTTGATTTTATTGTGAAAAAAAATTATTTCTGCAAAGCAAAATATGCATAGCTTTTAAGTTCATGAATTGAATACATTTTAGCTGATTATTGGTTAATGTGTTTAAAAGTATAAGTATAATTAATCATAAAGGTGTAATATGTTTAAGATCAAACTTGTTATCCAATCAAATTGATTGGATTGAATTGATTTATCTGAATGGGTTGAACGAACCATTTTGAAATTTGACAGACCAGTTTTTATTGTATCATTGAAGATTTGATTACTAATTTAGAATACAATTTCGTATTATCATAAAAGAACATTAGCTATTTTTGTCTTAGAGTATAGTTAAGGACTTTTGCTTGTCTGTCCTAGCGATTTTCTCATTCCGATCGAAAAACACGTTTTGTAACATTTTTTATATCACTACCATGAAATATTAAAAGTTTGAAAAGTTAAATAATTATTCAGAAATTATACTTGAATCTAGTTGATTAAGCTTTCCACTACATATAACCCATACCTTTTGTTACAGACATTAACATTTTTTTATTATTATTTAGAAACTCAGAAATTAAACCACTATATATATATATATATATATATATATATATATATGTATATACCTTAAGATATATAAGGTATCTTATATCTAATGTGTTCATTAGAAATATATATATATATATATATCAAAATTATATATATATATATATATATATTATATATATATATATATATATATAATATATATTTAGTTGTTATCAGCTTTTAATTTTATTTTAGTTAAATGTTTTCATTTTTTCATTTTTATTTGGCTTGTATCTCTTTATCTTCCCTGTCTACCTTTCCTCCGAAAGTTGGCTACCCTGTTTGAGTGCTTCAGTTCGAACGCCAAGTCAGTCGTTATCAGCCTTTGGAGCGATTCACTTCTTTTCCTGAAGAAGAGGACATCGAAATATAGTAGTGAGTTCAGTGATTTCCTTTCTATGTGTTCTTTTTAAATTCTAGTTTATATATATATATAATATATATATATATATATATATTTCACTTAATTAAACGAAACACGATCCAAACTGGACACAATACGAGTTCAAAATTCAAAAAGAGTAACACACAGAGTAAGGAAACACACTTACATACTCAAATTTTCGGTGTCAGTGTCTCTCAATATACTGCCTTTGAGAATTTGTTCAATAGAAGATTTTCTATTAGCTGCTTAATATACCAAATTTTACTATAAAGATGCAATTTATAATATCTCTTTTTAATTCTACGATTTAATGAACTGAAAGCTATTATTATCAGTTTGATTAAGGTAGTGTTAAAACTAAGACTACACGTTGTTAATTCTTTTAAAATAATTGCATATGAAGAAATTTTTAAACACGCTACCTCAACAAATTTGTTTAAAGTCTTTAGTCTGCTGAAAATAAGGCAATATAATACATTTGTATTATATCTTTCCTACACGTAATCTTAAAATTAAAAAAGAATAACTATGTCTTTATGACAACAACTGTATCGTATTTAATCAAATCGTAAGACGATTCTTGTTTTATAAGAAAAGAATTAATATAAAAATGTTAATACCGCTCACAAAAAAATTTTATGCCAGTGGTAACTGAGTAAAGTAAAGGCAGTTTGGTATTTACGAGATAATCAATCGTAATTTGGTAAATTACGAGATAATCAATGCATTATAAAACTATACAGTTAATGATATACAAAAGATGCGTAATTACTGCATTGACTTTAAGATACCATTAGTTATAGGACGCTCACAAAATTCAAAAAGTCACTCAGACAGGATAAAACGTTATGTAATTATAAAGAACGGTACATTACAATCAATTATGACACGAAAACTGTAAAAAGGAAAGTGCTCTAGAAACAAATCTTTTATGCTTTTACAATCATTTTTAATTTTCTCTTCCAATAAATTGAAATATAGAAAACAGATTAAACTTTATGCTAAACTCGTTCTAGTTCAAGTGGTATCAAAATTGATTGAAATATTCTACCACAAATGTATTAAACAAATCTATTTTCACTGCTGTTTCAATGTTGATGATCGTTTTTGTGGTTGCCTCCAATTTTTTAGCAATTCTGCTTTGAGCTGATGGAAAAAATGTCGTCAGAGATGAAACAGCTGTGAAATACAACGCCACGTGTTTAAAAGACGGTTTGTTGTCATCATACACTAAAATATATTAAAGAATATATATTCCATTTATATGGATTTAGTTCAATAATCAATACAAAGAATCACAAAAAATATAACATGCTATAACTAGACTTCACTAACTGCATCCACATAAAAAGTTCGATTTATCTAAGAGTCGTATATTTAGCAAGTATTTACTTTTCTCCACGAATTACCCAACTTTACCCTTTACAGCTCTTATATCTCTGTTATTCTTCTCTATCTTCTTCAAACTTTCAAGAAATAACTACTTCATAACTTAGACATTATTACCAACATAACAACTTTTACTTTCTTTTTCGCAAAAGACAATTATTTATTTTCCTAGAAAAAAATACTTTAGTGGAAGAGCAATATTTATTTCTGTTAAGTTATTACAAATGATATAAAAAAAATAAATTTTTCAATATTTTATTAAAAAATGTTGTTAACCTAATTTTTTTACAACTGAAAACTGGAAAGAAAATGAAGGCTTCCTTTTCTTTCATCTTTTACGGATCATATGGAGTAATTATTGGCTTCAATTAAGACTGAAACGAGCACACATATTTTGAGTTATAGTATTGCGTAGAATGTAAACAGTTTTAAATTAAAAAAATCGACTAGGCGTTGGTAACCACGGCCACGCTAGATTTTTCCCGAAGTCTGAAATTATATGTCGCTTGTAAAATACAGTGACAAAAACATGAAATTGATAAAAGTTTTGATAATATTAATTTTTATATGTTTTACCATAAATATACATTTGAAATAATGTAAGTGGGAGAATTGTTTTAAATTTTAGAACAAAAAAGTTTGTTAGGTTAAAAGAAGAAGCTTGTTAATTCGCAGCAGAATCATAATTTAGCTTGATAAAAGTGATTTTTTTTTTGTCCGGATAAGGTGGAGTTTTTGTCAGACTTGTGAGAGTTTATGTTCAGTCTTGATTCTTTGACCTATATCCTTTGAAGATTTCATCCTCTTAAATGACATTTTCCTTCTTCCACCAAGAGAAATCGTTCGCTATTTTGTTTTCATGACAGGCTCATATAAGGATAAATTTCCAGTTGCTAATTAATTTCAAAACATGTTTAAAAAAAAGTATAGGTAAAATACCAGTTAGTTATCAAATCTGATTAATTACTTAGGTTGCAGTGGCAGTTCCACAAGGGAACACACGTAGGCCAAGCATTGGCCCTTTGTGATACCACACAATGAAGATTGATTCTACAGTGGGAGTCCTAAATTTTGCCTAACTCAAATGTATTTAGAGTAGGGATCTTTAACGAGTACCTGACATCGTACAGGCTCGGGACCAACAGTTTAACGTCCTTCTCCGAAAGACGACGTGTTCAGATTTATTCACCTCCCGCGTAAATAAATCGAGGGCCAGATGGGGATCGAACCCTGGTCCTATCAGTTCAGAGGCGAGCACGTAACCACTGAGCTGGCCTGACCCCCTGATTGATTACTTATTTTTTGAAAATGAAAACTGAATTAATACAAATTGAAATGGAAATAATTTCTTGTCTCAATGAATTTTACCCGTAGTCTTAATCCAAGTAATGGTTAACACTGCAATTAACCCAAAAAATTCAAAGTATATGAACCGTCTAATAGAATAGCTCTAAAGTAAATCGGAACTCAGTAAATTTTTGAAGTTCAATGAAATTGTCAAATACCCATATACCCGTTTTACGAGTATTTAAACCCTTTTTCAGAGGTTTTTTTATTTTTATTTTTTTATTATATTACAAGTACCCTTAAAATGGTAACAAGTAATACTGATTCATGATACATAAAAGATTTAATAAAATTTTGCTATTACTTTAAACCTTCTTTCAAATCGTCCATTAGTCTTTATTAAAAAAAAATAATACATTGTAACACTTACGTGTTACAACACATAATTATTACAAATGCAAGATTACAATTCAAAAGGAAAAATAAGGGTGTTAAATATTCCAGTTCTAAAAAATGAACAAGATTATTTACTGAAATGTTTCCTACTTAACACATAAATACTACGAACGTAATTTTGTAATTAAAAAGATAGAGTGAGAGTAATTATAGTAGTATTTTTCTCTTACTCCCATATTTATGTATACTCCCACATTTATAGATACTCCCAGATTCTTAGTCCATTTCATATTTGTTTATGATGAGAGTATGGCCAATTTTTGATTCGATATCTATTTAAAATCTGAAAATTTGACTTGTATAGTGAGTATAGTAAGCCAACAGTTTGAACTCAACAATGAAACCAATTGGTACTATAAACTACAACATTTTATTAAATCATACTCCATATACATAGATTGTTTTGATCACTTGCAACTATTCTTGCCAGTTATCATTTCTTGACGAGTAGATCTCTAGGCCAAAATCTTTTCAGCCTTCTAATTGTTTGGTAGGAATCTGGTGGGATGATAATTTCTGAATAAAACGGTTTAGATTGGTGGGTAAAGATTCATGAAATTTGCAGTATCGGGATTGGATTTCTTGATAGATAAAAGGGATTTTCAGATCATTATGAATAGGATCGTTAGAAATATAAAATAGAGCTTATACAATAAACAGAGGCTTGGAACAAAAAAACTATATATTATAATTTGTTTTTTGATAATTTAAACACTTGTCAATAAACAAATATACACGGTAAACAAAAGTGGATTATCAGAATAGATGTATACTAATAAAGAAATAATTTAGTGACAGCATTAGATCCTACAGAAGTAAGAAATATTTAATAAGAAAATCTATGTACTTTTATATTACTTGAGGACTACTATATTAACTGTGTTAAACCTTCCATTAAACTATTGTTATTATAGTCTAAAATATGAATTAAAATATCACTGCAATCTGGTGGAAATATCAAGAAACAGCTTATTATTGTTGATGCAAGTTGTGCTTTTTACAAACATGTTTTACAGTAAGTTATATTAATTCTAATCTATTACAAGTCCAATTAGTGCACCTGAGAAAACAATATTCAATCATATATCTTTTCTATAATTTATTGACGTCAGACCTTTCTAATATATAATAGTCTAAAGATATTCTTGGTTCATCTTGCTATTTATCTACAATAATGATGTTCTGAATCTTAAAACTGAACCTTTTAATCAATTTGAGATAGGCAGAGGCTATTGAAATTCTTTCACTTGTTCTTATTGAATAATGGTGGTAGTAATCTCTCTTCCAAAAATCAGTTCGTCTCTCCACAGTATCTTTCATTACAATCTTTCCATTTTATAATGTAAATCAAATTGATTTATTACTACTTAGGTATTTTTCTCTTTAAGTTATAAAACAACAATTTAACTCTTCTTTTATTAGAGAATGTTAAGATAACTTTAGTCACAAATCGTTGAACAGTTTTTTTTAATTATCTGTCATAAACCCTGAATAAATAGAGATTTAAAATAAATTTTATTTTGAACATAGATATTTATTATTTCTACTGGAATTTTGTAGTTGCCACCATGAATGTCTAGGACTATAACCAATTGAATTATTTGGTTGACCATTCTTTTGAAATAATAATCTTATCTTTTTCTTATTGTTATTTAAGAAACATTAACTACTAACTTCAATCACTTATTTCATTAAATTAAATTAGGTTTAGCATTAGGATTAATAATTGAAATTCTTCCACAACTAGTAGGGCTTGCATACCATTCTATCAAGGTACTTCCATGTTAGTCTATGGAAAATTTCCATATTTTGTAATTTCACATGAAAACATTAGACGATTATGAAAAGACCTAAACATATTTTACGCATGCTGTTTTTCTCATGTTTGAATAATCAAAAATAGGTCATCTACATATTGTTAACAAATTGTACATTAAATAAAATAATAGAAGTGAAAAGTTTCTTGGACATTCCAAAGTGTGTTATAAACTTATTTCATTACTGGTTCTAGAGCATTCTACATAGAATTAAAGTGGCTATTGGCATGTATGGCGATGGGAAGATGGGAGTGGTTGTTGACTGAAGCTCTGTGATTGTTCATACGGAGACTAAGCTTAGCCTTTAATGAGTGCTACAGGCTACAGATTCTGCGACAAATCCCCCCTGACTGCAAATATCTCACTCTACGAGCCTCCGAAGAAGCCCATATTTGGTTAAGTGCGCGCAGTGCACCTGGCCTTAATCATAAGAGATAATGTTTAACAAGTCTTTTGTCTTTTCATTTCATTTTTCCCAAAAAAATAATCCACACAACCTGCAACTAACAGCCGTTATGATGTGTAACCTGCAAGTTTAATGTTTGTATATTACTTTAGTTCATTGCAGTTTTATAGCCTTAATGTTAATTTTATCCTGATGATGGTGAACGATCACTGAAACATGTCGACAGTTAATAATAAAGCAATTGAAAAAACCTTCGGTGGACCCCATTATGCATTGAAGAATCTTGAACTTAGAAAGTGTTTTCGAAGACCCGAGAAAATTAAAAAGCAACATGTGAAGAACAATGCGGACATATCTTTTTTAAATGTATATATATATATATTTTCTCAGTCTATTATATAATAATTTATCCTACAACAACTATTTGTTACGGGTTGTTAAAATACTATAATAACAAGTACTAAATTGCTTTTTCATAACTTGGAAGACTAAACTAAGCCATTTTAGTCATTATGTATGTGTATACACCATCGAAATAGTTTATTGTGTATACTTAACTCTATGGGGACAATTTCATATATATTTACGATTCGTTACGATGAGATATTTCATTACATTTATAACAAAACTTTACCTTTTCCCCTTACTCAAATTTAGGCTTAATTTTTTTTCCCTCCGAAAGGAAACAAGTTCTCTCTTTCTCATGTTTCCTCTTTCTTAAAATCAGATTTTCTATTAAAATTCCAATTTGTCAAGAAATATATTTTGCAATTTTTATACCATATTTACATTTCTTTCTTTCAATTATTGTAATGCAGTTTCATTTTAAATTTTATTGAAAGCATGTTTTCAGTTTAGAAAGTTAAATAAAAGCAGTTTTCATATACATCATATACATTTTATCTTTCAATAAAAATGTATCGAATCTAACATTAGATACATTTTAAGAATAATTCTAATCTAAAAGATTTAAGTTATGACATAAAGTTCTATAAATAATAGGTAGTATATTTTAATTTAAAATGTGTTGCTTACTATTTTCATATAATAATTTATCAATTCACGTTTATATTTATTGTTTCTATATTAGATGTCATTTAACTTCAATTCCTAAAACAATCGAGTGGTTGTGGATAAGCATACATCAAGTAAAAAATATTTTTTTTTCCTTTAGTAATAGCTTTTAAAGTAAACATTTAAGTATAACCGGGTATGAGAGGTAAGTTTTTTATAGTGTTACTGTGAAGTTGATAGTGCCTGGAAAAAAAGTTGAAAGATTAAATTAAATTAAGTAAGGAGTTCCGTCAAGTGTACTTGCAGTTCTCTTCTTTAAACTTTGTTTTCAAATGTTCTTTTAAATCAAGTGTAAGAAATACTGAGCTCGTAAGTAGTATATTTTATTTCAAAATATCTATGATGCCAAAAACTTGATCATTTATAAATGATATCAAACAAGAAAATAAAAGTTCAAATTGGCAGTCTCCAACTTCTGGAGTCTACTGACATTTTTAGAACATCTAAAATGTTAATGTACTGGATAAAAATTTATGCAGTATAATCAAAAGATTATAATTATAGATGAAATTTTACTGTCAGTCTTGCTTTGCGTTCGGGGCAAAAAAAGTTGCATATGTGTTTACTTTACTATAAGTTAAATATATAGTACGAGTATGAAGAAAAAACTCGATGATTGAGATTTTAACTGGTTTACACGTGATGTAACTTGTAGGTCTGAATATATTTTTGAAGTTTCTTGTTCTTGCATAGTGTATATCTAAATTTGCGTAATGCATTACAGGTCACACTGTTTGATGGATCTTAATAAACTTAAATAGATATGTGTAGTTCTTTCTGTAGACAATACATAATACATCATAGGAAAGTTACTTTATAATACTTAATATCAAAAAAGATACAGTTTGACCTTCTAATTAGGTCATTTTAAGAAACTTTGAATTTTATTAGTCATATCATTGACATAAATCTCTATATATAAAGTTCGTCAATAAAATAAAACTGGCAATAAAATAAAGGCGTGGAGACAGAGTAGTCAAGAGGCTTGCGTGCTCGCTGATGACAATAGTGCAAATGAATTAAAAATAAATGTAACAAATATATAATAAACTACTACATTAGAGATTAAAAATGGATAATTTTGGAAATAAACTTGAAAACAACTGTCAGATAAAATACGTAAATAAATACGCATAAATTAGGTAAATAAATCTAATATTTCAATTTACAAGTTTGTTTGTTTGTTCAGCCATTTTCCGTGGTGATAGAGACCTGAAATTAAATATATATTATTTATTACCTGAATAATATTAAATAAAAGAAAATTATGGCTATATTCCCAAAATTGTAGCCAGGGTAACAAGTGTATTGCGTGCTCGCCAATGACAGTAGTGCAAATGTATTATATATAAATGTAACAAAAAAAATTAATTTAAAATTTGCGAAATATAAACACTGACAATAAAATAAAGGTATGGAGACAAAGTAGCCCAGAGGCTTGCGTGCTCGCTGATGACAATAGTGCAAATGAATTAAAAATAATTCATATCATACATAATAAATACTCGTATATAATAAACTACTACATTAGAGATTAAAAATGAATAATTTTGGAAACAAACTTCAATATAACCGTCAAATAAAATACGTAAGTAAATACGCATAAAATAGTTAAATAAATTGAATATTTCAATTTACAAGTTTTGTTTGTTTTAAATATATTTCATTGTGTATATGCTTGAATTGATGTTTTATTTATTTGTATGATAAAATATATGATTTTTTTACTTTAAAAAAAATAAAATAAATAAAAATAAAATGATTTTGATTTTGCTAAATATACTTACTGTGTATTATCTTGAATCACGTTAAGAATACTACATCGAAAGCTTGGGCCGTATAAGAATCTGTTTCCGTGCCTTAATAACAAGAAACTAAAGTTAAAATTATCCCTCTCAATCATGTTCAGTGAATTATTTTCAATACCTATAGTATAATTTCTAAGTAACACGAAGGGTCACGGTTAGTCTAGTAAAGAATAAAATTAATAAGCTTTTAATGATAGAACTGTTTAGTTTGAGGAACACTTTATTCAAGATGAAAGTAAATAAACGACTTTAGTTTTTCAAAAAAAAAAAATATATATATATAAAACGTATCCATATTTGAGTCATTCTTAGGATAATAACTTATGACACAAACTACATAACAAATTTCCTATTTGTACAACCTTCCTCACTGTTAACTAACACTACTATAATTGCACTCCTACTGGTAACACTGGTCTTAATCTATTTGTCTTCATTATCTTCATTTGATCGTCTTTTATAATTTTCAAACTTCTAAAATATTTGAGATCACTATCTAAAGCTGCGAAACGTAAAAGAAACTCCAGATCTAATGACAGTTGTTGACTGAACAATACTGATATTTTCTACTATTCTATAATTTCTAATAACATTTTTTAATACCGCGTATTATCTCTGACTTTTTGTAAAGTACGTCTGATAGTTAGACTATAAAGTTCAGTAATTCAAATTTCATTTAATTTCTTCATTGCTTAAAGTTGAACAAATTGTTTTTAATTAATGTGTTAATTATATTTACAAAATATTTAGTAAAATGTATTAGCTAAATTAATATAAACAAGCAGGAATACCCGGCGTTGCTCGGGTCTAGAAGTTTTAAGTATAAAATATGAAATGATCGAAATGAAAATTGGGTTCAATATTATTTTATGCATTTTTGTCTTACGATTCTTCATTCATGATCTACAGTCCCTTGGACGTTTTTTAACATTTTTAGGAGAATAGTGATACCTAGGCTATGAAAGAAGCATCCTAGAGCAAAAAATCATTAAATAACATTGAGTTCGATTTTTATTTCCAACATTTCATATTTTATGCATTAAGGCCGTAGACGCCATATTTCTTGAGAAAAAATGTAAAAACTAAAAATTGGCAAATTTTTGAGGTTTTTGGGCCCTAGGGGGCCGGGGTTAAGCTGCCCCCCAGAGTTTAATAGCCTAAAACCACCCCAAGACCTATAGAAAGTGCCTTGCAAAAGAATTTTTGAAAAAGGTCCATTGTAGGCCGAATGCATAAGGTACAAACATACATACATAAATACAGAGCCACGAAGAGAATTTATATATAGATAGAGCTCGATTTTTATTTCCAACATTTCATATTTTATGCATTAAGGCCGTAGACGCCATATTTCTTGACAAAAAATGCAAAAACTCAAAATCAGCAAATTTTTGAGGTTTTTGGGCCCTAGGGGGCCTGGGTTAGGCTGCCCCCCAGAGTTTAATAACCTAAAACCTCCCCAAGACCTATAGAAAGTGCCTTGCAAAAGAATTTTTGAAAAAGGTTCATTGTAGGCCGAATACATAAGGTACAAACATACATACATACATACATACATACAGAGCCACGAAGAGGATTTATATATAGATGCAAGTATAATTGTTTGAAAATTATGATATGAAACTTATGAAAATTTGTTTGAGAATGTTGAACTTGTGACAAAAAATTAATTTTTGCAATTTATAATTGAAAAACTTTATTGTGAACTCATTACAAAGAATTATGAATCTAGGGCTAATTTAAAATGTTTGAAAATTATACTATGAAGTTTGTGACAAAAATCGTTTGAATATTAAAATGTGAAATTTGTGATGAAAAATGTTTAAAAATTATAATGTGAATGTTTAAAAATTATAATGTGAAATTTGTAACAAAAAATTAGAGATCATTCAAGAATTTCTGGTACTTGATTGTTTCCAATTGAACTAAGTGTGTGGAAATATTATCATAAAGATTAACCTACCTGCGGCCGCTATTATCAATTAAAGTCAAAATGTAAACAAACAGGTTATACAGCAAACCTTATCTATTATAATATTTTTGGGATATTACCTGAACCACAACTCTGATTTTCGATTTTTATTTCCAACATTTCATATTTTATGCATTAAGGCCGTACACGCCATATTTCTTGACAAAAAATGCAAAAACTCAAAATCGGCAAATTTTTGAGGTTTTTGGGCCCTAGGGGGCCTGGGTTAGGCTGCCCCCCAGAGTTTAATAGCCTAAAACCTCCCCAAGACCTATAGAAAGTGCCTTGCAAAAGAATTTTTGAAAAAGGTCCATTGTAGGCCGAATGCATAAGGTACAAACATACATACATACATACATACAGAGCCACGAAGAGAATTTATATATAGATTACTTAATTAATTTCTGGTTGTGAGCTTAGTTAGACTAAAGTTCAATTAGGAATACTGCAGTTTTTTATTATTAATGTTATTAGCGTTTTGTGCAGAAGAATATTAGAAGGGTTGACAGGTTGAATGAAGATATTTTTTGTTTCTGTTCTACTTACTTTATTCTTAATGAGTATCCTTTCACTTTTAAACGAAAAGCTTACAATCTGAAGGATATTGCTTGTTCATATTATGCTTCAATTATGCTGTCTATGCTTAGAGAAAGCAACAATGTGTAAGTCGTAGTTGTCAAGCGTGTCTTACAATTGACCCCAGTTCTTTCTTCACCTTCTGTTCAGTCAGTATCCCTACCTTTCCATAGTAATAACTTCTCCACTTCCTTCTACTGCTAGTGTAGACTCGATTTCACTCAGTGTGATGTTTTTTATGTTGTGCATATTCAACTAACCAGAACCTTCTTATGAATTAACATAAGACTTCTGTCAGTTCTTAGCTTCTTCCTATAAATATCACATCTTTAGAGATTTTGCCTCATTTGTAATTTCTATCATTTAATTATCATTTTTCACTGCCTAGCTGTTTAGTTTACATGACTTACAGATGTTCTATTTTAGAGTTGAATTCGACTTCTACTAACCAGGACTGTATCCAAATTGTTAAAAAGTAACGTGCTTGCTTTGGAGCTAGTGTACCTTCATACTCTAGAAAAGTCGTTATCCAGCAGGAACGTGCAGTCAGGGGAGGCAGGTGAGGCACAGCCTCCATTTTCTTTTTTGGAAAAGAAAAAAATGTAAAATAGTAAAATAGTTAGTAATAAATAGATAAAATGAGTTAGATGTTTATATTCATCCAATAAATTTCACTGTTAAGATATTTTCCATTCATTTCACCGGTTTTAGATTGTTTTTATTCAAAATCGCTGGATTTTCACATTTACTATTGAGATACTTAAAAGAAATGTGAGGTGAGGCTGACGCCTGTTGTGCCTCCCGATAGATCGCGTAGTGGCTGTTAACTGTGCTGGCATGCTCTGCAGTGATAACCGTATTTCTGTTTTTGCTGTATTAACTAAATTTTCCAATGTACAGTATCTTTTTGTTAGCAATGATATGTGTGTTAATACTTTCTTGTACTGAACGATCATAAAACTGCTGCGAATAGTCACCAAGTGAGGCACGCAGTTCTCCTACCACAGGGTAAGTGATTTAAAATTCACTGTGATGAAGTCAGTGCCTCACCTGCCATGTACCTCACCGCACGACACTGGTATCCAGTATGTTTTAAGTTGAAACCTATATGCATTCTAGATCACGAGGCTTAAGAACAAAAGTTTTTAATCTAGGACACAATGCAAACATGTCCCAGCACTTTCTGGGTAACTTACTAAAAAGCAAGATCAATCTTTTAATTTTTCATTTTTTTTTTAATTAGGTGCTAGTATTTTTCCACTTAATTTGACAGATTGACTTAATATTTAACAATTTACAGCAACTTTTCCACTCATAGTGAATCACTGGCATACTGGTTAAATAAGACTTGTACTATACTGCATATTTTTAAGCAGCATCGTTAGTATTTGGTTACCTATGAATTTAGGCAGAGGAACAAATTTCTAAAGTAGAGAGATTAGATTGAGTTTCGATGAAAAAGTAATAATTGTATTACTTTTGTGCTGCTGGCACAAAATTGTTTACGCAGAGGAACAAATTTCTAAAGTAGAGAAATTAGATTGAGTTTCGATGAAAAAGTAATAATTGTATTACTTTTGTGCTGCTGGCACAAAATTGTTTAGGCAGAGGAACAAATTTCTAAAGTAGACAGATTAGATTGAGTTTCGATGAAAAAGTAATAATTGTATTACTTTTGCGCTGCTGGCACAAAATTGTTTAGGCAGAGGAACAAATTTCTAAAGTAGACAGATTAGATTGAGTTTCGATGAAAAAGTAATAATTGTATTATTTTTGTGCTGCTGGCACAAAATTGTTTAGGCAGAGGAACAAATTTCTAAAGTAGAGAGATTAGATTGAGTTTCGATGAAAAAGTAATAATTGTATTACTTTTGTGCTGCTGGCACAAAATTGTTTAGGCAGAGGAACAAATTTCTAAAGTAGACAGATTAGATTGAGTTTCGATGAAAAAGTAATAATTGTATTACTTTTGTGCTGCTTGCACAAACATTGTTTAGGCAAAGGAACAAATTTCTAAAGTAGACAGATTAGATTGAGTTTCGATGAAAAATTATAACTTTCTGTCTCTACTGTATTCAGTAATTGAAGTAAAAACCTATTTTATTTCTAACTCAACCAATTTATTGACTTATAAATTGAATAATAATTAAGATAAGTTAACAAAAAAGAATAATAATTAAAATAATTCACCGTCAGGAGATAAAGATTGGTAGAATAAATAGAACTTGATTCTCTACTTATATTCTTATAAGTACTATTCAGTATTATTTGGTTGAGAATCCAAAACTGAATTCTCCAGGAGTTCCTAATCTAGATCAGCTGGTGCCAGCCATCCTTTTACTCTTAGCAGTTTTTAGGAAACAGATTTACTATTGTAGTATTAATTAATAATAAAATACAAAAAAGGTTTCTTAAAAATATTAGTATGAAAAGAATTTCTTTAATTCGAGGAGTAAAATTGAATGACATTTGTTTAAATTCAGTTTCTTTGAAGACACCTATCTGCTCTTCGTTAGAATGAATGATATTTAGAGAAGTAATCCAAGTAAAAAACTATCCTGTAGTGAAATATATTTTAATATAATATTAATTTGTAATGTTAATAATTATATTATTACTAAATATAATATTAAGTGCAATGTAATGAAAACAATATATACTTTATAAGTCTGTGTTTAAATATTGTAGTAGAATCAACTAATTAATGGTGTGATTTTAATAGTTAATAATATACTAATTAATTATAATAATAATAGTTAATTAATAGTTATCAATCATTTTCAAGGAATGTTACTTCCGAAACGAACAAATTTAAATTCTAAGATATGTAATTCTCTCTAAGAAGAGAATTAAACTATACTTTAATATCAATCAATTACAAAAATATTATTAAGAGTGAAATACAGTTTTAAATAACCATTTAGATACAATCACAGCACCCTTAGCCACTTAGAACACTATCATTTTCAACTTAATCCAGTCAAATTAATTTGAAGTCAAAACTGACTTCATAATAATTTTCTTAAGTAAAATTCAAACTGATTGCCGTAAATGATTTATATTTAATTATATAATTTATCTTTTCATTCATTATGTATAAAATTGAAAAACTTCTACCCAAACAACATTTTAATTACAGCTGCATCCAAGTATAAATCTAGATTTAATGAGCAAACACTAACAAAAATCTGTTAGTTAAAATCACATTATAAACCCATTTTGTAGAGTTGAAAGACAAAGAATTTTTCCAAAGATTCTGACTGTTTTAATCCTAATCTTACTTTTAGAATAGGATCAAATAGATTTTATCTAAAATCTAATCATATAATCATAAAACCGAAATCATCATATAAAATCTAAACCGAAATCATATAAAAAGAAATCAGTTTTTTTTGTGTACATCTACGTTATGTTTTTGTAACGTAGTTTTTAATATATATATTACGTATTATTAATATATTTGTTTAATTTAAACATAAAACAATAACAGAATTAAAGTAGAATCTTTAATATCATATTCACTTGAAAATTCAAGATATTATAACACTTGAATAATAATTGCTTGAATAATAACACTAAATATTCTGCATTTTTTGCTTTTTATTTCTAACACTTCTATTGGACAGATTATGAATTCTTCTATTTGAATTAAATCAATTTACAGTAATTATTGAACCAATCTATCAAAATATTATTTCATCACTAAATTTTCTTACAAAACTACCAGAAATATAAACCTGCTAAGAAGGAGATTTAAGAAAAACTGCTGTTTTTAATTTACAGAACTAATTATCACTACCACTAATAATTACTGTATAAAAATCGTTACTTTACTTATAGTTGAGTTAAATTCCATGTATTCATTTGAAAGTTTTAATTTTCTTTATTTTTATATTCTCAATAGATTATCTTCTGAGAAGTTTGTTTACTATGTGTTAAATATTCATTCATTTCGAATCAACGTTTTTAAGGATAGTTGAATTATAAGCAATTTATAAATTTTTAATTCATTTTTGTTTACTTCTCTTTAAATACAGTATATTTAAATGTACTATGAATTTAAATACGTTTATATATTATATATAGATAGGTTAATTATTGTACGTAACATTGATAAAAAAAATAAGACAATTATGTAATATATATATATAGTTCGTATGAGCATGTGTTCAACTCCGGTTTTTGATGTGTTCCAAAACCGGTCGGGAAAACTATAACATGATTGATGTGTAATTTGGTAATTTTAAGAATCTATCTAATAACGTATGTGGTTTAGCAATCTTTCAAATTTTTAATAGAACTCAAAATCAAAAGTCACATAGATTTTCCCCTATGATAAATCCTACTTAAAGATTAAATGATAAAAGTAATTTTTTATCATTTAAATAGAGATTAAAGTAATTTTTTATTGAAACATTCAGAACTAATTAAGAAACTTAGAAATTATCGATAATCAGTCTTTAGTGACTGCAGTAAATGTAATGTACTGAAACTTTTTTTCGAATGTAGTGAAACAGAAAATAAAAAATAAACCACCTCAGGTAAAATTCTACGTCAATTTATAATCATCCTGAATAGAATGGTTCTCATTAGATCATAAAAGCTGATAGTTACATGGGTGACACCACCTACTATTGTTACCTCTATCAAATCATAGTTAAGCACGCTCGCCCTCATATTGCACAAAAGAATTGAAGCATCTATGTGTAGGTGTTGGGAAAAATTAATATTTTCTGCTGTACACAATAAGGGACTAGGGAAGCCCAGAGACTTACTGGGGTTCAATACCCACTTTGCTTCTCGATTTATGTATGCAGGAGAATAAAAAAAAACTTAGGACGTCGTCCTTCGTAGAGGACGTTAAGCTGTCGGCCCGAGTCCAAAACGATGTGATCGCTACTCTAAAAACACCTGGGTTAGGCTAAATTTAGAACCCCAAATGTAGAATGTCTATTGTGTGGTATGGAAATTGCCAATATTTGGCCTATATGTGTTCTTACCGTGTTAAGCACAGCAGCCTAACGCAATGTACACGGTAATGTATATTTCTTCATAAGAGGCATATTAATGCAGGTTGGGTTTACTTCCTTATTTGGAATGGTTCAATTCATGTTTAACAGTTACTGCTGGTGTAACAGTTACCAACAGTAACAGTTTGTGTCTAAGACTCCTTCAAACTAGTCTATTTCGGAATACCCTTTTATTCCCATAAATAAGAAACTGGGAATTAACTGGTAGTGTATGTGGTACATTGTAACAATCATGTTTCGAGTTTTGTCAGATATTTATGTTTAGAAATATCTGGACTTATTTTTTATATTTTCATATTTTTGTATATTGGTACGGTAGGATACAGGATGCACTGTTTGACAAATCATAGACTTTTAAAACCAACTACTCCTTTATGGAAGAAGTATTCAATAATGTATTGGTAAAATTGTTGTTTTGGAAGTAAAAAGATATTTTATTACATTGAAGAAACCAATACTTTGTTTGTTTAACCGGTACTGATCACATAGGTTTCAACTATTAAATTCCAGATGACTATAACATATTATGAATTTTCGCCCTGAAAAGAGACAGTTTACATAAGGCTCAACGAATGACTATTAGAAAATAACATCACCTTTTGATTCTTAGGACATATATTTACTATGCACAATATAGTTGAAATCATTTCAATGTTTAACTCCTTTTTGCGGAATATATAATTTTAAAAGAAATATTATCAATCACTAAAATTAGGTGGCCACTAATTATCATGATTATATTCGAATTTCCATAAAATGTGTCACCCAGTTGTCACAAATGAATGGCCAATATATGCAACATTTTAATTTCTTGAGGCCGATTTTAAAATCCTCATTAGAGTAGTGTATTCCAGAAGTCAATATTGTTCTGAGAGTGAAATGCATTGCCTTCATTTTCACCATTATGCAGAATTATTCTAGTAAATAGTACCAATCAATAAATGAACTGATAATCTATTAGTTTGATCATTGGTTTGCTTATAGTAAACAATTGACTGACAACCCCTTTTTTTTCTACTGGTTTGATGTTGACGCTCGATTTGATATTTGCTTAGGTTCTGTGGGAGGAGAGTGGGGCGTGGCTGATGAAGCTCGAGCAGTCACCGAGTACCTCGGAGGAGCAAGGAGTCGAGAAGCAGCTCGAGAACTGCTACGCCACCGCTGGTTAGACCTACAAGAGACCCCCGGACAGCGCTTGCCTCCTGACCCGGCCTCCTACAGCGTTGTCGTCGTAGGCCGGCGTCTTGCCAACCCCTGCAACCCGACCACTTGCGATTTCTGGCCTCATTGTGCTCATCTCGACTATACACCAATCAAAACTTCTCAAAGTTATCCTGCTCAGAAAAGTCAAGATGTTAAGTCTCCAGTGAGAGTTAGCATTGAATCACCAGCCTCCTCATCAAGCTCGAGTGACTTGTGGATGGGTGCAGGATCACTTAGAGGAAGTCCTCGAGTTGAAGCTAGGTCGAGACCAGGGTCTGCTCCCGCAGAACAGCCTCGTCTCGTGAGGCCACCACCACAGCAACGCAGTCTCTCTTTGCCTAAGTGGTTCCAGCCCACCAGAGAACACCATACACTTCCCAGTTCTCACCGTCCCCCTAGACCAGCTAACCAACAGTCCAGGTAACTTACCTCACTTAACGTACCATCCAACCACGACACCATTGCAATAGCGCTAATCTCTTTTTATGTCATAATATTCATACTTCTGGATTAAGCAGAAATGAACTATTCATTACGTGGATTGGAACAATATGAATAGTAGAATTACATAATTAAATAAAATTAAGTTAAAACTGAATCACAAGAAAACAGTTTTAATATTATAACTGTTATTTACAATTCAGCATTCAAATTAATTTAACAAAAGAGATAATCGAGCTAGTATTCCAGTCTAAGAAGGCTATGTAACAAATGAAAGAGTTTTTGAATACTTATAATTCTGGTAAATTACTTACAATATCGTTTGATTATTATAAAACCATAAATTGTCATTATTGTGATAATAATCTCAAGTTTAACACTATGATTACTTATATATTAATTCTTAGCGTGAATAGATTTCTCCTGTCCTGTCTGAGGCTA
The DNA here is from genome assembly GCA_026182355.1 of Hermatobates lingyangjiaoensis. NCBI lineage: Eukaryota > Metazoa > Arthropoda > Insecta > Hemiptera > Hermatobatidae > Hermatobates > Hermatobates lingyangjiaoensis. Next base: position 2,426,352 of record JAPFBL010000074.1, on the reverse strand, counting down.
AAATAGTACGTGATTTAGTCAATAAGCTTCAGTTCTGATTTATAAGACAGATCCAGGTCTTATTTCGAAGTGGTAAATCCAACAGGTCTGATAAATCCTCGATTAGAGGCTTGATTTTATAAATGAGTGGGAAGCCGTTTTCTATAATCGGTTGAACTACCTCTGGGGCATCAACTGCTTAAATCTCAGTCAGTAATCCGCTCTGACACCTGACTGTCAGATGGAGTTAGTTGATATTTCGCAGCAGGATATCACTTCAACATTAGCTTCATTGTTTAATGCCTATCGGTTAACTATACGATGGGATAAATTTAATACATTATCATATTTTTTATTACCTTAAGAAATGTAATTAATTAAAAAAAATTATTAACTTATTTAAAAAAGTACACATTTTTTGGAATCTCTTTTATAATAGCAAATCAACACCTAAATAATCCGACTTCCAAGGTTACAAGTTTAAACAAGGGCTATAACCTGTACTGATTTCATTTTACTTTACTATAAGTAAAGTATAGTGATCGTGAAAAAATTCGATCTCGAGATTTTGACGGAATTACATGTTTTGAGGTCCCAGAAGTCGTTTATGAAGTTTTTGCGATGATGTCTGTGTGTGTGTGGGTGGGTGGGTGGGTGGGTGGGTGAGTGTGTTAGCATTGCTTGTTACCACGCTACGGTCCAGAATCTTTGATGGATCAAGTTGATATTTACACAAAAATGGGCCTCATAGGAGGAAGATCCCTATTGTTTGCGAAGAATTATTCATGATGGAAAAGTACTTTTTTGCCAAAAACCGTTTTTTTTTAAACATTTATTTCTCCTAAACTGATAACCCTACAGTTTTGAAATTTTGACATTATCTTTGAGGACAAATGGAACAAACGAAAAATATATTCAGAATTTTAAAACTACGGGAAATATTTTTTTTTCAATAAAATGTAAACATTTTAACTTATAATTTAATCTCAAACATTGTGAGAGCGATACAAGCCATACTGTTTGACGGACAAAACGAAACTCTGCCTAAAAATAGAACATTATATGGACAATGAGTTGAGATATTTTTTTTTAAATTACATTCGCTAAAGGGGCGTTACAGTACGATTTGTGTTTTCAGAAAATGTTTTTTTGACGCTAAACGGCTCGTTAAAAAGTAATGAAAATTTGACCAAAAATGGATCAAACAATTAGCAATTCATAAAAAAAAAATCATGAAGTTTCAATTATGGGAAAGAGCAATAACGATATAAAAACTCTTTGTTTATCCTAGACTAAGAGATCACCTGCTATACTTGTCGAATTTTTTGTATTTTTTTACATTGTTTACATTGACTTAGAATTTTTTTGAGCGAATCCACTGAGATAAAATTGATGTTTCTAATGGAAAAATGAAAATATATTATTTACTTATATGAGATGTAAGAGGAATAATATTGTGCAGGAAAATGATAACACACACTCAGAAAAAAATCGTATATATGTTATTTGACAAAGGGGAAGGAAAATGATCTTATTAAATACTAAGAAGCCATAAAATTCCCAGTATAATAATTCTGTTAAAAACCAAAAATGTAATAGATAATTCAAAATTGAAATCTTTCGTTTAGGGATTAATAAATGTAATTATCGTACATCTTTAATTATAAATTATCTTGAAACAATATTTTTTCTTCGCTGTTTATGATGTTTTTCAGAGAAAAAAGGGGCATTTTACTGTTTTAAATTTGAGAATTTTACTTTAATATTCAATGTAGAAGGGTGTCAAGTAAACGATATAAGAAATCCACTGGCTATTTGAACAGAGGCCATGTTCTCTTGTAGGAGAATATTTCGTATCACGAAATGTTCACTTTGGTTTTTCAAAAATGATATTGCTACTGTAGTTATACTAATGAAATTATTTGCATCAGCAGTGTGATGTACAAAAATAAAAGCTTATTTATTGATATGTCCTTCAATCACTATCTTTACTAACTCAGGAATGAAAGACTAATATTCATATCCCATTAGATGTTTACGTTATGCTTAAATGAGACGTTATGTGTTATATACTCAAGTAATTGGATATTAAGTTACTTATAGTAAAGTAGAGTGTAGGCCACTCCAGATTTTTTTGTATATTAGAATTAGAATATTGAGTTTTTGGAACAATGTTTACCAGGCAGAATTAGTTAGTCCTTTACTTGGGGTCACGTTAGCCCAGTGGCAACGTGCTGGCTTATGGACTGGTAAATTCGGGGTTCAATACCTACTATGATTATCGATTTATTCACGAAGGAGGTGAATAAATATGAGTACGTTGTTCATCGGAGACGACTTTAAGCTGTTGGTCCTGATCCTGTAAGATGTCGAGTACACGTTAAAACTAACTCTTGAGTTAGTCATATATATATATGACCATATTTATATATACATATAAAACTAAAGTTTATCGAGACTCGGTCAGTTCTTCAGGTTCAAATTAAACTCTCATTGCCAACGGTTCAATTTTTATTTAAAACCTTTTCATAGGCCTATAAAACAGAGGAAATATAAGAAATAATTCAACCATTCAAAAATCAAATATACATAAAAAGTGCAATTAGTTACAATTAAGAAATTACAATTGAAATGTTGACAATAGGTTAACGAGAGAAGCATACATTTTTGAAACAGAAAAAATTAAGTATTACATTACAAATTATTTTTTCAAAGAAAAATAATAAGTGAATTTCAACAACTGTTGAGTTTGAATAAACACGTGACACTGAACTAAAATAAACAAGCTAGGTAAACAAATTTCACCAGACAACCAAAAAGTCACTAAAACAATTTTTCATTGATCAACAATGTTTAACATAAATAAATACTATTTAAATTTGAAATGTTAAAAAAAAACCTAAACGTTGGCATTGAGAGTTTAATTTAACCTGAAGAACTGACTGAACCCAATAAACTTTAGTTTTGTTTCTTTTCCACGGTCGATACCTTTTATCTATCTATCCGTCTATATATATATAAATTTTATACTTTCTAAAATTTATATTAAACTAAAATAAAAATCCATAAAAATCCTAAAATTATTATCATTCCATGAATTGGGAAAACAAGACAAGATCTTTAAACGTAACAACGCTTCGCCAGATCAAAAACCCAACTGGGAAAGGTTGCAGGGAAAGATTTGGTCGCCCATTTAATTGGGTTTTATATTAGTTGTACAATTAATTTGAGGGAAAAAAATAAATTATTTACAATTTGGAATAGTTTTCATTAGAGTACTTTTAAAATTGGATTTTTTTTAGTAAATTTACTAATACCGTTGATAATAGGTATTCTTGATTCTAGTAATATGTTGCACCCACATCGCTGGTCACTCTCGTCAGTTAGAACGATACTAGTCTTAGACCCTTGTAGCAGCGTGCACAATGTATCTTTACTCTGAAGTATTTGTCCCTTTGCATATTTGATTCATAAATTGACTTGATTTCACGCATTTTTAAACTTACTTCGTGCAATATATTTGTATATCATTTGGTCAATCGACAATTTGAACTTATGTTTCGTTTGTAGTTTTTAGAAATAATATTGATGTTAATCAACATCTTATAAATTGACAATTTTGTTGAAACTTAAGCTGTAGTCTATAAAAATTTGATGGATGTTGTTGAGTTTAATATTAAGTGAAAAATTGGATCTCATTTGGCTTAACTTATCGCATAAATTGACTGCTACGGCTTGATCGGCCTCTTTTAACTCACGAACTATGAAAGCACATATTGTGTGGTATTTACTCATAAGTAACTTGATGGATGTTTACAAAAATCTATTTTCACTTTGCACATTAGTTTGGTTAATACTTTTTAAAAATTAAATGTTTTTATCTACCGACAGTTTGACCAATATTTAGATTGTAGTCTTAAAGAATTTTCTTAGTTGTGGAGAAAGACTGCTAAGTTACAGTAGGCAGTAATAAGCCTCGTCAAAACCTGTCAATTCCAAACTTGCCTCAACTTCTGTTTCCTGATCACTCTTCTCTACATTCCGGCTGCCAAACTCCCTGCATCTCTTCATTTAAAAATACACAAAATTGCGTTAAAGAATCAGATATATAACTATTTTTAATGCCAAAGGTATATTGAAGCTTTCGTAAACATTTTATCTCTAACTGAAAGATATTTTCATAAATAATTATAACAATGTTCTAATTAATAAAGGTTAAATTAAATTAAAAATAATAATAGTATAGTTATGTTATTTAAATCTAACAATAGTATTTTGGTTACTTATCTAATTGGCACAGTAATTTAATTTTGGAAAACGAGACAAATTTATTGAATCATTTAATGGGCATCTTTTTCAGAGATCAAACGAAGGAAGGTTAAGAAGTCATATTTCACATCCTTCACTTTTAATTTCAGCAAGAAGTTTACAAAATACCATATCATTTTTGGATTAGTCCTAATATATGTCCATATACTAATACTAATGAAACTAAATATACATAAAAATATAAATTCAAACCAAAGGAAACAAGGGGCGGTGACTCCGCCCTGCCTTCCTGCGGGACTCTTCGCTCTTCACACCTCCTGATGACGACGATGGTCGAAATATCGATGTGAGTTATGTCTGTGTCTTTCTGTGTGTTTCCTTCTGTTTGAATTTATTTTATTTAAAAAAGTCCGCTGGACCGTTTCTTTTAATTGTAAATATACATATACTAATGAAACAGAAAGAATGCAGATTTACTGTCCCTATGTTTGTTACAAGTACAGGAAGCAAAATAGAGGTGAAATGAACCAAAAAGGATCCATTGTTCACAAAATATTTATAAAAACAGCTCAAGATGTATGTGGATAAATTATGACAAAATAAAAAAATATATATATTACTACAAATAACTGGTATGGTTTCTTAAAATGATATAAAATATCCTATTCAGAGGCTTGAAGGACGAGCTTGATCCCTGGCTGCTTATGTAGGCTTCGCCCACTACCCGTGACATATCACCTCCTTAGATAAATCCTCTTTGCACCGCTATTCGTGTTTCAACTAAGTAAGTCCTGACAAAAGAATTGATTCATTTTATTAGGGGTCTCATCACGAATATGAAAGGATTTATATTCTAAAAAAAAAAATATATTCTTATTAATAAAAATACAAATATATATGTTTGTAAATGTATTAATATCGAAGAAATTCCTATGATATTAATACAATTCATAGAAATCGTAAAACTGAATCAATTTGCTGAAATTTCTATATTCTTCATTATTATAATTATTATTTTTTAAGGTTTTATTATTTACATTTCCTCATTTTCTTCAGTTTCACTTATTATTTCTCAGCTCTTCACTTGTTCCTAGTTTATTTTTCTTACTTGACATGACCCGGGCAGCGTTAAAACGTTAGTCCCAACCATCTTGAAGTGCTTGGTTTCCTTCCCAACTCTCTATACGGCTAACCAAGAATTAGAGACTGTAGGTGTTTCGTATCTTTACCTGAACCTACTGTGAAACGTTGTTATCCTTATGAATTTTTCAGAGTACTATAGTATATATCGTACTATATTACTATATTAGTCTCATAGCACTACTGTGAAAAGATTATTTCTAAAAAAAATATCATAATTCTTATTGAATAAAAATATAATATATATATATATATATATATATTACAGCACTGGCGGTTGCCGGGTTGGTTACTTGCCGTTGCGCCTACAACGTGCTTGGTCTCCCATTCTCTTTTCTCCTGAAGACGGATTACCCGAAAATTTGAGTCTGTAAGTGTGTTTCCCTACTTTGTGTGTTGCTCTTTGTTAATCTCGAACTCGTATATATATATATATATATATAGTTCAATGTACAAAAAGTAACATAGAGAAATTAAAAGCACACACTTACAGTCTCTAATTTTCGGTTTGAACCGTCTTCAGGAGAGATAAGAAAGGGAAACCAACTGCACTAGTTCAGAGATAGTTGGAGAAACATACTGTCACTAGGTTTTTTTAACTGTCAGCAGAAGAGGAAAAAGGATGACCTAATGTACCCGAGAAGCAACAGTTTTCTTCTCACTTCTATGTAATTGGTGTTTATGTTTCTTTCTTCCCTATAATTTAATTTGTTTAATATATATTATATATAATAAATATGATTAAATTTATATTAAATATACTCTATCTATATATATAGTATATTAACTGTTCTTATATATAATGAATTAAGTAAAATTAATGACATTCTAATAATGACATTTTTATGAGATGTTATATTTAATAATAAAATAATGTTATCAATGAGAAACCCTCATTATAGGTTTCTGTGAGGATATAAGTTGAATATATGTATGTGATACGAGCCTATGAAAAAACTTTGACCCTTTGTCAGTGACAAAGGGACATTCGTTTGCATTTCACGACACAAAAATTCTGGAACATGAAAAGCACACAAAAAAGAGACATTTAAAAGAAATGATAAATATTATGAACACACCAACTGCCTGTAATAAGAGATCTGACATATCAAGTCTTAGTTTAATTTATCCAATCTCCTTCAATAGTTTCTATTGAACTGTTTTTCATGTTGACATTAGGGGAGTAGCTTGTTTTCCGTGTTTAGGGTTATGTAACCTTCCTGTTTATGTGTATCTGTTATGATGCAGCCAGACATAAGCATGGACCGGTAAGAGGTGTTTCTTCTAAGTCAAGGTAATAATGTTTGTACAATTAAGGTTTTTTTGTTTTTTCCCTTAATTTCTTTTAATTTTTGACTCTCTTGTTTTTCATTGTTTTGTAATTTTCTGTTTGTTACTGTCTGTGTATTGTTTTGCTGTTTGAAAATCGGGTTTTTATTGTTCTGAATAATTAATAACCAGTAATTAGGTTTAAACAACCAATGTAGGTTTTTAAATAATAAGAATAATAATAACACTAGGTATTTTATGATCCTTTGTGGTTCTCTTGTTACAAAATTTTTGTTTGTGCTGTTTGTTTTCTATTGGGTGGTGTTCGGTGATGTATTTATCTTGCTCTAATTATTTCGTTAATAAATTGTTTTTTAGCCTTGAAAATGCCAAACAATTTTTGGCGAAACGTCGGCTTATAAACAGGAGTTGTATGTTTTATGACCAAAATACTCAAGAACCCCTTGTGTGAATTTGAAATATCAGTGGTCGAGAAGCTATATCAAATATATATATATATATATATTATATTTAAAAAAGTTCATTCAGTCCACTAAAAGTTGTCAATAATTATTTTTAAAAAAATCCGTTAGTCCAGGTTATTTTCTTCAAAATGTGTACTCACAATTAGATTTGAATTAACAAAGACTGTAAGTAGATTAAAAACACTTTTTTTGATGGAATGTTGGAAAAAATTCAAAGAAGTTATATAAAATTGTTACGTATACCTTCAAGTTTTTTCATTTCAGATGCAATTTTTCCTATTTTAAATCGTTTGGTGATATTATTCCATATTTTATAAGATATAGAATTCTTTAAATCAATTTCAATATTACCTAAATATAAATATAATAAGAATATTATATTTTAATCATTCTCTACTATTATGTTATAAATATATATTTGAATCATGAATTTAATTTAATAATAAATTGCATTAATGTATTGTTATTAATTCACCAGAAGACTTTCATTTTAGTTTAAGCGTAGTTAGTTACTGCGGCGACTCATAGAATGCAGCAGCATCCACTCCACAATACCAGTCACAGGACAAACCCAATTTCTGTCATTATTTATTTATGATCAAGTGCCCTTACTATAATCAAATATAAATCAATAATTAAAAGGTAATTAGTAAAATTCATAAGTTATCATTAATATTATAAAATGTAGAAGGTAAAGTAAAATAATTGTTTACTAATTGTTATTTTATATAGTATTGTTTTATTCTGTTGTTCCATTATTCCTTTATTTCATTGTTTAAATAATGAATATTGGAAAATTATTTACTCAGTGCTTTCCATGTTGCTTTGGAGAGAGAATTACCCTTTCTGTTTAAAGTTTAACTTTTTGCATTTCTAACTACATATATCTATTTGTTTAGAAATTTATTATAAATCGTTTGCATTTATTGCAAATTATTAATACCTATTCTTTTTAATATTTCCTATTCACAAACACAAGCATAAAGTTCTCTATTTTCATAGTGCCACTTTTTTGTATTAATAACAATACCGAAAATGAATATTTTCTTTCACCTGTTTACTTTACAGTAGGTTTTGACAGAATTAGACATTTCAAATTCTACTGAATTCATTTTTGATATTCTAAGGATGATACCTGGTCATGTATTTATGTATAAAAAATGTTATTATCACGCTAACAGTATAGTTGGTTACAATCTTGCAAAATTTATCAGATATGCAGCCCTTAGTAGGTAAATGTGTTTTATTGTATTTAGGTAATATTGAGTGATTTTAAAATACTTTGTCATGCTTAAGATAAACTTAATAGAAAAAATAAAGTAATAAAGCAATATTAAAATTTTAATTAGCAATATAAAAGGTATATTATATTGCTTAACAAGATTTCACTTAAACCCATTGAAATAACAATAAATGAAATGTTCTCTTTTCATTTTGTGGTTTGATCATTCATTTTATGAGTGTAACATGACAAAACTCTTTTATTATTGCAAGTTCAGTAGAACGTTAAAATGGATAGTAAATAAATACCTCATCATTAAACTTTAAGATTTCACTATAAGTAATTTATTAGAAAGAAATTTCTTTTAATAAAATTTCAAGAATGTTAATACACACCATAAATATATTATTATTATTATAATTATTATATTATATCGAAATATAGATAGAGATTCTTAATAAATAATTATAACTGGATCTAAATCCAAAAATTTTTTCACGTTCATTTAGATTTGAATCTCGTGTAATCCATATTGTTTTCAGATCCTTTGTAATAGTTTTCCACAGTCGTTCTTACAATTCCAATCATAATTCTACCTATGATGAGTTTTGTAATCCCGTTTATTGTTACAAAGGCAATCCAAATGTTGTTTTTTTTTTAAATTACTTCCCAATATCTTTTGTTAAACATTTTCATTGACAAACAAACAACCCTAAAGGTTTTGACAATTTTTCGAATAAAAGTAACACCTTTAAAGATGCAATCAGACCTATTATTTTACGGTTTCTCACATCTCATCACAGAATCTTGTGTAACCCATATTGTTTTCAGATCCTTTGTAATAGTTTCACAGTCGTTCTTACAATTCCAATCATAATTCTACCTATGATGAGTTTTGTAATCCCGTTTATTGTTTTTTGTTTTGGAAAAGGCAATCCAAATTTTGTTTTTTATGAAATTACTTCCCAATTATTTTTGTTAAACAATTTCATTGACAAACAAACAAACAACCCTAAAGGTTTTGACAATTTTCCGAACAAAAGTAACACCTTTTTAGATGCAATCAGACCTATTATTTTATTGTTTGTCACATCTCATCATGGAATCTTTCTGTAACCCACATTGTTTTCAAATCCTTTATAATAGTTTCACAGCTGTTCTTACAATTCCAATCATAATTCTACCTATGATGAGTATTGTAATCCCTTTTTTTCTACATTGAACTCCATTGGCACACATTAAGTTTGAAGTAGATGCACTAACTGCTCAATTTGGAGTTTGCTTGATTGCCAATAAAAAAAGTTATTCTCCCATTTCAAATTAAATTCTGTTTTTTTCTCTTAACTTTCTTTTGGTATTCGTCTTCTATAAAAAACTACAAAAATTCTTCCAATCCAGTAATCGAAAGTATCCTAATTATTGATGCACAGATCTTCAATTGATTTAAACACACATAAAGGAAACTAAATTTAAGACTAAGTAAATAGATCTCTTGATTAATATAATAAACCTAATTTTTAGTGACAAAGATGAAAGGAATGTGTAACATACAGAAACACATTTCGAAAGTCTTTACAGATTTAGCAGGACTACTGGTAGGTTTTTAAAAGTGGTTTCAATATTATTGTTGTATTTCTAAATAGAAATTGAAAAAAAACTACTAGGTTTGTTATTGAAATCCGGTATCAATTTCTTAGGAGTAACTTGTAACACCGGAATCGTATTACATGCACCCACAACTGAAATATAATCTAGCTTTTGACATTTTATTATTTGTATCAGAGTATTGCTTCTTCCTTTTTACATATTAAGTTTTACTCAATTCCACTTGAATTATGTACTTTATATTTCATTGGATATTTATATAGAATAATTCAAATTACTTACGATTAAATAATTATAATGTTCACTAGTCTAGTGAACAAAAAACTCAGATTGCAGATATCATTTGTTGCAATATCTACTTTATTCTTTTAATTTTTAATCCACGGAGAAGCAAGTTTTATTATGAATTTGTTATTTATTTTATTGAGGAAAGAAACATGTGGAATCTATTTTATGTCTATATATAATTATAAATCTAAATACTGCCATTCGTCAGGGTCCATCAATCACAGATTGATTAAAACTATTTTTTTTATTTCTGTAAAAAAATAGTTTATAACAACCAAGAAATACAGTGGTACCTTGAGATACGAATTTCATTCGTTCTATAACCATTGTTGTATGTCAAATAAGTCTTATCTAAAAGCAAATTTTCCATTTAAAATAATTTAATATGTATTAATGCGTTTCAATGATATGAAACCACTCCGATATACAGTTAAATTACATTTAATATAGGGGGCCAGGCTAGCTCAGTGGTTACGTGCTCACCTCTGAACTGATAGGACCGGGGTTCAATCCTCACCTGGCCCTCAATTTATTCACGCGGGAGGTGAATAAATCTGAGCACGTCGTCCCTCGGAGAAGGACGTTAAACCGTCGGTCCCGAGCCTGTACGATGTCAGGTACTTGTTAAAGATCCCTACTCTAAATACATTTGAGTTAGGCTAAATTTAGGACTCCCACTGTGGAATTAATCTTCATTGTGTGGTATCACAAAGGCCAATGCTTGGCCTACGTGTTTTCCCTTGTGGGACTGTCACTGCAACCTAACCTAACATTTAATATAAATAAACTAGTAATAACATACATAATGATAAAATAACATATTGATGGCAATAAATTGATAAATGACAATAAATAAATAAAAAAGAAAGGAGTTTTACTGTACTGTACTTACCATAGTGACAGGTGAGGGGCAGTCCGGTGGAGAAGGGAGGGTGGCAGGGAATTATTACATCCTTTTTATTTACGTAGACTTAATAAATGAACACACGCAAATAAACACATTGCTAAATTAATTTGGTATATTTTTTTATTTTTCTTTTGGGTAATCATTGATTCGTATCTAAAAATTTTTCGTCGTATATCAGAACAAAATTGTTAGAAATTTTCATGTAATAACTCAAAAGATTCGTATATCAGGACAGACGTATCTCAAGGTTTTAGTGTACTTTATTGGGCCGCTCTAAGGAACATATTGGTTGAGAGCCTACAATTTAAACTTCCTTATCTAATTCTTCAATTTAGAAGTATCTGAATTTATTTACTTATATAATTATTATCTGAAATTACTTATATAATTATTAATAATTAAGTAAGTAAATGCTTACTTTTAGTAAGTAATGACGGCAAAGCTAGCCAGTAGTTAACGTACTCGCCTCTGCGCTGGTAGTCTGGGGTTCGATCCCCACGTTACCCTCGATTTATTCATTCTGGAGGTGAAGAAATCTGAATACATCATCTCTCGGAGAGGACGTTAAGCCGTCGGTCCCAAACCTGTACGATATCAGGTATTCGTAAAAGATCCCTATTCGAAATGCAATTGAGTTAGGCAAAATTTAGGACACCCATTGTAGAATCTCTAGAATCACCGATGAAACAAAAAGCCGGTAAACGTCCTACGTTATCTTCCGCTAGGGGATCAGTTTAAACAATAAAAAGAAAAAGTAAGTAATTATTAATATATCACTAATATCTAGGGTGGATATAATGTAACGCTAGGAGTATATAAAAACAGAAACAAGGGAAATTACTCTTGATGATGTACAAAGTCATAAACCTTTCGAATTCTGAAAATTGCCAACATTAAGTCTAGTGTGTTTCTTACATACCTTCTCGAGTTTTCTTTCTCAAGAAAACTTCAGATGGTATGTAAGGAAACATACTAGACTTATAGTTGACAAGTTATTTAATGATATATATATATATATCATGATTTGTTTTCTTGACCCAATATTTATATGATATAATTTTTTTTTTTTTTTTTTTTGAGGTTTGAGGTCGAATGATTTTAAACTAGTCCTTTTGCCGACGTTTCGACATATATTTATGTCATCTTCAGGGCTTGGAAATCTGTTTATGTTGCAGCATTCTTATTTAGTACTGTTTCATGACATGGCAAACAGTACTAAATAAGAATGCTGCAACATAAACAGATTTCCAAGCCCTGAAGATGACATAAATATATGTCGAAACGTCAGCAAAAGGACTAGTTTAAAATCATTTGACCTCAAACCTCAAAAAAAAAAAAAATACATCATATATATATATATCACTTAATTAAACAAACACGATCCAAACTAGACACAATACGAGTTCAAAATTCAAGAAGAGTAACACACAGAGTAAGGAAACACACTTACAGACTCAAATTTTTTGGTAGTCCGTCTTCAGGAGAAAACAGAAAGGGAGATTAAGCACCGTTGTAGACGCAACGACAAGTAACGGTGGATTACTTGCCGTTGCGTCTACAACGTGCTTGGTCTCCCTTTCTCTTTTCTCCTGAAGACGGATTACCCGAAAATTTGAGTCTGTAAGTGTGTTTCCTTACTCTTCTTGTGTGTTGTGTTACTCTTCTTGAATTTTGAGCTCATATATATATATCATTAAATGAAATATATATATATATGATTTATATATTTATACTTTATTGGTAATACGTAGTTCCAGAGAGGTTAGTAGTTAGATTTACTCACTTAAGAAGATACTGTTACCTTTCTTGGTAATTCTTCTTGCTCACATGACCGGTATCGGATATCGGTTACAAAAAATATATGCATGTTGCCATATAGGCAAAAGGAAAAATATATTTGTCGCATGGAAATAAATTTATAGTATTCGATTTCTGGCGGTTTCTTTTTGAAAAAGTTCGGGATTGCTAATTTAGTCCATATCTAGAGACGTAAACATAGATTTCATTATAACGCTTGTCGTTATGTGGCTTTTGACAAAATATAATGTCTGGTACTTTGTAAAATGGTTGATAAGGTCTGAAGTTTTTGACTAGGGAAGAAAAATCTTCCCTAAAGGGGAAGGGAAGCCATAATTCTTTTATAATTATGGCTTAATTGATGATTACCTCTGCGATATTAAAAACCGTCATTTATATGTTAATTTCGCTTTAATGACTTCTTATTTCATTATTGATTGCAACTTTTTAATTTTTTAAACGAAAGTTATTTCTAATTTGAAACATACATATCCACAAGCTCAGTTGATTGTTAATGCCATCTTAAAGTCAGTTATGAAAAATTTGGACCCACAAAAACAAAAAAAAAATCTGCTTAGTAATTGATGCTTATGAAGTTGTAACTGCGTCAGTAATGAATTAATTTTTGGTTAATATACTAGGGGTGGCGAAGTTCCTTGAGAGTGCAAGCCATTTTTCAAAATTTGAAATGTTTCGTGAGCTGCAAATAAATACGTATTTAAAAGGTATGCAAAAGATAGGTATAGGAATATACGGCATGATAATAATTCTTTAAAATATAATAACACAAAAATGAAAAGGGAATTCCAGAACATTTATTGAGAGCCATAAATATGCCTTCAAAGAGCCTTTAATGATTTATATATATATATATATATTATAATATATATATATCACTTAGTTAAACGAACACGATCCAAACTGGACACAATACGAGTTCAAAATTCAAGAAGAGTAACACACAGAGTAAGGAAACACACTTACAGACTCAAATGTTTGGGTAATCTGTCTTCAGGAGAAAAGAGAAAGGGAGACCAAGCACGTTGTAGACGCAACGGCAAGTAACCCACCGTTACCATGTGACTCGGAAGCCGCAGGTTGGCAGGTTGGAACTGTAGTATACTGTCCTTAGGTACCGAGTAGTAAGTATAACGACTTTTCTAAAAGTTAGATAATTTTTGCAGAGTACTCTTGATGAAGACGCATAACCCCCTAAGTGTGGCCATGCAGCTATTTCTGTTAGCAGCATTGGCTTCTATATATCCACAGGTTCTCTAAACCAGGGGCAAAAAAGGCCACTGACCTTACCTGTAGCTTAACATGTTCAGTAGGACCTTTGGTGCGGAGTTCGATCCGAAACTCTTAAAATAAGTCGGTACTATGGGCAGCGGGGCACATGGAGGGTTCTCTCTCCATCCCGCCAACTGAGGTTGGACTCATAGTGGGTGTTGGTTCTCACCCAAGTTGGGTGGGCCCTTTTTGTCGCTGTGTGAGAAGCAGTAACATCTCGGGAGGATGCCTGGTTAGCATCCACGGGTGTTACCAGTTACCATCCCAAATCCTTACCAGTGGGAACGGGCCTTGAACTCAGCTGATGGACTGGGCATCTGGTACTTGCCTGGTAGAGGCTGGGGCTCTTGACGGGATCTCAGAGTGGGGGCGATTAGATACCACCCCTTCGAGCCCATTTATGTCAGTACACGTGGAAGTTAGCCAACGGTAGACCTTAAAGCAGGGGTGCTCAATACGTCGATCGCGATCTACCAGTCGATCGCGAGGCCAATAGTGGTAGATCGCATACAACTTTGAAAAAAAAAAGTTCCAGGGTGACAGTCAGCCTATCACTCTCTCTCTCTCTCTCTCTCTCTATCTATCTATCTATCTATCTATCTATATATCTCTGTGGTGTGTGTGTGTGTGTGTGTTTTGATCCTCCTGTAAAGCTTCTGTCTTTGAGCACAATGAAAAGCTACAAAAAACATTATTATTATTATTATTATATTATTATATTATTATTATTATTATTTTATTTTATTGTTTTTATTTATTTATTTTTAATTATTATTATTATAAATTGTCAATGTATTATAATTATTATTATTATTATTATTATTATTATTGGGAGCCCAGCACAATGTGCGTAAATGCATTTCACCTCCTTAACCAAAAAAAAAAATTTTATTATTATTATATGGTAATCACAAAAACATGTTGAGAGCTCTTATTTTGTTGCAATATTGGCTCATGCAATAATGCAAGGTAAGAATGTTCAATAAATTTTAAAATAACATACACTTTTATGGGTCGGTAGATCATTTTGACTTGGTCATTTTATAAGTAGCTCGCATATTGAAAAAGTGTGAGCATCCCTGCCTTAAAGGTTCTCATACTTAGGCCATAGAGGTGGCGTTTAGTCAACGAGAGATTTGTAATCTCTCACCATGAGTGGTTTTCTCTTGATGTACTAAGGCTCCTCACAGTGACGACCTGATGGGGTTCGATGAACTACTAGTAGCAAGCCCTGGTCTTGGAGTAACTTGCATTGACGACCGAGTTCTTAAGAACACTAAAGTAGTCCTAGAACTGTAAGTGTACGAAGCCTGTCCATTTGGTGAAGACACATTTGGTATACGAACCCTAATTGCCCACTCCTGTCTTAGTTTATTATATATATTTGAAGTAACGGTTTAAATAGGTATATAAAGTAACAGTTTGTTTTGTTCAAACTGGATTCAGTGCTAACGGGGGCAATAGCCTCATCAATGAGGGTTGACAGCTAGTGGATAGTTTTTTACATTTGCTTACTGTACTCCTTTGTTTCCCTAAACATCCCCTTTCAGATTATTTTGTGGATAGTACCATCAATTATCTTACAAATAATTTTTTTTGTTTTATTTTACATAGTCACAACAATGTAAATGTTACATTAACAGTGACACTGATGAAGGAAATATATACATTCACATGGAGACAGGAGGGAAGAAATAATCCAGTAATTATACTTCCTGGCGTGAAAAATTACAAATAATGAATTAATCATTTGTAATTTTCTCATCCATCAGTAAATAAATTTATTTTTAATGATTTAGTTATAAAATGTGTGTACTATTATTAGTAAAACAATTTAATTGTAGACATATAAATAAACATCATTTTAATGATCAAATGAAAACATCTGAGTACCAGCTATTGTATGTATGTGATTTAAGAACAAATAATGAGTAGCATATTGTCTATTATCGAGTTTTTTTGTTCTGTTTAGCGTTGAAATAGTTATTTGGTTCAAGTGCTTTCTGGTAGTAGAATACAATTTACTATTTGTTACGTTTCTGCATCTATAATAAGTACGCTGAACGTATGTGAAATTGCATGTGTATTGACGATTAGTGAATTCTGACCAGTGCTGCTTCGTGGTAGACAATGGAACTAAAACCGTTGTCGTAGCAACAGCTGGCGAGGGAGAGTTAGTAGTCCTTTGACCGCTGAGTCTTGTGTTTGTGCGCTGCTATGCTATGTATTCGGACGGCCGTGCCAGTCCTTGGAGACATAGCTGGTCCTGCGATAAGTATAACGTCAATCCTCCCAGTATTTCGGCTTCGAATCTCAGTCTGGACGACGATCATGCGGATATGTAAGTTCAGTTATCAATCTTATATATTTCAATGGAATCAACGTTTGTTTACATTTTTGATTGTATAATTATTTTAAATATTAATGTAAAGTTTTCAGTTCAAATTATACAACTTCAAAAGCATTTTCTTTTGATATTCTGACACCGCGTGGGACAGCCTGTTGCTGTAACCGCCAACCACCTCATGGGTGGTGTTTTCTAAATAACTTCTGCTCTTTACAATATAATGCTAACTTTAAATTATTATGAAGGCGTAATTCCCTATTTTAAAATGTATTTACTCTATTATAAAATTATAATTAATCAAGAATACCACCAAAATAACTGAAACTAACTGCCATTAAAGTACAAAACAATTTATTTTACTATTGTTTCTTAAAATTTTATATTTTTAAAACCTTTTAAACAAAGTGATGATCTCTTTTTTGAAATTTGTTAATTATTGATGTCCATAATAGATAAAACATAACTTTTTTGCAAAACTTATTTAATTATTTTACTTTAAATTCTCTATAATTATAACTTAAAGAACTTGCTTTTGTTTGAGTTAACATTATATTCTGTACAATATTTTATTCAATGTTTGTAGTAAAAATGTGACTTTTGGTTTGAACTAAAGTGGGGAATCTATTAACATAAAGAAGTTGATCATATTAATTTTTTTTCTTATAAATGTATACATAAAATTCTTTTAGTTTTAAGTTTAAAATTATGGAAACAAATTTCTTTTTAAAAAAACAGTTTCTCCCTACCTTAGCCAAGCCGGGCAGATTTTGAAACGGTTGCTGAGACTGATTTTGTTTTGTACTTCAAACTTACATGAACACATCTCTGCCACCTGATTAGAATCATTCACCATGGTTTACTTGCTCTGGATAATTAATTGACAAAACTTAATTTTTTTTTTTAAAATCAAAGTGTTTGTAGATATTGATTGGGTGTTTTGTGGAGCTAAAACTCCTAAATACCCACTATTAATTGAACACGTAGCTCCCAAACTGATTACACTGCAACAAGCTATCGATCTATTCCGTGACATATATTATGGTATCCAATATATTCAGTACAAGGAAGTACACATTTGAACCTGATGGAACAATACAAAATTCTCTCTCAATGGGTGTTTTTGGTATTGTAACTCTTATCTTCCTATGATCGGACATATTTTACAACTTCATTGGAGTGAGAAAGAATTTGGCTTTGTTATTCAGATGTATAAAACTGAAAATTTAAGTAATTCCAGGGTCTGATATTCATGTACTGTAGCGACAGATCGAGCTCACATTCGATATAACTCACATTCCTTCTACGGAATTAAGCTCTTTCAAATTAGATCGGTTTGATGCTGTTTGATTAACTTGTATTTCCTATATTTTTTAGCTTTTTAGTTTCTCCTGTGATACGAGTACATCACCGGTACAATTATCGCTACTACTCTCATTTCATGTGACCCAGAGGTTTGTTTTGCTCTTGGAAGAAATACTTTGCCGACATTTCGGTTTTTTCTTAAAACCTTTTTTATAGGCCTACAAACAAAGGATAATGAGAAATCACATATCAACATCCAACATATTAACAATATGACAATGAATTGTTACAACTTATGAATATTATAAGTAGAAGTATTTAGAGATAAATAAAACAATATAAGCTTACAGAAGGAAGAATTTTTTGACTAAGAAAATGAAATTTACATTATTTCAAGGAACAACCATCTTAACCGGACAAAGCCTTCGACTGTATACTGTTGTAATAAATACTATATATTACTACTCATTCCGGTATCTTAAATTTAGCTGGAGGATTGGCATACGCGGATCTTTAAATATCGTCCACAAACAGCATTATAATTTTTTATTTGTATAAAGATAAGTTCTTAATCATGAATTCCTCATCTTAAAGTTTATTCAGAACTGCGTATGTCCGGGATGGATTGTTTATCGTGGCAGTGATATCCGCTGTCGGAATTTTGGCCTTCAGTGTCTGCTCTCTTATTTCGATTCCTAAGCGTTGAAATAAAAGCTGAATAATAAATGGTTTTTGCTATACTTGTTAATATTCTCTAGCTTAATCTTGAATAATAAGTGTTTCGAGTTAGTTTCCTGGTGTCATAGCCCATAGATATTGTAATGGCTACAAGAAATCTGTTCTGAAATTAAAATGAAGAGTTATTGTTCATATTCTTAGATTAATTTAGCGTTACTTTTTTTGTTCAGATATATTAAATATAAAGATTATTATCACCATTTTATATGGATTTACTAAATATTTTTGCTTTGCTTAAGATTATTTCTAGCTTGAATCTTTAAGCATCTAGTACCAGCGTTACTGTAAATACATACGCGTTTGTATTTAAATACAAGGTTCGTATTTAAGCCCAGCAAAACTTGCCGACTTCTTTATGAGTGCCTAGCCTGCATTAAATGCTTCCAGAAATGCGTTGCTCCCAATAAGATATATTATAACATGCGCAAAAGATGTTGTACTGATATAGTTTTGAACTAAATTTGACCCATGCTCTTGAAGCATGAATATGTCGTGGAAAGATCACTTCTCTAGTATTTGCGAGAAGAATTATTTTTCTGTGAAGTTACCTTTGGGACATTACTGAAGGTAATTTTAAAAATTACCTAGAAATTTGATTTTCTATAGATTCCATATAAACGTCAAAGTGAAATTTCTTGTAAAGGATGATTAGGAAAAAGGGTTCAAATTTGTATTTATTTGTATAAATAAAATTTGTTTAAATTTTGTCAAAATATATATTATAATGACTAAAATAGCCTCTTTTAATTATAATCAATAAGTCTTACAATGTAATTATAGACGATATTATACACATATAATGTAACAAATGAAGCATGTGAAACTATCACAATTAACCCCCTCCAAGTAGGGGTACTACTTTGGAGGAAAAAAAGGAACCCTTCGGAAATTGGAGAATATGCGAAAAAAACAGTTCACTGTTAGCGAAGGGACTGCCATAAACTCAACAGTAGCAACCATTCAATATCCAAAGTGTCGAGGACTTCATAATGTACCAGACGTTCTCAGCGTCCTTGTGAATTTTCATGGTTATTCTGCGTAACTAAGCTTTTGTAGTACCATACATTGAAATTATGGCCAAAATCTCTACATAAACAAGTATTATTGTTGTAGTTGTTATCATGTTGTGATTTTTAAAGGTAAATAAACCTGAAAAAGGCTCTCTAACAAAAAAAAAGTTAAGTATAGAAATCACGATTTAAGTAAATCTTGAGTTACACCGTCGCTGGATGTGCTTTGTTACTGAAAAGATACCAACAACGATGAGTCGACGAGTACCTGATGAGATATGGGCTCGGAGAGAATGGCTTTACTCCCCCTGGTGGTAGGTTAGGTTAGGTTAGGTTGCAGTGGCAGTTCCACAAGGGAACACACGTAGGCCGAGCATTGGACCTTTATGATACCACACAATGAAGATAGTATAGTATCGTAAAATGAAGATTCTACAGTGGGACTCCTAAATTTTGCCTAACTCAAATGTATTTAGAGTAGGGATCTTTAACGAGTACCTGACATCGTACAGGCTCGGGACCGACGGTTTAACGTCCTTCTCCGAGGGACGATGTGCTCAGATTTATTCTATTCACCTCCCTCGTGAATAAATCGAGGACCAGGTGAGGATCGAACCCCGGTCGTATCAGTTCAGAGGCGAGCACATAACCACTGAGCTAGCCTGGCCCCTCCCCTAGTGGTAAGTTCGTTGCTTTGACCACTGAGACGTGGATTCGACACCCACAACCCTTAAGAGAATTATGCTGTCCAAGATTTGTAGATGCAATTTAGGTGGAACTAATAGTCATAGTTGTTGACCTTGCTACTTTATGATATGAAGAAAAGATCGACTTACATGATAATTATTCAAAACGGCCTCTTCAGGAAACGGCGCTTACATGACCATCTATCTCCCATATGAACGAATTTAATGTCAAAACGACCTATGAACTATCCACTCGACCACTCCAACCCCTTAATTTAGTTAACCATAAATTGTTTACATTCATGATGGCATTAAAACTATTATTTTAAATATTTCATGCCGCTTATTTGCAAGAACTCCTCTGTAGTAATAGTGGACAACTGTTTGTCCACCCCGATTAACGCGGAAGTATCAATCAATTGCCAGTCAACAAAAGACAATCACATCAACTACAATGAAACAAAAGACAATCAACAATGGCCAGTCCAAACAATGTTATGATCTCACTTCAAATCTTCTCTGCTTGAAATTTTGTCATTAGTACATATTTTTAGTTTCATATGTATATTTATTTTGAAAAAATCCAAGACAATAATTCTGTAAACTCAAAAATTAACAATTGCAAAAAAAACTGTTGATGTAAATTGAATAACATGCTTTTTAAATACTTTAAATTCAAATATTTAAAAAAAAATTGTATTGCATACACAAATTGAAAAACTGCTAAAGTACTGAAAATTTGTTTTCTACAGTAAAATTTAAGGAATTTACATATCTGGGTCAGCCATCCAAGTAGTTAACGTGAAGAAGAGTAAAGATATATAGCAACTGATAAAAAGAAAAGTGATATTTAGGTTGAATCTCATATTTATTTTGACTTCTTTGGACGAACCTGTGTCTTTCAGAAGGACCTCATTGATGATTTCGATGTGAAAACATTAATTAGAACCAAGACAATGGATCGGTTACTGCGCTAGCCGATGTGGCACAACTTTTACGATGTCTTCTTGTAGTAGAAATTGAGCCAATATTAATTTCATTGCGCTGTATGGAATCTAACCGGTTAGGTGCAATGCAAGAAGTTTGAAGAGGTTTGGTGTAGTAAATGGAAGTGAAATAAGAATCGGATTGTTAGTGAAGCAAGCATACCAGCTTGTACACCCACACTGTTATATGTCTTTAAGAATGTTTTAAAGCTTTGGAGAAATAGATGAAAAAATATACTGGAGATTGTAAATTTGTCGGTAAGATATAGAAGGAGACTTACTAAAAATAGAAGGGGTGAGGGGAAAAAAAGGGAGTTTAGGACGGAACTCTTTGATAAGAGTGCCAAGTTAATGACGCCGGGGGTTTCCGAAGGGTCCTGCCGACATAATTTAATCGACAGCCCTGGACTAGCAGCTGATATGCTTGACCAGTATTGGCCTAGGAAGAATCGGAGTAATTAGATCTTCTTTGCTACTACTACTGTTCGAACTGGACATATTTGTGTGAACGAACATTATTAATGGAATTAATCATAATAGGCGCTATTTCACAAAATACCAATTACTACTTGTTAATAAAAGAACATATCTCTTTTGATAGGCTGGTATATAAGTATTATATATATATCGAATTTGATAGCAGATTCTCCATTCACGATTTTCCTACTTATAGCTTCTATTTTTCTTATGAGCAGGTGATAATTGCCAAAGCAAGCTAGCATAAGATATTCAGAAGGCTGAAACACTAAATAAACACTTCATTGGTGATAACTGTATTTAATTAATCATTTACTAATCTTATACTAATATATATATGTACGTATGTATGTATTAGTATAAGTTGGCAGCAGATTCTCGTTTAAACATATTTGATTGAAATAAACGGCATCTTCCGCATTCACGACTTTAATACTCGTCCTTTCCAGTCTCCTGACTATTTCTCTTTGAGTGGAGGGAAGTTCCCACAAAAGTTGTCCTAATGACAAGCTATAACACTTTAGCCACTCGGTCACTGTTTAAAAACACTTCAGTAAAAATGTTGTATTGATATAAAAATTACTAACTAGCCTTTTAATTTTCATAAATCATCATCAGGTTTATAGTGTAATTTAGTATAATCAGTATAGTATAGTATAACATTAGAAGTATAGTATAATAAACTAATCTACAATAACAATTACAGTGATTGCTCAAAACTGAGTAACAGTTTTGCAACCTCAACCTCAGCGGGACTTTCGAATTATTAACTTTTCTGTGCCGTAGTTATTATTATTATTATCACTGTAATTGTTATTGTAGCTCAGTTTGTTATTACTATATCCTGATTATGCTATGTTATACTGTAAACCTGATGATGATTTATGAAAATCGAAAGCTAGTGAGTAGTTTTTATATCAATACAACATTTTTACTGAAGTGTTTTTATTTTTAAACAGTGACCGAGTGCCTAAAGTGTTATAACATGTCATTAGGACAACTTTTGTGGAAACTTCCCTCAACTCAAAGAGAAATAGTCAGGATACTGGAAAGGACGAGTATTAAAGTCGTGAATGCGGAAGATGCCGTTTATTTCAATCAAATATATATATATAACTTTGAATTTATATATATATTATATATATATATACCACAATATTACAACTTTACAGATTTTAATTTAATTGCTCCGTAGTTGTTTTAAAAAATATCGTGGACATAAAATGAAATGTAGGTAGATTTGATGTTTGTAAAATGTATTTATAGTACAGTAAGAAGGTAGTACATATATGAAAATACCACGGATCATATAATTGTATTTTTTGTACAACTGCTCAATATGTTATAATGAATTTCAGGCTCTTAGATCCACTAATTTTATCAGCAAGTTATTGTTATCTTGATAGATATTTTTTTCCCACTTAATATAGCTGATGACACATTCAGTTCAGTTCCTATTTACAATTACATTGCGTGCTGTGTATTTCATGTGGATTCTGGTTTTGGCCTTTATTTGATATGGTATTTGTATCAATTCCACTTACCCATTGGTGAGTTATATCTTATTTATATAGAGATATGATATTGTGTTAAAAACATTGATTTTTACCTGATGTTGTAAGTACTGTTCTTTTTGTAACCTTTTTTTCCTAGTTAGTAATCGTGTTCAGAAGTTGGAATATTACTTCAAAGGTAAGAGGGCGGTGATCCATTTTATTAAATCACTTTGCTTGGTGTAACCATGGTAGGAAACTAAACTATTAACATGTTTCGATTGATATTTAAACCAAATTCAGGATATTTAACACTAAACTTTTTACTGACTGGTTGTGGAAGTGGTTAATGAAAGAAAGACACTATAAACATAAATCAATATAAGAAGTCGGTAAGTATGCCAAATTTCATGGCATGCTTTTTGTTAATTAGTTTATTTTTATAATGAAATCGAGCTGTCCCGTTGCAGACTTCAAGGATTCTTTTCATTAGATGCAAATTGTGAGTACCACAGAGGTTAGAAAACATAATATTATTGGAAAAGTCTCTCTTACCTCTTGAATCTGTGATATAGCCGCCCTCACCAATTCTAGATGTAAGACGGGTTTTTATAGTAACATTATGATTCTTTCATTGTGTTATTTTTCGCAGTTTATCAACTTAGTCAGCCTTGATAAGGTGTTTTCGATCATTCAAATATTTGGAGTACTCTGGGTTACCCATCCATTTTGTGCTTAATTGCATTCTCAGATTGTTTTCATCTCCCTCATAAATAATTCGAGGGTTAGAATTGGTATGGAACCGGGATCTATCACATTGGCTACTGGACTATCTTGGTGGCTCACAAGTAGTGAGGATACTTGCTAATCGAGTAAGGGAACATCACTTTCTCAGTGCTTGTAGATTTCCACTCTGTAGAAGTGTGTAGTATTCTATTATGTCTAAGAAATATTAATTACCAATTTGCATTGGTTTCGGATTTTTAGTGTACATTAAATATATATATACATATATATATATACATATATATATATACATAGGGTGTGATGTGGTTCGAAATGGTCCCTCAGGATTAAAGGTTTGGAACATTCTTGTGAAATAGTCATAACTTTTAAAGATCTCCCATGAATTTGATTCGCATATTAAGCAAAAGTTGTTTAAAGTTTTCTTTAACATAGTTGTTTTCTATGTGAATTTAAGGACCGAATACTGCATAAATACATTTCTTATTTGATATCTCTCTTTATTTTCAACTTCAAGGAAACAGTCTTCGATATATCTGGTGTAGACTAGTTGAGGTTGGTTACTTCAACCTTTATAGTTAAGTAATGCTATTCATTACTTAATTTCCCAAATTGCATATATAGAAATCAGCAAACGTTGCACTATTGAGAGAATAGATAGCTGCACGGTCAGTCTGTATGTATAATGTACCATCGATGGATAACGTCAAGACATTATTTGTAACACATACAATTATTAGCTATTTTAAGTTTATTTCAATTGGTGCTGATGGTAAATCTTGCCATGAATAAACTTTGTTGAAAATAATTTAAATTGTTTCCTTTGACTGTGAAACATTAATGAATAACGATTCTACATCAAGTGAGTCTAAGGTTCCTAGCGGTCTTACAATGTGTAGTAAATTTATGAAGGTCTCTGGTGACCGAAGCATTTAGCCTCTATGCATGGAGAGAATACCTTACTCAGTTCTTGGCACCACTTCATGTACGAGTCGTTACCTCAGAGACGATCGGTTTCAAAGGTTACATATATATTCTTATCTAAACCTATAAAATCTTTTAAACATTTTGTTATGTAGAATTGAATCGTAGCTACAGCTTACGCTATTTGTCTTTTTACTCGTTTCATTTTTGTTTGTTGAACACATTTCGGTAATTGGTTATAATTGAATATTACAGCTTTAACTGAGATGCTGTATGAAAGAGATAAAATTTCCTCTTTCATTAGAACAAAGGTTTTTTTGATAATCTAGA
Source organism: Hermatobates lingyangjiaoensis (assembly GCA_026182355.1). NCBI lineage: Eukaryota > Metazoa > Arthropoda > Insecta > Hemiptera > Hermatobatidae > Hermatobates > Hermatobates lingyangjiaoensis. The sequence goes on along the minus strand of JAPFBL010000074.1, from coordinate 2,401,064 downwards.
AAGGTCGAATATATATATAAACTAAATGCATTCAAAGAACACATGCAAAAGAAATCACAAAAACTCACTACCATATTTTGACTACCTTGTCATCAGGTAGAAATGTCTGAGTCCCTACATGTGGAGCGATTCAGTTCTTTCTACCTGTAATGAAGCAATAAAAATATGGTAATTACTCTATAATACATGATATATATATATATATATATGAGTCGTTGTCTGCCTGCGGAGACTCGTTTCCAACTTCCTGATGACGAGGACATCGAAATTAGTAATGAGTTTCTGTTTCATTTCTGAGTGTTCATTTTGTTGTTAACAATATCAGTTGTATATATATATGATATATATATAGCTTTAATGAATCATGAAAGACGATAGATATCAACTCAATAGAACAATCAAATCACAAAGTCGAATATATATATAAGAAAATGCATTGATAGAACAACGAATAGCTCTGAGGCTTATCAATTTATGTCATCAGAGAGATATACAAGGTATAATACTATGAAGAATGGCTCTAGGTCTTCCTTAAGCTTGCTCTCTGATGACATAAATTGAAAGGCCTCATTGAGCATTTCTTTCTATCATTTTCTAGTTTTGTTCCTTGTGAAGTATTGTTATAATATAATATATTATATTTATAATGATAATATAGTAATACTGAAGCTGCGGTACATTTCAACAAAGTATGTCTCCAAGAAGATTTGCTGCCATATCTATACTAATATATATATATATATACGATAATATCTTGTACAAGTTTCTTTCTGTACATAAACTCATGTGGCTTTCAGATATATAATTTGGAACTACTAAGAAAGAAAGAAGATTGTATTTTATAACAAATAAATAACATTATTGAAGGTGAGTTTCACTTCATTTATTTGTTTGTACTTTATCGTGTCAAATTTCTAAAATAATTAATTTATTTATGTAAAGTTGTAAAAGTTTTTAAATAATTGAAAAACAATTAGTTTGTTTAAGTTCTTTATCTCTTTCTCCATTAAATATAAATTAGAAGTTAAATCCATTTATGAAGTATTTTATTAAATTTGACTCCCTTATTAACTGAAAAGTATGTCGACTTAATAAAATATATTGAGTAATATACAAATATATATTTGAATTGCTAATGGCTACATTTACATAGAAAGTGTTACTACATTTCTGTGATTCTATAATTAAATTTATTTTTTTTTTTTTTGCAGTATTTATTTTCTTATAACATTAAACAAGCTAAATAACTGAATATTGATTTTAACAAAACAATAGTCAGTGTTTTTTATTTTTACTTTTTTATTAAATCTTTTATATGAAATATAGAAGCATGAAAGAATTGAGTTCGGGTCAGATTTTTGATATTTAGTTTTTAATAGATACAATTGTTTAAGGTTCCCTAAGTCCTATAGAGTATATATAGTGGATTGGTTTGTCATTGTCTGTATATGAGTGTGAGCAGGATATCTCGAAAAGGAAAACAGTTGTAGTTGTAACCTCCTGATTTCATATTAGGTTATGATAAACTATCATTAGCCCTAAGACGAAACATAGACCTAAACACTGATATTTCACTTGCTCAGGGGGGTATTTTTTTTGAAATTTGTCCAAATATTGTTGATTAAAGTCGCTTTGCTTTTGGCTTTTTAGTTGACATTTAGGAATTGGAGTAGAAAATGTAGAATTATTTTGGAAACTTTAGAAAAGTGTTGTCAAATATTTATGGATTAACTTTTGAAGAACTCCTTTGGATATTAAACAAACGGTGGTGAAATATAAATAATTAATATTATGATTCGAATTGATGAAACTTATTAGACAGAAATGGAAGGGATATTCTTTGGTAAATAATAAGGTAACAGAGTGTTATGGACATCGACGTTCGATTTATTCACACGGGTGGTGAAACAGTCTGAGCATGTCATCGGTCGGTGAGGATATTAAGCCTGTTATGACTTGATGTGTGTTACAGCCTCTTGGCCATACCATCAAAATCAAATCAGACTGATGCATTTTAACGGGAGGCCCGGTGTTCAAAACGCCCGAGGTGACCACGCGGAGGCCCGTCTGCACGGTGCTACATCTCTCATCAAGGCTTACTCCCCCGCTAGTATCAGATCAACGCTCACAATACAACAAAACAGATCAGACTGAATCTTGGCTACTTAAAACTATGGATAAGAATAAGAGGACGTTAAGTCATCGGTCATGAGCCTGTTTGGTGCCAGATAGGGTTTGTCGGTTTTTAAAAACCGGTTTTTTGGAGAAAATTATGAAATTCAAAAACCGGTTTTTTAGTAAAAAATATCGGTTTTCAATGTATGAATAACACTTAAAAAAAATTTGAAGATGACAAATGTAGCCAAATGTACTAGATTGATGAAAAAACTGTTGCAAGCGGTTTGGTTCTTGGAATCATATCGGTATGATTTAATAATATGGTTATTATAAATATAATATGGTTAATAATAAGGTTATTATAAAAATATGAAAATGTATTGTTTTTATTTATTCGAACCGTTTGCTGAATAACTCGTTTCACTATTATAAAAATATTTACATCATCCTTATATGTGCAAATTATGCATAAACAACGAATAATTGTTTTTAAAGTTATTTAATACTGGTCAACTATTATTTCTTTGTTCTACTAAATTGCATAAAAAAATTTTGCTATCAATAAAATTGAACAGTATATAATTTCAGTAAAAACTGCTTTTAATCACTTTAAATTTTTTTTATAAAAATTCGAAACCAGTTAAAACCGGTTTTTTGGAAAAATTACTATTCGAAAACCGGTTTTCTAAAATATCAGTTTTTGTATAAACCCTAGTGCCAGATACTCGTTTAAGATCCCCACTCCAAGTACACTAAAGTTAGACAAAATTTAAGATTCCTAAGCTAGAAATTAGAATTAGAATCTAATCTAGATTAGGAATTCCTAATCTAGGAACATTAGTAATCCTAATGTTCAATGAGTGGTATCACAAAAGGCCAATGTTGGGTTTATTTGTGTTCCCTTGTTGGACTACCACTACAACCTAACCTAACCTAAACCGGGCATCAAGGTTTGATAGATATATATCTTGTTTTTTTTTTTATTTAATTCTTTGGTATGAGTGTTATTATTGGCAGACTAATTGTTAGTAATAAAAAGCTAGTAAATGCCTGATAAAAAAGTGTATATCATACATTATAAAATAACCGAAATACACACTAAATACTATTTTAAGATTAAAGAGGTGAAGTTAGAATGTAGAGTTGGGATTGCGACTCTTTGAATATGAGGAGTCAATATCGGACGTTATCATCAAACTGTGCAATACCTGAGACGCTTACATCACCTTGTAAACGTCAGAATTTGAAACAGAATAACTCGGACACATTTCAAAATGTTTATTTATTTTTGATTTTATATAACAATCTAATACATTTCCACAATCAAGCAATGAGTGCTGCTTTGTTTAAAACGGAATGTTATTTTCGACTTAACAAATATGTCTAGTTATTAAAAGCCTTGCCATTATTGGATAGAATACTGTACGATATAAGAACTCAACATTTCAGTATTATGCAATAATTCAAATAGCTTGTTATTATTTATAAACATTAAAGCCTGATATAAGGGGGAGTATGCGAGATATCAATAAACTGATGAATGTAAGCACAACAAATCCCTCTGCGACAAGTGATTTGAAAAGATAACTCTATGCATATCAATTATATTTACGCCATCAGATGATTCATTCTTTATTCACTTATTTATTAATATCAAACACTTAAATGCTGGTGAATTGAAGTATCGTATTTTCAATGTATTTATGTCGTTATTTAGACTTATGTTCAAAGGCAGGTTATTTATATTGCTCATAATCAGCAATTTATTTTTCCTCAAAAACGAAAAAAAAAAACGTTAAATTTTATAGAAAATCTTGAGTGAGACGCCAACCACTTTCATTTGCCTGATTTTAATACACACTTCTTTATAAGATAGATTTCATATAACATAGTGTAACGATACACTGAATTAACAATAAAAGTTAATAAAACTAAATAACAATAATGATCAAACCACAATAAGAAATGGGAAAACAAGACTAAGATCTTTCAACCGTAACAAGCGGTCTTCGTCAGAGTCAAAAACCAACTGAGGTTTGACTAGGATTGGGTTTTGACTTAGAACTTGTAGGTTGAAATTTATGTTTTCCCATTTCTTATTGTGGTTTGATCTTTTGTTATTTCGTGTTAGTGAATATTATAATTTTGTCGTAATATAATAAATAGAGCATGTATAAATATTACATAAACTCCCTCCAAGTAGGGGTACTGTTTGGAGAAAAAAAACACAGGTATTTAGAAATTAAATAAAAGTCAATGTATGGCTTATTGGAAAGAAATTTTCGATTTTTTAGATTCTCTGTGATCTGGAGGATTTGCAAGTGACTGGTTCGCCGAACAGCTTGAAGCTGTTAAATATTAAATAAAACAATATGTTTTTTTATAATTAGATATGTTTTTCAAATTCTCTACCTTTATCTGTCAAAGTGGGTTTTTACATTTAGTTGATCTAAATGATAAATAACGATCAAGGCATTGTTTAGATGAATGGTTTCCAACGTTTTTTCGCACTGTACCCCTAAAAATGTTCCACTCAAACCTCGCGTCCTATGAATTTTATATTATGTTTTACTCAAATCAGGATCATCATAAAAACATAAGAGCAGAAAAACAAATGAAACATTTTTTAACAAGTGCAGTGAATATTTTAACCCTGAAATAAACATATAATATTTGAATAGTAATATTTTAGTACTTATCTGAACTTTTCGTGTTTTCCTGAAATATATCAAACTTTATTAGGGAAAGGAGAAATTATTTATGAATGAATAAATTACCATTTTTTATCTGTCCTTGGAGAAGGATTTTGTTTTTAATGCCCTTCCTTTGAAATAGCACTTAATTTAGTGCTCACTTCCGACATGGATACTGCATTTGTTTCTTCTTGTAGTAGAATAATTAACTCACCTAGAATTTCTTTTTCTTGCTTCTTTTTTTCCTGATTTACTTCCATAGTAAAACTTCTAAACAATGTATAAGAATTCCTGATATATATTTATTTTTTTTTTGGTAGTTTCTAATGTGTGTGACGCTTGGTTTATAAAACTCATGTTGTTTGCCATTTCTGTCAAGTCGATACTGTTCACACTTGTTAGCTAAAGTAAGGTCAGGTGTGCTGAAGTGTTAGTGCAATGTATCCTGTCTGTAGTTAAGGTTACTGGTATCCTGAAGATTAGGGGTTGAAATCTAGGGGTTGAATCTCTGCATTCAAATTTTCATTGAAGTTGTTGAGAATTTTGCACCTCCGATCATCTGACACAGTTTTAAACATTCTAGCCCTTCACTTACTATACTGTAGCTTACTGTACTGTACTAGTAGCTTAACTGTACTGCAAAGCTACTAGTGATGAATACCTAATTTAAGTAAATTTCAGAAAGGTAAAATGTAGGATTCCTGATTTCAGAATGAATTGGAGCGGCAATATGGTTCACGCATAACTATAATAGGTGCCCAGTAACGAATGAACGAAACTTTCTACTTCTGGAACAGCAGTGAAGGTCAACAGCCTATAGCTTTGGCGTTTCCTGCTTATATTGAAATTCGAAATATCAAATCTATCAAGTTATAAGGTGAACTAGGCAGTTTATTTTTCGTTGTATCAAAGCATTTAAAGGGTTTTCTTATTCCAGTTTAAAATCTATTAATTTTGGACTGATTACATGATATTGTTGAGTTGTTTTTCTTACGAATTTCAAACCTGTAAACTTTCGTATTCAGTGTTGTTTTAGGGTGGTTGAAAATATGACTAGTTTGCTAATTGCCTCCCATTTTTAGTTAAATTAGAATTAATTATTGAATTAATTCTTTAGAATTAATTATTGAATTAATTCTATCTGCCAGTAATAAATATTTATCGTATTAAGTTTATTGAAATTGTAAGTTTAAAGGAATACAGGGTCAAACGAAGATTTTTTACATCTCTCTGAGTACATCTCTGAGTCATCTCTCTTGAAGCACTGAGTGCACAAGATTTTCAATTCCCCCATGGATTATGACCTAGATTCTAATATCGAGTCATCTTTACTAACAGTAAACAGGCTACACCAGACCACTCTTGACCCTCGTCGAGTTTACATTCGAGACGAGTTCACTGATATAGTTTTAATCACCACATCTGCATAGTTGCAACATTTCTTAACAATTTACAGAAAATAGAAGGAAACGTAAACTATAAGTATATCAAAAATTACCTTCTTAATCTCATTGTAGCGTAAAAAAATTAGTGAAATAATATTAACATTAATAATATTAACAACGCGTTCCGAAAACATAGTGTTTTTCTTCAGGAATAAAACTAAACTTCTTTATTTTCAAATAATAACTTGGTAAAGAAAAATATTAAATTCAGTTCTATTTTCTGTCGCAAAAACAAGTTAAGCTCTCTGTTTGTAGTTGAGTTGTGTTATTGTGTATTTGTACAACCCACAAGCAGCGTTTTAAAATAGTGAATGATCCTGTAAAAGGAGTAGGAACAAAATATATATAATGTCAGAGTCATTCCTTTTGTGATTCTAATTCTCATACACATTTTAAAATTTCCGACTTATTTATACGTTAATATTGCTGAGGTTATTGTAAACCGCAGTTTGGTTTGTGCATCGCTGTGAAAGGTCTCATACACATTTTAAAATTTCCGACTTATTTATACGTTGATATTGCTGAGGTTATCGTAAACCGCAGTTTGGTTTGTGCATCGCTGTGAAAGGTCTCATACACATTTTAAAATTTTCGACTTATTTATACGTTGATATTGCTGAGGTTATTGTAAACCGCAGTTTGGTTTGTGTATCGCTGTGAAAGGTCTCATACACATTTTAAAATTTTCTACTTATTTATACATTGATATTGCTGAGGTTATTGTAAACCGCAGTTTGGTTTGTGCATCGCTGTGAAAGGTCTCATACACATTTTAAAATGTTCGACTTATTTATACATTGATATTGCTGAGGTTATTGTAAACCGCAGTTTGGTTTGTGCATCGCTGTGAAAGGTCTCATACACATTTTAAAATGTTCGACTTATTTATACATTGATATTGCTGAGGTTATCGTAAACCGCAGTTTGGTTTGTGCATCGCTGTGAAAGGTCTCATACACATTTTAAAATTTTCGACTTATTTATACATTGATATTGCTGCAGTATCGTAAACCGCAGTTTGGTTAGTGCATCGCTGTGAAAGGTCTCATACACATTTTAAAATTTTCGACTTATTTATACATTGATATTGCTGAGGTTATTGTAAACCGCAGTTTGGTTTGTGCATCACTGTGAAAGGTCTCATACACATTTTAAAATTTTCGACTTATTTATACATTGATATTGCTGAGGTTATTGTAAACCGCAGTTTGGTTTCTGCATCGCTGTGAAAGGCCTCATACACATTTTAAAATTTCCGACTTATTTATACGTTAATATTGCTGAGGTTATCGTAAACTGCAGTTTGGTTTGTGCATCGCTGTGAAAGGTCTCATACACATTTTAAAATTTCGATTATTTATACATTGATATGCTGAGTATCGTAAACCGCAGTTTGGTTGTGCATCGCTGTGAAAGGTCTCATACACATTTTAAAATTTTCGACTTATTTATACATTGATATTGCTGAGTTATCGTAAACCGCAGTTTGGTTTGTGCATCGCTGTGAAAGGTCTCATACACATTTTAAAATTTTCGACTTATTTATACATTGATATTGCTGAGGTTATTGTAAACCGCAGTTTGGTTTGTGCATCGCTGTGAAAGGTCTCATACACATTTTAAAATTTTCGACTTATTTATACATTGATATTGCTGAGGTTATTGTAAACCGCAGTTTGGTTTCTGCATCGCTGTGAAAGGCCTCATACACATTTTAAAATTTTCGACTTATTTATACGTTGATATTGCTGAGGTTATTGTAAACCGCAGTTTGGTTTGTGCATCGCTGTGAAAGGTCTCATACACATTTTAAAATTTTCGACTTATTTATACGTTGATATTGCTGCGGTATCGTAAACCGCAGTTTGGTTTGTGCATCGCTGTGAAAGGTCTCATACACATTTTAAAATTTCCGACTTATTTATACGTTGATATTGCTGCGGCTATCGTAAACAGCAATTTGGTTTGTTCATCGCTGTTTTAATATTATGCCGTTCTACTTCCAGGAAATAGATATCTTGATAAAATCAGTATGACTAGTTCCACAGGGTTTGGATTGGTGGACCATGTGCCGTTGGCTCCTCCAGTAATGTGGCTCTGTCATCGTTAATTCGCTCAAGAGTCATAAATGAGCCAAGCTTTTGCCTCTTGATTCTAACAAAAGTTGTAAAATCTATAAGTATAGGTGTCAGACAGAATACATGTGTCAGGGATCCTAAAAAAAAAGTTACTAATAAACTAATTTCTTTAATGTTGAAGTAAATAGTTCCTGTTTGCAATTAATATTAAAAATCCAGTTCTCAAAGTTTTCTACCAAATAACAAATTGTCCGCCATCTTGGTTGATATTGGAATCAGTTTAGCGAAACTGATTACAAGTTGAATGAGAAAAATAAATTACTTTTCCTGCCTTTGCCTCCATTTAAACTACTCCTGTTTTCAAATACTTACCCATTTTACGTAGGTCATTGGCTTTCAAGGCTGCAGTACAAGCTTTTTCTTCTGTCTTTCTTGTTTTTTTCTATTAGATTTTCAATATGTCTTTGGGATTAATATTGTTTTCAGCATCTACATTTACTTTATATAAATTGATTTCTTGTAAAATTTACTCACCTTGAATCTATTAACATCCATTGAACAGTAGAAATGATTTACTGCGCCTTTAGTATTTGGAAGTTCTCGTAATCCTCGATTTGGTTGGATAATTAGTTCTATGAAAATATCAACTCTACTGCAGTCAAGTTAAGAATTCACAATGTATTTTAGGATAATTAGTTCTATGAAAATATCAACTCTACTGCAGTCAAGTTAAGAATTCACAATGTATTATGAACATCCGTAACTGCAAGAATTATGTCGAATTCATTCGAAGATCTATTATAACATTGAAAATGAAAAGTCCATAGTAACCGACATTTTTAACTAATAAAAATCGATTTATACAACAAGATTCAATCTACTGCATAATATAACTAATAAAAAGAAAGAATAATTTTCAATTAAATCTCAATACAGTCTCTTAAATCTTTAATCTAGGGTTGTTTGTTATTTGTTTCACGTATGTCGTTTGTCTTCTACGGTGCATAAATGGTGGGCTAATATTCCACATGTCACATGAAATCGCTTTGCATTTAGAAGCTATTGATTTTCATTTCAAGAGTGCCGCCTGAAATTGAATATTTAAAATTTTATATAACCTGAAACCACCTGGCGTCTTCTAAAAAAGATATTGCTGCGTTTTCAAAGATTTTTTATTAAAATATTCGCATAAAAAACGCAACACTTCATTCAATGAATTCACCACTTTTCTGCATAATGATCTTTAGAAATTCAGTGAGTTAAGTAATTTGAACAGTTACGTTAAACATCTTCTACTTTCTATTGAGTTTTTTTTTTACTTCTGCAATAATGTTTTAATAATTGTTTCCCTTTTTATAATAATTTTATTATTTCTGCTCCTGATGGGTTTTCGATAAAACTTGCACATCACAATGATTTGAGGAACTTCAGCAACAAACAATTAAACAGACGCTTTGAAAGCCGGTAGTTTTTTTTATCAACTTTGATCTGGAGAGAGAAACGAGGTATACCAAGCACATTGGCTAAAACGACTGTTGGAATTTTACAAATTTATTTATTGTTTGAATTTTGTTGGGTCCTCATCAACTTTTTTTAATCCTTATCATAGTGATCCATTTTTTCCATAGTTGTTTTTATGGTGTATTTTATTTCTGCTGTTTATTTTGAAAAAATAACTCACAAAATCACCCATAAAACTAACTCACATTGATATTTCGACATCCTTCCTACTCAGAAGTGCTCAGCTTGACTGACACATTCTGTTCAATACTTTTTATGTATTCATCAAGAGTATAAAACAATTAATTAAACAGACTGCTGGCCGTCTTAAATAGGTATGGGTTTCACATTCTATCTGTTATCTCATTCGTTACTGATATTACTTGATAGTCTATTTACACATGATATTATTATTTCTCGGAATATTTTTATTCCCTTATTTTGATTTGTCTAAGCTTTAGAACTAGGGCACTTGAAAAGCTGTATTTTATGTTTAGAACTCATAAACAAAGTTGGTACATGGAGAAGTGCTATTTATTTTGGAACCTGTAAATCACAGTATAAATTGTTTTAAGTAGGTTGAAGTGTCCTCATCCATCTCTCCGCCTGCCCACAACAACTTCTCTATTTCCATTCCGACTGTCTAGCTATAAACAGTTTCAAGAGTTCTAAATTTCATCATTCTGCAGGCTTTAATTGAAATCTACTATAATTGTATAGTATTTTATTATATGCTTTAGAACATAAACAACCATCTTATAGGCAGAATTTTTTTTTAATATCCAGCAAAAAATTTTAAAAAAAATCGTAGAATATAATAACATTTTTCTAGTTATTAACATCAGATTTTGCATTGTAGATTTTTCTGATTAATTTAATTATAAAAGCTCTTCTTGGCCCTTGAATTAGAAATTCTATATCTTTTTGCTAAAGGAGTTAATTATAATTCGACTTACACTCGCCAAATTGTTGGATGCATTATAGTACATGCATACGCACAATTGAAGCATAATCTTTATAACCAAGAGGCCCATTACCTATAAAGCCAGTAGTGACAATAATGTAGTGCAGTAAGAGATAAGGATACGATATCCGGCTGTTAAGAGGCAGATAACAATTACTTCACATGGTTAATTCACAACTAACTTTCGCAGTGTGCATACAGAAACTTTTCCAGTTAAATTTCATAGTATTTTCACAACAATTGTAGAGAAGATTTACATCTCTTAAAATATATAAAGCTTAGGTTTTTAACTAACGATTCTTCATAAAAAATGATTTAACAGTGTTACGATAAAAATTTGGGTGAACGTAGTGATAGCTACAGCTATGTAACGCTATATTAAAGAATATTTCTTTCGGTTATCAAATACTAATTGAAAACTTTATCAACATACAGAAACTGTATTTCAATATTCAAGTGTAATCGTTTTTTTTCAATGTATCGTCTCTTTTGTGACGTTTAAAGGCTTAAATGTGTGTTTGGTATAAGTAATGCTATTATGGGCAGATTATACATCGGCAATAATAAATTATCCTTGTGGTTGGGTTAAGGCATCTTTAGCTAGTAACTGACTTGAAGTGCCTCAACCCAGTTACGACCTTCTTCAGGGCCAGTGTGAACAATATTCCTCATCTCTCACATAAAAAAGTTGTTACCATGATTTCAAACCTTGAACCTTTGGCACTCTGTCAAGCACGCTACCACTAGATTACATCTGACCCCAGTGTATTCCTTATCGCTTCTAGTCATTCAAGGGTATTCAAATCTTAGTTAGACAGTAATAGCACACACTTATTAATACTTCATTTTACTCAATTACATTTCATGTTAATTCAGTCTCTCTGAAATTTATCTTTCGGTAGATTATAGAAATAATTTCACTTTTTTATTACATTATGTTGTCAACTAGTGAGTTATTACGGCACACAACATTTATTGTTATGCAGTGGTACAGCAGTATAGGGCGGGGGGAAGTGATCCGCGCCAGGGGGGGGGGGGCGACATTTTGAGGGGTCAAACATTTTTTTTTTTAATTTTATTTCTTTAAAGTCACAACAATGCAAGTGATACATTACAAGTGACACTGATAATACAGATGTATGAGGAAACACAGGAGGGAAGAAGCAATCCAGTGACTACACTTCCTGGCGTGAGTCGAGGGGTCAAAGATAAAAAATAAAATAATAATAAGCTAATAAAAAATTTGAAAGTTTATACGAAAATGAGTTTTTAAGGTCGTAATGGTTTTTATATTCTATTTGTGTAATATTGTTTTCAAGCGGGTTCAACTGTATATTTACAAAGAAAATTAAATTCATTTAATTTTTCAAAACTAGTTTTTTAGGGTGGTTGAAAGTTAATTGTGTTCGTTTGGATAGCCAGTTAATTTAATGTAACAATTTTTTTATGATTTGAAAGTTTTTGTTTAAGTTTTTCTCTTGAAATATCTTTGATTTTCTTTGATGATTACTGTGTCTACATGTATTCGAGCACTGTAATAAGATGTGCGTCCGTGACCAATAACAAAAGTCTAAAATTAGATCCTTGATTGTAATTCCATGAAAATAAATATTTTTAGGACTTTCTGAAATTTTGAAGGTTAACGGATTATCAGTTACATTACATGCTAAACTTCACGTACTTTTAACATGCACGTACAGTTAAAACTACTTGCAGTTGGATTACGTACTTTTAAACCCTAAATATTAATTATGATAATAAATAAATAATAATAAATTATAAAGTTATCTTTGGTTTCAACTATAGTCATTTTTGGCAACATAGCCCAGCGGAAATAAGGTAAAACTTCGTTTACATCAATCTTAAGTAGGTACCTGATTCTTAACCTCAATTTTTTTAATTTTGTTTGCCATGGAAAGAAGTATAAAGATTAATGCTAACATTAATCGGTATGGACCTATAATTAATAAAGGAGATTTTTTTTTTATAAATTTATAAAGGTCAGGCTCTGACCTGACAGCAACTTTTTTGTTTTACATTTTTCATTAAACTGGAAAGTAAACAATATATGTATTAAAAATACTTTATTTTTTAGCCACAGAATAGTTCTTCTGTTACTCAGAATTAAAATAAAAATAAAATAATAAAAAGCTAACAAAAAAATTGAAACTTTATACGAAAATGAGTTTTTTAGGTCGTAATGGTTTTTATGTTCTATTTGTGTAATACTGTTTTTAAGCGGGTTCAACTGTATATTTACAAAGAAAATTAAATTCATATTAACTTTTTCAAAACAAGTTTTTTAGGGTGGTGTTTATACCGATACTTATTAGTAAGATAAGTATCAGTATTAAATAATAATAATACGTAAATAATATTATTTATAATATGGTAAACCGTCACATTGATGTTGGAGTCGTTGGAGCGCTTTCTAACTAACTTAGTTAGAAAGATGGACTTAGTTAGAAAATGGACAACGTCCGAAAGCGCTCCAACGACCCCAACATCAATCTAGGAGCTATGACGGTTTGCCATATAATAATATAAATCATACTAACCTCAGTGGTAATAATAATATGCATGTATTATTATTTCATTGGTCTCAGGGCAGGACCATGAAACATGATTGTTTTTTTTTTTTTTTAGTTATAAACTGTGAATTTAAGTACATGATTTGTTAGCATTTAAATATTAATATCTACAAAATAAATTTGTTTGAATTATTCAAAAACGGTTGGAATTTTGAAATATTAGTTGAAATAATAATATTGGTAATTTCAGTATGGGTTTAAATTTTATATTATCAATGTATGGGCTTTTATTAATAATTCAATTAGAAGAAAGTGGCCACTGTAGTGGTTGGGTTTCGACTGACAGATATCCACAACAGTCCATCCCAGACTCCGGAGCCTTTTGAAATATTTACTCATCTTTTCTCTCTCTTCGTGGCGTAAACAATTCCATTTCCATTGCGGAAAATGTTTAACCATTAATAGCTGTATTTCGAAACAGGCTCATTAAAAATGAATTAGTCAATTTTGTTTCAACATTTACGTGTTTAGTTTAAAAAAAATATTATTTCATTATAAACTTATATAAAAATAAAGTCAATACAACAATAAAGGAAATAAAGAAAATCTGGAATAGCTTTCAACTGTAGGGAATACCATTATAAGAATTAGGGCACATAAACTTAATTAGTTGATTTATTTTCCTATGAGTTATTATTATTTATTATTATTAATAATTGAAGGTGACTATAGCGTCTTAATAACTATTATACTTCTCCCCCTTCTATAGTAAAATACCCTAGCAGTTAGCTTTAACGCCTACAAGAAGCTCAACACTTTTGCTGGGTTCAGCGGTAAATGTTTTTATTTGTTTTTGTTGAGTGTCCCAAAGCACCTACCCCTGCGAAGTAACGTGGCGTGACAGTCAACCAGCAGGTGCAACGCTGTTTCTTTCTCTTCTTTGCAGAATCTATACAAAACATCATTGATAATGCCCATTCAGGTTACCTCCGTTTCGGTAAAAAGTGACTTTCTTTTTCCTTCTTCAGGACAGTTTTCTTTATGTCCTTAGGTGCATTTGTGGGAGATTGACTCCCACTAGTTAGCGATTTTCGACCCTCTGTGCTGCCAGAGGATGGTCTCCTTAGTACCATATAGGGGAAAGTTCCTGAAGATCTGTCGGTAATATTTTGTCCGCTCCGGCAGAGCCCCGCATAGCGCGGAGTAAGGCTATTTACTCAATAGGGTTATTTGTAGGCACTCTGCAGTCCACACCGTTTGATGGTTCTAATTAATATTTCACAAAAAAACTGGGCCCTAAAGTGTATTGTGCCGTATTGTTTGGGAGGAATATTGCATAATGGGAAAGTCACTTTTTTTATCTATTTTTACTTATTTACCTGTGGAAGTACACATGCATACGAGTACACATCTCGTATATGTGGACTTCCCTGAGAGATACTCATACATGTCAAATGAGGTAGAGATTTCCATACTCTTACAATTACATTTTTAAAGAATACCTTAAAAGAGTAAGCTCTTCAATGGTTTTCATAATGCCTTAATTCATCGAGAAAGAAATGAATTACTAACAATAGTCTTTATGACTGTAGGAGTAATGGGTTCTTTGAGAGCAGTAGGTTATTGACTTGTGAATTAGTTAGAATTAGTGTTATAATTAACAGAAGACTGTTTGAATTGTAAAAGAGAAAGGTACAAGTGATGGTTATTAAGTGAAGGTAGTAATTAGCCAATTGAAGGTTGGTTTGAAAGTAAACGACCACTGTGAGATACTGAGTATCTAAGGCAGTCAGCTAAAACCTCTCAGCAACTTCCTCCTTTGTTCCTTCATTCGGAAAGGCATTCTACAGTATCTTACATCTTTTAAAACATACTATCCCCTTATTTTTTTTCTACTCAAATCCCTCTCTTCTTTAAAGATACCACTATTTGATGATGCCCTAACTAATACAGTAATATTTATTTATTAGTGGTTCTCATATTTTTTAATTTGTTTATTCTCATATATTTACATGCCTTATAATATTATTATTATATTATATTATTATTATTATAATATTATTATTATTATTATTATTATTCTCATATATATTATTACTTATATATAATTATAACTTATATATAAGTTATAAGACATCTTATAACTTATATATAAGATTTCAAATCACAAGACCGATAGTTACGGTTGAAAGATCTTAGTCTTTTTTCCCATTTCTTTTTGTGGTTTGAACATTGATAAGTATATATATATACTAAATTAAGCAAAGAACCAATTTGTTAATTGGGATAAAACAGTCAAACGTTGAGCATTTTTAATTTTGTTTTTAAAACTATTAATGTGCCATTATATCAAAATTACTTCTAAGAACATCTCGTTGGCTTAATCCATATTGTCTCTTTCTTCGGATACTCAGAGAAGTGTGTTCGATTCCCTGAATTCTTAGTTGTTTGAGTTAAGCAGATTTTCTGTTCTGGACATTAGATGGCGTTAATAATTAGAGCCAAAGAAACGCGTAGGAGAAAGAAAGTTAAGTTTTTGTAGAACGTTTTTTTTGCACTTAATTTAACTTTCCCATAATCAAATATATGTGGATCATATTGTCCTTTTGATATGTTGTACGCATACATAATATGCGTTGATAATATTTTTTTATAATTTTCACCTTGGAGAACTGATAAGCTCGATTATTAGATTTGTTCTTTTGATAAGTTCGTGTTCCACATCAGTATCTACTACTTTTTGATTTTAGATACACCTAATTTCTTCTTTCCACCAATTTACATAGATAGCAATCAGTATTTTATTCCCTTAAGCATGAAGTATTATTTTTGAATCTCGAATAAGAATATTATTAATTTTTTTTATAAAACAGTATAACAGAATTGTTTTACAAATGTAAATTCTTGTATTTCTGGATTAGAAATGGGAAAAGCAGGAAACATTAATTGACAAGAAGGCTCAGAAGTTAATGAAATATCGATTTGAGTTTAGAATCTAGTTTGATATTTCTAAATATATGAATTTCATTTTTGATTCCGGTTCTTTACATTTTTTCAATTTTTTTTTTAAATAATCATTCGAATTTGATTTCTAGTTCATTCCAGCCTATATTTGAAATTGTTAAATTATTTGTATTCTATTTCTTACTTTAATATATAATTTACAACTTGTTAATTAACAATTATTTTTCATGTTTTTACAAATTTACCTTGGTTTAAGGAGTGTCTCAATGGTACAAACAATTTTAACTATTCTTTTTTTTAAACTAGAAGAGCCTCTGTAAAAAGAAAATTAAATTTATTCAAGATTAATTAATATTTAGCTAAACATGCGTATTAATGGTTTAAATCTTCTCATTCGGTTTATGTAAAACTTTTTCTTTATTTTCTTTTAATTTTCAAAAATTCATTTGTGAAAAATTCCAGTTTGATAAAAGTACATCGATTTTACGGGCTTATCGGTTCAATTTCTCATCCCTTATTGTTTATAATTATAGGGGATGATTTTTGGGTATAGTAAAAAAAGTTGAGTTTAAGTTATTCAGTTTATCATGCGAAAGAAGCGTTTCGTAGTAAAAATTAGGAATTTTTTAGAGTTTTATTCAATCCCGGCTTAATTGATCTATAAAGTGGGATTTTATCGAAGATATAAACAATGAATTAAACTTTAATTGGCACTCACCATGGTTGCCAATAAATTCTTATTTCTTAAACTTTCTAATAAGAGAGAACAAAGTTTTTGAAAAGTATTAATCAGGAACATAAGTTTTAATCAATAAGGAAATAGGAATTATAAATATTTCAAGCCTTTTAAAATTGAATTTCAGTTTTTAGTTCCGCAAAATAAGATAAATGAAAAAGTCATGTGGGTTCTCACCCTAGATATTTTTTTCAATTCTGACAAGGCATAGTATTTAGAGACAATAATTGCAAACATATATATATAAATTATAAATATATATATATATATATATATATATATATATATAATAAATTCAAAACGAAGGGAACACACAGAAAGACACAGGCGGTGAGTCACCGCCCTGCCTTCCTGAGGTACTTTTCGCTCTTCACACCTCCTGATGACGACGATGGTCGAAATATCGATGTGAGTTATGTCTGTGTCTTTCTGTGTGTTTCCTTCGTTTTGAATTTATTTTATTTAAAAAAGTTCGCTGGACCGTTTCTTTTAATTGTTATATATATATTCAACAATATAAAAAGAAATAAATAGAAAATGAAATGTAATTCTTTTCGTAGTGGGCTAGGTTAGCACAGTGACAACATGCCCTAATGGGGACTGGTGGATCAAGGGTTCAATATACCCACTCTGGCCCACGATTTACTCACGGGGAATAGGTGAAAAATCTGAGTTCCCCGTTCGTAGAGGACATTCCAAACACTACTCTAAATATATTTGAGTTAGTCAAAATGTAGGACTCCTAATGTAGAAAATCAACCGGTGTTATGTCGCTGGCCCATTACTAAAATGTTTATCAAAATGAGCCACAATTTTCACACCTAGAACATCACAGTTCTAAGGTGAAAGCCTGATAAGTGTGGGTGTTACAAAAACTTTTATGTCAAGGAATAAATTTCTTATTAATCTCTCTCAATAAAAACAATAGTATATCTATAGCATAAGTATTTTTTGAGGCGGGCAGTCTACCAAACAGATCTTTACGACAATTGTAGTTAACCGTCTGTCAAGCCGGAGCAGATTATTGCAAAGTTTAATTTAAATGATTGAGTTATTCCACATCAAATTGAAACATATAATTAAATAGACTTGTTCAAATTTGCGAATGTTATTAATAAATATTTTTAAACAAATCATATTTAATGAAACTGTGAAAATAACAAACAACTAAGATAAGACGTTTTGTCATATATGAAGATATCCTATTTCAGCAATTGATTTTAATTTTCATTGAAAACATTATGATGTATTTCTATATATGGTAGAAGCCGTTGAAGACAGAAAGCTCAGTGCTTTTACTGTTGTCCGTTTTTGTTTTGTAGTTGAAGAAGAAAGAGGCTGGAAAGTTCTTTGTCACGTGAAAATCGAGCCATTTTCACTGTCAACGCTACAGAGATTGTCTCTTTCTTCTCCACAGCTTTACTTGTTACATGCCATTCTGTCTCTGTGCGTGACATTTTATCTACCTTTCTTCCCTCTTTTCACGCACTCCCTTATGTTTAGTCAGTTTAAATGAATTTCATAATGTCACCTAAGCATTTTATAATAATTATTTCTTATTACTTTCATTACTTAGTACATATTGATAAATATGTTATAATTACTATTTGGTTTAACAGTGTAATTGTTAATTTATTAAAATAATTTTCCATTGTTTTTCTTGTATTCATAAAAAAGTTCCTTTTCCAATTAGGACATTCCAACTAGTATCCAGAGTATGACAATATGTATTTAACTAAAAGTATATGTTATTGAACAAAATGTTTTATGATTGTTGCGCAAAAGTATTTCTTGTCTCACAATCCAGAGCAATTATTAAAAAAAAATTTTATAAATTCCAAGATTTTTGGATGTATACAACTCTATATTACTACTTACTCTTCATGACTCTTATTTATTCATGTTAAACTCTTTTATCAACATGTTTATGCTGTTGATAGTAATGAACTATATATGATAGGATAATATATATAACTACTATATTTCGCACCCGTCGTTTCTGCCCAGTCACCAGTAGGCATCTCATGATAACGACAGCCTTGAATATTGTCAGTTGTTTCTATGCCTTATTTCTCTTTAATTTCATTGGTATGTTGTACCGTTGCAATATATATATATATATATATATATATATCAATGATCAAACCACAAGATGAAAATAGGAAAACAAGACCAAGATCCCTCAACCGAAACAAGCGATCTTCGGCAGAATCAAAGACCCAACTGTTGGATTTTTGACTCTGACGAAGACTGCTTTTGTGGTTGAGGGATCTTGGTCTTGTTTTCCCATTTTCATATTGTGGTTTGATCATTGATTGGTATTTCACGTGTTTATGTGAAATGTTTTATCATCATCATCATCATCATCATCATCATCATCTTCATCATCTTCATCATGAACTTGTCATTGTAGCGACTCACACCTTACTACCTGGCGATTTAGTTTGTTTAGCTCGTGCAATCGTTTTATTTAATTATAAAATATATAATTTTGTATGGGTTTGTTATGTAAATTTGAAATTAACCTATAAGCTACTATATTAGATCTTGTAATGGAATTATTATTTGGCTAATAAGATCGCAGTAATAAGATTGGGACTGATCTCACAAGACTAATAAGATTTGTCTAATTAGATACTTTCACTACTAGTTTTGTAAGTATAGTTTTTGTTTATCTATTCCGCATATATATATATATATATATATATATGATCAAACCACAATAAGAAAATGGGAAAACAAGACTAAGATCTTTCAACTTTAATCTTTTAACAAGCGGTCTTGGTCAGAGTCAAAATTGATTGTTATTTCACGTGTTTATGTGAGATCCTTTCATATATATATGAAGTAAACACCACAATAAACAAATATATATTAATTCATATTCATGTGGTATTTAATTCATATATTATATCGAGAGTTATTGTTGATTATTAATTTATATGTATATATATATATATATATATATATATATATATATATATATATATATATATATAGTTGAATAATATGGCATTTTTCAGGTTTACTGACCTCTCTGCTGTAATCCAAGCCAAGTCATTTCTTTGAAGTCAATGTTAATTAATTTTTGACTACGCTTACCATTGTTGTTATTTCTGACACAAATGTTCCATTACTGATGGACGTTTGGGTGGCCTGAAGAGAGGGGTTGTTGATACTAGGTTCGCCCCGAATTAGACCAAATATAGACGAATGTTAGTGAATTGAGGGTCTGTTTGGAGGGTCGGGGTGAGGCTGGACCGTGAAAGTGACGCCTGCCATCTGCCAGCTCTTTATATATCTGCCCAGCCTCTACTTCCACAACAGCTGTTTCATTGATATACACCACTTGTGGAACTAATCAGTTGCACTTGTGGCCTAAACAGAGGCTTTCTTCAGCTGGCAAGGTTTTCTGTGCTTTCAGCTTGCAGTCAAGTGATCTCGTTACTAATGGATCAATTTATATAATACATTAGTTGTGCAATCCGTAATTGTGTGGTATTTACTCATTTTGAGGTAAAATGGATAAACCAACAAAAGTCTCCACACAAATTTCTTAAACTGTTCCTAGAATCACAAAGAATAAATTAAAAAAAAAAAAAAATAAATAAAAAAAAAGTTTCTTTCGTCTAAATTAGTGGTTCTGGCCTTCTGTATTTCAGTTAAAGGTTTTCAAGCGTACCCGAAGCCTTTGTCACCTTATCTCCTAAATGCCTATCCCCACTCTTTCGCAACGGATCTGTTTCCTACTAGTTGTGTTCACTGGACCAACCCGTCAGTACCACATCCTTGGGTATGTCTTGAATTCTCTTAATTGAATTTTATTATTTCACTCTAATTTTTGTAACTAATTAGATATAATTTGTATTATAGTGTCTTCCTGATGATGAACACAAAGTGTTCGAAACGCGTTGAATAAAACTTCATTTGTGTGGAGACTTTTGTTGGTTTATCCATTTTACCTAAGAATTATATAATACACATTGTAAATACTTACTGCTAAGGCAATATTGTCCATCCTTTATGCACATTCATACAAGACTGGGTTTTAGATATCAACAAGTAGTATGATACTTCTCCATAACTTACGAGGTAATTACAATAGTGTGATTTACTCATTAGTGACCATTCTAGCTGCTAAGAAACTGAACCTTTTGATGGCTTAATTTTTTCTCTCTGAGGTGAGATCTCTCTATCGCTAACTTGCACTCTATCAATAGTATTCAAAAGTAACTAAGTACTGTTGTAATGATATGTCATACTTACATTAATTCATACTTTAAATTTGGATACAAATGACATTTTCTTTAAACTCATTAATGAAGAGCGTTAAACTTCTGTAGAGAGTGTGTGGTTGGAATAAAATGATATTTTGAACAGTTGAGTGCAATTATAACATTATCGGACAGTTTCAATCAATTGAACCGATGAGCATCATTAACTCAGACTATGGTTTAGTTACTTTTCAAAGTTCTAATTCATAGACTCATATTTAAGTTTACTATAATAAACTTACTTAGGTAATACTTAGGAATATGTTATTATTTTTTTTTTATCACACTTAATAATTTTTCCATGAATTAGATATTTAATCAGATAAATATTTTTCATTAAATATCTTTTACGACAGATAGTTTTATGGCAGCATATTTATACCCCAATGTAAAAAAGTAAGAACGGGAAAAGCTACCAATAGGTTCAAAACATGAAGTTCTAGAGCTTTATTTATCAAAGACTTAATAAATAAACACTAGACCGTGTTAATAAATACATTGTTATTTTTAAAGTTTATCTGATAATTAAATTTTAATTGTAAATCGGCTTCGTCCGGGTGAAGAATAATAAGAAAGTCAATATTTCTTTTTTCCTATAAAATACTGTATACTGTCGTTCTTTGTCAGTCTTTATTGTAGAGGATCTAAGCTAAATGCCAAATAAATCAGAATTCGCTAAAAATAAATTTGCAATTAGTATATTTTGAAATATTATTGATACAAATTTATAAAAGACTATCTATGATTTTATGGTTAAGATGTTTTTGGATTTAGAAAAAAAAATAATTTGTAACAATTACTATAACAAATGAGTTGAACTTTTCGCTACTTAGAAAAAACAACAATAAAAATAAAGGACTGGCTACACATGTGGGACAAGGAAACAATAAATAACAATTTTTGACTGGACCAATTGAATTAAGTGCGAATGAATCAAACATTATCAAGTTTAAACTGAAAAAAAAATATTTAACTTACTTTGTAATAACTAATTCACAGTTAGGTCAATATCAAAATTCAAATAAATGTTGAGATTACAACCTAATAAAGGTTGTAGAGAATGATATAAATATTCGATTCTGTGTGTCAAAATTTCTTCGAAGTCATTTTTTTTAAAATATGAAATATAAAATCGGAAGTCAATTTTAATTTTTTTTATCGAAAACTCTTCTAAAGTACTTTGGATTATCAGTAGCATGCACTTATGGAGCACATCCAGTTAAAATTACAAAAAGGTGCTAAAAACTGTTTTTTAATACATTAGCACTTTTTTAGTTTTATATATTATTTTTTAAGTTTTTTTATGCTAAAATTTGGCCGGATAAAATTGCAATACGTTTTTCAATGTGAACGACCTCACAGATATACATTTGTTTTTTGGATCCATAAATGAATGATTTATTAATGAATTGTGATTTTGTTTGGTGAATTTCCCTATTACCTTAAAGATAATGTTAATATGAAACGAAGTGATCTGTTATTTCCAGTGCCTTCATGTGACTTCAAAAAAGTTATTCATTTTATGGTAGATTGGTATAGGTGAAATTAGAGTTGAAAGCATTTCGTTTTATTAAATGTATAAAAAAATGAAATTTTTTGTAATAGGTAGACTGAGGATGCCCAAATCCTTTGCTGAAATATATAGAGAAGAATTAGAAACAGAATAAACCGGCGCATACTTCGTATAATACTGTTGTAATTTTTCGAGCAGTTTCGGGCGTTACCCAACTTCCAAAGGAACTTCGATGGATAACGCCCGAAACCGGTAGGAAAACTCGAACAGCGGACGGTTTATTCTGTTTATAATATTAATCATACTAATACTAACCTTAGTAGTACTAACAATATGCATGAATGTAGAGAAGTATTTACGTGTTTGGAAAACAAAAGTATTTCTAACTTTGTGCTTTCAAATATATAAGAGAATTAGAATGGATGTTTTTTTGAACATTCCATTAATTTTTCTTTATATAAAGATTTAGTGTTTTTGGATTCACAAAATTAAGTTTTGTTTTCCTTGAGTTCCGAATTGATGTTACAAAACAAATTTGATCAGTTTAAACAAATTCTCCAACGGAACATCACTGCTTTCATATGAATTGACTATTTAATTAATTCAGTTCCTCTTTCAGAAGTATTAACATAATTACTCAAAACTTTATCGATCTTGTATCTCTTGAGATAAGTCCTTATTTATCTTTCCTTTTAATCCTTGGCAAGATAAACATCAAGGAATTTAGTCTCTACAGCTTCTGAGATAAGGAAATAAAACGACAGTTTCAAGGATCTAGTGTCTCGTCGCTTTGTGAATTTCATATTAATACTATCCTACATTTTTTTCTGTATTTTGAGTACATTCGATTATTCTTCGTCACAGTTTATCATAAAAGGATATTTTACAAATTTAACAAAAAAAATTTTTTTAATAACTAAGAAATTTAAGAAAAAACTAAGTTATATTATGTTCATTAATCATACAGACAAGGCGAACCCGGCAGAGTGCGGAACATATCACAGACCCGCCACCTTTTCTGGTACGTAATAGCATATACACTAGAGTTGGTTGGGAATTCACTAACAAATAATTTCTAGGGTTTAGAAGCATGTGTAGAATATTGTCAACGTATTGCTTAAAATGCTTAACTGAAGAAAACGCCTTTGGGTAGTGAAAAAAGAAGTTTTTTTTATTTTTGTCACACTCTCATGGAATTTTCTCTTAAGTTTCCCTGTTATACACCTTGTGTCTTTCAAACACTTAAAAAATATATAAGTTTTGAATTTCTATCCTATTATTTATAAATGTCAGTCCTTTCTGCATCTGTTTGTTTGTCATAACTATATCCTACTGTTTTATTTCATTTCTCAACAAAATGTTTGTTTCTCAAAGCGTACATTGTTTAAAACAAATACGATTGAACTATTTCAATGAAGCAGACAAATAAATGATTCATTGAAATTCTCATTCTCGTTGAAAAGAGGTTTCATTATTACGAACTATTTTAGCTGTATTTTCGACTAAGGCATCTTGGGAATGAAAAAACTATTAAGATTGTCGTTAGTACTCCATAGGGAATACGGAGATATATGTTTCACGTTATCTCACATACAAGTAATAGGTATTACTGAATCAATATGAAAATTTGAATTATCTATTCAGTATGCAATGATGTAAGTAGGAAGTAAAAAAATGAGTTTCAAAGAACTACTGAATAAATGACAAGTATTTTAAAACGGCGTGACAATTTCTTGTGCTAGATCAATATGAGCTTGATGTTTTTTTTTCTGCCAAGCCTGAGGGAACAACAGTTTGCAATTTTTTACGGTGATCGAAAAAGACCTTGTTATGTCGCCAGCATGTTTTGCATCTCCAGCGCTTCAAGGTCACAAAACCATTCATTCATCCTACTATTCACTACCGATGCATTTGCAATTAACGATGTAACAGATTACACTTGAGTCGTCTCCTCTGCCAGGAATGCATCTGCTATCTTGAAAGAAACAATGAAGGCCATTTGAATTGGACTCTTGACTCGGAGTAATTTCCTTCAATAAAATAATGTCATTGAAAGATCTTCAAAACAGGATATAATCATTTTCATAAGACAATGGATATGGAGATTTTATCAGGATAATTGTAAAATATTACTTATTCGAATAATAGAGGCTCACTTCTGAGTAGCTATCAGTGAAATTTCAGCAAATATTAAAAAAAAATTAAAATAATTTTAGCGTATTAATATTGAATTTTAATGACAAATAATGTTTTTGATAGGCAAAAATTCAGGAATTGATATTTATAATGTATACCTTCTTTTGTGCCATCAGTGGTGGCATTGAATTGACTGTTAAAATTTGATTTTAAATTAATTTCATAAACAAAGTGTATTTCTTTCACTTTTGATAGACAGTTTTGGCAATGCAAGTATACTTCATGATCGCGTTGGCAAAACATTTGTTTCAATATAGGACACTAATGTGTTGATCTTTAACTCTAAAGAATGGTTTATTTTCCTTCTCTTTCTCCCTACCTACACATACTTATATTTTCACTCTTTTTCTCTTTCCCATTTTCCCCTATAATGAATGATATAAGTAAATCAAATTATAGAGAAATAGCACGTTGAAAGAACTGAAAAAGCTACTAGTTTCTATATTTCTCCATCTTTGTGGAATAACTATTCCAACTTGTTAAGTATGTAACTCTGGTCAAAAAAAAAAAAAATTCATATGATATTTATTGTTTCATAAATCATTGGAAGGATGCAAATATTAGATGATAAGATCTATCCGGAATACGGTGGAATTAAGTGAATCTGTTTTAATATTAAATGTCCTTGGTTGTTAGCAAGTGTAGTGAAAATATACAATTGAAGGTCAGGTTCCACCCAAATCAGAAGAGACCCTGCGTGAGGTCAGCCTCCTAGGTATGTCCTTTTTTTCCACTGTAATTGAAAAGTACGAACAATATACAATATCTGATGTCATGACTTGCTGATTTCTCTTATTTCATTCATACGATTCTATATTACCAATCTAAACTATTGTTTTAAAATGTTTGTCTTCGATGACTAATTTATCAAAATCATTGTTTGCTGATGAAACTATAGAACCTGAATTAACTAAGTTAATTAAAAATTGTAATCTGTTTTTTTTTTGTAAGATATAAGTTGATCTAAAGCAAACATTCATTAATTAAATTTCAAAGATTAAATCACAGGGTTGGTATGATTTTGTGAGAATTATGGCGTTATTAATCAACCTTGGCATTGAGTTCATAATGGTGAATTTTACTGCAAGTGAATTAACTAATTTTATCTAATTCCAATATGGTTACCCAGGGATCACGTAAGATAAACTCGGTTTAACGAACTATCTGCATATTTTTCCTAGTTGATAATTATTTCAATTCGTAATCAGAAAAAGTAACTTAAATTTGAATTAGATAGTCAATTTCTCTGAAGTTATTAGGAATTTACTGGAACTAGTGATTTACATATTTCCTACTAATTTAAAATAATTTTTGAAAATATGTATGTGAACACTTTAAACGCCTGAATTGCATATAATAATATTCTTGTTTCTAACACCAACTTTTATTGATTTTGTTATTAGAAAATATATTATTTGCTAAAGGTATCAATTGTATTAATGACCCTGGAAGTATTTTAACTATTCCATTTGAGTAATTAGGAGTCAGATGTTGTATAATGGGTAGTATGCTTGCCTTTAGTACCAAAGTTTTCTGGTTAGAATCCTATATCATGACTACATTTTTAATGTGAGAGTGAACTTGTCAACTTTATGAACATTTTCAAGTTGTCAGTTCCAGAACTTGTACGACGTCTGCAAGTTCTGCAAGAAAACCAAAGTTTTCTAGTTAGAATCCTATATTATGACTACATTTTTCATGTAAGAGTGAACTTGTCAAGTTTATGAACATTTTCAAGTTGTCAGTTCCAGAACTTGTACGACGTCTGCTACACTTTGATGATAAACTTTGTGATACTGCATAAACATTATGATAGTTTAGTAAGCATTATATTATTATGCAAATCTGTCTACATAGTGAATCCGTGTTGAAACTGCCCGGCCGGTTTCACATGTTGTTCATCGTGAAGTAAATCCCACTTGAAGATGCGGATTATCCGTCACTTGGTATCAATTATGTATATGTAAACGTAACGTGTGATTTTTATTTCTAGTCACTACTATTTTCTTTGGCACTAGCTATCTTGTAGGGTTTTGTTTAAAAACTTTGGTGTGAAGGCATCTCACATTGATCAGTTCAAGATGGTACAAAGCCACTTGACTCTGACGAAGACCGCTTGTTACGGTTGAAAGATCTTAGTCTTGTTTTTCCATTTCTTATTGGTTTTTGATCATTGGTATATATATATATCAACTCCTCACCAGATGTTTTCTGCATCTAGTGTTCAGTTGGGTTTTTGACTCTGACGAAGACCGCTTGTTACGGTTGAAAGATCTTAGTCTTGTTTTCCCATTTCTTATTGTGGTTTGGTCTATATATAATATATTATATATATTATATATATATATATATATATATATATATTTGTTTACATCGTGTTTACATCGACCAGTGGACGCATTTACGTCTCCGTTCCTTCATTCTTTCTCCTTTTATTTTATTTTCTTTCTTTCTTTCTACTCTCCTGAAGACGGCAAGACGCCGAAATAATCGAGATTCGTGAGTGTTCGTCCTTTTTCTTGTGTTCTCTAGCTGTAACTTTAAATATATATATATATATATATATATAATATATATATAAAATCAAAATATTAAAACGGTCCAAACCGGACAGATTATATATATATATATAACCTGTCAGATCAGTTTGTATGTATATACATGTTTGCGTTCATGTTTTATTGTCTTGATGAATTTATTGTCTTTAAATAAACGGAATATCGATGGTAACTGCACCCTTAATTAACGAAACTAGATTACTATCGTATTTTGGGGGTTGAAAATGTGATTGTCATTCCATGAAGAAATTTAGTTGGAAGATACAATTCATTATTCAGGTCGAGAGGAAGGTTAGGTTTGATACAAAATGGAAATGCACCTGTGATGAAATTTCAATGCGTATCAAAGCTCTTCTCTCCACCAACTGTCATAGTTGACTGTCACCCTTAGACTGTTTAAAACAATGCCACTCTCATTACTTAACATGCATGGCAAACTTTATATGGAATTCAATAATATGCATTGCTTTATCTCTTAACTTTATAAATTGAAAATATATTGATTAAGTAACATAGTGAAATAACGCTGTATCACATATAAAATCTGTTTAACCTTTTTCTATAACTAATGTCACACACAAACATGCACAAAATTATATAATTTACAAATTAAATCTAAGAAATACAGAAAGAAGATTTTTGGGAATTTATCAAATATTTTTGCAGAGAATACATTCTGCTCTTTGTTCTCTTCTTGCCCGTTAACCCGAAATTCCAGATATTAATTGAAAACTTTACTAAATTAAGTAGCTTTATTTACTTATTACTTTATTTTAAGTGTATATATAAATGTAAACATTTTGCATGGTCATCCTCCCTCGATTCGAAAATTACTGTTGTTTACTCACAGACAGCTGAATCTATATAGATGTCGGTTCATGCCGACATGAATACAATATCAATATAATATATATAATATTTATATATTATATATAAATGTAAACATTTTACATGGTCTTCCTCCCCCCCCCCCCCCCTCGATTCGAAAATTACTGTTGTTTACTCTCAGGCAGCTGAGTCTATATAGATGTCGGTTCATGCCGACATGAATACAATATCAATATAATATATATAATATTTATATATTATATATAAACGTAAACATTTTACATGGTCTTCCTCCCCCCCCCCCCTCGATTCGAAAATTACTGTTGTTTACCCTCAGGCAGCTGAGTCTGTATTGATGTCGGTTCATGCCGATACCTTCACATTTATAAATTGTGCTGTGATGTAAATATGAAGATGGTTGAAATATTTTTTTTTAGCATTATCGACGGAATTTTTGATTCCGTAATCATATGTAAGTAATTGTAATAGTTATTTTGTCTATCGCAATTCAAAGAGGCTTTAAATTTGATAATAGGAGGAAACTTGTGAACAAGTGTCCGTCTCTGTACAATGTTTAGTCCGTTTTCATTTTTGTTGGGAAGAAGGAAAGATGACAGTAAATAAAATATTATTTTCTGTTTATATTCTGCACTTTTTTTTTTGAGTTTTCCATTTTTGTAATTCAATTTTCAGTTGATTACGTCAAAAACTACTTTTAAACCTGTTACTTAACCCTCGAGGTTTCCCAGTAGATATTTTATTCTACCTACTGTATTTCAAGATTAAAATTTTCTGTTTCAAATATGCATCCTCTTGAAATTTGCATTTGGCAGGTTAGTTATCATTTCATCCTTCACCTACCTAAAATTATTTACTAATATTCTTGATAATGTTTTAGTTTATTAAATTTATGAACCATTTATGAACTTCTTCAAAGAAGGTACTTATCAAGCGCTGATTATAAAATTCAGTATGCACTCTCCTATTTTTTGTTAATTTGACTATTACTGTCTTCTACCGTCTTATAAATAGTTAATAATAAATAAAAATAGGTCTGTTTAAATCAAACTATTTTGTTTTTTTTTTCTATAAAAAGGAACATGATATTTGGTTAAATATCTTGGAATTGTTTCATTTTAGTTTATTCAAGTTATAAAAAGATCAGATCCATCAACTATAACTTCATTCAACTAAGTATTCCTGACTATTTACGAAATCTATTGCTTCTGACTGAGAGAGAAAGCAAACTTTTGGTGGAGAAATAATATAAAAAAAAATCCTTTTAGTATTCACAAGAGATAAGCCATGATATTACCATTTTAAAGAGGTATGTATATTCATTCATGCCGAATGGAGTAAACCTTGGTGGAGTTAATATGTCAAGATTATAAACCTTGACATGATATTATATTACTTTATGTGGTAAAATTGTTTATAGTTTTCAGACATTTATACATGTGTACATATGACAGTCAAATGCCTGTGTTTCCGTGAGCATTGTAGAAAAATCCAATTTGAAAGTCGTCTCATTTACATGCAAACTTTTTATGTCTAGTTTTCGACCAACAAAAATAGTTTGAATTTTTTATTTCAAAATAAATAAAAATTTTCTGGTGTCCAGGAACATGCATTTCAATCACACAAATGTACATAGCTAGTATAAGAGTATTTAAGATTTAGTACTATTTTGAGGTTGTATCAAAGAAAAACGAAAATGTTCCTCTATTCATCCTAGTTATATATATTCAGGTGATCTAAATAACAGCTCAAGACATCTGGAGCCCTCCCCCACGCAAATGTGGTTCACCCATTGCTAATGGTTCAAACAGTAAATGAGTTAAACTTTCTGCCCTTCAGTAGCATGAAATGCATGAGGTTGAATAACAAAAGTTTGTTATAACAAAATTAAAAAATATTGTATCTTTTGTTTCAAAGTTGTTTTTTCAATTTTTAAAATTCCACATTTACAATTAAAGACTGATATATAACTCTTTTCAATAAATTAATTTTAATTTTGATTTAGGATGTTAATTTTTTAATTAGATTTTAATTAATATATAATATTAATACATACTGTATAGCGGGTGATTATCAATGCAAGAGTGATTACAGAATTGTTCTAATTAAGAACAAATTTAATAAATATTAAAATTAAGAAAAGTTAGCAGAAGTTTATATATTTCTCTGGTTCAAAGTTTTCTAAAACTTCTTCCTTTTGTCCAAAACTGAGACAACTTATTCCCTTCCTAAAAGAGATAGTCGTTACCCTCTCTCAAAGTTTGCTAATTTTCTTTCAGCATAAAAAAAAACGAAGTTTTAAAAGGGATCATAATCGTTTTCTTTCAAGCCTAAATGTATTATACATGTGCTCGAAATTATTTTATTGTGTATTATTGTCCTATTCTTTTGTTGCAGTGGAATTAATTCTAGCTATATTTCAGTGCTCCTATCATGACATTTAATTTGATTAAACCAATACTTACTTCTGTGTAGTCATAATTTCATTTTTAGCCGTTAGTTAACAATGCAGTAGTGGTATTTATTTCAAGTTGAATGCATACGTATAGTATATTGGAGTTTTCTGCAATTTTGTACTCTTTTACTGTATGGTCATGTATAATAATAGGTTAGGTTAGGTTGCAGTGGTGGTCCCACAAGGGAACACACGTAGGCCAAGCTTTGGCCCTTTGTGATACCACACAATGAAGATTGATTCTACAGTGGGAGTCCTAAATTTTGCCTAACTCAAATGTATTTAGAGTAGGGATCTTTAACGAGTACCTGACATCGTACAGGCTCGGGACCGACAGTTTAACGTCCTTCTCCGAGGGACGACGTGCTCAGATTTATTCACCTCCCGCCTGAATAAATCGAGGGCCAGGTGAGGATTGAACCCCGGTCCTATCAGTTCAGAGGTGAGCACGTAACCACTGAGCTAGCCTGGCCCCCCATGTATAATAATAAGTATATTTTTTGTTTTTATTTGGTTTAATTTTTTTTTATTTATGATATTTTTAATTTATATTATTTTTTTTCTTCTTTCGTCTCCCATCCTTCCATAAGGCAGAAACGCTGATAGCAACACTTGTTATCAGTACTAGCCTACTGATAAGAAGAGTGCTTCAGCCTTTTCTTGTATTCCTAGTCGGTGATGCTCACTGATCTCAAAATATCCTAAAGAGTTTTTGTCTTTCCTTCTAATTTTTCTCGTGTGCCTTTTTTTTATTTATTCATTGAACCGTTTTTGATAATTCTTTATGAATATTTGATGAAAATTGGAACAGCAAATAAAATTGATAACTATTGAAATTTATTTACAGAACGCTAAATATTTTTATCACAAAACGGTTTCACTTTTTTTTTTTTAAAAAAAAAGCTCGAATATACCATTAAAATAGACCAACATATTTGAGCCGCTTATTTTGAAAGTGGCCTAATTCCATTTATGTTAAAATCGAGATATTTAAGGGTTTGCGTTTTACAAAATTTAAAAATATTGTCATTTTATTTATCAACTAATTTTTGTTATAAAAAAACTTAGTAATTTTAAATAAATTTTGTACAATTTGCTGCAAAAGGTAAAGATAACGTAAAAATGTAATTATTTAAATAGCTAGCTAAATTTTTTTGGAAAATGGAACTAGGCCACTTTCAAAATAAACGGCTCATTTAATTGATAGGTGTTTTAATTGGCTTTCTCGGTATAATTATAAAATAGTGCTTCTGATCGATTCCTGAAATGAAGAAGTAAATTTTTGAGATTATTTTGTGGCTGATTATATTGATCCATTTGCCTAGTTTGATATGAAAGAAAATAAATAATGTAAAGTTGTTATGTTGAATAGGAATAAATTAGGTAGAACGAAATCGTACTAAATCTTGGTAAACAGAAAACTGTTTGGAAAAATCCAATATGTACGGGTTTGGTAGCCTGCCAGGTGTTGGGGCAATTCATCCCTCTTGGTGAACCAAATGTCAAATACCTTTGAACATATGTTGATTTCTTTCTACACAACATCGTAAATCAGGGCTCGGAAAATTTCTTTAACTTAGATCTCCTGAAAATCAAACCACATGTTATCTAAGATTTGTTTCATTAAATTGACAAATTTTGGAATATCATTATAATATGTTCAGTTTAAAGGAAATATATGAATATAATATTATGCCAGATAATTATGACCGTGTTATTTTTGATCTTCTTAATATTTACAATTCAAAGAAATTCAATAGAACTACGAAAAAAAATTAAAAGATAAAATATACTAGGACTCCAATTATACAAAGACCTGATTTACTTGGTAATATATATTGTCTGAACACGTAACAGCAACGTCTGAACCATCTTCAAATATATTATATTATAGCTAGTCTTCAACTTCAACATTTATAGTGGATATTATGATTAGTCTTCAATTTAAACGTTTATAATGTATATTATAGCTAGTCTTCAACTTCAACATTTATAGTGGATATTATGATTAGTCTTCAATTTAAACGTTTATAATGTATATTATAGCTAGTCTTCAACTTCAACATTTATAGTGGATATTATGATTAGTCTTCAATTTAAACGTTTATAATGTATATTATAGTTAGTCTTCAACTTCAACATTTATAGTGGATATTATGATTAGTCTTCAATTTAAACGTTTATAATGTATATTATAGCTAGTCTTCAACTTCAACATTTATAGTGGATATTATGATTAGTCTTCAATTTAAACGTTTATAGTGTATATTATAGCTAGTCTTCAACTTCAACGTTTATAGTGTATATTACACAAGGCGTGTATCCAGATTGTTCAAAATAAGCGTGTATTCAAAATAAGTGTGCCCGTCTTATAGCCAGGGCTTCTTGGTACGCCTGTAATGTTGATATTCACCATGATTTGAACATGGATTCCATAGGTAGCTACATATCTTACTACCAATATGTAGACAACAAACTACCAATAGTTTACCAAACCGGCTTACTACCAATGAAGACAACAAACTATCTACTCATCCAAACTTCCTTGTACAAACTCTAAATCCTGTCGCCAACCTTCCTCAACCTCACTGAATAATTACTTCATCCAGTGACCATCTGACTACCTTTCCAGCTCATGGCTAAAAGCATTAAAAACTATGACTAACAAGACCACATGACCGCGAATACGACATCATTACTGTACAGACTAACTTAATATCCGACATGAATTACTGACATTCCAAGTTATAGTAGCACAGTAATCAAGCAGTAGAAGGACTCTGGTATGGAACTGCTAGTTACGACTGCACAATAGTGCGCGGTTATATTCGTTGGTCGTTGGTCGTTGGTTGTATATTATGATTAGTCTTCAACTTCAACGTTTACACCATAGTATATATTATAGCTAGTCTTCAACTTCAACGTTTATAGTGTATATTATAGCTATTCTTCAACTTCAACGTTTATAGTGTACATTATGATTAGTCTTCAACTTCAACGTTTATAGTGTACATTATAGCTAGTCTTCAACTTCAACGTTTATAGTGTATATTATAGCTAGTTTTCGAAAGTGATATGCAATAGTGAGAATTTGAGTAATGTAGGTGTTTTCTACTGTGGTTCGGTCTCAACAAAGTTTGAAAAACAGTGGTCTAGTCTACCGACTAGGAATGTGAGACTTCCACCGGAAAATCTCCGATTCAATTCTTGCTTTGAGAAAGGTAGAAATTAATTTTTAATCATATTTATCAGTCGATAAAATTGAGATATTGCTAAACAATTTGAAGCCAGGTAAAGTTAAGTTGACATGTATATTTGAGCATATTGTTTTCGACCTAGTTAAATCTTATTCCAACCCAAAAGAAGTTTTTTTTTTTAGGATGATTAATTACGGTTTTATCAATTTAGCTTGTTATTTCTTGGCTTCCCTTCATTGTGAACATTCCAGTTTTAATTCAAGTAATATTAGAAATTACCTAAGGTCGCTTTTTCAATTGGTTAACTGTAGTCAGGCTTTAGCTAATGAGCCTATTTCGCCTCTTTTAGGCTTCTAATTTCTGTTGATTACCAAGCTCCCGCAGCTTTCAGCAGACTCCGTCAATTCTCTTGTTCAATTCCCTATTTCGCTCCCACTTACCCGCATTCGACCTCAATGTACAGTAATCTCTCAACCATTCATCATGTTTAAGGGAAACGAAGCAGCATTTTAAACTAATCTAGAAACACCTCACCTTCTCTCAGTTATTTTTCATATTTATTTCAATGTAACAAGTAATAAAGTGTAAAGCCGTGATAACAGTCATTTTTTCTCTAAACATCACACTTAAATAAACAACGGAATAAAGAAAATAAGGTATTATCTTTTACAAATCGATGAATTTTGCATTTGTAAAGTTTGTATCATTTCCTTAGAATTAAAAATTTGCCTAGAAATTATAACTACCAAATTTTTATTCTTAATTTGTTTATTATTTTTTGTACATAGCAAGCTGGTATTTCTGACTGAGGATCAGTTAGAGGTGGAATTTATTAATGCTATAGAGGTGGAATTTAAAAATTATTTTTTCAAGTAGTCTGACAATGAAAAAGAAATTGCGAAACTTTTAAAAAAAACATAGAAAGAAATATGCGGCAAAAAAAGCGAAATGGAAAAGATAGATCATTGTTTTAGAGCAGGAGGTCTCAGTCTGAAATGGAGTCGCACGAGGTCAAAATAGTGAATGAAAAGAAAGAAACAGTGAATGAATGAATGAATGTTCTTGGTATGCTCTAAAGGTCTATGTTTTTTTTATGCATATGAATATATCATTGTTGATATATCTAAATTTCATATAAACACAAAAAAAAATATACATAATTTTGTTATCAGACAGAATATTCAAATATCAGGCACGAAACTCTCGTTAGTTTTGCGTTAATGATATAATATTTTAAAATGTCATATTTATCTTTTTTATGGTGTAATGAAATTTGCGAAACAATAATAAGTATATTTTTTTTTTTAATTAAAGAAAAAAAACACATTTTGAATTCATGTTGTTTATTTAGGTAAACACGAGTATTTTTTTTCTTTCTTTTTAATTTCCTTGTGACTAATTGTGTTTAAATGTCACAGTGGGCCACAGATGCTATATAAAATTGCTGTTGCATGGTCCACAAGCTAACAAGAGTTGAGAACTCCGGTTTTGGAGCCCAGTGATTATGGAATGTGATTATAACTCAAGCTGACAGTATGATAAAAGGAGATAAGTTAGCTCATCCCTGAGCTGAGGTTAGCCATCTCTACCTCACTCATTAACACTTCCCCAAATATTTATCTATAATTTATCTTTTTTTCCTCTTTATTAATGATTTCCGTGAAGGAATTTTAAAAATGTTGCTTTTTTCCTCATTTTCATACTTTCAGAAACTGAATTGATTAATTCGTAGACATTATAACTAAGCACATATATTAGTTGTTTTTTTTTTTTGGTAATCTATTATGTCTTTCAATGTAAAATTGTAAAAATGATATTCATTTCCGTTTATTTTTTTCCTCGATTTGGTTATAAATATTAGATTTAAGGTAAAAGTAATGACGTAGGAATTATAACTTTATACATCCATCTGATGCACTTCAGGAATTCGTTATCTTGTAAACTAGTTCTTATTCATATGGAAAAAAAAAACAAATAAATATATAAATCCTAGGTTTTTTTGTATTATCGATTTTTAATGGTTATACATATTTTTTCACCTCAGTTTCATAGTATAGGTCTGAACAGGTTTTTGATTTATCTTCAGAAATTTATAGGCACAAATCTTGTGAGCCAATCGGTGCAAGAATATCAGTCAATTCACTTTAATAGGGTTCTCTTTTGAAAATGAATAAATTTTTTGTTGCGTACATAACTTTACTATAAAGAAATTAATCTCTGGATTACAAAATTTTTTTTCGAGATAAAATATGGAATACTGAGTGTCTCTTCTTTTGTTTAATTTATTCTAAGTGTACAATTTTATAGAACTTATAATAATGTTTAAATATTAAATAAAGAATTAAATCTTTGCATTGTATGTAAAGTGCATAAGTATTGAGACAAAAAACATTGTTGGAGTTTATCGGCAGTCCACTTTTGTTCATGGTCGGGACTCATCCATCTACTTCCAGCTACAAACTGGAGATACATGTTGACAGCAATCTTCGCAGAGCCTGTGCTTACAAGTCAACAGTTTACAACTCGAAGGACTCTTATGATTTCAGTTACCCTTCCCTCTGCCAACATTGATGTATGCCGTTACCGTCGAGAATTCTCAGTATACCTATAATACCAGTATTCTATCTCAGTCCTAGCTAGAAATGATAGATACCTACATATTGGAGATTGCAGTGGAGTGCAACTCTTGTCACAAAGTGGTAAATCCAACCTTGGATGTAGAAGAAGAAACACACTCAAGACCACACCAGATGACAAGGCACTAATGTCCGAAGGTCTTGCTCATCCCTGTGGTACAAATAATTTGTGTTGCGCTTTCGCACGATAACCCGAATCACCCTTCAAGATATCACTAATTGGTGAAGTAGTGACTCAGTCGACCATTATCCCTAGCACTCCAAGCGTCTGCCTTTAGCTAGGAGAACGCCTCATTGCGTTGTGTCAA
This sequence comes from Hermatobates lingyangjiaoensis, assembly GCA_026182355.1. Lineage (NCBI taxonomy): Eukaryota > Metazoa > Arthropoda > Insecta > Hemiptera > Hermatobatidae > Hermatobates > Hermatobates lingyangjiaoensis. The sequence goes on along the minus strand of JAPFBL010000074.1, from coordinate 2,364,052 downwards.
AATCTGCAACAGTCACATTTGCTGAGCGGCGCAGTGAAGACCTAGCTATGGCCACTTAAGATGAAGGGGATTTTCACCTATAATTAAGTGTATAGGCAGGGCACTTAGTCCTTGGCCGCCCAACAATTCTTATGGAAGTTGTTCCTATACAAATAAGTCAGTCGAGAGTCGCACAAACTCGACTAAGTCATAGAAAGGACGTAAGGTGCTTGGCACGCCAAGTCAAACCCCAAACTGCCTGCCTCATGTTTAAATCACAAGCTAACCTTTCGTGTCTTCCATAAAATCTCTCAGGGTTCCTATCTAGACTTAAAGAGGGAAAATAAAAAAAAAAGCTTAATTATGTTATCTCTGTAGTCGCGCAGGCTTCTCTGATTAAAATTTAATAGTAATGGGATCTATTGTAGGGTAAAAAAGATAACGAAATAGTCTCCACATATAGTAATTTAATAATATAAACAACGCGTTTTGAACGCGTAGTGTTCTTCTTCAGTTACAACTGTACCACAGATTTCATCCTTAGTTAATGCCTGAAGAAGAACACTACGCGTTCGAAACGTATTGTTTATGTTATTAAATTATTACATATGAAGACTATTTCAAACTTTTTTACTCTACAATGAGTAAAGACCACATAATAACTGATTGAACTACCTTAGAATTATGGAATCTACTTTGATGTGTGTTCTAAGAATAATATTTGTCCGTTTTAATTTGAATTATTAGTTTTCCAGTAAATTATTGTTTTTTAAAAAATTGCATAGGGCAATGTTAGAGTTATTTGCCATGAAAACGAAAATGTTTTAATATTAATGTAGTGATGTAGATGATAAGAAACTACTCAATTAGGAAGCACTTGCAGGGTTTGTCCCTGCTGGCCGTCCAAACTGATTGACCTCCAAGGCCAATTGGAGGAGCCCTTATTCCACCAGAATAACCGTCCTACGTATATCACTTGTCTTCTCGCCACTTGACTTGATATTATTCAGACTTGTAATCCTTTAAATGTCTTCTATTTATTCTACATGGACTACATATAGGGACATTCAATGACATGAAAATCAATTGATTTATATTTGCAAACTTTATTTCCAAATCGAATTCTAAGTCTTATTTAAGTTTTTACAACTCAAAAATATTTTATTCTAAACTAGATTACTTATGGTCACTTTCTGAAGTCGCTCAAGTAATTCTGGCCCTTTTTATTTTGATGTTCCGACTGAAACATGGCATCCATTCCTAATTCATGAAATGTTATTTTTGATGTCTAAGAAATTTATATAATGTTTCTAAAATGATCATCACACTATCCCACGACTATTCCAAATAATGGAATCCATTTCAAATAATTTCAAGGAACCCTGATTCTTAAATAGCATCTGGACGGTATATTTCTAGGTTTGCGGAATGGAGTTCTATTCATACTTATATAATGCATTCATTAATTCCTTGATATGCTTGTAGGTATTATTGAGTTATTGTGTAATTGTCAAAAGTATCTTATACAAAGTGAGAAATCACAGCTCCTCTAGATCAAATCATTCCGTCCAGAAGACGTGTGCAAACTTACCTTACCAGAAAAAAATACCTGAAATTTTTTATATCAGTTTGATTATAAAGAATTATATTTGAACTCACGAGATATGCAAGCATTTATTGTACGGTATTTACTCATGATTAAAATAAAAGAAAGAATCTCTTAACTTGACTAACTTGATTTTATCCAACACAAAGTGTTTCGAACACTTAGTGTTCATCATTAAGGTGCATTTACAACATAGAATATGAATTAAAATGTAGAAAAATAATCAAAATATACACTAAAACGAGTTACCTGCCTCAGTAAGGTGATGAACACTCAATTTCACCGATCTTACTGAAGCAGTATGTAACTCTTTCTTAATTTGTTCGTTACGCGTATTTTGGATAAAGTATTTTGTCTGCATTCAATGTTTACATCCCTTGTTATGTCATAAATTTATGTTGTACTTGTAACCTGACGTACGATTACCTTATACGTTATTCTCAATACGCCTCGAATATTGTAGAAAAAAAATTATTTTACTGTACAGGCAGTGTTTTCCTGCCCCTATAGTTCAAGTAATATTGAGATATTATCAATTTATTTATTGAGTAGATTACCTTTATACGTTATTCTCAATAGCCTGAAATATTGTAGAAAAAAGAAAATTATATTTACTTATATATAGTTTTGTTGAATATAGTTCAATAATATTTAAACTATTATCAATTTTTTTTAATCATGCATTAGTTTACACTTTTTAGTGATTCGTAAGAAATTTTCTTTTATTCAGTTTATAATATTTTTGAAAAATTGAAATAAAAAGGGGAGTTTTTAATATAGAAAAGTGAAAGATTGTAAGACAGAGAAATAAATTGAATGTGATGTGGCATCATGCTATATGAAATATAGCAAAAATGAAATATATATTATGATATGAAAACGTATGAATACAATGTTATTCGTTGAGATTTCAACGATAGCAATTTAGGAGATTGTATGTTTATGTTTTTACTCAATATTCAATGCAGTTTTCAAAAGTAATTGTGAACTTTAATTTAATCATAGAAGAAAATCCATTTGGTCTTTAGCTGAATTAGCGATAGTGAATTGAATATTTATGCAGTATTACTTATATTATTAAGAATTACAACGATAATGTATTATTTTTTATGGCTAAATTTTATTGCGTTAATTAAATTGAATTAAATTTGAAATATCATATTCTGTTTGGAATGAAAAAGAAAATGGAAGGATTTTAAGAAGAGTTTTCCAAGTTTTGATTTAATATCTTGTCTCAAAGCTCTGTTGCATTTGCTTCTGAGGATTCTTTAATGCTCCGTGAAGAATTCTAGATGGCCTTGTGCCAGTATTACTCCTTCTCGAGTCCCCATACCCTGCCATAATGGTCTCCTTATGTCTTGTAATTTTACCTTAAAGGTAATGCTCTCCTAGCTTATTGTTTCATTTTTGCATTTATAGTACAACTTCTAACTTAAACAATATTGTGAACCTTACACTTCACATTATGAATTTTACGATATAGATAACTTGAAATTGTTTATTTTATTTTATGAAAGTTCTCTTTTTTTTTTTAAACAGATCAGGTTAACAATATTCAATAGTAGACTACAAAAGTTAATTACGTCAACTGTTGTTCGTATAAAAATCAGAGGAACAACAGTTATATCTCTTTGAAGGTTTACTTCAATATAAAAAGTAATAAGTCTTTTATTGCTAGGTCAAGAAATAGTTAAATCTTTAAAAATATATGTCTATGTTAATCAGAAATCGTTATTAAACAGATAAAAAAAAAACAACTGTGTTTATCAAATCAATAATGTTCAACTCATAACTACTATATATGCATTTAAAGAAATGTATAAATGAAAAGAAATCACAATAATGAAAAGTTTCTTCATTGTCTTTCTTTTTTGTAGTGTCCATTGTTGCCTTGACGACTTTGGGGTTGTCGAGGTAAGGTAACCACTCTTAACCAAAAGAGTGGTTAAGTTTGAATTTGGACTCACTTTTAATATTTTGGTGTGTCATCCATCCAAGAACTAACCAGACCCAATGCTGCTCAACATGGGTAATCTAACGGAAACTGATGTATTCAACATGACTACAACCGTTGGTGGGTTTAAATGATACATGTAAAAAATTAAAAAAATTAATATGTCCGATGATATTCATTTGCTTCAATAGTAATCCATCATTTTGCTCCCATTATAAATTCATAGCGCTATATTAATACATGATTGATCACTGTTAACTGGTCACAAAACAGGAAAAAGTACTTCGTCCCGGTCCAAAGCTCTTAGTTTCATTTTAGAATTTAATACTATAGTTTGAAATTTAAATAATTTTCTATCACATATTAAAAACTATTTTCAATTACTTATTGTGTTTATACGTTGATTTATATTTCACGTGCTCATTGCGTGTACATATATATATACATAAGTGTATTTATATGAACTAAATTCACAGAAAGAACAGTCATAAAAGAGATTACAAAAATTCAGCACTATATTTCTACTGCCTCATCATCAGGTGGAAAGATGAGAGTCGCTCCGAAGACAAGTGACGACTCATATATAGTATATATATATAAAGATTTCACATAAACAAGTGAAATAACAATCAATGATCAAACCACAATAAGAAATGGGAAAACAAGACTAAGATCTTTCAACCGTAACAAGCGGTCTTCGTCAGAGTCAAAAGCCCAACTGTTGGGTCTTAGTCTTGTTTTCCCATTGCTTATTGTGGTTTGATCATTGATATATATATATATATATATATATCCACTTAAAATTTCACGCTAACTCCCACGGTCTCACCTTTAATGAATGCTTCAGAGTACAGATCCTGCGACAGATTCCTCCTGATGACTATACTGTAACCCTCAGAGCATCCGAGGAGGCACATATTTGCTTGCTCAAGGCACGTTCCAAACCCGGATTAAACCTTAAGCGATAAATATATTTTATCTTTATTTTATTTATTTATATATTTATATGTATATTTTTTTTATTTAATATTCATTTATTATTTTTATTTTATTTTATTTATTTTTATTCCTATTTTTTAAATTGCTTTAATTATTTATTTATTTTATATTATTACATTTATTTTTAATTGATCTTATCCTTGTATTTTCATTTGTTTCTCATTGCCTTAGCATCTCTGTTATCTTCCTTTTTCATGCTTTTAGGTATTTTTCACGGTATTCCTTTTTATACTTCATTTATCTTCCTGCTGTTTATTTTACCTTCAATCAACCAGAACTGCTTTTCTTAATTTTAATTTTAATATTAATTTTCTTCTGATCGTCTCTACTTCATTACTTCCTGAACCGGGCGCGCGTGGCAGCACGGTCGGTTGCCGGGACGGTTTCCTGCCGTTGTGTTTCCGGCGTGCTTGGTCGCCCTTTCTCTCTTTTCTCCTGAAGACGGATCATCCGAAAATTTGAGTTTGTAAGTGTGTCTCTTTCTCTGTGTGTTGCTTTTCTTCGTTTGTGAACTGATATATATATATATATATATATATATATATATATAAATAAAAAGATTTCACATAAAAACGTGAAACAACAATCAATGATCAAACCACAATAAGAAATGGGAAAACAAGACTAAGATCTTTCAACCGTAACAAGCGGTCTTCGTCAGAGTCAAAAACCCAACCTTGGGTTTTTGACTCTGAAGAAGACCGCTTGTTACGGTTGAAAGATCTTAGTCTTGTTTTCCAATTTCTTATTGTGGTTTGATCATTGATTATTATTTCACGTGTTTATGTGAAAGCTTTATATATATATATATATAATAAACTTTAACACATAGAAAAGAACACAGAAAGACACTACAGAACTCACTTCGATATTTCGACATCCGTCGTCATCGGGAAGAAGTGTGAAGTACTCGTGTTGAGAAGCAAACTGCTACTCAGCAGTACTACTGAGTAGCAGTTTGCTTCTCAACGCGAATACTTTGCACTTCTTCCCGATGACGACGGATGTCGAAATGTCGAAGTGAGTTCTGTAGTGTCTTTCTGTGTTCTTTTCTATGTGTTAAAGTTTTTATTGTCCACACGGACCTTTCATTTCATTCGAAGTATATATATATATATATATATATATATAACTATAGTCACCTTGGGTATCCGATCTTTTTCCTCCTGATAACAGCCAATCGAAAATTAGAGATTATGAGTGAGCTCTTTTATTACTTTTATTATATGTGGTTCTCTAGTATTTGTGAAGTTTTTTTGCCCAGTACTGATAGATTTTTCGTCGCTCAGGAGTGGGAGACATAATGTATTTCCTTTCACGATCTCAAGTTGCATGGCTATGATTTAGTGGCGTTGCTGCAGCCTGTTCGAGGTTATCAATGTCACCTAACCTAGTTATACGTGTGCCTGCTCGTACTGATAGTGTAATCGCACGCAGATATAATCTCTTTGACCCACTGATAGAAAGTAACCTTATACGTCAAACATTTGTTTACATCCTTCAGTTTAATTATTTACTTATATATATATAACTTTGAATTACACAAAGCACGATACAGAAAAAAGAATAAAAAGAAGACTTACAGAATTCAATATTTCGAACTGTTATAATTCATATTAATAACTTTTTTTTATATATGCTAATGAGAGTTCTACCAAAGAAAAGTTTTAGTTTGTTTGGTTAAGGATTAAGTGAACGAAATATTGAAAAAATGCAAGAAAGTGTGTATCAGGCATTGAAATTACTCATTTTGAAGAGGTAATAGTTTTTTCCGCATGAACTGACACTTTCACAGACTTTGGACGGAGGGTGTTTGTTTTTTTTTCCTACCTTTGAATTAAAGCAATATTTTCCAATTTTTCACATAATAAATGTAGGGTCAGTACTAAATTCGCACCTCCTGTACTTTGTATCAGGTTGGCCTAGATCACATTTGACAGACATGTTTAGTCTCTAAAAACCCTCAAAGAGAAAAAATTAGCGACAGTGGCGTTATACTAATAATCTGCTTGGAAGAGATGTGTTGATAAAAAAGGAGTGCGTTTAATAACACGAGATTTATCAAAGATAAGTGTTAGTAACCCCAGAACTCTCTACCAGTGATATTTATGATAAATCAATGAAGAAGCTCTTTAGTGATTGAGATTATAGATGCAATTCGTCTCCAGAGTGCTTGATGATTTGATTGATGCATACCTAGGAATTCAAATAATCATTGAGTGCCTGTGATATCATAATCAAAATATGTTACATTGTGTAATTATAATTAACATTTCTTCAAGAAAATTCAATTAATATTTGATTCCAGAACTCAATTTATAAATTTCCCATGAAATTAATGTATTAAATTAAACAAGTATACTGTCTTACTTGAAAATTTATAGGGATTTATTATTAAAACCTATTTTAATTGTATCTCTTTTGATACGAACTACTGTTATTTAGCTTTGCCATGATTCAATATTGACCAGAATGATAGGGTTGCTCTCCTTACTAACAGTCTGTCTAAATTCATTAAAGCCTGCCAAACAGTGCTATCTACAATATGTTTAAACATATTGTAATTAAAATTAGGGAATATGGAGGCACTTCATACAACAACCTTATACAACCATTCACTATATTTAGCAATATTGTAATATTATCTTTTGAGTGGGTCAGGTATGGTTTAAGAGGTAGCGGATTATCTTCATTACTTAAGATTAGAGATTCGTCTGTGTCGTTATCCTAGGTTTTTCTTGTGGAGAATGGAAAAACTTGCCCACGCAGTCCCATGCCTGAAAGATTGATGTACTCTTGATGGATCCATATTCTAAGAAAACTAAAAAGGTAAAATTTAGTGCCTTGACAATTAGTAGAATTACTAATAACAAGTGAGTCAGTCATTGTACCCCTTGGACTAATTGTGAAAGTCTATAAGGGTGGTACTCGTATCTTTGGAAATAAAATTTTGAGTAAGAAATATAAAATAACTTTTATTTGAGCCTACATTGAAACACTTTTTTTTCTGAAACAAGCACCTGAATTGTCCAAGCTTGAGACTGTGTGGCAAGTTTATCAATTCTCCACAAGAAAAACCTAGCATAACGACACAGACAAACCTCTAATCTTGAGTCATGAAGCAATCCGCCCCCTCTTAGACCATACCTAAAAGACCCACTCAAAAGTTAATATTAAGATATTAACTTTTAATATCCTTAATATACTGAGTTGTTTTAATAATAAATCCGTATAATTTTAAAGTAAAACAGTATATTGTCTAATTAAATACATTAATATCATATATATCTGCCTTATCCATGGAGATTCATCTTGATTTCTGTTCTAACGAAGATTGCCATTAATATTTAATTAGATTTAATACTCATTTTATTTATTTGTATTAACTTAATTCATGATTATGGAATAAACAAATATTTCAATCGAACCTCTGTACTATTTAAATAAATTTTGTTTTTAATGCATTAATGCATTATTGATTACAGAATTTAGTAAGTTTGTCATATAGTTTCTAGTTTATATGCCTATCAATAAGTGTATAATATTTAATATAATGAATAGTTATTGAGGAATCCCAGGAGTCATTTTTTACAAAATGACAGCTCTTATTCATTTCATTGATTCCTGTCTTAAATTGTTTATTTTCAAAGGTTTGAATAAAGGTTTATCTTGCAAACTCATAATTTGATAACATTAAGTATAAACATTCAAGTTTTGTATTGACCTAAAGTTTTTAGACTGACCTAAAAATTAATGCCTCTTTTGACATGAACTACTGTAATTTAACTTTTCCATGATTCAATATTGGCTAGACTGATAGGGTTGCTCTCCTTATTAACAATCTGTCGAAATTCATTAAGGATTACCATACAGTGTAATTTTCAATATGTTTAAAAAATTTTAAAAATAGAAGATATGGTAAGAACTTTATACAGCAACCTTATACAACCAGCCATGGTGTATTACTGTAAGTAAAGTATGCTCATTACAGATTTCGAAGGATTAATACGTTTGATGTTCCCTGAATGCGTTTTCGATATCATTATTACTGTGTTTCGATTGTAAAACATATTAGGGATATGAGTATATATGGATAATTATGCATTTAAAATTGTAAGTCTGATAGATTTTAATTAAATTGGTTTGCGGCACTGTTATAGTCTTTTTATGTGTAAATTTAGGCTATTGCATTGCCATTATACTTGGCAAAAATATAGTTTCCACATTAAAGTAGATAATTTGGTTTTATTGTTTGTTCATTATTTGAGATAATGGGTTTGCGTTGAGTAAAGTTGAGTGTATACATAGCCATCGCAAATGAAACAATGATGTACCATTTCATGTATTTGATTTTTTTTTTAAATTACAGTAAAAAATAAATACACACAAATTATATTTATGGAGATTTAGGCTTATATTAGCACTACTTGTTTAATAGGTACTTATACCCAGGATCTTTTAACAAGTATCAATCCCACTTTAAGATCGCACAACGTGCGAAACCGGCCGGCAGTTCCACGGACGGGTGTCTACAACATCCATTCAAGAGGTACGACACATTTTTATAATAATATTTATTTATAAATAATAATAATTATAAATTAGTATAAATAAATTATACATTTATAATAATAATATTTGTTTAAAAAAAGTATTTTAAACAAATTTTTCATTTGATTAGTAGAAATATTTGTTTTTCACGTTATTGGAAGTAATAAATGCGTTTGAATTAATCACAGGATTCAGTTTGTGAGTGTAGATTGGACGATGAGTTCCATTCCGTTTTTAATAACGCTACAGTTGTGCTAACTGGACTGTGTCGCGAGCGCTGCGCTTGGTTGTATGGTTTAGCTGACAGCTGGATTTGATTAGCTCGTGCATCGTCTCTAGCTGAATTGCGGTCTGCCCTCTAGACGTGTCCCGCGCGTCTCCATCACCGCACGGCAACCCTCTTCCATTACAATTTCCTCATTTTTATTTCACTTCCCTGAAAGAAATTTCTTATTCTGACCGCAAAATCATTTCTTCAATCCACCATAAAGAACCTAACTTTTTAAGTAAATAACATTGTTCTCAATATTTTCATTTGTAAAAATTGCATATCCCATAGAATGGCAATGTTATCTTCAACAAAATATAACAGTACTTATTAAAATTATTGAATCAAATAGTTTATTGAATAAAATTTTCAATCATTTATAGCGTTACATTAATAGAAAGTTTCTGAAATCGTTAGCAAGTGTTTATATAGTTCCACAGTTATCAATTTCGTTTCATAGTTTCATGGCAGGGAACACTCTTTAGTAACGTTCGATAGATAGAATTATACATAGTCCTTCCACAGTAGTTTTCTTTCAAACTTTTTGCTTTGCTGCAATGATTTTTTTATGTCCTTGTTGATATTTACGAATATTAGCATATTTTTATTATTTTAAATCGTAATATAATTTAATTTCATTTTTTATCCTACAATATAGGAATTACTATTGCTGGTGGGAAAAAAAACACTTAATCTACTAACTTGGAATTAATTAAAAAAAAAATTGTTACATTATGAATTGGATGTTTGTTTGATTACGTATGAGTGTTTTTAATTGAATGGAAAAGCTTAGAGAGAATATCTCTGGCACTGGATCATCTCCGTTATCTGTTATCTGTAACGGGTTGTGGGATGAAAGGTCGGTTTCATTTGAGTTACGTGTTTACGTCCAAGATTGACATTTGAGGCGGGTCCATCTTACTAAATAAAAGTCTATCCTTTTAATTTGCTTAAAACTCTTACTTATTGTAGATTTGGTTTAAAATGCATTTTTTTTTATTATTTACCAAATGACAAATCTGAATTCTGGTAATATATCTCAACTTCTAATTCATTCTAAACCCACATTCTCAATAGGACTTGTACAAAATTAGTTATCACAAGAAATAAAGGGGAAATTAGTCTGTCCCTATTAAGTAACAAGTAAATGAGTTTATTTACATTTATATTTTTAAGTGATTATAGGGAAGTATTAGTGATTCCACCTTCTATCCATTGTTACTTATGTAATAGGTTTTGTTTTGTAAAATACTGACGGCGTCTGCACACTCCATGAGGCAGCTGACATCCGGCATGTTGGCTGTTGGGGATTTGTCTTGGGAATTAATCAAGGGTACCACTTGGTTTGAATATCTTATTCTGACCTCTCCAAATTTGAGCACCTCAGTCCTAAATCAAGGGACATTTTTTCTTCTTAACATGACACAATACCATATTATACATATTTTGTGGCAAACTGAAATCAAATTCCATTTTTTTTGCATTCTTTATGGGTAAATACAAGATTTGCAAAACGGTATTGAACCAAAGATGTAACTTTTTGGTGTTTATTTTATTTGCATTTATCGTTTTGACATTTTTATTTCACAATAAGACGTATATTTATCAGCCTATCAGCCACAACTTCAAATTGATAGAAGCATATGGCATTTGAACCATGCCATGCAATTCCACTTGATCAAGTATTATAATTCTTTCTGAAATTATCAAAGAGTTTTATTTCTCAATTGCATTAGTTGTTCTTTTTATTACTAAATTCAGTTTATTATTTTTTTGTGCAATTATAATGACTCGTATAATTCTTATTTTTTTTTTAAATTTATTGTTAATAAAAGCACGTACAAAAAAAGCAAATCTACTAGTGTTGTTTTCGAATTCCAAGCTTTCTACAACTTCACGATTTTTAGATGATAAAAACCTCGTTGGTTTTGGGTGAAATGATTTGTTAAACTGCCAGATCATTATTGAATGTTAGAAAAATCATTGATGGTACCAGGTTTTTTTTTTTTGAGCAACCATTTTCATTGATGGTACCAGATTTTTGAGCAAGGTCATATTACAATAGATGTTATTTCGTTTATTCGTTGTTTTTTTTTTCTGAATTTCTTCGTTGAGTCGCTGCAGTTGCGTAACGCTGAATACCGCATAGACTGTACTCTATAGTGATAGTGTGCGCACTCAAGCGACGAGTTCCTTGCCAATTCAGTGAAGGTGGTTCACCACAGTTTTCTTTCTTCAATCTATCAGATCTGCCAACTCTCTGTTCTTTCGACGAGTATTTTCTTTAAAACTTAAATCACTCTTCATGGAATTCCTTTGATTGATGGTTAGTGATCTGACCTTGATGTCAAATTCATTATTATTGAACTCTTAAAAGGAATCAGAGAGTGTACTTTATGGCAGAGGTTTCCAAGTACGATGGATCGTTGTGTCAATACCAATCCTTGTGCCATTCGAAACAAACCCAAACACAAACATATAAAATTGCATAATACAGTTTTAACAAAAATTTCATTTTAAATATGACTCCACTCTTTTCTATTTCTACTCCTAGTTCACTATTTGACAAACAAAAACTAGCCCAAAATAGTGAGTTGAGTTTTTCTCAGCATTTTACTATTTTTTTATTTTCGGAAAAGACAGCGAACACATTTCTTTTACAATTATTTTGTTTTCATAATAGTCATATCAATCCTTTTTTTTCAAGTCAATTGACTACACTTTTATAACTGGTCCTTGAAGATATACTTTATATGATGCCAAGAAGAGGAATAAAGAAGGTTGGAAATCTCACAGTATCTCAAGGAGAAAATGTTATCTATCCAAGCAATCTTGTGTATTTAAATGTTTAATGTTATTTCAAGACGAAATTGTTATCTACAGGTTATACTTGTGATCATTGACTACTCTTTGATATCTGAAAACAAACAGAGAAATCAATTAAATCAAACATTAATTTTCTTGATAAAAATTTATTTGAAATAACGTTAAACATTTTCCATTGTTTGATTTCAAAAGAATAATTTAACATTTGAAAACACTTCATTGATTATTTATTTTATCAATGAAGTGTTTTCAAAATGCAATGATAATCTATGAAACCTTACACTAAACTCTGGCAAGAGCTTATAAATAAATAACATGCCTAGATGTTTCAGTTTTCGATCTATACTTGATATCTGGTAGTTGTTGCTTTATAGACATTATCTTACAATCGTACTTCTTTACCCTGAAGTATTTCTGAACTCATTTGCCTTATATTGCCAATATAATAACTTATTATAATAAATCTAACTTTTATCTTTAGTTTCATTTAAAATGCCTTCTTTTTTTTTCGTAGACTCAAAGGCAGTTGTTGCAATATCTTTGTTTTAATGGATGTGTCGTCTAAACTTTTCGACCTAAACTTTTTTAGATTTAAGAGATAAATAAATCATACAGTATGTATTATTTAAATGAAATTATATTATACTCCTAAAACCTGATTCCTATATTACTGGCACCATCCAATGACACCAGTATTGTTACTATAGTTTATATACGCATAATTCAAGTACCTATTCCGTGTCATGGATTTTTGTGTTTCACAGTGTTTGTCCATTAAACAATTAAGCGCCAATTTTTTTTTACAATTTTTTTAATTTTAATATAATTTAAATGACAATTGAGAGTAATCTTTTGTTACATTATGTAAAATAAACACCTGTTTATTATATGAAAGATCTTTTACATGTTTAGGATTGTGTTGCGTACTAGAACAACTGTCATAAAAGTTAATTTTCAGTATTACACAATATTATAGAAAATTGGAAGAAATAATGGTTATTATAAAATCCAATGAAAAATAGTTACATAATATATTTCTAATAATAAAATACAATTCATTTATTTTATAGTTTCTAAAAAAAATATTAGAAATAGTATCCAAAAAAAACTATATTCATTTTTCTTTTTATAAAGTCTGTACAATCCAGTGTATTATATATGGAAGTCACACATCTGCGTAATGCATTTCTTTCTTTAGTTTTAAGCAAGAAGTTTTGTTTCACTCGTGCATTTTTTTTCTATAAAGTGATTTATACAATAACTTCTCACCTGCCTGATCCTCATTTAGAGACTGCGGTGCTTGAAGGGTGATATTCTAACTTCACAGTAAAGGCATGGCGGAGTCATTTGTAAAGTTGCCGATGGTTTGTACCAAACTATATCTGACGGTGTCAATCCAACTATTTATTATTGTAGAAATGGAACATAATATGCAATGCGCATTTAACATGTTTCAGAAGAGTAAATATTTGAAGGATATAACATAATATGAAACGTGCACATAACGTGTTCAGGGAGCGTAAATATTTTAATGCATAAAAATAACATTACTTGAAACGCCTACTTAACTTGTTTTAGGAAAGTAAATATTTTAATAGATAATTTAATAAATATTCGATATATTATTTCGACATGAAAACCGATTTTTTTTTTTTTTTTTTTTTTTGAGGGTTCATTAAATTCTGTTTCTAATCCCAAGCAACTTTTTTTTTTGTGTGAAAAATATATGCTGATGTAGACGTTGCTCAGCTTTGCTTACTCCAAAAGTCCTTTCTCTCTTGTGACAACTTGACCTGTATTGAAAACTGGTTGAGATTTCTGCCTCAGATAGGTATATTGATTTCCTAGTTTACAAAATCGTCACGTAGCTCAGTTTTAATGGACGCTAAATGTGCTTGGGGAATCAATTTTAAATCCCCTATCTCACTAATTAGATAACCTTCCACGATTAAACTAAACCCTCAAAGCCAAGTACTTGGCTATTTGATTTAATTCTCTTAATGTGAATCAATTGAAATAAAACACCTGTTCCTCAGTACTTTAGTTAAAGCCGACCTCAAACCAAAATGTAACAGCAGTTTCTGCTGTTAAAACTATGCTTATTGAAATGTGACGTTGTAAAATTATGAATGAAATAGTGTAAAATCAGTAATCATCGGATTAAAAGTAAAATCTCCTTTATCATTTTTGATAATATGAGTTCTATGAGTAGTGAATCATATAACCCTCTTAGAATGGAGTTAACCCTATAACATTCAGAAAAAATGTATAATCATATCAGAAATAATTAATTAAAATGGTGTATATAGAGTAAAAAGCCTATTTATTATTCCAGCTCTTAAAAATATTTTCTTTCTTGGATTATGTTAATTGTGCGTATTATGTTATATTGTCTTTTCCTGCACTCTACTCCTTTTAAAATACCACTCTTCCCTCCCACTCCTTTGAACCCCTCATCATGATGTTTCTGCATCTTGTGTTTCAGTTGGGTTTTTGACTATGATGAAGACTGCTTGATGTATGTAGTTGAAAGATCTTAGTCTTTTTCCCCCCTCATTTCACATTGTGGTTTGATCATATCTATTAAAATATTTACTTTCCTAAAACAAATTAAGTACGCGTTTCAAATAATGTTATTTTTATCCATTAAAATATTTACTCTCCCTGAAAACGTTGTGTGCACGTTTCATATTATGTTATATCCTTCAAATATTTACTTTCCTGGAACATGTTAAATGCGCATTGCATATTATGTTTTTTCTATACATTAAAATATTTATACTCCTTGACCATATTATGTGCACTTTTGCCATTTTGTTATTTCTGTATTTGCATAGTTATTTATCCACTATAGTAATGAAAGTTCTAATTATTTTTCTAAATTTTCTGATAAATATCAAAGCACTCTATTTTAGATATAATCAAAACTTAATTATTTCTTTACAAACAGGTTTTGAAAGGTCTAATTCAACCAAAGATTACAAATAGCTGTCCATCAGAGGTATAGAGAAGGCTATATTAAAGTGCTCCTTTTTGTTGTATTATTACGAATTATTTTAAAAACTGGAAGGAAGTGGAAGAAACTCTGTTGCCATGTGTTGTGAGTAATCGTTTAACCTATCCCTTTTTTTTTTATAAGTTGAAGCAGAAGAAAATACTTATATGCTTATTCAAGTAACCTGTGTTGTTTAGTTTGAGAATATTGATAAAATTATTTTGGAGTTTAACTTAAATTCTAGGAGTTTTGTGGAATAAGCAGACAGTACAACTTCTTAATGAAATCTTAATGAATTGAAAGCTATCGTGTACTTTCCCCTGTGCATGACTTCAACCCTGTTCATCTTCAAGTGTCTTGTAGTTACTCTTCAAGATGGGCAGAATCCAAGAACAGACATGCTCAAAAGTCAGCACATTTTTTGAGGGAAGTTGAATTTTTGGAAGTTGGAGCCCCTCTCCTTGTGTCTGTTTATAAACTCTTCCTAGAATGATGGAGGTCAAGCTTTTATAATGGCCCATTTCCAAGAGTAACAGTTCTAAGACAGTGGAAGATGAACTACATGGAAAAGAGGTTGAGCGTAGAAGACGCTATGTGAATGTAGAATTAAGATACATTTCATGATAATCGTGGCACTAACGACTTCATTGTTCATTATGTTAGATCTTATTTCGTTTTCAAGTCTTCATTACCTCTTACATAGATATTACTGGCAATGAATCTTTATGAAAAAGAAAAATGAAAGAAATCTCTATGAATTGTGGCATACATTGTATTGAGGGCTACGCAAATAAAAGAAATGAAAAAAAGAAATTTCAAGTTACCCAATTCTTTTGAAACCAACGAATTAATATATAATGGACAATGAAAACAATTATTTCTTTTAGATTCGTATCTTTAATTCATACATTTTATTATATTGTAATCTAACAATTACTTGAGTTCACACAACTGTAACTGAGAATAACTGAAAACTTGGATTCGCAAGAAAATAGTTGATTCTTGTGTAATGGTGATGAGCATTAAAACGGTTCATTCTCATTTGGAAGGATTGCACTGGCTCGCTTCTTGGTGGAATGTGCCGGCTCTACGTGCTAGGTTGTACTTTGTTGAACTTCCCCTCCTTCCCTCAGCACTTTTCTCTTTTCCCTACTTTCTTGGAAATATCACTGATTCAACTATACTTCTAACACTCTATCATTCAGATGCAGTTACTTGTTTCTTTTCTCTTTAGGTGGAGTGATAAGTTTCTAAAGGTAATATGTTATTGATTTTTTTTGGGGGGTTTTACTTATAATCAGAAAAAAAAGGTGAAACTTAAAAAAGATTATTTACAACTTAATATGAATAAAATTGTAAAGCTGTAATATTTAACAGCACTTTGCAATATTTGTTATATTCTGATTCTGCCTCACTCGTTCAGTGCATTCTGATACTAACTTTTTTATAAATTGTAAGTAATTAAGTCTGGCAAGTAAGCATATCTGAAGTTCGCAGCTTCTTTTTAGTATCAGCTATTTGTGATGCTTGTTATTCTGATGATTGTTATTCCAGTAGTATTTTGGTTCTTGACCATAATTCATTTCAGAATTTTGGCCGACAACCGATATTATGGGTGGAAACGAAAACTAATTTTCTCATAAGAAATAGATAATGAGGAATAGAATAATCCCTTCTGATTCGGCCTATAATCCTATATTCGGCCGCGGCAGTTTGATGAAGTGAGTTGAGTTCCAAAATTATGTCCGGATTATTGGGGCGTCATTTTCTCTGTTCGAACTTCGATTTCTTCGCCTCAAAGTCGTTCGAACACCGAGGTACCCACTGCACTGGTGAATGAAGTCCAGTGCACTGTACTGGAAGAGAACGAACATGTAGGATCTGTTTTTGCATAAAGTACTGTATCATCCAAGGTTTTGCAAAAACTGTATGGTTCTTCTCCTAACATTGAACTATTTATATATTAGATATAATAATTTTGCAGCTCACGCTGATGTGTCGTTGCTACAGCTACAGTATACATATTGTATTTAAACTTTTTGGACTCATGCCAACCTACGACAGAAATCATAAAATAAAATGTCAAAGTAGCTAAAAATATTTAAATGCTGAGAAGGCGGGATCAATTTTTTTTGTTTTCATTATTACTATGCCTTTATTATAGTAAGTGTATGTTCTTAAAACCTATTTATTATAAGTTTTATAAATAAAATTGTTTTAAATCCCTTGAACAACAATTTATTTCAATAAATTTCTTATTATTTTTGACACACAGCATTAATTAATTATAACTTAACAAAAATAAAACAATGTTGTAAATATTTGAATGCTGAGGATAGTGTTTATTGGCTATGTTCAAAACCAGCTATGTAGGTCATGTTGCTAAACGGAAAATCTAAATTTTGAGTGTGGAGCTGTGAAAGAATCCAATTAACTGATCGATTTTAGGTGTCGGTATAGGGTGATGTAGGGTGGCTTCACCTTGACTTTCCACCCTATCCCATTATAGGGCTGATGCATTGGCCTTAGTTAACACGCTGATGTATATTTAGCTTCAGTCACTTTACAAAATTAGTTATTTAGCTAGTTCATTCATAGGCTTCCTTCCCATGATATAATTCAAAACAGCCTCCTTTTACCATGATGTTACTCTTTCAGTCGTTGTTCAATTAGAATAATACAATAATGCGTTAATTTTGTTCGCTTTATCAGTCACAACAGGTAGAAAAGTTAAAGAAACCAAATGGGTTGAAATTATTCTGTGATCAAAATACTTTCTGAAAATCATATATAACAATGTAAGGAACAAAACTGTTATTGACTCGAAATCGGTCGAGTCTTATTAACATAATTATTGAAAATAGTTCTAATTAAAACAGTTTTTCGAAGTTAATTAAATAATACAAAGTTTGAGGTGATGCAGGGAATTAGTTACCTCATGCTTGGAAAAGGACCATACAGTTTTTGCAATACCTTGGATTATGATACAGGTGCTTTATGCAAAAACAGATTCTATATGTTCATTCTCTTCCAGTAAGCATAGAACATTTCAATTTCACCAGTACAGTGGTATCTCGGTGTTTGAACAACTTTGAGATGAACAAATCTAAGTTCGAACAGAGAAAATGACTCCCTCAGAATTCGAACATAATTTTGGAACTCGAACAGTCGTCCAAACCATCACGGCCGAATATAGGATTATAGGCCGAATCAGAACGGATTATAATCCTCATGATAGGTTATCATCTATACAGTTGGAGAACTGTACCGGCTGCTCAAGATATCAATTTGTGTATTTCTTACGATGAATACCCCTACAAATTAAGTTAAAGAAATGCTGAACAAACACACAGTTATTCATTAGGAAGTTGTTGTAGACCTCTAACAAAATAAATCTTCACTGTTATCTAAAAGAAATATCGAATAGAAAATTTTGATATGAAGCGTTAATTATCACACTACGTTAATTTAACGGCTATTTAACGAATACTAACAGTTCACTTCTTACCAACCAGTCATAGTGTGCAATGCATAGACACCCCAATCTCCTAAAGCCTTGATGTATGATTACCGTCATAGTGGATCACAAATTGTCTATGGTTATGCTTTTTGGAGACATGTGGCTTGACAGATACTCTTTATTAACGCCAAATCGATGTTATAAAAACTATTAAATTTATACATAGATAATAATCATCTCGCATTTTTCATATTTCAATTATGTTGATTAATAATTTAATTTTGTATGCCTTGTGGTGTTAAAAGCGAACTGTTTTGTCATCTGTAAATTAAGATTCAACTGATACTGGCCCAGGGTAGCCCAGTCGCTTGCATGCTTGCCTCTAGACTTATAGATCCGAGGTTCGATACCCACTCTGGCCATCGATTTATTCACTTGAGCGTGAAAAAAAACATCTGGTAGTCCCGAGGAGAGGACTTTAAGCTGGTACGTCCTCAAGTTCTCGTTAAAGATTGTACTCTAAATCCACTTGAATTAGGAAAAATTTAGGGCTCAAAATGTAGAACTTTCAGTTTGTGGAATCACAGAGGTCCAATCTTTGGTATATGTGTTCTCTTGTGTCACAGTGACTGCAACCTAACCTAACCTACCCTTTATTGTATTTATTGTGTATGTACACATGATACTATATCAAATGTCCTGTAAATGGATATTTGAAAAAAAAACGTGTTGCTTACTTATTTAGGTTATAAAGTTTGGTTTAAATGTATAATAGGTTATATGATTTAAATAATATAACCTATTTATATTTATAGGTTATATTATATTTGATTTAAGCATAAATCAAACATATAACATGTTTGATTTATGTTATTTTAAAGTAAGTAAGCCTGTGGGTGAAGATTTTCGAGAGTAGTAAATCTACAGGTCGATTAAAAGGGATCTAAACTTTCTCTCCAGTGATTCCTAACAAAGATAAAAGTAATATAACATAATGTACTCTCATAATGTGTATTTCCTTTAAACAGTTCCGTTACAATGGCAGATAGTACTTAAAATAAAACTCATCAAGTTTGATCAGGTTTGTTTTACATTCCAGGATACGTATGTGTCATCTCTTTTAGCATACGTAGTACTAGCCAATAGGATTCTTCTAGAGTCCTTGATGAAAGATTTTGATAAACTTTATAGTTCAATAAAAAATATTTCTGTATTTTCGTAATTTTTTTTTATTTTATGAATTTAAAAAAAAAACAGCTTCATTTTAGCTTTAATTTTTCCTTCACCCCATATCCATTTGTACGAATCCTTGCTTCCTCCTCACCTTCCCAGAATCACCTAAGACGACTCAAGATGGCCGAGGGATCTACTACTACGATAATATTTAAAAAAAAAAAAAAAAAAAGTGAAAAGTTGAACCAGTGGGTTATATTCTTTGCTCATGTGCATCGATGTGATAGTGTAATCTATTTCTACATATGCTTGTTACGCATAATATACGTAATTGTATATTTGTAAATAAAAATGATAAAAAAAAATTTCTTGAATCAATATTTCATTATTAAATTGAAATATAATACAAGGTTATAATATTATAATAATATATATGTTACATAGCTTTCAATCTTATTTACAGTTGAGTGAAATTCAATTTTTAAATCTACTAATAAGAGTAATATTCAGAACTGCACAAAAGTAAATATATACGGCCCTTTGGGTCGATGGTTAAAGAAGTTTTTCGTAAAGAGGTCTGAGTAAAAAAATAAAAAAAAAAGAAAAAGTTTGAAAACTCCTGGGCTATGGCGTAGAGTTCCCTCCTTCAACATCTGCTGCATTTTAATAGCCTAATATTTGGCAATTTCTTTATAATGTTAGAGAAAATCCAATATCTATAGGATCAGTAACTCTAATATAAAACAAGGTCAGTTCATCGGGAACTTACTCCTACGTCTTGTATTCTCTCAGATAATTAGAAACTTATTATAGATTAATGACTGCTACCTCGGCTGCATCCTTCTTAATATTATTAGTTTACTTTAGGGAAAGTATATGAAACATGAAATTTTTTTTGAAATTTTGAGCGTTATTTTTAAACGTGATTTACATGTTTTGACGTCCCTCGAATCCAATAATAATTGGTGGTGTCGCCTGGGTACATTTGTTTACCTTAATTGCATTGAAATCTTTAATTTTAAAATAAACTATTTATTTGAAATCAATTATTTTAAAAATGTATATAAAATACCATATATAATTTAGAACCAGAATACAGATATTTTAGAAATGCTTATAAGATATATAATTAAAACCAATTAAACTAATTAATATTTCAACAAAATTGAGTAAAAAATTATGGAACTACGAACAATTGACAGAATAAAATTTATTTTATTCTAAATTAAATTAATTTACAATAAAATTAATAAAATTTATTAATATTTATTCATTTTAAACTAAGTAATTCTTTAGATGTAATCAAAAAAGATTCTCATTTAAAGAAAAATTATAGAACTAGTTTCTTTATTATGTACTTTATATCTCGATGGGCTGATGCTGTTATGACTCTGTAAAAGTATAATTAACATTAGTCTCTATGAATGCTACCGTACATATTGACAACGTATCGGATTGGTACTTATGGTAATAATGATTCCGTTTAATAATTTCTTTAATAATATATTTCCTGTTTTTTTTTCTAGTAATCTTACAGTGAAAGCATTTTCTTTTTTATTGATTTATTCGACTCCGAGCCTCCCAGAAACGCGTCACTACATCCGTAGGCACACCCACCAGGTAAAGGTAAATCATTAGGTGCTCCACGTCAGTTATGGCCTATACAGTAGGCAAGGCCGGTGCATCAGGAGTCAGTGAGTCCAATTCCATGGAGTTGCTATGCAGATAGTTACGTCCTAAAAGTCTCCAAGCACCTTGGAGTCGGTCCTAAAGTGGCATATATTTCTATTGATCTTTCTTACCTTATGCTTTATTTGTTTATATTTTTTTATTATTTGCATATTTGATAGAGCTTTTCATTTGATCATAGGCTTCTCTGAGTGCCTGTATGGTTGTTCAGGGCTCAATGTCTCCCCTTAGACTTATGATTGCATTGGCCTTTTAGTTTTCCGTCACGCCTACGTGATCAGGAATTAACTGTAGCCAAAGGAGCCGACATACCATGATAAGCTCTGAGAATTTGACGCCACTTTATATGATGCAAGCGGTGGATTAGTGACTATAAAGGCGCCTGGGAGTCCATTATAAACACGAGCATGCAAGGAGAGGTGTTTGTTTGACAATCAGTTTGAACTACCTCATAAATTGCTGACAACTTTAGTTGCTGGCATCACCGTGGTGTTGAAAAGGATTTCTGAGCCGTCCACCACCGGCCCCTCCCGCTTCCTGTCGCTATGAGCTAACCATTCGGTATAAACGTGAAGCCTTCCGTTAATCATATATCTATAATTGGCATTATAGGTGGTGCATTCTTACTGTAATTAGGCAAAACGGATATAACTGCACAATAGTTGAATTAAAATGATTTCAATGACTTATATTTATTTACTTTATCCAAAGTAAAGTATAGACGACTCCAGATTTTTTTCTTTTCTCGAGATTTGGATACCTTTCAGAAAAGTAGCGTTAACTTTTTTTTCGTCATGAAAGAAAAATATTTGTATATTTTTAGAGATTTATACGTTTTGAAGTCCCTAAAATCCAATATTAATTTATTTGTTGGAGTCGCCTGGATAAATTTGTTTACCTTAATTGCATTGAAATCTTAAATTTTTAAAATAAATGATTTATTAGAATACAATTATTTTAGAAATGTATATAGAATATTTTATAATCGTTGTAATATTATTATATTATAAATATAAGAAGGTCACACTTCTTAACCGGAGTTTGGAGTTTATTTTGATATATTTCTTTGCCTACATGAATATATCAAATAATATTAATGCACCATAAATAGCTACTGTTTAATGCATATTTTTGATAAAGTCTTGTTAGCTTCCTCATGTATTGTAAAATAATGAAATGTTCATACATTTTCTTAATGGTGAGCTATAATAAATTATTTCATTTCTTCACCTCTGCTCTGCAGCGCTTCATTCCTCTTGGTTGTACTCTATTATTACTTTCATAAATCAAAATATCAACCTCTTAAAACTAACTGGTAAAATTAATATTTACTGAAAGATATTATCAAGGCTGCTTCACTGTTAATTACAGTGCTCTATATTTTGCTTTATCTGTGGCAGCCTTTTTATTTACACATTCTTTACAAGCTTTGGTTTAATTGTTCTGGTCTTGTATCTGCCTAAACATGATAAACAAAGAATCCTTATCATAATAATGACACATAATAAAATATATATACGACGTATATAAATGTCTAAACCACAGTGTGAAAATCAGAAATGATAAACAGAACTTTCGTTGACAAAATTAGTCATCGTTGGATCTCCATTTGAATCAGAATTGTCACTCTGTGGAGGAATACTTACTTAGGCGAAAATTTTGCTCCCATTTCGGAGTTTCCCACTGTGGTTTTGTTGTTGATGCATATGTATCTATAAACGTTTAAAGAAATGTAATTGAAACCAACTTTCGTACTATGCTTTGTTTGTTGTTTGTTTTCCAACGCCCACACTTTTAAGGCTTTCACCTTTTAGTGGTTGTTCTAGAGGCGGAAATTGTGGCTCATTTATTCTTTGGTACCGATTTTTAATAATGGGCGAGTCACATTACCTGGTGATTCTACTTTGTGAGTTTAAATTTTGCCTAACTCAAATGTGTTTAGAGTAAGGATCTTTAACGAGTATCTGACATCGTACAGGCTCGGGATCGACGGTTTAACGTCCTCACCGAGGGACGAGGTGCTCAGATTTATTCACATCCAGAGTGAATAAATCCGTGGGCCAGGAGGGGATCGAACCTCGGACCTTCTAATTCTGAGACGAGTACGTTAACCTACTGATCTAACCTGGCCTCCTTCTTACAATGGTTTAGACCAAGGGTTTCCAACCTTTGTTTGCTTGTGGGACCCCCTGAGAGCTATTTCACCATCTGAGGACCCCCTGTTCTCTCCGGATACTTAATAAACATTGTCATGCGAGTGTACATTTTCAAGAAAATATTTGTTTTTAGGTATATGAAAAGTGTAACTATAAAGTAATGTCATTAGATGTACAACGTGTTGTCAAAGTATAAAAATCTTTTGAAAACAATAACATGTTTCTTTAATAACATTGTACAAATTATCGCGAAATAAATTTTAAAAGAATCAGTTTTGAATATAACAAATATTGTTATATTATTAAATATAACATAATAGATATGTATGCACCTAGGGAATAATGAGGTCTATTATATCCCGAGTACTTCGTTGATAACTTGGCAACTTAGGATTTATGTCCTAACACATCGAGGCGTAGTGTGTAGGCATTAATTAAAAATTTAAAAAATTCTCTCTATATCAATGTCCTAAACTATGAGTTAGTGTGTACGTTAAATAAAGCATAAAATTTAAAGTAATAAATGTAAATAAGCTAAGTGATATAGTGTAAATTAGAGTGTATGTTACGCTACACTCGACCTCCCATCGGATCCTCCTTTACCTTCACACCATAAAGTCATCACGAAATTTAACCGCTAATGACATGTCACTTAAGCTAAGTGTTATAGTTGTATGATTTATTATGAGTGTTATGTTATTTGTTTTACACTCGACTCCCACCTGGATCCTCGGATTTACCTTCACGTAGCAGTCCGAATAATCTGAGCGACCTTACGTCCGTTTACAGTCACTTTGTAAGGTCCCGATGTCTGTATGATTGTCAGGTACTCGTTATTTATTTGATCCCTACTAAATATCCCCACCTGGTCCCGGATTTATTTACGTAGGAGTTGAATAAATCTGAGCACCTCGTCCGTTAAACCGTCGGTCCCGAGTCTGTATGATGTCAGGTACTCGTTAAAGATCCCTACTATATACACTTGAGTTAGGCAACATTTAAACTCGCATTGTGAATCAACAGGTAATGTGATCATTATTAAAAATGTGTGTCGCCCATTATTCAAAATGGGTGCCAAAGAATAAATGAGCCACAATTCCGCTCCTAGAACAAGCACTAAAAGGTGAAAGCCTTATTAGTGTGGTGCGTTGGAAAAGAAACAACAAACAAGCCATGGTATGGAAGCTGATTTCTATTTATATCTATGTGTAATTGTTATTTTACCTAGTAATTGCAGTATTTATTATGTATTTAAATGTAGGTTTTTGGCTTTGGAACTGATTAATGAAGTTATAATGTATTCTTATGGTAGAATTAGTCTCGACATACGACGACCATTTTGTACGAAGTAGGTCTCGGAATGAATTAAATTCTTAAATTCCTAAACAGGCATTGATAAATATAGAATGGTTCAATTCTAGAGTTTATTAAAAACGCTCAACAGTGGAATCAATAAAAAAACCAAACTGCTGTCAAGGTACAGTAAATAACTTGAACATTCCGTTTATTTGAATTACAAATGCTGAACTGAAGCCAGGCGTATTTGAATATAAATCACAGAATTCAAATTATTCTCTTGTAAATCATGATGCTTCAACAACCACCAGTGAACACTTCAGTTATTCCAGTGTAAACTTTATGTTATAAAATAAAACAGGCCTTGATTTAAACATTAAATTATAAATATTTAATATTCCTCTATCATTTCAAAACAAAATACAGAATAAAACATATAATTAGAAGAGTGTGAGACAATTTTATTTTGATGTGGCCTACTTTACTTAAAACGAAGTATAAGTAAAAATTCTTAGAAAAGAAGACTTAAGTTCAATATTTTTAGTTTTTTTTTTGTTTATTCTATTAAAAAAAAAGGTTTTAAAAACATTATATCAGGGAGCAAATAAAATTGTAACGTTTTAATAGAGAATTTTGAAAAATAAAAAGTGTAAATCTGTCTAAATCTTAAAAGTGATGTTTTCTATGATTACTGTACTTCAGTATTATTAAAAAAAAAAAAACAAAAAAAAATAAAATTTTGGTGTAATCTATTAATTTCCTTGTGGCCAACAATAATTTACCTCTAGTAAGTTTGTATCATTAGAGTTGGGAGCAACTTATAAGTCTCAGGAGTCATTTTCAAATGTAAAAAATATGAAATCAATGTATCCGTTGAGGTGTAGTGATGGGTATTTAAATGTAAATATCTTTGTTGAAACGTTAATTTCGACTCGCATATTGGTACCTTAAAAGTTAATGCACCCAGGTTTGATCATCAGATTGACTTAGCTTTCTATGATTTTTTTTTCTTTTTTAAATATTAATATGTTGTAATCTTTAATTTTTTCTTTACTGTCAATAAATTAATTATAAAACTATTGTATAATTATAATTATTAATTATAATAACTTATAATTATTTTAAAATAATTAATTATATTTTTTATATGTTCGTCACGATTTTTACTTGTTGGTGGGTGGCTATGGGTATGTATGCGTGTGATGATATTTTAAGTTTTTTGGCTTGTCAGGATTGGCACAATATAATAGCCTATCCCTGACAATGAGAGGGAATGTGTGATTGACGTTTTTTCACGTAGACCTTTTGACGTATTCATCTCATTTTCAACCAACATTAGAAAATGAGATTTTACACACACCTAAAGTCGACATAATGTGTATCCATTATAGTAGAAATAATAGATAAAACTGGTTTGACAAGTTATTGACAATTTTGTGGTTCGGAATAAGTTTTAATGTTTTAGTTCGGGTATTACAGATTAATTCATAGTAAACAAATTATGGGAACATAGTGAAATATATAACAGGAATTACTAAAGGTTGTTTCGTAATGTGACATTCGCACACCTGTTGTAGGTATGATTTCATTATTAAAGAACTCTTACGCAACAAACCTCTGGGTTGTTGCCTACATTCAGAACTTGATGAAAAGAAACATCTCTCCTGATTACGGTTAAGACGAAAATTAGTGTGTGAAACCTTTTTACTACTTGCTTGTAGTTTACTCTGAAACGTTTGTTACCCTTTTTAGATAGTTTTCTTGATGACGCTCTTTATATATATATATATTTCGCTTAATAAAACGAAACACGATCAAAACTGGACACAATACGAGTTCAAAATTGTTGGTTACTTGCCGTTAACAACTTGCCCAATCACAATATGAAATGGGAAAAACCCAACTGAACTGGGAATTAATGAACTAGGTTTTTGACTCTGACGAAGACAAGGTCGAAATATGGAAGTGAGTTTTGTTGTTTCTCTTTGTTCATTTCTTTAATCGTTTGATTATATACATCTGGAAATTTCACCAAATAAGATCTTCATGTAAAATGGATGAATTAAAACATATAAACTATGTCACTATCTCTATTTTCTTTGTGTGTCCTCTTTTACTCACTCCACTGCTCTTTCTTACTCTTACTATTCTGTCTCTATTCTTATCTCCTTTCTCTCTCTCTCTCTCTATCTCTCAACACTTCTACATAACAATATATTCGTCTTATTAAATATTATCTGCATATTCTTTAGACCTCTCGTGTCGATCTTGAGATGTATTGCGTCGCTCACTATCCGGTTAACAACTGTCTCAAAAGACCTAATGTATTTTTATTGTAAGTTGCACTTTTATAAACAAAGTCTGAAGTAAAACATATCTAAAGTTAACTTTGATTTTTGTTTATAAAAAAACATCTTGATTTATTATTGAAAGAGAAACGTTTCAGTTTCTGTTATAATGAAATGTTCTAAAAGAAAGTCTAAAGAAGGTTTTATTGAGTCGAGCCTTGCTCTAATGAAGTTGGCCAAGGTCTTTGTTTATTCCAACTTGTTTAGGATTTGATTTGATCCTTAGGTATTGGATAGTTCATTAAGATCTATTTAAAGTCAGACATTGGTGGATATTTAGTTCTTCTTTTTCTTATTTCTTTTCAGGTCATCTAATTACTTACTTTAATCAATCTATCTCTTTCAATTTCGCAAAGAATATTTTATTTTCTTTTTTGTGAAACTTGAAATTATGTTTTGAAATGTATGCGTTTAGAAATAATTATCTTTAATAGTTACAATTAAGTAAATGCTAGTTCCATTAGAGTTACGGTATTTACAGTTTGGGAAAACAATGAAACTTTTTCAGATTTTGGTGTAAACAAAATAATATAAAACCGCTCGGTGGTAAGAATTCCTATTTCATTGACCGAGGATTGTCAAAACGTAAAAATGGTTGTTTACTGGGAGCCCAGCACTATGTGCATAAATGCATTTCTCCTCCTTTCCCCCCACAAAAAAAAAATTCACCAATTTCTTTGGGATACCGTAGATGACGCCGCAGAAAAAAATTTTCTAAAAAAGTAATTTGTAATAAATATTCTCTAAGTTTTTAGTTATTCCTTGAAATTAGACTTAGAGAGTAAAGGGTATTCGTTACCCTTCTATTTTATTTCTATAAAAGTTACGTAGATCTGTAACAAGTGTACGTGTAGATCTCGCCTCAGGCTGTATTGAATGATAATGAGATGTTGTCCGGGATTAGCCTGGTGTGATGTAATTATATAATTACTCATGAGTTTCTGCTTCTCTCATTCAGCCAGAGCTCACGTGATTACTAATTTAAAGTAGATCTTACTGTAAGTTTATTGAGCAACTCCTGCGGTGACTACCTACAACCCTCTATCCTTATTAAGAGCCTCATATCTGCCGGGTGTATGAACCATTTGGACCATTTTTTTTTTTTTTTTTTTTTTTTTTTTTTTTTTTTAAAGGGTTAAGGGACTGGCAGCAGCCCTCCGATGCTGATTCCTGGAGGGAATATTGCATCTTCCATTGAATTTACATTGGGAATCCTAAATGTTGCCTACTCTAAATACAAGCGAGTTCTAAAACACTCAAGTGTATTTCAGTATAGGGATATTTAATGAATACCTGACATCATACAGGCTTGGGACTGATGGTTTAACGTCCTTCTCCGAGAGACGTGCTCAGATTTATTTATCTTTTACGTGAATAAAACGAGAGCCAGGAGTGGATATCAAACCGCGAACCTACAAATTCAGAGGCGAGCACGTTGCTACTGACCGCTATTGCTACTGTTCGCTACTAACCGAACAGTTTTTCTTCTAGTTCGGTTGATATATCTTGCATTCGGTTCCCATTCATGGCTTTCGATGTTGATAAAATCATTTGAATTCCTATCTTATAGCATTGTATTTTTCGGCATTGCTTATTATTTTCTTAAGACATTCGCTTATCTAGTCATTGCAAATCATTATCTGACCATAGTCCTTTTCCTCCTTTCACTAACCAGCAATAGATTAGAACATTTTTACTAACTTCGGACCCAAAAAACACATAGCTTCATTTATTTCTCACCAAACGAATGCTAATATTCTAAGTTATTTTTGAATATTTATTTTTTAGTTAGGAAAAGATAAATTCTAATAAATGAAGAAATAAATAAAATCATCAACCTTTGAAGTTTAATTTTACAGAAATAATTGCTTTTAGATATGATAGTATTTTTTTACCATATTTTAATATGTGGGATTGGTTTGCCAATATATGAAGTATGAAGAAAGAATTAGGGCTATTATTGTATTGATAGCACACAGGAATTAACGTCTTAGACCTGAGTGTAAAGGACACGCGAAGCTGGCTGACTCACGATTCCCAACTTGTTTGGTGACGTCGAACTTCAACACGTCTAAATCTTTTACGTAAAACTATTATTGTAAGACCCCCTTGGGGACTATATTTTTTAATATCAGAAATCGTCGTTTCATACTACATCTATTCTCTTAGACTTAAACTTTATTGTTGTATTCGGGGTGGAAAGAGTAGCTCAGTTGTTATTCGTCACCCATTTCAGTTCTGTAATGACAGAGGTACCCTATTTTTGAAACTACATTTGACTTCACAACATAATACATGTAGCTGAACTTTAAATAATTTTTTCTGAAGTTGCTGATTTATTTAAGAGAATTAGGTTATTTGATATGTGAAAGAAATGTAATGTGGGTTCATTGAAGTTCACCACTTAAGCCCTTTGCTTTGGTAAGCCAACTTTATTTTGTAGCGCGCTGACCGGTAGGGCGGACTCCTGCGAGTATTCTGTTGTTATTACCATCAGCTTTGTGATTAATAGCCTCTGCGGTCTCCGAGTTCAGTCACCGCCCTGTCTTCCTGCGGGACTCTTTGCTCTTCACACCTCCTGATGACGACGATGGTCGAAATATCGATGTGAGTTATGTCTGTGTCATTTCTGTGTGTTTCCTTCGTTTTGAATTTATTTTAATTATGTAAATATTATATATATATATTATATTTATATTATTTTTTATTTTGAACAGACCTTCATTTATAAAAGTTTTGTTAAATGCTATTCTTTTATTTTAATCGATTTCCTCGTTTTCTAATATTCTTATAGCTTTTTTTCCACTTTTCAGGAACAATATAGAATTCTTTTAATAATCATCATAATTCTATGGTCTTCTTACAGGACAATATCTATGTACTAAAAAGTGATTGTCTGACATGTTTTGTTTACACAATAACCTTCTTAGATATTGTAAATCAAATAATTCTAACAACAATAGTACAAACAATGTCAAAGTACCAATTTAAACAGATGCAAAATCAATAAAAGATACATAACTAGGTTTAACTCTCTGCTTGAGAGGGAAATTTTAGTTCTGCACTAAGAACTTTTGCAGCCCAGATATTCAGTCGTTGTTCTCAAGTTGTCTGTAACTAAAATAAAATTGAATGAGACTATCTATCAGGTCTTCTATATTCACTATTATTATTTTTGATTCTAAATGATAATATTTAAATCTTATTTGCTTCGTAAGGTTTTGTTCGATGTTCATTATGCAAAAGGAATCAAATATTTGTAATCATTTTTCTGATTTAAATTATTTTAAGAACTGATGAAAGTTGATCTTTAACTGCAGATTATTTCCAAAGGGTTTAGGGCATTTTCATTTTCTATTGCTTTTGTTATGTTTTCTTATATATATATATATATATATATTATATATATATATATATATATATATATATACTGATCTCAAAGTGGACACAATAACAATTCAAAATTGAAGATAGGTAGCACAAAAATTAAAAAAACACACTTACAAACTCAAATTTTCGGGCAATCCGTCTTCAGGAGAAAAGAGAAAGGGAGACCAAGCACGTTGTGGACACAACGGCTAGTAACCCAAGTTGCGTCTACAACGTGCTTGGTCTCCTTTCTCTTTTCTCCCGAAGACGTATTGTCCGAAAATTTGAGTCTGTAAGTGTGTTTCTTTACTTTGTGTGCTACCTATCTTCAATTTTGAACTGTTATATATGTATATATATATAATATATATATATATATAAATGATCAAACCATAATAAGAAATGGGAAAAAAAGACTAAGATCTTTCAACCGTTACAAGCGGTCTTCGTCAGAGTCAAAAACCCAACTGAACACTGACTCTGACGAAGACCGCTTGTTACGGTTGAAAGATCTTAGTCTTGTTTTCCCATTTCTTACTGTGGTTTGATCATTGATTGTTATGTCACGTGTTTATGTGAAATCTTTATATATATATATATATATATATATATATATATATATATATATATAAAGTTACGCGTGTCCGGGTAATGAATAGGTTTTTAAAAAAAAAGGAATTTAAATAAACTAGCTCGCACGTGATTGAAGACAAGAATCGAGTTTTATTAGTCAGCTCCTTCTGTTTATAGGAGAGGCAATGTTGATACGGACTTCAACCCTCTAGTCTCTCGCGGGCCGGCGTCTCTCGCGGGCCGGCATTACTGCCCCCTCCCAGTCCTTATCAACAATGCTCTCCGTACAAGTGTCTGAGTTATATCATAAAATAACAAAACAAAACTTGACTCTAAACATAAGAAATGAATATAATGTTTTAACATTCAAAAATAAAATGACGTCCACACAAGTAACTGAATTAACATTGTTTATAGAAATTACAGAAATAACAAAAGATGAACTTCTATGATTATTTGTACAAAACAAAAATAACAAAATTAACAAAGGTAAACACACATAACTACACTATATCGTTCGCACCATTGGTTTTCATGGTTTTCAGTTCCTGAAAATGAACTATTTCTTGTTTCAGGGTGTCCGTTCCTATCCTCCATATCTGTGCTCTGTACCGTGGTAACGTTGCGAGTACTTTGTATGGCCCTACGTATCTCGGGTCCGATTTCCTTCGCTTCTGCCTATTCAGTTTATATACGAAGTCCCCTTCTTGTATCAACCCTACTGTTTCTTCTGCTTTCCTTTGATTATATTGCTTGGTCCATCTTTCTTTTGCTGCTTTGACTCTATTATGTAACCTTTGTGGATCCGCTTCCTTTTTCCGCAATTCAAATGGTGTTGCCTCTGTGGTCGAGTGAATACTACTGTTGTATGCTAGGACCACTCTGGCCATTGCCACATGACCCTTTATGTTTTTTGCATCAGCCAATAACTGCAAGTGTTCCGTTAGAGTGTTATGTAGTCTCTCTATTGCTCCGTGGGACCTTGGATGACCCGGTGTACACCAATGGGGGTTTATATTGAATTCTTTTAACAGGGTTTTTATTTTAACGTTGTTGAACTCTCGCCCTCTGTCCATATAGATCGTTCTCGGGCAGTCAAACGTGGCCAAATACGACAGCAATGCCTCTTCTGTACTTTCACTTGATTTACTTGTTAGTGGCCATGCTGAGGCTAACTTCGTTAGTCTATCTATTGTTGTTAAATATTTGTTTCCGTCGTATGTAAATATATCAATTTCTAGCTCCTCAAAGGGTCCCTCGGGCGTCTGACTTTGTAATAATGGAGGTACAAGTGGTACTCTTTCATACTTCCTCCTTTTGCATATTTCACAGTCCTTTATCACTTGGGCTATCCTCTTGCCCATTTGGAGCCAGTAATGCGACCTCTGTAGATGTTTAAGGGTCTCTGTGACACCACGATGGTTGGTTTTTCCCCTGTGATAATTTAGGATGACCTCTTTCTGCTGCTCTTCGTCTTCTACCGTTTCTACCTGGTTCTTACAGATTATGAAATGAGCTCCTTGTCTCAGCTCTCTTTCCTGAATTAGTCGGAGTAGTCTATTTTCAAGTTCTTGTGATTCTATAAAGAAATGGTATACCTTTCCTGGCACTGTTAGTTGGTTTATGACTGTACTTAATTGTTCGTTGTTCGCTTTCGTTCCTCCTGTAATAATATTTATTTTTAAGTGGCCATATTTGTGCAATTGGGTGTTTATTATTTCTTCTGTGTCGTCTTTTATAATTATTTGATTTCTCTTGTTGTTTATTATATCCTGACTAATCTCAGCTTCCGGTCCATTTCGTTGTTCTTGGTCTTCATCTGCGTCTGGTGTCCAGTTGGCGAAGAACTCTCGCACGTCCCTGGAGGTACTTGGCTCTCTCGTACTACTTCTCGTAATGACGTTGACGTTTCTGGACAAACAGTCGGCTACTTGATTATCAACGCCCTTTACGTGCTGGACCCTGAAGTTGTATGCAGCTATCCTTTCTTTCCACTTTGCTATCCGGGCTGACGTCTCCTTTAAATTCCCGATCCACATTAGGGGCCTATGATCTGTTCTAATAGTGAACTCAGCCGCAAAAAGGTAGGGTCGGAAATGTTCTACAGTCCACACTATGCCTAACATTTCCCTTTCTATTGTGCTATACCTTTATTCTGCTGGTGATAATTTTCTGCTGGCGTAGGCTATTGGTCGCTCTCCCTGGATAGTTTCCTGCATCAAGACTCCCCCGATAGCTTCTTGACTGGCATCTGTCATTACAATGAATGGTTTGTTTAGGTCAGGAAATTGGAGCAACAGCGGGCCCCGCAACGCCTTCTTACACTGCTCCACTGCTTCTCTTAGATCTTCTGTTTGTATAAACTTCTTTCCTTTCTTTAAACTGTCCGTCAAGGGGTTCGTGATTGCTGCAAAGTCCTTTACGTACCTTCTATAGAAACCTATCATACCTAGAAAAGCCCTGATGTCTTTGGGTCCCTTTGGATAGGGTAATCGATCTATTGCTTCAACCTTCTTAGGGTCGGGTCTTACTCCTTCACCTGAGATAAGGTGCCCCATAAATCTAACCTCTTTTTGATATAAGCGGGTTTTATCCATCGCTACCTTTAAGCCAAAGTCCCTTATTCTTTTCAGCACCCTTGTAACATGTTCCTTATGCTCTTCTATTGACTTACTGAACACTATGATGTCATCCATGTAGATTTGCGTAAAGTCTTCTCCCAGTCCTTCAAGCAGTTCATCCATGAGGCGTTGGAACGTGGAAGGCGCATTCTTTAGGCCAAAGGGCATCCTCAAAAATTCGAAGTGGCCTCTATCGAACGTAAAGGCCGTCTTCTCGACATCTCTCGGGTGCATCCTAATCTGGTGATACCCGGCCTTGAGGTCGAAGGTACTGAATACAGTTGCTCCTGCCATATGGTCGAGTATGTCTTCTATCCTTGGCAGAGGGTATCTTTCAAGCTTAGTGTACTTATTTAACTCTCTAAAATCTACTACCAACCGGTATTTAGGGGGTTTACCCTCCTCGACCTTTTTTGGGACCAGCCAAATAGGGCTCGAAAATTGCGACTTAGACCTCTGTATTATGCCCTGGTCCAGCATTTCCTTTATTTGCTCCTGCATTATCTTTTTCAATTGGTGTGGGTACCTTCTAGGTTTCACGTAAACAACTGTACCTTCAGGGAGTTCTATTTGGTGTTTGACCCTACCTGTAGCTGATAACCTCTGTCCTTCACTATAGAATACTTTTTCAAATTCTTTCATTAATTCACTAACCTGATGTTCTCCTGGTATCACTTTTCCACAGTTTACCGTTATTCTCTTCCCTGGTTTAACTCTCCCTTCCACGAAGTATTTCCTTTTTCCTAGTTTAATGTCCCACTTCCCTCTTTTACACTCAGGTTTTGCATTGATTCTCTCCAAAAAGTCGCACCCTAGAATAACTCCATATTTCTGGGTCTCTAAGTGGGTCACATGCACTTTCATCTCCAAGGTCTCTCCTATTAATTCTCCCATCTCTACCTGTAATTCGCCTACCAGGCTCTTCCTTCCTGCCATGGTGACCAAGGTGCAGTTGCACGGTGTCAGCCCTGAATAATTGTCCATCCTTTTTGCCACTTCATTGTCCATAATTGTGCTATCTGACCCTGTATCTACCAAACACTTAGTCTTCCATTTGGGAAAAAAAAATATAGGGAGCTTACCTCTTATGCTATTCCTCTGTTGCTCGCCTATATACCTCTCGCCTAACCTTCAATCCTTCTTCCTCTTCTCTCGAATAGCGATCCTCCCACCACGAGTCTCTTCCAGTGAAGGCCACTTCCCTCGCTCGTACCAGCGCTCGTGTCGTTCTATCGATGTCTCTTGCTCCGACCCTGTTGACTCTGATGTGCTCCCGTCCTCTGAAGAGCCTTCCCCTTTTTGTCTTCTCCTGCCCCACATCTTCTCCCGCCGGGTTGTGTTAACTTCCATGGGCTCATCTCTTGGTGTTGGTCTATACTGTGTCGTTCGTGGTCTCTCCTTGCGATATAAATACGGACACTCTCGCGCGAAGTGACCGAGTTCACCACACTCCCAACATCCTCTTCTTACTGGCTTCTCTCTTCGCGTGTAGCCTCCCACTGCCTCATAGCTGTTCCTCCTGGCTTGAGATCTTCTCTCTTCAAAACGTCCCCGTGGCTTCCTCTCCTGTGTATACCTCCCTTGTCCTCGATCCTCATAGGCTCTTGCTCTGAATTGCCTATCCTGAGGTACTCTCCTCCTGGTCACAACTGCCCATCCTCCTTCTGACTTCCCTCTGTATATAACACCGTTATCTTCTCGGTCCATTTCTTCCTCCCGGATGGCATTAATTGTCTCCTCGAGACTAGTGGGCTTCATGATACGGAGGGCCATTCTCACTCGTTCTGGAGCTGCCTTGAGGAGAATTTCACTGGCTATCTCTTCATATATCGTCGTTCTCCATTTCGCTTCTTGACTGTCTGTGCACTTTTCATTTATCTTCATAGTTAATTTCCTTGTCGCATCCCCCAATCTGCGCCCGAACTCAGCGCAGGTCTCACCATTCTCCTTCCGCATTTCAAAAATTTTTAGCGCACTTCTAGCTACAGGCTTTGCGGCTCCAGCATATCTGTCCTTAAGGGCTGCTCGCACCGCACTCCACTCCGCACAAAACGTAAGTCCTAACTCCAGCATCACCGTAAGGCTGACCCTGGCGAGGAAGTAGGTCTTGATGTTCTTGTCTGTAGCTGGGTCTAGTTGAGTTGTGACTAACTGCTCGTTGATGCAGTCCATTCTCTCTATGAACAAGTCCAACTCTCGAGCATCACCCTCGAACCTCTTTATCGAATCTAATAGGTTCATCAGGTACCCTGCTTTTGCTACTCTCGCTTGTTCTATTTTCACTGCGAGCCTAACATCGGCTCCTGTTGTCTGTTTACTCGTCATGTTGGTTTCTACACTGGACACAACACTACACTATTAAACAGTTGGCGAATGATCCCGGGTTTCGGCACCAGTTACGCGTGTCCGGGTAATGAATAGGTTTTAAAAAAAAAAGGAATTTAAATAAACTAGCTCGCACGTGATTGAAGACAAGAATCGAGTTTTATTAGTCAGCTCCTTCTGTTTATAGGAGAGGCAATGTTGATACGGACTTCAACCCTCTAGTCTCTCGCGGGCCGGCGTCTCTCGCGGGCCGGCATTACTTATATATATATATTAAATAAAACGGTTCGTCGAATTGAAACGACTTAACTAAATTCACAAAAAAAAACTTATAAAATAGAACTTAAAAAATAAATAAAACACATAAATTCATAGAAACACTTGGAATAGTGAGGTGTGGTCCAATCGATAGAAGCCGTTACAAGAAGCACAGGAGGTCTTATGAGGAATAGGTTAGGTGGGATTGTTAAGGAAGAAAGCAAAGAATGGAACGGAATTGATGATAGCACAAGTAAAAATAACATCCATTAAACTTTACGGACAGCCGTAGAGGCAAGCTTTAAAGAGGTGATATGTAAAAAGAGATCTGAAATAGGTTTGAAATAGTAGATGAAAGGCACTTATCTGAAAGAAGAATTACTGGAGGATGAAGGTAGTAGAAGGAAAATCTGCTTGATAAGTGTGGCCAGTCTATGAGCAAGCTTGCTGCGGATAATCAAGGGTCTTCCGTTGGTAACCGCAGTGACCTTTTCCCTTGTCATTCATACCAGTTCTCACGGCTCAGTCAATGACTGCCTCCCAAATCATCTTCTCAAGCAGATTTCTGATCCCAACTCTGACATTACTTTGAGAGCTTATTCAGAGTTCAGAACATAAAAATTAGTTCTGAACATTACTCTTTTTTTAATTTCTTCTTTCTTATAATATCACCCTAACTTACCTGAATGATACACTGTACTCTCATTCTTCCTATAAAGAAAATAAGATATTCCGAGAATTATTTTTTAAGGAGTATTAGTAATACTAGTAAGGAGTACTAGTAGTACTATTTTGAATTATTATATTTAGAAATATAAATATTATATTCTTTATTATGTTGTTAATCAGGTATAGTTGCATTGTATTCTGATTAATAGTTAGTTTGTTGTGAACAAATACAATATGATTGTAGACAATATATTTCTGCTTTCTTTTATGTCATTTACCTTGTTTGCATGTGTTAACACCTGATGCCGTTTAGTTACGTATGCATAGAATTTCTTTTTCTGTTTCGATTTGCTATCTTTCAAAGGAATATATTTTATTTGATCTCAATCTCACACCACCATAGTTTTCTTTTTTTTAGGAATAAAGTATCAATATATATACTGTATTATTTGAAATAGTATCGCTATGATTCTTGACAAAATTTTGCAAATTTATCAATATTCCTCAAAAATAATTTACTTTATTCTTAGAATGTATTTGAAAATTTTCATTATATTGGACATAATACTCGTATCATCATGATAATTTTGTATTTTTGTTTATCACGAATACTATATGTATATATACGTAAAATAAAATATAAAATTTTTTTTTCAAGATTTGTTCAGTTCTTCAGGTTTGAAATAAAATTTTCATTGCCGACGTTTCGGTTTTTATTTAAAACCTTTTTCGTGGGCAGAAGTTTAAATTTTAGAAACAGAACAACTTAAGTATTACATTTAATTTTTTTTTTTAAAAAAGAAAACAATTTTTGGATTTGAACTCAAATTTACTACTTTTGTGAAAAAAAATCTCAATGTATGACTTAAATTTTTCTGTGTTAAAAAATGTTACACTTCTACCTATGAAAAAGTTTTTAAATAAAAACAGAAACATTGGCAATTTGAACCTGAAGAACTAATCGAGTCGTGATAAAATTTTACAATGTTTCTACTTCACGGTCCATAATGTTATATATGATCAAACCACAATAAGGAATGGGAAAACAAGACTAAGATCTTTCAACCGTAACAAGGTTTTAACAAGAGTCAAAAACCCAACTGAATAGGTTATATTTAGCAAGCTATATTTTGCTTGGATTTGCTTCTTGTATAATTTTCCCAATTTTTGAATGTCCTTTCTCATCTCTTCATCAAAGCGATGTTCTTATAC
The DNA here is from genome assembly GCA_026182355.1 of Hermatobates lingyangjiaoensis. Classification (NCBI taxonomy): domain Eukaryota; kingdom Metazoa; phylum Arthropoda; class Insecta; order Hemiptera; family Hermatobatidae; genus Hermatobates; species Hermatobates lingyangjiaoensis. The sequence continues at coordinate 2,325,725 of JAPFBL010000074.1, read as the reverse complement.
TGAAAACGTAGTAAATTTGTAAGGAGGTAGATTGTACCACTAATACATACAATGATAGTATGATTCCTGGACCAAACCTGAGGAATGACCTGGTGTACATAGTATGAACTGCCACCTGTAATATTGTCACTATATTTGTTGTAACAATGTCACACCTTATATCATTGAAATATACAATTGATATCACTAATATAATATATTTTTTATATATGGCAGTAGAATGAAAGAATAAATTTATTAGAACGCTTCACGAATGACATATCTACTGACTGAGCAATACAAAGTAATATTTATTTATTCTCTCTATACGTCACCGGTATTTAATATAAATCCGCTTACCTCTAAGCAGACATGTATAAATTCCCTTCAATGCCTAACCATACAATGCTCTTCTATCCATCTCTTAGTCCTTTATAATATTCTTACTGTATCCTATGATGTAGTAGTTCAATAAATTGTTATTTAATCAGCAGTGCTTCCCATCTTATAGTACTTATTGGTAATGTATTTTATATTTCAACTTTCAATTCTAATAGATAAGACAGGTTTTGAAATTGGTCGATCGTAATTGATATTATATGAAACCCCCATCAATGATCAAACCACAATAAGAAATGGGAAATCAAGACTAAGATCTTTCAATCGTAACAAGCGGTCTTCGTCAGAGTCAAAAACCCAACTCACCCAACATTTGGGTTTTTGACTCTGACGAAGACCGCTTGTTACGGTTGAAAGATCTTAGCTTGTTTTCCCATTGCATTTTGTGGTTTGATCATTGATTGTTATTTCACGTGTTTATGTGAAATCTTTTTATCTATGAAACCCCCATGTGTATGTTTATTGTATTTTTTGTTTAAGCATTCATCATAAAAATAGATAGTTTTAACAATATCGTATAAAACACAATATTCCAAAAGCGTTTTGTTGAATTGAACACAAAAATGTTGTCCCCTATATCTGTAAAAAAGTTTATAATCACTAGAATTTTTTTTTAAAAAACATGACATTATCGCTAGACTTACTTATATTATTAATATTATATATGTTATATTTTCATTTTTATTGTTATTTTTTAGGAATAAATATTTTCATGACTGAAAGGATCAGAATTTCTAAAAATCTAGGAGTAAACTGTAGGTTTTCAGCCGTTAATTGGTTTCATCGTTAGGGTTCCGTTATATTCTGAAGGAAATGTTTCCTGAAACGTGTTTAATATTCACGTGCTATACAAACATTCATTGTTTGGTATTTACTCAAGAGTAGAAAAAGAGAAAGAAACACTAAGTCTTCACACTAAAGATTTTATACACTGTCGACTCATTTTGAACATGTAGCGTTCATCCTTAGGTTAAATCTAGAATATAGAATATGGTCAGAAAATATAAACTCAAATAAAATAGAAACAAAAAAAGGTATGTAACACTTTATGGTTTAATTTTGGTTGAAATTTTCTGTATTTAGTCTCTCATGCAACCTGAGGATGAACACTAAGTGTTCGAAACGCGTCGACGTTGTATAGAATCTTTTGTGTTGAGACCTGTTGTTTCTTTTTCTCATTCTAACTGTGTTAATTTTATTTATAATGATAGTTTGAAGTTATTGCACTATATTTAATTTAATGACCTTATTTCAGTTTGTATTGTTGTTGTTCTATGCTTTTGTATTCTGGAATGAGTAGCATTGATGGGTTATGTTTTATATTTTCCCATGTGGAAGGTTTTTTTGACGGAAATCTGTTTTGCGTGTTGACATTTGTGGTAGGATTTCTGGGCCAGTGATAAAACTTACCCGTTCTTTTATACCCTGTGTTCTTATAATCAGACACTAGCTTCGCTTCTAGGTCATCTGAGTATTTCCTTTCCTGAAGGCTCAAGACAATGAATAGAAATATTTTTATATTTTATTTGCCAGTTTGCAATTAATAGGAGAAAAAAATATGAGGCAGAGCATGGTGTACCTTAAACTCTTGGTGTCCAGATCTGGTTCAAAGTGTGCGCATTTTTTTGATTTCAGATCCAACTTCAAAATATGTATGATTTATGCACATGGTAGACGTAAGCCTGTAATATCATAAAGTAATGTAGTCATGTGGCCATTAGGTAACTGTGAAGTAAGTTTTGTTGATAAAACTACAACTGAGACTGCGGTTAACATTCGTAAAATGTGTTAAAACCTTGGGTTAAAAATTTGACATTATGTTGATTTATTTAAAATATAAAATAATTTTTTATTGTTATTTTTAGGAATAAACTTTTCATGACTGAAAGGCATCAGCATTTCTAAAAATCTAGGAGCAAAGCGATGTTCTTATACTGAAAACATTGTGTAAATGTTGTAGTGTAGGTAATTTTTTCTTCCTATTTCTTTAATTGCTATGTTTTTTCTTTTATTGCTTATTTCATTATCTATTTCCAGTTCCTTGTGTCGTCTTTTAAATGTTATTAGTGGTTTTGTTAAAATGTCGGTTTGGTGGTTTGTTTGTTCATTGATTATATTGTCTGTCATTTTATGTTTATATATTTCTATTTGTTCCTGTATGTTCATTCGTTGTCCTTTTTGTCCCGTCTGTAGTAAGTCCATTGTGTTTTCCATACTGTCTGGGTTATGTCCAAATTTGTTTAAGTGGTGTGCATAGTTTGATCTGTTTGTGTTGTTGGTGTAGTCTTTAATGTGTTCTTTGAATCTGTCTTTGTGTCCTTCCCGTTTGCCCGATGTAGTTTTTACCGCAATCTTTGCATTTAATCCTGTATATTCCGCTTTTTTCGAATTTGTTATCTTTGTTCTCTGTTGTGTTGTTTGTGATTTGGTTTATAGTGTTATTCGTTTTATAACCTATTTTGTAATGAATATTTTCTTAGAAGAGTCGCAATTTTTTCGCTAAGTTTACCTATGTAAGTTAAAGATGCGTATCTGTTCGTTACTCCCGGTGTTGTACTGTTAGTATTGTGTTTATTTCTTCTTTCGTTTATTATTCTTTGTATAATTTTTTCCTTATACCCGTTATTTTTTGCTATTGTTTTTATGGTATTTAATTCCTTATTATAGTTAATTGCATTCATGGGTATGTTTAGTAATCTATCAATCATATATCTATACGCGGATGTTTTTTGTTGTGGTGGGTGGAGTGATGATTTATGTATAGTTGTGTCGGTGGTAGTTGGTTTTGCGGTATATTTGAAAGCTGAGTTTGTCTTTAGTTTTTCCTATTGTTAAGTCTATGAAGTTTAATTTGTCATTTGTTTCTATTTCGTGGGTGAACTTGATTTTTTTTTATGTGAGTTGAGATAATTCTTTATGTCTATTATATTTTGGTTACTAGGATTATTGACTTTTAGGAAGGAGTCATCAACATATCTGCAATAGTAAACATAGTTGGGTTTTTGACTCTGACGAAGACCGATTGTTACGGGTGAAAGATCTTCGCTTGTTTTCCCATCTCATATTCTGGTTTGATCATTGATTGTAATTTCACGAGTTTATGTGAAATCTTTTTATCGATGAAACCCCCATGTGTATGTTTATTGTATTTTTTGTTTAAGCATTCGTCATAAAAATAGATAGTTTTAACTTTTTTTAAAAAACATGACATTATCGCTAGACTTACTATATATACATATATATATCAATTTTTTATTGTTATTTTTAGGAATAAATATTTTCATGACTGAAAGGCATCAGCATTTCTAAAAATCTAGGAGTAAACTGTAGGTTTTCAGCCGTTAATTGGTTTCATCGTTGGGATTCCGTTATATTCTGAAGGAAATGTTTCCTGAAACGTGTTAAATATTCACGTGCTATACAAACATTCATTGTTTGGTATTTACTCAAGAGTAGAAAAAGAGAAAGAAACACTAAGTCTTCACACTAAAGATTTTATACACTGTCGACTCATTTTGAACATGTAGCGTTCATCCTTAGGTTAAATCTAGAATATAGAATATGGTCAGAAAATATAAACTCAAATAAAATAGAAACAAAAAAAGGTATGTAACACTTTATGGTTTATATTTTGGTTGAAATTTTCTGTATTTAGTCTCTCATGCAACCTGAGGATGAACACTAAGTGTTCGAAACGCGTCGACGTTGTATAGAATCTTTTGTGTTGAGACCTGTTGTTTCTTTTTCTCATTCTAACTGTGTTAATTATATTTATAATGATAGTTTGAAGTTATTGTACTATATTTAATTTAATGACCTTATTTCAGTTTGTATTGTTGTTGTTCTATGCTTTTGTATTCTGGAATGAGTAGCATTGATGGGTTATGTTTTATATTTCGCCATGTGGAAGGTTTTTTGGCGGAAATCTGTTTTGCGTGTTGACATTTGTGGTAGGATTTCTGGGCCAGTGATAAAACTTGCCCGTTCTTTTATACCCTGTGTTATTATAATCAGGCACTAGCTTCGCTTCTAGGTCATCTAAGTATTTCCTTTCCTGAAGATTCAAGACAATGAATAGAAATATTTTTATATTTTATTTGCCAGTTTGCAATTAATAGGAGAAAAAATATGAGGCAGAGCATGGTGTACCTTAAACTCTTGGTGTCCAGATCTGGTTCAAAGTGTGCGCATTTTTTTGATTTCAGATCCAACTTCAAAAATATGTATGATTTATGCACATGGTAGACGTAAGCCTGTAATATCATAAAGTAATGTAGTCATGTGGCCATTAGGTAACTGTGAAGTAAGTTTTGTTGATAAAACTACAACTGAGACTGCGGTAATACAGCTTGGTTAAAACTTGGTAAAACAGCTTGGGTTAAAACATTTAGAACTGTAGTGGTTGATTTTGTTCTTAAAAAATAAAAAATGAAAATTACTACAACGACTCCTTTGCCGCGCTTGGACTATTCAACTGATTTAGCTGCTTGTAATATGCTGTATTCCCATTAAAGAAGAGAGATCAGTGTTTGTTTTCCAATGCTCACTCTTATAGGCTTTCACCTTTAGCGCTGATCTAGGGAAAGTGTAGCTCATGTATTATTTGGAATCTATTTTAGTAATGGATCAAACACATTTCCTGGTAGATTGTAAATTGGGAGTCGTAGCGTTTACCTAGCTCAAATATAGCATTTTGATTGGGGATTTTAACGAGGAGTATAGAGTGAGTATTGAACCAGAATTGAACCACTCCACCCGAAATGTAACACTCCTTTTGTGTTGTTCTAGGGAAGGAGTGTGTGGCTCATTTAAGTAATGGGCCAGCCACATTACCGGGTAGATTTTACATTGGGAGCTTTACATTTTACCCATCTCAAATGTTTTTAGAGTGGGGATCTTTAGCGAGTACCTGAATCGTACAGACTCTAGACTGACGACTTAACTTCCTCCCGAAGCTACGGCCTGGTCAGATTTTTTCACATACCGCGTGAAAAATCGAGTGCCAGGGTAAGAATCGAAACCGGGATCTACCAGCCCAGAGGCAAGTACGATGCCACTGTATTGTGTTACTGTGACACTCCAAAGAGATCAACATAAAATTAGCATTTTATTCGAGGAAAATTAAAATGTTAGATTCTGTACTAGCTATGACAGCTAAGGCTTATTGGTATATTGTGAGTGGATTGTTAGAATTTTTGTTTTACCACTGACACGTGGATTTAAGATGTTGAGTTGCCGAAAAAAAATGAAAAGGTTGGAAAATATATTAGCTCTAATGGTGAGTACTTTGAAGGGTTTGTGTACTTGGTGTATAAACTAATACACGAAATCTAAAAATAAAGTATTGTTACGTTTAGATAATTATTACTAACGAACTTCGTAATTAAGTTAATAAGTAGTTAAGATTTGAGAATATGTTGGTGGTTATAGCAGGAGAAACAATTGATTAGGCAGGCTGGAAAGTAGATGGCATTGCGAGGACAGCCCGAGTGACACTTCCTTGCCTCCCAAGGACGTCCTTTCTTCACGCTCCTGCCATCACGAATGCACAAAAACTATTAATGCTTCCTTCATTGTTCAGCATGCGCAGGGCCTCTTTGAAGAAGAAGCAATGCCTGTCACAAAAAGTCACCACTTAAACTCTCATCTTACTTAGTCATTCAGAATATAATTAATTAAAATCGGGTGATGCTTTCTCACCTGTAGCCGTGGCAACTCATTCCGAGCATTAGGTGGTGTCCATATTACAAAAAAAAAATAAACAAATAAAAATAAACAAGTAATAAACTATGGGGGTACTCACTATTACTCAAGCTCGAGTCATTGATTTTAATACAAAGTTGTATTTCCAGTGACTGGTATTGTATTTTTCTTATAACTCTCTCTCTTTTACAGCTGTGTTTCATATTGATCATATACATTTTTTTTAACTTTAATTTATTTCGACATTTCTTTCTGATTAGATGAACAGTAGAAATACTACTAGTTAGAAGTACGAGTTAGTTGTAATGATAAGGAGTTCTTCTGTTATCTATCCACACCACTACATGCATTTAACAGGACTTTTGCTCAAAATTTATAAATTCAAATTTCAGGAAAATCAGTTTGCGGATGTTCTCACTGTCTTCTGTTCTCAAATACATTGACGTTATATGTGTTGACATTTTCTGTTCCCTTATGTAAAATAACTATTTTAACATTAAGTTTTAATTATTGAAAAAAGATAATTAAGTTTGGGAAAAAAATATTTGATATAAATGAAGAACTGGTGAGAAAAATTGTCTAATCTCCTAAAAAGTATTCGAAATTTGTTTTCATAAAATATAGCGCACTACTTAAATGAGAAAGTCTGTAATTTGTCGTTTTGAGGTGATAATATCTTTAGGAATGAAGTCTGAATTAGTCTTCAGACTGATTGCTGTACGGTGAGTAATAAAGAAAGAAAGAGGGTGAATGAAAAAGAGAGAGAAAGTGAAGTTTAAAAGAGGGAAGAAACAGATTAGAGAGAACGAGAGGGCATGTTACATATATTTTAATTAATTCTACCTGACAAGAAGTTAACAGCTGATGAAATTTCAAGAGGTGAATTGTACTTGACATTTGTGACATTTGACGTAGTCTTTGTTAAATTAACTCTAAGTTTCTTCCTTACATGATTGATGAGATTTCGGAGCTAGTGTTCTATTCTTGAGCTGTTGACGGTTGGAGGCAAGTTATTTTACGGCTGAGGGGAAATACCTTAGATGGGCGGGTAGATAGCTGACATCTCCCTTCAAGGTTATCTTCCAAAGAGTATCCTTGCAAAACTAAAAGCTTTCTTCTTTGTAAAAAAGACTTTGAATTACATCGCTTATATTGCACATTTAGTATCTACTCTCAACGAAAATAGACAATATTTTTATTTATTTATAAACGCACCACAGTTGTTTAGTGCAATGGTAAGATCACTGCTTGTTTCGGTAGCCCAGACGTTCCTGAACCCCAGTTTTCTAAACTCACCTCATCGTTTCCACAGGTTGTTTGTATTTTTCAGTAATATCATTTGGCTTTAACCGTAGTAATCTTACCTACCTGTTGAAAACGAAAAAATAAAAACCAAAGGGGAAAATTCACCTTAGGGAGGTTGAATAAATCTGAGTATGTCGTCCCTCAGAGAGGATGTTAAGCCATCGGTCCCGAGTTTGTACGATGCCAGGTACTCGTTAAAGATCCCTATTCGAAATGCACTTGAGGTAGAAAAAATTTAGGACTCCAAATGTAGAATCTGTAGAATCACCGATCAAACAAAAGCCGGTGAACGGTTGACGTTATCGCCCGCTAGGGGATCGGTTTAAACAAAAAAAAAAGAAAACAAAAACAAAAAACTACTGAAGTATATGTATAATTGAATTGGAGGAGTAAAAAATGTTTAATTTTGCGTTCATAAGAGCCAACATTCATCATACAACAATAATGATGGAAATGTTGGAAAAACGAACAGTAGTCTCAAGTACTGAGATCAATTCTAGCCGCCTCCAGATTCTCAAGGCTCTAGACGTCAATGTCACTCATCTCTCTATGAACATCCAGGTCAACAGTGTGATAACTAGTTAGAGGAATTTCCATAGTTCTTATAAAATCATTAAGCCTACACCGACAGAGCACAGGCAGGTTCTATAACAGGTTGTAACCTCCTCCTTCTGTTTTCAAGTATTACTACTGTATTCATTACTAATCTATATACTTGCTTTAATAATTACGTTGTGAATGTTTTATTTAATATTAGTATAACCGTGTAATAATATAATATAGTGACTTATGGACTTATTTGATAACTTTAATGTATTTTGTTCAACTCCGGTGGAAACTTCCACCCTCCCAACGAAAACTACTGAGAAAACTAGAATGCATCAGAACTAATAGAATAGTCGTGAACGCTGTAGATGTCGATCATTTTAATAAAATATATATATATTTGATCAAACCACAATAATGTTTTTATGTGAAATCTTTTTATATATATTATTATATATGTGTTGGCTTTCGTCTTTTCACCGCACCTCTTCGAACTGAATTCACAGAAAAATCACTTATAAAAGTGATCACAAGAACATACTACGATATTTTTATCTGATGACGAGGAATCGTAATATAGTAGTGAGTTTTTGTAATCTATTTCTGTGAATTTAGTTCGTTTGATCGTTTTATTTGCTTTATATTTGTATACAAATTATATATATAGTGGTATACATATCACGGTACAATTCTGATAAACTTCTCTGAAGAGGTTTATTTTTTATAATGTATTTTTTACTGTATCTTGAATTCATAGATAATTAATAATTAAAGAAGAACATAGATTGGAAGAGAAAGCCGCCTGCTTTGTTCGAAAAAAGTGACATTGAAGGAGATGTGGTTAATGAAGTGGTCAAGAGTTAAGAGGCCATGAAGAGGTTGAAACGACACGATTAGGCATTAACCAGCTAGAGAGCTTTGAAGAGGGATAGAGCTCAAGTGTTCACTGAAGACACTTGTATCTGCACCAGCTAAATCACTGTCCAGGAACAAGGACCTTACTTGAAGTGAACAGTCTTTAATGGAAGTTAACTGAGAAGAATAACCCTGTGAGGTTGTGTGAGTAATCCAACTGCCCCTTTCTTATCCTAAATAATTTGTTTTTTACCCAACTCACTCAGTTAGAGGTTTTAAGCTTTTTGAGGTATTCAAGCGATAAACGTATAATTCAGCATCTTCATTGTTATCATGCCAAATGCTGTATAACTTCGATGACTTATGCGTAATTTAGTTTATTTAATTAAATCGCATTTAACCGCCCCTAGTGGGACCATGCATTTATACCACAGGCTGCATTGGCTTTTTCCACAGGTTCATTGAACCAGGGGCTACAAAGGCTACTAACCTTACCTGCAGCTGAGTAGGTTCAGTAGGACAATTGGTCCGGAGTTTGAACCGAAACTCTTAAAAAAGTCGGTACTATGGGCGGCGGGGGCCCCTGGAGAGTTTACTCTCTCTCAGTCCGCCTCAGAGGTCGGACTCGTAATTGCTGTTGGTTCTCACACAACTTGGGTAGACCCTTGTGGTTGCTGTGTGAGAAGCAGTAACTTCTCGGGCGGATGCCTGCAGCATACCGGGGAGCTAGAGACACTAAACTCCTACCAGTGGGAACGGGCCATGAACTCAGCTGAATAGACTGTACAACTGGTAGTTACTTTATAGACGCTTTGGCTTTTGAAGGGATGTCAGAGTGGGGACGACCGAATTCTTAAAGATCCTGTGGTAAGCCTTAAACTGTAAGGCGGTCGGTACGCCTGCCCAGTCTTAATTAATTTAATTAATAAAGCTAAGTATTCAACAAAGCTTTGTCGTTTGAGATTCCAACTGCTCTGAATAGAGATACTGCATGTCAAAATACCGAAACTGAAAATAGCTGTTTCGGTATTTTAGATATAGTAAAATTTTTCGTCTCTCTAATATTGAGAGACAATACTGAAATCCAAAATACTGTATCATTTATGAAAGCTATTTGAATAAGTTAACGGTAAATGTTTAAATAATTATTTAGTTATAAAATAATTTTAAATATTATTTAAAAATCTGATGGTATGATCTGTCACATGTTTACAGAATTTCGTATACTTCTCAACCTCCCTCATACAAAAACACACGGAAACATACAAACAAATATTGAGCATTGTTTAGTAGGAATTCAAAACGTGTAAAACTGTAAATAACTTTAATGTTTTCAAGTGAGAAGTGGAAAAATGGAAAAATATTTTTTTTTTTTCTGTAATACTGTAAACAAATTTACGTGTAAAACTGTAATAACTTGGTACAAAATTTGCTCTTCTCATTGTACTTTATTTATAGTTAATTAATAGTAGCATTGAGATAAATCTTCGAAATGTTATATATTGATTTAATGAAAAGTAATGTGGAGGAGGGAAATAGAGTTAGGAAAATGTGTAGAGAGGGAGAGATGAGGTAGTGAATTAAGTAAATGCTTGAGATTGGGAACTGGTATGATAATACTGTCCAAGTTTTGACTGGTCGGAGAAGAAATAACTTGAGGGTTGATAGTGGGCGTGAGTTAGGTATTGGGTAGTGAGTGTTACTGAAGAGAGGCGGGAGTGTCAGAGTCTCTGGCAGCTAACTCGATTAGGTTTGAACTGACGAGAGTGATCCGAAGACCTGCGAGACGTCAAGTTAAACCCCACTAACTGGATTAGTCGATACCCAACTCTGCAATCCTGTCAGTCACTGCCAAACACAGCCCTACACAACCAACTATTTCCCAATATTATTTCACCTTTTATAACTTCAGTATGAGTACAGTAATCAAGAAAAATATTGGATTCTGTTTCTTCTTAATAGATTTATATGAATTTTCCAAAACTATTTCTTTGGAAGTAGAAGATAGTTCTTTCTGTACCCTCTCTCCTTTAGAAGCAAAATAAGATTAAATACTAGTATTTTTGTGTACAAGCTACGAAAAATTAAAGAAAATTTGAAACATACATCCTTGTTAAAAGAAGAATTATATTTTTTGGGATCTTAGAGAATGAAGGGTACATGAATATTTAATTATTTAAAATTATACGTATTTCAGCATTTGTTTAAGTTCAATAAACAGTACAAGGAGAACAATTACCATATTACTAGAGTCATCATTAGTGATTATCATGTAGTTGTCTATAATATTTACGTAAATGTGATAAAATAATATTAATTGATACGTTTTTAACAACCCATCAAATCAGTAAATAACATAATTATTATATTGATTTATTAAGAGTTTAAATATAACTTTATTTATGGTAATGGGGTAGGAATACTTTTTCTTTGTTAGCACTATTTAATTTAGTTAAAGAACAATAATTCATTTCCTCATGCACCTATGAGAAGTCAAAAGAGAAATAACTTTGTTTTATGAAATAGTGTTTAAATTTTCCGTAAGCCCCCCCATTAATTTTTGTGTTTCAGGACTAAACTGTACTTTTCTACTTTGCCATGTTAAATATTTTTGGAAAATATCGGATAATAGTATTGAAAATAAGAATCATGCTAAGCTTCACATTTTCATTAATATTTCCTCTAGTGAAAAGTATTTCCAAATTATTTCAGTTCATCGTTTTCAAGGAACTTCAATTTCTTTCTTTATGATTCTACAATATAGAGCCTGAACATAAATATGTGGCGCAAGACATAATTTTTAGGTTTTTTTTAGTTGAAACTTGGGATTATATATTCGTTTGATTTATTATATGAGTATATGAGGAAACGTTCCTTGTATTTAAAGTATTCAAGTTTTCACGTAAGAATAAAAGAAATTTTATTTTCATCTGAAACAACTAGCTTATTTGAGTTGCAATAATTGTATAATGACAAAAATATAATAATTAAAAGAGGCGTATTAATAATAAGAGATCGCAATTGTTTACTGTATTAATAAACATAATAATTGAAAAAGGCAATGCAATCTCTAAATGCTAAACGCTTAATACATGAATTACGTTTACTGTTCGTTATTTTTGCTTATGTCTAATGCATACTAGTGACCTCGGGCGTGTTTACTTTAGAGCCTAATAAATATTTCTTTGTTGGACAGGAAGAAAATGGTTATTAAAATGTATTAATAACCTCGAATTATTCAATCACCTCGAATGTTGTGTGCCTTATAGTGAGTCCTCATCAGTAGGCTTTCTAAATGAGATCACATCCGACCTCTGGAAGACAAGTTTCCGAGATTTCCATCTATTAGATTCGTCCAGTATTTTTTGCCCTTTACTGGATAAACTCTTTACGCCTTTCATTATATCTTCAATGAATGGTGGCTTCCAAATTCCTTTGCTATATAAAAATCGTTGTTATAGTGACTGTTATTTGCTCGTCTATCTGGTAGCTTCCAAATACCTTTGTTATATAACAATGTTGTTAAGGTGACTGATATTCGCTCGTCTATCTGGCAGCTCCCATATCCCTTTGCTCCCTTTGCTATATAAAAATCGTTGTTAAGGTCACTGTTATTAAGTGACTGTTATTTGCTCGTCTATCTGGTAGCTTCCAAATTCCTTTGTTATATAAAAATCGTTGTTATAGTGACTGTTATTTGCTCGTCTATCTGGTAGCTTCCAAATTCCTTTGTTATATAAAAATCGTTGTTATAGTGACTGTTATTTGCTCGTCTATCTGGTAGCTTCCAAATTCCTTTGTTATATAAAAATCGTTGTTAAGGTGTGATTATTCATGCGCTAACTCCACTTTCTTCTTGTCATCTGTTTAGCTATTAGCATTAATTACACATCTGCTGTGATTCGCTATATACTCTAGCTAAAACTATACATAAAATTCTTTCTTCTTTAGAGGAGCATGACAATCGTTACAATAGTAATATCTCTAATGTTTTTCCAATAAATTACGTTCATTAGGGTCTCCTATTACAGTTAGACGTAATTTTCTACAATGCGACTAACCGTTTAATAATGGAAACAATTATTATAACGGTTTTTATATATTACTAATTTATCTGTTTATTTTATAAAAGTGATAATCTAATAAAAACTGAGTAGATATAGTTAATTGATAACACCCAATTATGATCGCTGGATAAACTGCAATTACGGATACCACTAAAGATGCAATGACGCTATAATCCATTGCACTACTTTCTACATACGGTATGTTAGTGGGACAGGTGAGATCCAGTGTAACGTTCTTCCCGTTAATACGAATATTCGGGGTTTGACTCTTAATCACGATTGTAGATTTTTTATGTGGTGCATTTGATAATCTTGTCGCCCGTCTTCCTCAGGAGAAGAAGTAACTGAATCACTTCCGAGAGTGATTTAGTCTTTCTTGATCCTACATTTTCCTGAAACTAGATTCAGAGAAAATTTACGTTTTTTAATAGTGAACTATTTAAATTAATTAATAGTGAACTCTGTACTGGTTACTCGTATCTCAAAAATATCTTCGAATTTCAAACTGTTAATTATATGAAATTTTTTGTCGTAAATGAAGGAAATCGTATGTTGAGGCCTTCGTATCTCGAGGTATTACTGTTCTGTGAGCATTGCTTTTCATAATACTTTAATAATGCCGAGATTAAAATTGTGTTTCTTATAGAATTTAATTAAATTCAAAAAAACTTTTGTCCTAATAGGAAAAGGGAATCTGACTCTAGAAGAGTAAAGCCTGCAGCAGATGCTGTCCAGTATCGACCAACCGGATGAGACCACCCTCGCCCCAATCTTTTACTTTTAAATTGTTCTCTTCTAGGGTTTCCTCTCTAGGAGAGTTGCCAAAATCAAAAGATTCAATAAGTGCAACAACACCAGCTTCTATTGAGCTTTTAATGAATTCAACAGTTGAAATCAAAATATTTCCTTTCAGTGTATTTTTTTTACAGATATCACTATAGTAGAAACCTATTGAAATCCGTTACAACATGTTTAAATTGTTTTATTCTTATTGCATAATTAGTTCTATTAGAAAAAATATAGAATATCTGGATGACTGCTTTATATCTTTTATGGAGATAATACGAACCTAATTTAATTTATATTAAATTTATGACCTGCCAGAAAGGGCATTCAAACTTTGAGAGCGTTTGAACTAAAAATGTCATTCTTATATTGTGAATAATAACAATCCATTGAAAATAAAACATATGGAGAATTTTTATTTGAAATATCTGTAAATTTTATGCGAATCAAATAAATCTTTCCAAATGGACTATAAATTATGTATTAAAGAGAACACAAACAAAAAACTTCTATAATTAGACACTCATTGGTAGCAGAATAAAAAATGATCTACTATGTGGAAAGATAACAATTGTGGAAATAGCGAGTAAGGAATGAACTACCACCAACCAACGATGGGAAAATAAAAAAAATACTTTAATTACAAAGGGCAAACGAAGTAATAATAATAAGAAAAATATGTGAAGAAATGCATGAAAACAATGTTTTCCTTGATATTTTTATCCTTATTTTGTCATTTATCTCTTCTCGTATTTGTCTTATTTGTTATTTTTATTCTTTTGTTCAGTTTTGTCTTCTTTTTTTCATCTTTATTTATTTTTTTTTCTATATCTTTCATTCTTTGGTTGTTGGTAACCCTGATTGTCATTCCTTACCTAGTGTAAGGACCGGAAGGTCCCCGATTTGACATATTGTTGTTGCTTTCTCCTCTTGCAAGTCACTTCTTTCATAATGACGACTGGTTTGAAAACATTGAAACGGGTTTTTGTGTTCACTTTTCTGCTTACACTTTTCATTTAATTTTCTTGTATTTTCCAAGAAACGCTTAAATAAAATGTACACATAAACCAAAACTTGCAATCTAAATTTTCTCCTACTACTGAACAATACAAATTACAACCTCTTTTTTGACTGTAGTGTTATTTTTGATATATTATTACTTTTGAGTTCATATTGCACACATATTGTATTGTAATCCAAGTTAGAATCAATAAATTAGATTGATTACTTTGTGTTCGATAATAGCTTAAACTGCATCGTTAAGTTCAATGATAGATTCAGATTCCTCAACTTTCTGTGAGATATACCACTACCATACAGTACTTGTACTGCTGATCAGTGTGATGGTAGAGGCATTCCACTGACACCCCAATATTCTTCAAATATTAAATACTGAAATAGTTCTAACACACTGGGAATGTTTTAGTTTAAATCACGTTTAAGCCCTTTTAAAAGATAAAATTATTTTTCTTTTATAATTCATTTTGTAAAATGAATTAATATTGAATATGACTGGTTTATCAGGTGTTTATAAAAATTTGCAAAGATTCCGTTGAAAGCAACCTCAGTGGGAAGTATATATCATGATTAGGATGGTACACCGTTACTAATGGACAATTAGCATGGCAAACTACTAGATGTATTCATTCTGAAGGGAAATGGCATAATTAGTGAGACCAGCTGATAGCAAATTGGGTAGCGTAGTTGAATATTAATTAAAGGCCTGTATGCTGTATGAATTGTTTATGCAACTACCATAAAGTTTAAACTGCTCGATAGAACTTTAGATTAAGCAACCACTAAATAAATACTAGGCGCTATAACACTCAGATTGACAAGATAATGAAAAGATAGCTAACAAATATTAACTGCCTTTAGAGAAGAATGATTTATTAATTCAGTTATTTCATATAAAAAAAATCAAATATTAAGTCGTTTAGTTGAAGTTCTAAAAACTTTGTCAAAGATTACAATGTTTAAAGAGGGATCCAATTTTTTAATTTAATAATTAATGTAATTAGTTGGCCAGTTAATTGGGGCTATATTAATATCGAAGTATATCCTAAAATTTACAGTTTGTTTATTTGAGATGAACTAGTTAATAATTGGTATTCTAAACTTCATACGCTATAGAAAGAAGGTGTGAAAATATATTAAACATTGTCCGTCTGGTTTTCAAAAATCTGATTGTTTGACATTTAAGAGGACAGAAATTTTCTGATGAGTATTTTTGTGCACCTTCTAGGTACGTTCTTTATGCTTGTTTTTATATGTAGAGTGAGAGTACACTAATTATTTCGCATTCATGTTACGCTTAGGTATACCTGAAGTTTGTATACTTGTTGCTGGAGCCAATTTCTCTGAATGTTGATTCCTCGGTTTAATCCATAGTTCCCAATACTGGTGTGACGAACATATTTTTAACTGAATGATAGACTATTGATCATTGATACGGATCTTGAATTTTTTTTTAATAATTCCAAAACTCGGTGGGTTTTCCATATTATTACTATGTTGATTCTACATCGATTTCCTGAACATTCTAGTCTATTTTGAATATCTACTAAAGCAAAAATGAAAACAATCTACCTTGAAACGGTTTTCTTTTAAAAGCTGTGTTTGTGTCACGTATTGTTTGGCATTCAGATTGGAAAGCTACTAGCCAATTAAATTTGCAGGCAATCCACTCCCTTCATAAGTCATTCATTGTCGAGTTTACATCCCTAATAAGATTGTCGATATCCATCTAAAAATTTCAACAGCCATTGAAACACACTAATTCCCTACTGATTTGAAATCCTAAAATTTTCATTTACAAAATACACTGAAGCATCCACATTGTCTGAACCAGAGCTAAACAATATTATTATTCTAAATAATTTAAAATTTTTGAAAGTCACACTATTTTTTTTATTTAATGCAACACGCTACAATATATCAACATTCCTGGCTACCAAAAATTTGGAACATTAAACTTGGAAGTGGGATTTTGTCTGGGACTTTTTACTTATCATCCGGAGAAGACAAGCTCTCTCACTCTCTCTTTCTCTCTTTTTCTTTCTCTTTCTTCATCATGTTTCTTAATCTTTTACAGGTTTCTATTAAACCTAATCCCGGACTATCAGCTCAGAGGCAAGTACGTTAACCACTGAGCTAACCTGGTCCCTAATAGAAGTGAGTTTTATTTGAGCTTTACTGAACTTGTTAAGCAGTATTTGGGAATTGATAGTTTGGAGTTTATTTATTTGAACTAAGCTGTGTGGCATTTAGTCATATACTGTATTAATTATAGGCAAGAGTTTGTACATTACAAACGTTTTATTAAGAAAGTAAAATACTTTTCCATCAAAAAATTCGATCTCGAGATATAGATGGAATTACATGTTTTGAGGCCTCAAAAGTCGTTTTATGATGTTTTTACGATGATGTCTGTGTGTGTGTGTGGGTGGGTGGGTGAGTGTGTTAGCATTGCTTGTTACCACGCTACGGTCCAGAATCTTTGATGGATCAAGTTGATATGTAATTGAATATATACAGTTGATCATATAATTGTAACAACTTATTAAATAACAAACATGTAAATTGAATTATAGAAATTCAAAGATACATGGCTGCTTGTAGTGATAGTGTAGGAAAGGGAATGGTCTATAGTCTATCGGAAGTGACGGTTTAGCCTGTAACCGAGGAGGGACGCGTGGGAAGAGCAGATCATGTTCACGTGTCATACAATCATAAACAATTACAAAATAGATCCACTCAAGCTCTGTGAATTCTAAATATTATTTACTCTACTCTACCCGCACTTTTCCCAATGACAAACTCCTTTCATTTTCAACAGTCAATTCCAATATCCTTTTGCTCTTTTTAACTTCTCAGGCCAAGAAAACATGTCTTTGACCTTCATATACCCATTATTTGCTATTTTGATTTGTAAATAAACTGTTAAAAATACGTAATTTTTTTGCAAATAAACCTCAATATTACTATTGGAAAAGCATTGTTTTCTTGGTAAAAGCATTTTTAATTTAAACTTGGTCTATGATTTCAAAGTAAAACTAGAGACTACTTTTCTATTATTTAACTTGGACAATTTTCATTATTGCTTTCTTTCGAATATTAATAAATTTAAAGGACGGCATTTTGCCAAATTACTTACTTTATGAGTAAGATGGTAAGAGTGGATGTTGAAGAAATAACTTTCTAAGTGAACCTATTGTAAATGGTTTGGAATCGATCTTAGTTTCGCTTCACTCTTCTTGCTGGGTTCCTTGTATTGTTTTCCCAGGTAATCGTCCTCCTCTCGGTTTATTCTTCTTTGGATATCTCTCATGTTCATTCTGATCATGAATCAAGATATCTTTGCAGATCAGTCTGTCTGTATTGACAAAACTTTTGGTAGATGGCAGGATTATTAGTCTAGTATCCAGTTTTTTTTCATTTCGGTTTGTGGGAAGCAGTATTTTCTTTGTCTTTGTTAGTAACAGCAAATAGAAATTTCACCTAATTCCCATAAACTTGGTTTGAATGGCTGTTTCTTTGTCTAAGTTCTCAATCATCTTGAACCTGAACTCCTTTGTAATTTTAAGAGCTTCAGAAAGATGCATTCATGTTTGTCTCCTTGCAACCCGCTAATTATTTTCTAATCATCATCATTTTATCGTTTTGTTTATTTCTGTACTTACATTGTTTTTTCTTTTATTTAATTTCTATTATATTTGTTATTTTATTTATTTTTAATTTCGTTGGTTTAATGTGATTTATTTGTTGATTTTTATTTTTTTTTCTCTTCCCTAAGGTGGGTGGTAGTACTGCTGATCGAGTGTGAATGTTTCTGTAGGATTTAGACGAATAGACAGGAAGGACGATAGATGTCAAAGTATCGAAGTGAGTTTTGTCGGTAACTCTCTGTTTTCATTCCTTTGAAATTATAAAAAAAATTAAATATTATTTGGTTCAAATATTAAAAATTTTCTTTGATTGCTATATTTCGTGACTATCAATTATTGCTATGTCATTAAATACATGCATGTATTACTTAATTACAATTGAATTGGTAAAGTATAAAAATAAAAGAAGTTCGTATAACACACTGTTAGTATCCACTCTTTGTTATCGGAAACTTGAGCAACTATTGATGGAAGAAGTATGAAAGTTTTAATATTGGTTAGGAGCAGAAGATCTGATATGTTGAGTTTACCCTAAATAATTGAAAGTCACAAGATAATCTTTACGCACATAATTATTTCAGTCGTTAGGTAAGAAGTGCATGATGTTTTCCTAGGTAATCTTATATAAGATATATTTGCTTGTATATTACGATATGGTAATTTGCATTAAAATCGTTTTAAAGTTGTAACTGGGATTAGAAAATTGAAGTTTTATTGGTTATAAAATGAGTGTTCACAAAGTCATTTGAGAAAGTAATCAAGTTGAAATCTTCTTTCTGCCGTTAAGTTCTCAAGATATTTCTGCTTTAAACAATCTTTAGAGTGCTTGTGCTTCATGAAGTTTGTTTAAATTAAATAGACGATTTCCTTGCTCGAGAGGTATGTCTGGATGGAACTTGAAAATCATAAATCTGGATGTGTCAAGTGTAGGGCTAGAAAGAGCCGCCACCATAAACCTGCCTCTTTATGGTCCTACGCCCTTCGTCCTACGTAACCCTTCTACCTGCCTCTTATAACTCACTCGGCGCAGCCCTTCCCAATATCTTACCCTGTCTCTCCTTACTTAAACCCATATAGGTTTGTTATAAATACTATTATTACGCAATAAAGCATCGGCTTTCGCTATTATCTAACCTTTAGATCCCACTGGAATTAAGCTATTCTGGTGGCAATTTTTTTTAATTTGCTTCCAAAAAGCAGTTAATTTTTTATTGAACATGCATAAAAAATGTCACTACAGTAATCAAATCCCCATCATATTGGCTTGATACATCCGTCATCATTTTGACGAACTAATTAGCAGGAATTTTTCCCCTTATTGTCTAACTGAATAGAGTAGTGAGAAAAATGTAATCCTCAGATGAAGTAATTCAATTATATATCTATTGTAAATCACGTAAGTAACTTATTGGTGTAATAAGCAGATCTTAGTAGTACAGCTATTGCAAATCTTTATTAGTTTTAAAGGCGTTTTTGCAATCTTTTGCTGTTTCATCTATTAGTGTTGGCTCATAAAGTGGAATGAGAATACGTTGGTTGTTTGAAAAGGATCCAGCCATGAGATAACTAACATTCAATGTATAAATTATAGCAATATGAATTCTAAAAGTTTTGAGTTCATTAATAACTAAATACAAAAAAATGTTTGGGTTTATTAATGGAACAGTATTTTTTAACTTTCTCCTTAAAGATGTGATAGAAAGCAAGTAGATTCTTTATAATATTAAAACATTCATATACTCACGGTATTTTTGAATGTGAATAATTTTCACAGTATCAAAAATTTCTTGCTTTAATAATTTTCTCTCTATTCATTCAATACTTAAAAAACAATTTCTTTGACATTGTATTTGTCACTTTTCTTTGTTATTTTATGTTGTTGCTCCTTTTATTGTGGTATTCATTCCAAGAAGATTGTTTTCTATTAAACCTTTGCCATGCGATCCAGTCAAATCATTTTCTTATACACTATAAAACTTCTTCAAAACAGTTTTATCCTATTCGAAATTATAAATTTAAGTTAATCAAGACATAGCTGAAGGCTTCAGACTCAGTCAAGCTCCTTTCAAGCACTTATTACCTGGATTACTTCTGTTCTTTTTCGAGTAACACTTTAGATGCTGACTGATGTTGTCATACCACTAATTAGTACTTCATCAACTACACTACTTCAAAAACTGCACTAACCGAGAGGTAGGCTAGGTTAGGTTAGGTTAGGTTGCAGTGGCAGTCCCACAAAGGAACACACGTAGGCCGAGCATTGGTCCTTCGTGATACCTTTTGTGATCTAGGTTAGGTTAGGTTGCAGTGGCAGTCCAACAAGGGAACACACGTAGGCCGAGCATTGGCCCTTCATGATAACTTTTGTGATCTAGGTTAGGTTAGGTTGTAGTGGCAATCCCACAAGGGAACACACGTAGGCCGAGCATTGGCCCTTCATGATACCTTTTGTGATCTAGGTTAGGTTAGGTTGCAGTGGCAGTCCCACAAAGGAACACACGTAGGCCGAGCATTGGCCCTTCATGATACCTTTTGTGATCTAGGTTAGGTTAGGTTAGGTTGCAGTGGCAATCCCACAAGGGAACACACGTAGGCCGAGCATTGGCCCTTCATGATACCTTTTGAGATCTAGGTTAGGTTAAGTTGCAGTGGCAGCCTAATTTTGCCTAACTCAAGTGTATTTAGAGTAGTGGTCTTTAATCAGTACCTAACATAGAACAGGATCGGGATCGACGGCTTAACATCCTTCTCTGAGAGACGATGTGCTCAGATTTAGTCACCTCCCGCATGAATAATCCAGCCCCGGTCCTATCAGTTCAGAGGCGAGTACGTTAACCACTGAGCTAACCTGGCCCCCTAACCGACAGGTAATAGTATTTATTATCATGCATATAACTGGTGTATTCTCTGGTATATATTAAAGTAACCATCAGTAAGATAACACAAAAAATAAATTTTCGTGAGTATATATTCTTACTTTTTATTTCCACTGAACAAGTTATAATTTGGTATACTCTTGTGGTCTGGTGTAGTTTAGCTCGGTAGTGTTTAACATTAGTACAAAAGATTTGATGTACGAATCTTGATTATAACTGTGGATTTTTATCTAAAAAATGGAAATACTGCGTATTTCGTAGGAAAGAATATTTCAGTTGAAAGGCTACACGAAGTCAGGTATTCATTAAATATCGCTACTCAAATAAACTTCATTTAGTAGCATCCTAAGACTCTTATAGTAGAATCAGCCCCGTGTTCTGGCTTAACCATAAATAAAATGGCAGCTAATTAACAATGAACAACGCTTCCCTTCCTTGGGACAAGGAAACCTATTATCATGCGATAATTAAACCAACATTTCATATACCCTAAAAACCAATATTTATTTTTAAAAATATTTATACCATCTCATCTACTGTATAACTAATTTTTATATAAAAGTATATTACTTTTTACTTTACTATAAGTAAATCATGGTGATAATGAAAAAATCGCTCAGGTTTAATGAAACAAATTGAAATAATTTAATTTCTTAAATATGATGATATGAGATGTAAGAAGAATAACATTGTTACTTGCAAAAATCAACGCCAATCAAACATATAATTTCTGATGCTTTCAATCATGGAACATAGTATGGTGGCTTTGTCTAACAAAATGCACTAATCAATCTATATGTGACTCTGAACAAGACTTATTAAAACATGTAGATTTTCTTATGTTATGAATCAAATTATCTTTGTGTATTATTTAATTATGTGTAATGGACTCTTTTGTTCTATATTACAAACCAGACTAATTATAAGCTAATTCTTTAAGTTATCAATAAGTTTTATATTATGTTTACTTATTATAATTGGGTGTAGATCACTCCAGATTTTTTAAATAGTTACTTAGCACTCTTATGGGATGGGCTTTGGGAGAATACTTAAATATATTGTTCTGTTAAATAACTTGAACTCTAAACGCTAAAATAAGTTCTGTGGTGAATTTAAATTGGGTTTACCTTTGTAACTAGCATTTAAAGTTGGAATTGTGATGAAAAATTTTAGAGATTTAAAGGAAAGACCTAACTACTCCGGGTCTATCAACTTTGTTATTTTTATCATATAGTTGTAGTTTAAATGTGTTTATTCCTATGCTTATATTATTCCGATGGAAGATTTACTTATAAATAATCAAGATAAGCAGCCAAGAAGATATACCACAATGATTAATTTACTACAATGATTAGTTGAAATGATTAATTTAGTCTGAAATTACTGTTTTGTAATATACGGTTACTGCACGCGTAATGGACAGTGAAGACAAATTGTATGTGTCAAGGTTAATGGAAGTAATCGAATACGCCGTCCATTATCATTACACAATTCCCTCTAGTCTAGTGCTTGGTTTTTTCCCTCTAATTTTAAACAAAAATCAAGATATTTATTAAATTAGGAGAAAATTGCATAGCGTTAGATTAGCAAGACAATAATAATATGAATATATACTTTGTTTTAATCATTAAAGAATAATTTAATACTTTGAATTAAACATACTTCGAATAAAATGAATTTTCTTGAATAGTCACATTTCTGTTTTGATCTATGTAAAGGTAAGTGGTGATGAAATCCATCTGTCCATTAGAATTATTAGTATTAATGTCCGTCATATCTCGTAAAGTTTCTGTAGAGCTCGACCGGTTTCTGATCCATCTGGTTCCCATCTTCAAGAGCAACTGACTATTTCATTTTTTCTTGCAACCTACCTAAATTTGTTATCTACATTGTGGAATCAGTGTTGTCTGTATAGTTGAATTTTGGTTTCCATGTTTGTTTGTTACATTTTCTCCTTTTATTTCTTATTTTATTGTCTATTTCCATTTCTTTGTGTCTTCGTTTGAATGTTAGAAGAGATTTTGTTGAAATGTCTGTTTGATGGTTTGTCTGTTCATTTATTATGTTATGGGTCATTTTATATTTATATATTTCTATTTCTTTTTTTATGTTTATTCGTTGTCCTTTTTGTCGTGTCTGTAGTAGGTCCATTGTGCTTTCCATGCTGTCTGGGTTATGTCCAAATTTGTTTAGGTGGTGTGCATAGTTTGATTTGTTTGTATTATTGGTGTAGTCTTTAATGTGTTCTTTGAATCTGTCTTTTAGTGTTCTTCCCGTTTGTCCTATGCAATTTTTACCGCAGTCTTTGTATATAATTTTGTATATTCCGCTTTTTTTAAATTTATTATCTTTATTCTCTATTGTGTTATTTGTGATTTGGTTTGAAGTATTACTCGTTTTATAATCTATTTTCAACGAATATTTTCTTACAAGGGTCGCAACTTTTTCGCTAGGTTTACCTATGTAAGTTAAAGACGCGTTCCTGTTCGTTAGTTTCGCTGTTGAACTGTTATTATTGTATTTATTTCTTCTTTCGTTTATTAGTTTTTGTATTCTTTTTTACTTCTAATATTACTAACCTCAGTAGAACTAACCCAATAACTATATTCATCTATCCATGTTGAAAGATTGGTCATTTATATATTGTCAGTTCCTCAGAATATTTTTCTTTTTGCATATTACAAATTTGGAAATTATGTTACAAGTAATGCATTTGGCAGATCTTAAGATTTCACCGTTATATCCACCTTAATGTGTAAATAAACCTTATTGTTTTCAGACAATATTTTTCAACGGGAAAGGTACTTTATGGTTCATTATATTAAAATGGTTACAGATTTTTTTTCGTTCTTCTTATCCTTGTAAAAACAACATAAATTTGGAATATCGTAATGCGCAAGGTATCAGTATTGTGAACTACTTCCACCTGCATCCGCACTGGTTCATATCCATCCATTATTAAGTGCTTTGCAACATTGCAGTCCATTTTAATACATTTGAAATAATTGATATAGAATTCAGATATATCTTATATTAAGGCATATATCATAGTCTTAAAAGTTCATCCTTTCTGTTTTACATAACATCAAAAAAAAAATTATAACTAATTCTATAAATTTTGTTTCGATTTAATCGTTGTACTTATATTCTGTCATAAAAAGTAGAATATACCTTATTGAATTTTTTGACATTAACGCAACGTTTTTTTCTTCTTCTTTAATGAATTTTAATAATTTATTTGTCTATTTTGTTATTTAAGTTGATAAATACATGTTTATTATTGTTTTTTGAGGTCAATTTGTGTTGGTTAATTTATTGATAATAAATAGTCAGTGTTTGGGTTACATTATGCCAATTGTATTCATCATAACAAGTTACTGTTAATTTAAAATATTTAGTTATCAGAAATGATATCCGACCCATTTCCCGTTCACCTGCTCTAATATTGTTCTGGTGAAGATTTGTTTCAATGTTACAAAGACTAGTAACTTTAGTTTTTGATTGAAATGTCCAGTTTACCATTGGGTTAACTTATTCGTGGAACATGTTTAGGCAACGACCATTCAATTATTCTGACTCATTTTTACTCTTACGATTTAACAAATGAAATGCGGTAGTTTGCCTAAGTTGTCTGTCTCGTCCTATAAAACAGTTAAATTGTTTCTTGTTAAGTTTCACTTACATTTACTAATAATATAATTAACTGGAGTATCGAATAGAGTAAACTTCTCTTTGATACATGATCTCTCTTAGCAAACAAACGCCAGTCCTTTGCTAACTTCCATAAATCACACTCTCAACTTTCTCTCCTAAATCATTCCTTAATCCGCCTCAACAGGATTAGATAGCTCTTCATGAGTAATCTTCAGATATTAAGTTCTGGGCAAGTGTTTTCAGCTTTCTTTGATATAATAGTAGAGCCAGTTTTTAGCAACTTTTCTTATCAGTGCGTGAAAACGCAATCCCGTCTATTTTTTTAAGCGTTTAATGATTTTTATAGTGATTAATATTAGTTGTCATCACTTTATATAAGACATACAGAAGCTTACGTTGCAGTTGACATTCAAGAGAAAACACACATAAGCCAAATATGGGTCCTTTGTTATATTATACAACGAAATTCTACATTTTGAGCCCTAAATTTTGCCTATTTTTTTCTTATTGTTTAAACCGATCCCTCAGCGGGTGATAACGTCAGCCATTTACCGACTTTTTGTTTGATCGGTGATTCTACAGATTCTACATTGGTGGTCCTAAATTTTGCCTAGCTCAAGTGCAGATCTTTAACAAGTATCTGCCATCGTACAGGCTCTGGACCGACGGTTTAACATCCTCTCCGAAGGACGACGAACTCAGATTTATTCACCTCCCGCGTGAATAAATTGAGGGCCAGGAGGGGATGGAACCCTGGACTACCAGTCCAGATGAGAATACGTTACCACTGACCTAACCTGGCCCCAAATTTTGCCTAACTCAAGTGCATTTCGAGAAGGGATATTTAGCGAGTACCTGATATTGTACAGGCTCGTGACCGGGGTTCTATCCCCACCTGGCCCTCGATTTATTCACACTGGAGGTGAATAAATCTCAGTGTGTCGTCCCTCGGAGAGGACGTTAAATGCATAGAGTAGGGATCTACGATTGCCGGCCATCGTTCACACTCGGGACAGACGGTTTAACGTCCTCTCTGAGAGATGAAGTGCTCAAATTTTTTCTTCCCCTGCCGTGTGTGAATAAATCGAGGGCCAGAGTGAGCATCGTACATACCCAGTATACGAGTATACCAGCCCAGACAAGCACGTAAACTACTATGTTACGTGGGTCCCGTATGACATTATAGCATAATAATATTATTTCACCAAAATAAGTGATATATTTATATTAAGGATATCTTCTATTTTACTAATTTTTTTGACTATATAATTATATTTATATATAATGTAATTAGGGAGCAGATTTTCGTTAATACACATTTCATTAAACTCTTTTCAAATCCTTATTTTTCTCACTTTTCTCGTTAACTTTTCTAACTTTCTAATAAGTGTTTGAAGTTTCCTAGTATATCAAATAACAAATGTCCAAATGTTTTATTTTTGTTTAATATGCATCTCGACTGTTTTATTGTTTATCGTAAAATTATTTATCTTTAGTTTTTATATATTTATATTGATGTTTATATTTCTAGCATTATCAAGTAAATGCTAGGAATAAGGTGGTCGATGGTGACTGAAACGTCGGTTATTTGTAAAAAAAGTGGATATTGTTGATTATGACGAGTATTGAAGATAAAACATTTGGACAATAGCTATTTCATATACCAGGAAACTTCAAAACACTTATTAGAAAGTTAGAAAAGTAGACGAAAACAGTGACAAAAACAATGATCCAAAAATAATAAACATTTATATAACTATCTCAAGTAATTCGAATCTATTGGTTAAATTCGAAGTAACATATGATGACTATTACGAGAATGATGTCAGTGGAAGGAATACCGACATACTGAACGCTGTGACATCGGGAGAGCATGTCGGATAAGAACTATCTTAAAGGCATAGTTTTATTTGATATTATCTCAAAAGCAACAAAATAAATAATATCTTGCCGACTATATTGTTCAGTATAAAAACTTTAGAGCTGTCTTGGAGAGAGAAAATAAAGAATTTATTTATATTAGAGGAACATTCTGGATAAAATATACAGTTCCTGTTTTTCTTACTCAGATATAAATTATGTTCTGTTTTAATACAGCAGGCTGGTATCACGGCCACCACAGGGCATTAGACATTTCCATATAATATTTCGAAATAATAGTGGCAACGCCTTTGCATTTGTTGGGAGTATTTGGTGGAAAATCAGGTAAATATATTTTCATGCATCTTATATTTATTAAAATTAGGTTCACAGTTATCATGTAATAAGATGAACTTTATAGAATTTGGCCTGTGTTCTTCAAACTAACTTTTGTGACTGACTTTTGCTAAATGTATTTTATTTTTTTCTACCACCATACTTAGAGGGTTATTCGTTTTGTGATTATACAAATTGTTTAGTAGAATCTGAAATACAACATTTCAACAATGTTTTGTCAGTACCGGATGAGACAACAGTGTTTTTGCTGTAATGACATAAAATATAATTACTGTTACTAAACTGCACTTTTTTCAAAAAAAATTACTCAGAGCTTGAATGAGTGAGCATTTGTATTTTGTTTTTACTGTGATGCAACGATGTACACAATAGTACTTCTAATTGCTTGTAAAAAATGTACATATTGTAAAGCAAGAATTACTTATTTATGATTAACTAGAAATATTCAAAACTGGATGTTATTTTGTATTGGACCAATCTACATGTTTTCTGCTAAACAATAACTAATGCCAGTTTTTAAACCCTTAGCCACGCATTGATATCCCTCTGATGAAGAAAGGTGCTCATTCGAGGGTATTATTTATTTTTTACGCCCACAATTATAAGCTTACCCATTTGTGTTTTACGAGGCGTGAATATATAGCTCATTCATGAGTCTGCACCCATTTAAACCATGGGCTAACCATGACCAACCTTACTTTATTAAGGCCATCTCATAGGAAACATTGTATTTAACATGGTTATGACTGCAACCTCGATTTAGCATCATTAAATTGATTATAAGAAATAATTAATAACTTTCATTAAATGATTGCTTTTAATTTATCTACTATATTGTATCAACTACATTGAAAATATAATTCACATGTCTGTATAGAAGGACTTGGTGAAGTTAGCCATTTCGCAGAAAAAAATGACTGTGACCAAATATTGATTAGAAACAGGTAATATTTTCATCGATTTAAATCGTATGAAGTTGCCAGTCTTTCAGTTTAGTTAATTAGGTTAACAGCCAGGTTAACCCAGTGGCAACGTACAAGTATCTGGATTGGTACGTCCGGGGTTCGATACCCACTCGGCTCTTGATTTATTCATGTGGGAAGTGAACAAAATTGAGCAAATGGTACCTCGAAGAGGATTAAGTCGTCAGCTCTGAGTCTATATGGTATCAGGTACTCGTTAAAGAACCCTATTCTAAATACACTTGAGTTTAGGATACGCAAAATTTAGGACAGCCAATGTAGAATAGAATCAAACGTCCTGTGGTATCAGAAAGGGACAATGTTTGGCATTTGTATCTTCCCTTGTGGAACTGACACTGTAACCTAACCTTACATAACCTAGGTTAATTATATTACTAGGCTTATTATATTAACAGAGTTTATAAAGACGTACTACAAAAAAATATGCGTAACGTATATAAAGAACATTAAGTATTTACATCCTTTTTTCTTTACTTAATTTTTAATTATTTTATATTATCCTGGTCAGATGATATAAAGTGGAAACTGCTGGATCAATTAAAGCAGTTAATACATGGAATAGTACTAGTGGTTCTGAGGACATGTGAAGAACCTGTGAAAGGTTTATGATAAATTATTATAAATTGTTATTTCATAGTTCATATTTCATTTGAATTTATTTTTTTCCATAAGTTTCTTCTAAATAATGTGAATATTATATAACTTTTGTATAATTTGGTATCTTAAGTAAATAAATATTCAGATATGAATATTTAAACGAATTAGTCGGTATTTGTTATTAATATAATATTAAAAAAAAATTAAATTACTTTTTTTCTTCTATGGTTAAAAAATAAAGTTAATCAAATCCAACAAAGCGATGGTAAATGTAACTAGCACTACCTATAACACCTGTTTGGTTTAATATATAGAGCTGCTCTAATTCCATTAGTCGGCCATTTTGTAGCTGTCAGTCTTAGGCAGGGGACCCCTCTGGCATGTGGCTCTTCGCTCCGATGTCTACAGCATGCCACATATTTCAGGAACAGTGAGCCCATGCCAGTCTTCCTTTTTATAAACACAGTCAAACTTCATTTTTCTTTTGTGTTTCTATTTAGCTATTTTTATGCGTTCAGAGTTTTACGGAATTCATTCAACCGTACACTATGAGACATAGAAAATTGGATTGTATGTTAGCCACAACACATCAGCACAGATGACATTTAGTTGTCATTAATTAAATGTTTTGTACAGTTGTGAACGAATTGGTCGGCTATTTAGGATGATATTGTTGTGAACATACTGTATACTAATAATAATCATTCTCTAATTCCTAGGGCAGTTCCTTGGAAGGTGCGGACAACTCAATCACTCCGGGTTATTTCCCACCCATAAATTCTAATGTATATAAACAATTGTTATATTGATTATATTGTGCAGTTATTAGAAATAAAAAGATGTTAGAGGTTTCAATTTTTTTTCCATATTTGTGGATTTTCACTCAGTATCTATCATTTATTGGCCAGGCTAGCTCAGTAGTTAACGTACTCGCCTCTGGGCTCGTAGTCAGGGTTTCGATCTCCACCTGGCCCTCGATTTATTTACGCTGGAGGTGAATAAATCTGAGTATGTCATCCCACGGAGAGGACATTAAGCCGTTGGTCCCAAGCCTGTACGATGTCAGGTACTCGTTAATGATCCCTACTCGAAATGTACTTGAGTTTGGTAAAATTTAGGACTCCCAATGTAGAATCTGTAGAACCACGTGTAAAAAAAAAAGCCGGTAAATAGCTGCGTTATCACCCGCTAGGGGATCGGTTAAACAATAAAAGAAATAATCTATAATTTATCAAGAAAACAAAAAAAATTTCCTGAAACAGTGTCCAAAGTCACTAACATCGTACCGCGTGGCCCTACAAGCGCGGAATTCTCTGGGCGCTTACCCCGGTTCGCCCTAGCTCAGGTCAGATCTGTTAATAACCCTCTGTGGACATATCCATCAGGGCTTGTGCCATAATTGGCTAGCCTAATTGAAATTGGAAACTTTGCAAATAAGCTCGTTAAAAGGTGTTCCTTTTATAATTCAAAGAATTACTTGATTAACATATGTACCTTTAAGGTGATATTAATTTACTTAAGTTATTAAGTTTACTTAATTGATTCATGTAATATGACATTTTTTTTTAAATTTTATCTCTTTGATATTAGACCTTTAGAGACTCGAGATTTGGGGCACAAATTTTGAAAATGTGTTAAATAGGGATAAAACTCCTATAAATCTGCATCAATAAGAATACTGTTTTTTTTTATCCTTATGTCATTTGTGGACGTTTTCTTGCCTTAAAATAAATGTTATTACCGTAATATAATGTTGTAATCTACAATTTACTCCTCATAATATATTTCTGTTAATTTGCTTTATCACCTGAGCATCGTTATTTCACAATATTTCAAATATATACCACGGAAGAAGTATATATAATATTTATATAAATATAATCAATATATTTCAGTAAAGTAAAAAAAAAGATTTGAAAAAGGCATTTTAATGGCTAATGAGACTCCTGGATTCGTCTTTCGAGTGACTTCTTTTCCCTATTCTCTTTGAAGTAGAATAATTTGTTCAGGACAAATTCACTTTTTTAAAACACCTTCTGATTCATTATTCTAATATTATTGAAAAAAAAAACAATATTAATAATCAAAGGTCTGATAATGTTATCTTGCAGACTCTCTGATTGGTTATATTTATATAATTGTATTGCCTTTTCATATAAGATGCTTAAAAAAGGAGTGACAAAATGGGAAATACTCGTTCAAAGAGATGTCGTGTGGTAGTCTACTATTAATATCAAGTAACTCTACCAGATAATCCTTTAACTTAACAAGAAATAAATATGTTGATGGTGGATCATATAAATAATAATGATTTATTTTTTTATTGTTTTCTTTTATTTTGTGTATATTTTTTTTTTATTTATCTAATTAAATTTTGTATTTATTTTCTATTGTGTTCTGGCTATCTAAGTATTTTTAAGTTGACCTTTTATTCTTTATGCAATTTAAGTTTTTATTAATTTTAATATATATTCTTCATTATATTTTGTAATATATATAGTTGTTTATTCCCTTCGTGTTTTTTTATTTTATTCTTCAGTTCTTTACTTTCATAGTTTATTTTTCTAAGTTCTCTTGAACCGGGCACACGTTTGACAACACTGTTGGTCTCCAACCGTCGCTTCGCAATTTCACATAGTATCCCCGACCTCTTCTCTCCTAATGACGATTAAACTGAAAATTAGAGACAGTAAGTGTGTTTTTCTATTTACTGTGTACCTATGACATTATTATCAACATCTGAGTTATCTATGAATCGCAGTATATACTATTTACTTGTTAATGCTGCAATGGTAATGCAATTAAAAAGTGCAAAATATATAAAGGTATTCATTGCAGATTATTAAGGAATTCTGTAGATCCTCAAGTTGGAAGTGGCTTTGTCAAAGATAGAAATCACAAAGCATTATCAGGGAGAATTTAACATGAGCCTGAGTCCTATACCAATATTTCCCTGGATATTAATTCTTTCAGCTAAGTTTGTTTTGGTCAATTTTTAATTTTCTCCTCTTCCTTTAATCAGGGAAAATTGCTTTCCTATCAAATAATATTTTTAATTAAAATCAAACATTTTATACTAGTTTTGCATTATTACTTACAAATAAAATATAATAAAATGCGAATCACAGAGGAAAATGGAATGTGAAATAACTTGTACGGTACTTGGTGACAACCACTCTAATTTGGTTGTCAACACAGAAAATGCATCAACGTGATCCATCTAAATAAAACAAACCAGTACGTTGAATTTGAAATATTGGCAATGACCAGTATTTAAAGTAAAACTTATTTATCTTTGTACTTTTTTTGTATGACAATACAAGTAATTTATTTTGTTATATTTATTTATTTATAATATTTATATTTCCTCATTTTCATAATATTTGCTTATTATTTCTCAGTTCTTCATTTATACTTAGTTTATTTTTCTTATTTCCTCTGAACTGGGCACGCATGTGACAACACTGATGGACTCAAACTGTAACTTCACAAGTGCGCTTTGTGTCACTATCTCTTCTCTCTTCATGACGGTTAAACCGAAAATTAGAGACATAAGTGTATCTTTCTATTTACTGTCTCTATTATTTCTCGTGCGTGTTTTTAATTTCTCTATTTGTGTCTATTTGTCTATTTCTATTTTCTCTTTGTCTACATTGAATATTATATATATATATATAAACTCTAGAGACTCATGTGGTCATTCAAACTAGACAATTGTTGAAGAAATTCATTGTAAAGAAATTCACGGACTATTATTCTTTGTAAAGTAATCTCTAATGTAATACTTAGTTTTCCTTTTTCAAACTCTGGACGTTTCTTTTAATTGTATATATATATATGTCTTGTTAAATTGTATGCCTACTTTTAATCTCACAACTTTTCTACTGAATCTCTCGATTTCTCTAATACACTTTCTCCATTTTTGTGGTACAAGATAGATTAGTTGACCAAAGTTTTTATTTACATAGTCCGACATGTTTCGGTCCTCACTGACCATTATCAAGGATTATAGTTGTACAAAATCTTAAATAAACTATACATAACTAAACATAACTTAAAAACATTTATAATTAAATTAACACTACATATTACATTCAACGCCTTAATTTTGTGTTGTGGTACAAGATAGATTAGTTGACCAAAGTTTTTATTTATTTAGAAATGCATAAACAAAGGTCTGCTCCCGAAATATAGGAATATATATATATATATATATATGAGTTCAAAATTCAAGAAGAGTAACACACTTACAGATGGATAAGGAAACACACTTACAGACTCAAATTTTCGGGCAATCCGTCTTCAGGAGAAAAGAGAAAGGGAGACCAAGCACGTAGTAGATGCAATGTATATATATAACAAAATATAAATTGGGACTTCGTCAGTTTTTTAGGTTCAAATCAAATTATCTATTAGGGATCTATTATCTATTAGGGATTTAAATGTTTATTTAAACATTACTTTTTATTCCATCTAATGTCAGAATAAAGAATTATTGAATACGGTAAACTATGATCTTTTTTTTATATTACTGCTGGACTAATGATGTTAACATTACCAAAATTCAACTCAGAGTACTCAGTTTAATGGAAAGTTTAGTATTTTAGATCGATATTTCAGACGTTGATTGAACCTGGAAAACTGTCTAACTTCCAATTTATTTTAGTGCTATTCGATCAGACTGTCAATATATATTTGAACTATGTGTATATAAGTTATCTTTTATGTGCCATATTGATTTTTCAGCATTTTCCTTCTTTTCTAGAGTTTTCTTCCAATTTAAACGAACTTTGAATTCAACAAACACCTTATGTCAAGATTCGTCAATTTTTAGACAACCGTTAATGTTACCAAATAATAGCCTTATTTGTGTAACCTGAATTTATCTGAATTATGATTTTTTTTTATATAATCATTATTACTTGGATATCTGTAGTTGATTGGGTTACTGAGTTATTTACAAGGTTTACTATCGAATCAGTTAACTTGGTTATCTATTATAGTTCTCTCCTCCAACGTATGTTATTCAAAGAGAGTGTGACCTTCATATTAAATATATTGTAGAAACAATAACCGGATAGCTAACCTCTCGACGATGAGAATGGTCATCCTTTTTAAAAAATAACGAATTATACCTTTGACGATGTTCTAGTTGCATATATATTTGTGGAAATTAATCGAATCTTTATATATTTAATTTTAATTCAGTTTTTATAATGTTAGGTGACGAAATGAGTAAAAATGAAGGAGTTGGCTTTTTTCTGTCTTCTAGCGCTGCTTTGAAGTGTAAGACTTTTTTTCGTGCTCAGTGCATTTGTGGTGGTTGCAGTGATGCGTCGGTCCCCTGTTAGATTATCAACCAGAACACGTTTGGTCGTGCTTGACCGAGAGTTGTTAGTTCAGTTGCCCAACAATCAGACAAATATTTCCCACGGACTTCGCTTATTTCTTAACTCATATCATTCAGATTGATTTCACCAAAACTCTTTCTCACTTTCACTCTGTCATTTTTTGTCTTATATATAAATATATGTATGTAATCAATGTTCACACTACAATAAGAAATAGGAAAAAAAGACTAAGATCTTTCAACTGTAACAAGCGGTCTTTGTCAGAGTCAAACACCCTTGTTTTTGTCAAAAAACGAAGACCGCTTGTTACGGTTGAAAGGTCTTAGTGTTATTCCCTTAATCATCGATTATTTCACGCGTTTATGTGAAATCTTTTTATATATGCACATACATACACACATGAATACATAGAATAATCAAACCACAATATGAAATGGGAAAACAAGACTAAGATCTTTCAACCGTAACAAGCGGTCTTCGTCACAGTCAAAAACCTAACTGAGGGTTTAAGATCTTAGTCTTGTTTTCCCATTTCATATTGTGGTTTGATCATTTATTGTTATTTCACGTGTTTATGTGAAATCTTTATATATATATACTTTATTAAAGTAGACGGCAGCTTCCTTTTTACTGGTGTTTTCTAGTTTTCTAACTACAAGAGAATCTGCTGCCAATATACACTTGATATGTAGCAGATTTATGTAGTCTTTCTTGAAGACCTGTATCATTAAAGTGAACGGCAGGCTCAGTATTCACGATCTTCTGACAATGAGTTCGATTTTTCGAACCAATTTTTTTCTATCAGTAGTTTATCAAAAATGGATTTGTCAAGTTTCACAAGAGGAAACAAGATTTTAATTTATATATAAGATTATACCATAAAAACAGAGCAAGGAAGGAAAAAAGTTGATGTATAACTGAAATAGAAATAAATAATAAATATGATATCTTCACTGTAACAGAAACAACAGAATGAATATACAGAAAAGTTAAATTAAGGTATAGGTAGAAGAACAATATAAGCATCTAATTTAAAAAAGAAAATGAAAACGCGGTTGTATGAGGTAAAACATAGAAGTGTTATAAAGCAACAGAAGAAGGTTAAATAAGGTAATAGCATAATAGTAGAAGGTTAATTCAATTGGTAATGTGAAAGCAAAGATTAAATAAAGTTATAAGATATATTGAAGAAGGTTATAAGAATATGAGAGGAAGAAATGAGCTAATAAGTAAAGAGAAAGAGTTACCTATAACCTTTTTCCTCTTATCTTAATTGTAGCTATAGTGTTTGTTTATAATAGTGTTAAGTATAGTTTCATTAAACTATTTTAATTAATCGAATAGTTCAGCTTAGTGTGGAGATTGACTTATGTACGTGATTGACTATTTGATGGTTAAATGAATTTATTGTTTTATTGTGTGTACTGATGTAGCTGAGGTCGGATGGAATAGTAGGTCCTTGAAGTTCTTTTCTCTCTGGCTCTAAAGAATTCAGACGTACAGCACGTCATGTTGGTAGAGGTGACACTACAGTCGGGATGTACTGAACATGTGGCCTTCTTGAGAACCGGAAAGAACATCAACGACCTTCTGCTCCATCTAACTTCATCTTCATCAGTATACACAACAAAACAATCAATCAATGTGGTCATCAATTAGCTAATCAGATATCATTACCAGACAAGCTATGTACACTCAGTATATCAAGACTAACTCCTGGGACCTCAATTACACAGAGAAATAAGAATTTTACCTGATGATGACTATTGGAAGAGACAAAGCAAGTTGGAAGAATAAACCAATGTAGACGAAGAATAATCAAAACAAACAACAGGATTTCTTCACAAGACCAATATGTTATAAAACAATATATAATCTGTAATAGCAGACCGATCTACAACACCACAAAAAAAAAATCTGGAGTGGCCTACACTCAACCATACTATAAGTCAGTGCTTCTCAAACGGTGCGCCCTGGAAGGTAGCCAGGTGCGCCCCAAGATAATGGAAGATTAAGTTTATATAACAGATTTATATTTTAGTTTTTGCACCATTTTAATTTATTTGAGAAAACACCAAGTATGGGGTTTTCAAGTCTGAGTCAAGTCTCGGCTACTTCATATTTTGAACTGGAAGGTAAATTTCTTTAATCTTTAAGCATGAATGGATAATACTTCATCTGTGCCTTTACTCGGGGATTTAAATCATTTTTACTAGCCCTCCCTCTCTCTCACTCTCTCTCTCTCTTTCTTTCTTTTTCTTAAAAAAACTGTACATTTTAATTTCCAATCATTTTCCTGTTATCAAATCACAGGACTAAATTTTCTATATTAAAATCAGTGATGCGCCCCAACGTTTTGGTTTGGTTTCATAGGTGCGCTCCAAAGTTTTGGTTTGGTTTCATAGGTGCGCCCCAAAGTTTTGGTTTGGTTTCATAGGTGCGCCCCAAAGTTTTGGTTTGGTTTCATAGGTGCGCCCCAAAGTTTTGGTTTGGTTTCATAGGTGCGCCCCGAAGTAAAAAAGTTTAAGAAGCGCTGCTATAAGTAAACATATCATACATCTTGGGAATATTATAAAAAATGTTTCCGATCAAAAAATTAATTTGACTTGAATTTTTTCGTACATTTTAATGTATGTAGTTTGTACAGTAAAAATAGGTATCATATAAATGTCTAAATGTGAGATGTTTATTGGTTCTTCATTCCTAGGGGTAGTACATTGTGATAGTGATGATAGTGATTGATTCACTTGTCAATTATATATGCTTCTTTCTAAATATCACACCACTGATGCATATAATGTCATTAGTATAATCTCACCTTCTTCTACATTGAATATTTAATATATTCAAATGTTTAATATAATATAATTATATTAATATGTAATATAGTTTTCCCATTTAAAACCTGAATTTGAAATAATCTTATTTTGTTTGACAAATGTCAGAAACATCTAAGTAAAAAATATCAGTTTCTTGTGGATATTTTTAATAATAATTAAAAAATATTTTTATTTTTTTTTATTATTTATATTTAATAATTAAATTGTATTATATTTTTAAATAATGATACAGAATTCTGATATTCTATGACCATATCTGGAAGTATATGTAAATATATATTATCACCTAAAAAGTAAAGAGAAGAATAAGTTCTAATGTTCTTTTCGGGGTATATTTATTATTTCTTATTATTAGACATTATTATTTTAACGGAAATGTAATTGTAATTCTATTATAATATAAATAACAGTAATATTAGAAATATAATATAATTTAATATTAATAATTTTTCTTTGGTTTTAATTTTTAATTATACTTATTAGCTGTGCAATCCGTAATTCCTATTATCATAATAGGATAATACAAAGACTCCACAAAAAAGAAATTTTTTTTATTCAAACTATGCATTCAAACACTTTGCCTTTATCGTCAGGCCAACTTCCACTGGAGGAAGTGGAGGACAGAAAACCGTCAAACATTGAATAAACGTTCAAAAGAGTCATCTTGTTTGTTGAGTCATCAAACGTTCGTTTGTCTTCTACTCCTTCCAGTGGAAATTTACCTGACGATGACTCGAAGTGTTTGAAACGCGTAGTTTGTATCAAAAAACTTCTTTTATGTGGAAACTGTATTATCTATATACCCCAGTATGTTACACTGTTTAATTTTATTTTTCGTTAATTTGTTAATAGTGATTACATGCTTTCATCACTGATTTGACGTTAGAAATATAATTCAATTAAATATAAAAAAATATGAATTCTGTATATAATTGACTAATGTAATCATTTATGAAATGGAGTTTATAAAAAAAAGTCTGTAGAAGTATAAATATTCAGAAAAGAAACTGTTATAGGAACGAAATTGTGATATAAATATAAGAGAGATATTTGGGTAGAATTTGTAATTACAGTCGTGATTAAAATTCCATGCAGTTAAATGGAAGGATCAGATCAAGGTCTGTTATTTCAGAAGCAAGTTTTAATTGAGTCTGTTATTTATTGAAAAAAAAAAATATTGAATAAATGGATTCAAATAACTTTGATTAATAAA
Source organism: Hermatobates lingyangjiaoensis (assembly GCA_026182355.1). Classification (NCBI taxonomy): domain Eukaryota; kingdom Metazoa; phylum Arthropoda; class Insecta; order Hemiptera; family Hermatobatidae; genus Hermatobates; species Hermatobates lingyangjiaoensis. The sequence continues at coordinate 2,287,687 of JAPFBL010000074.1, read as the reverse complement.
ACTCTAGCAATACTGGAACTCTCCAATTCAGCAGAAAATAAATTGCAATATTCCATTACTCCAGGTTGTTTTGATGATTTTTTTAGTTACGTGTTGGACAGTAGGGAATTTCCAACGACCAACGAATATATCCGTGTACTATAGTGCACGTTTTCACTAACAGTTCCAGACCAGAGGTCTTCTACTGCTTGATTACTGTGCTACACTAACTTGGTTTGTCAGTAATTCATCTCGGGTATTAAGTTTGTTTGTACAGTAATGACATCATATTCACAGTCTTGTGGTCTTATTGTTCATATTTTTTTGTAGTGCAAACTGTTTTTAGTTGTGAGTTGGAAAAAAATAGTCAGTGGATGAAGTAATTGTTCAGTCAGTTTGAAGAAGGTTGGTGGCAGGATTGAGAGATTGTACAAGGATAGGGAATTTATTTTCATTCATTGCGTTACATAGCTTAGGTTAGGTTACAGTGGCAGCATCACTAGGGAACACATATAGACCGAACATTGACTCTTTGTGATGCCACACAATGAAATTGATTCTACAGTGGGAGTCCTAAATATTGCCTAACTCAAGTGTATTTAGAATAGGGTTCTTTAACGAGTACCTGACATCGTACAGACACGGGACCGACGGTTTAACGTCCTTCTCCTAGGGATGAAGTGTTCACATTTTCACCTCCGGCATGAATAAATCGAGAGCCAGGTGAGGATCGAACTCCGTTCCTATTAGTTCAGAAACGAGTACGTTAACCACTGTGCTAACCTGGCCTCCTACATGGGTGTAACATTAATATTACGTTTATAATCGAATTCATACGTTTAAATTAGTACTTTAAGTAGGTTTTACTTCAGTCTGAAGTTGACGAGATTGAAGATGCAATTTATAACATAGTTGGTATAACATAAACAATTCTCATTATAAATTCATTTCTACATATTATGAACAGTATAAATGTTAAATTGAAATAAAAAAATACGCTGCTTCTCTGAAAAGTTTTAGGGTTGCTGACTGGTTGTTAAGAGGCTGTTTGGTTCAAAAAAGGTTTTCAACTAACTGATTGAACAAAGCAAGTTTTGAACAAGTTTTTTCCTACTCGCTGCTGTATCCCTTAGTAAACCAGCTATCTACAAAACTTTTTTGTGCGCCCGGCGGTTTCAAGTGAAGTTATATTCCCATGGAAAGTCATTGAAACAACGAATGTATTACTTTCAATTTTATGCCTCCACTTTGGTTAGCATATATTCTTCAATGGGAGTATACACTGTAAGTTTCAAATGAAAACTACATTTTAAGATCAGATAGTGAATAAACTACTACTTTAGTCAGTTTTTCTTGGTAGTAGATACCCATTGACCAGGAAACTGGTATTTTAGGACTACTAGAAGTAGTAGCTGGTCATCTCAACCCATATCCGCTTGTCCATGAACACAAAAGTTGGGTATTATGAGCACAACATATTATTTTATTTATAATATATCTTCATAATATTCAACATAATAAATCGAACTTCAGCTATACTCTTATGAAAAACTACTTTCATTACATCAGTGGTTAAACGTTTGTAATCACTTTATTGTTAAAAGGCATTAAAGAAACGTGAAATCAATTCAATAATAGCTTTTCGTAGTCGATAATCGTAAATATCAAAATCCATTATAGTATAGTAGTCAAACACATTTCCCAGTATTAGTTATAATAACAAAAAGTTTATTAAACAAATTAGTAAACGAAAAATTTGTATATTTCTTACATTGAACAATTTATGCAAAAAAGTATGTTTTGATGTTTTTTTAATTTTAAAATGTTTAGGTTTGTAATAGGAATGTTTACTGGTTATAATAACGATATCAAATGTACTCGATTTGTAAAGGTATTAATGATACAGTTTAATATAAAAATTGGTTATCTAGAAAGATATAAGGGTCGAGAATAATCATTAGAGGCGGCGTGCTAATGATGTGAGATGGTGTGGGAATAGATTAATTCAGCAACTAAGATAGGGGAGTTGAAAGGTTTAAAGGGTGAAGTAAATGACACCAGCCCTTAACTGGGCCAGATAGCCCCCAAGGAAATGACATATCCACTCGAGCATCCGCTGCCTAAGTGTAGGTCAGGTTAAAAATTCAGAAATGAATTTAAAAGATATATTCTGTTGGTATAATTTACTTTATAAGTTATGTTCCCGATAAGTTTATGACTAATATTCCCGATATTTTCTCAAATAATTTTCTTCTTTAAATATTATTGAAAATTCTTTTCGAACGGTATTTTGTAAATAATAGAAATGTGTATTTTAAGGACAGCCTTGAATAAAGGGTAAAGTTTTGAGAGTGCTTGAAGAACCAAGTAGTGGATAAACATGAGATAACGATTTACAAAGGATCATATAGTGAATTCTCTATCAAGCCTTTGCAGAATTCCAGTATCTGTAGTTCCTTTGCGCGACTTTCTCTAGAGGACATTTTATAACAGCTCAGCTGGCAAATACTGATACATCCCTCATCTGACAGAAGAGAGGACGAGCACAGAGTCAAGAGTGTCTCATGACCAACAGAGAACTAGTAAGCGGGACATGACATGACTATCTACTGTGAAGCTAATCTCTGTATACCTGGATCAGTAAGGGTTGCTCTTCGATAGATTAATAATCATATCCCTAACACTTTTTAAAACTCATATCATTCGGCTACCGGTTGTAGTATAAATACAAACACAGAATTGCATAATATAAGTAAAGGTTTCCTGAACCATTGCAATCTATTTTTGTTTGGACGTAGTTTTCTTTTATGATTCCTCCATTGGAGCTATATAGATTTCTTCCACTTTTAGATGATTATGAAAACGTGTCTCTTTGCGCTATACAGTTGTTACCTTCATAAATTTCTGTAAATTTGACAAGTTGATCATTGGAAAGTTGTCTAAAAGACAGGAAAGACGGGACATTTATTAGATAGTGGTCGTTACCAATGGTTGTTGTATGCCAAATGATGGGAGTACGTGACGATCCATGGCTGATTGATCTTCGTCAAGTGATTGAATTTCTCGATACTTTATCTTACCATGAAGAGACATTGTTTTCCGCTTAACCAAGAAAAGTCATCTTCTATGACTGGCTGATTTATTTCTGATCATTTATTCAATATAGGATTAAATCATTTATACTTGCAGTACTTAATATATTTATTTTTTTTTAAATTGATTATCGCTGTTATAGACATTTATAATAATAAAGCATTTATCCTCGTCATTATATTTAACAAATCGGACTGCCTTCATGTTGCAGATTGCTTGAAGTAAGAAACCAATAGTTGTAACAAAAACTAAAATCAGTGTATGATAGTATTCACTGACCTTTACCATATGTTCGTTATTAAAGCAAAAATAATCAATTCAATTAATTGATAGGTTCTAATGATAATCTGGAATCATTATACCAGCATTTACGAAAATCCTTTAAATGGTTTTTAGCTCTTGAATTAGCGGCTAATATTTGAATCTGGAATCCTTTTTCTCTGATCTTTTTGTAAGATCCTTAAATCCTCCGAATATGTTAAAATTTCTTAATGGATTGGAGGCTAATACATTCAATTCAAAGAATATGAACTTTGACAAGAAATCCCTTACTGACATCATGCAATTTGATTATATGCTTTTTGGAAAGTATATGCAGAATATAACCCTTTGAGGGCGAGGAGGCATTTGCCTCATTGGTTTTAAAGAATTTAAAATATTTTTGAAAAAAAAAAATTAGACATTTTGAATGTTATATGAAGCAGTCAGAACGTCATTGATGCTATGACAATTTTATGTTTTGTGCAAAACCATAAATAGCTTAAAATATAATAACTGAGTGCATAAATGATGGTATCACTCGATATTCTGGACATGTATTGGGACTATTTTGCTCTATTTTGAAACAGTTTTTCTCTAATAGAACAACACGAATTTTTAGTTATCTAATGAATTATATTAACAATTTTTGGAGGATTATCTCTCACTTCTGTTGGTTTTAGGTATGGTAAAAAGTCTCTGGGCCACAGAAGGTTTGCCCTGTCCCAACCTTTGTCAACCGGTCCGCTGCCTGCCTCATTCCCCTCTAGTCCCATGGTTCCAGAGACCAATATCAGTTTTATCACCTAGTTTTAATTTTTGTGTTCAGTTGCTGTTAAAGATACCTGAATAAGGAATATTCAGGAACCATCCTGAAGGTGGTTTGTTGTCTATAAAGACAACGTATCAGTGTTGTTTAATGTTCAAACTAGAAAAAAAATTAATTGAAACATCTGTTTGTCCAGTTTCTGATCTTTTTAAAATTTTAAAGACTTTAAAATCTTAGTTATTGCTAATAATATTTTGTTTTATATTCACTCTTTTTGTTTAATAAAAACTAAACTATTTTCATGTCCAGTTAAAACTGACAGAACATGCTAATGCTTTTAGCGTCGATTTTTGAAATAAAAATTTGATGAGCGCAAATTAAAATTGATATTTAAAATGCAAGATCAATTCATGTTTAGACGTTTTTCCATTTCGCCCATTGGGCGATATTTTTTATTCAGCTAATCTTTTAAATTCTTCTTTTTCATTGATTATAAATCAAATTGTCTCCAGCTTCGGGTCGTACCTTAACTACAAATTCCTTGTTAGAAATAATCTATCACTAAATTGATTAAACTGATAATTATTTCGTTTGTTTTGTAATTGTTTAATAAGATACATTATTTATTTCAAAGTGAGACCTTGTATTGATACGGTTTCATTGGATTTTTCATTTTCCAAACTTCACTTATGGGTAAAGCGCAAATGAAATACAGTGTTTCCTGATGACATATTGTGGTTGAGCAGTGGCTTTGCTCGTTGTGAAATACTCCGGCGCTGAAGACGAGACCATTAACTTCGGGACTATGTTCGGGTGGGGGGTTCACAGGTGTGGGGCAGGTGAGGTCGGTGCCACCTGGAGAGCAGATGGCACGCTCCAGCTGCCCTCCCACTCAATCACTGCACCCTCGTCCTTGGCCCTCAGTCCTTCCGCCCTCCTCGTCCTGCCATGACTGCCTCAGCACTTCTTCGGCGAAAGAACAGCCTCCGCTCTTCATTCAAGTTGTGAGTTCAGTAGTTTAAAACTCTCTCTCTCTCTCTCTCTCTCTCTCTCTCTCTCTCTCTCTCACACACACACACACACACACACACACACACACACACACACACACACATCACCACACACACACACACACACACTCACACACACACACTCTCTCTCACACACACACACACACACACACACACACACACACACACACACACACACACACACACACTCACACTCACACATATATAATCTCTCTCTCCCTGTTTATCTATCTATCTTGTATGTAACAGGACTAAGTGGAATACCCATAATAATTCGTTAATCTTTACAGATGCAAACTACTTTAATTAGAACTTTTAAAGAAAGGGCTAGTCTTGGTTTCGTTAGTTGCGTTTAGTTAGTTGCTGTTTGCCAGCCGAGAAGAACTCATCATCTTCTTCTTCTTCTTCTCCTTCTCCTGATGACGAAGTGGTCGAAATGTTTAAGTGAGCTATGTGTTGTTTCTATGTATTCATTATTCTAATCGTTTCATATATATATTTTCCCCTTCTCCTGATGATGAAAGAGGTCGAAATATTTATATATATACACGAGTTCAAAATCGAAGATGAGTATACACAAAGTAAAATGTGATTTGTGTCCAGTTTGGATCGTTTTTTCTATTATTGAATATATATATATATATATATATATATATATATATATATATATATAAATTATCTTTTTAGAAATTATATTGCATGAACATTTTCAATTTATGGAAATAGAATCCCCGCTCCTTTTTGCATTCCCCCCCAATTTTTATTTCATAAAAAGAAGGTAACACACAGATAGCAAAGGAATAACTCACTTCTTATTTATACATAGTATTTTAAACAAAATTAAAGTTCATCAGTATTCGGTCAGTTCTTCAGGTACAAATTATACTCAAGTTGTCAATGTTTCTGTTTTTATTTAAAACCTTTTTCATAGGCCTACAAAACAGAGGAAATATAAGAAATATTTGTTTTGTAGGCGTATGAAAAAGATTTTAAATAAAAACTGAAACGTTGGCAATGAGAGTTTAATTTGAACCTGAAGAACTGACCGAGTCCTGATAAACTTTTATTTTGTTTCTACTTCATATACATATAGGGGTTTATATATATATATATAACCGACGATTATGTGATATTTATTTTTTATTCGTTCACTAAGTATACGATTTTTAACTTTTGATTTTATAATATACTATATTTGCAAAAGAAAGAAGAACCTAAATGAAACTAAGACTTCGTTTAAATTTAGTGCAAGATTCACCGGGCTTACACTTAATTTGTGATACACATTTTGTTTTCTACCTCGTTTTTTTATGTTGGTTTGATTTTACACAATCTTGTGAATGTATATATTTTTAGAAGAAATACAGCAAATGCAATCACTAAACTTACATGATCGTTGAATGAAATATATTCATCTATTATGAAATATATAGATCTATTCATGTGATACAATTTCTCAAACATGAACTAAAAGAGTTTTTTTTTCTGAGAAAAGAATACAAATACCACTTATGATAGGTCAAAAAAATGTTAACTGCTAAAGTATAAGTATTCAAACCGTGAGAACTAGTATTGAGCAAATTTAGAAGGCAAACTATTGGTGTACTGCTGGTGTTTCATGGACGACAAAAGCATTCCTCAGGGTATTATGAGGTCTAGTTGTTTGACGCCATTAGATCGACAGTTTTCTTCCCCAGGGTTGCTTGGACGTGATCGGTGTGTGGTATGAGAGACTTAGTACTCAAGCAACCTTTTCCCACACATTTGCTTCCCCTCCCTCTCAGTCACTTTAGTTTTCTCCACATTTTTTTTTTTGTCCTTTAGACTTTTAAAGGATCAAGAAAGTGGGAGGTGGTGATCGATGACACCATCTATCCAGCCCTTATCCTCCCGTTCACTTCAGAGATCACATAACTCGCATATTTATATTGAAAATACCAGTATACGGAAATCACCTTATGCATTACTCCTATTCATAATTTATATAAATTGTTGCTATTTTTTTTTAAAATGACATTTATGTTAAAACGGACTCTATTGTTATGAGTTTCAATCCAAGAAATGTTAGGTGAAGTGATCATTCCTCTATACCAGGGTTTCCCAAAGTGGGCGGTGCTTTGATATCCGTGGGGGGGGGGGGGGGGGAATGCAAAAAAGGAGCGGGGATTCTATTTCCATAAATTGCAAAATGTTCATGCAATATAATTTCTAAATTTAAGTGAAAACACGACATGTAAACTTCTAGGAAACGGTTTCTGAAAATTATTTGTTTTGATAATTCATTTTTATGTTAAAAGTATATTCTCAATTAAGTTTCTTTTATTGTGTATTAATTCTTTTGCATAAATATGCTATGAAACAATACATCTATTGGATTCTAAATAAATATTCGATTAGTAATTATTTTAATTTAATTATTAAAATCTTACCCATTTGGTTATTTAGTCTAGGAATCTGATTATTATTCAAGGGTGTTGAGTTATAGGATTATGGACCCAAGGAGTCGGTCAATCGAAAAAGTTTGGGAAACACTGCTCTATACCATCATGCACAAAAATAACCATTCATTAAAAATAATTTTTTATTTTTAAGAAATCTGTTATCCCTTAAAAATCCTTTTTACTAAAATAAGGATTTTATGATCTAAGATAATCCTAATTAGGTTAGTATTTTTTTTAATTTATATTTATTTTAATGCCTTTAACAGTAATATAAAAGCAATTAGTAGTGTTATTACTCACCGTTACCTTACTATTACCTCAGAGTTGTTATAAAATGACAATAATGCCAATAGATGTGATAAAATATAATGACTGCTTCTCTTTAAACAATGTTGTACAGAAAAGTCCTAGTTAAACAATTAAACCAGGACTAAATAATGGTTTATAGTTTCTACGACTCAAGATATTTAGCTTGTTTGAACACCAAGCAGTGAAGAGAAGAAGGTTTAAGATATTCCTAAACTGCCAAAGGAGTGGGGGGTATAAAGTAAAGAAAGGAATCTCCTGAGAAGTCAACGACCTGATAAAGTTTGGACATCTGGTTTATCAAGTTATACTATAATTTGATCCATAGAAACAAGTTAACAGCCTTTTCAATAAAAACTCCTTTGTATATTAAATTAATTAATACATTAATTTTTACTGCATTTTTGTTTATAATTTTCATCTATATGATTTCTTTTAGATTTTAGTTTTAGGTTGTAGTGTGGCTCACTTTTAGATCGATGTTTGGCACTCGTTATGCTCGAGGTTAGAAGAGTTGTAGTGTGGCTCACTTTTAGGTAGATGTTTGGCACTTGTTATACTCGGGGTTAGAAGAGTTGTAGTGTGGCTCGCTTTTAGGTAGATGTTTGGCACTCGTTATGCTCGAGGTTAGAAGAGTTGTAGTGTGGCTCACTTTTAGGTAGATGTTTGGCACTCGTTATACTCGGGGTTAGAAGAGTTGTAGTGTGGCTCACTTTTAGGTAGATGTTTGGCACTCGTTATACTCGGGGTTAGAAGAGTTGTAGTGTGGCTCACATTTAGGTAGATGTTTGGCACTCGTTATGCTCGAGGTTAGAAGAGTTGTAGTGTGGCTCGCTTTTAGGTAGATGTTTGGCACTCGTTATGCTCGAGGTTAGAAGAGTTGTAGTGTGGCTCGCTTTTAGGTAGATGTTTGGCACTCGTTATGCTCGAGGTTAGAAGAGTTGTAGTGTGTGGCTCACTTTTAGGTAGATGTTTGGCACTCGTTATACTCGGGGTTAGAAGAGTTGTAGTGTGGCTCACTTTTAGGTCGATGTTTGGCACTCGTTATACTCGGGGTGAGAAAGATAAATAATTAAAACTCCTGGAAGACTTTTTTAACCGACATTCCCTCCGACTCCAGGTATTTTCATAAGCTCGACTCCTGTGAAATTCAATAACCTGTAACCCTATGACTAAGGCTACTATGACTATGGTAAACCCTGATATTTGACTCGGATTAGTTTGTTGAGGCAGAGAATCCTCAACAAAGTTGGATTATTTCTTTAAACTCTATGATAGTGTTGTGTAACAGTGGCTTTCATACTTAGTGACATGCTAAGTTTGGCGCAGTTAGGTTTTGACTGCTTGTGACCATGTGGTGGTAATAATGTCCCTTAATCGTGACTTGAATTCATAATTTAACCTTTGCGTGATCAATTCAAATCGATTCACTCAATCGATGATTTTGCTTTGATTTCTTTATTAATTTATGGTTTATCCAGGTTTAAGGTGTGCTTAGAGCTAGCGTGCTTCCAGTACTGAAGATACCATAATTCAATTTTGGTCATGACTTTTTATTTTTCATGTGGGAGATGGAAAATTTTGGCCGACGGTGACGACGTAAAGCTGCGGTAGCATGGCAGCCTCTCTTGTGAGATTCCTATTGTATCTGTTATAAAGTCTAAATCCAGGACTCCTTATGTATAATGTGATTCAGCTACCAGTGCCCATCAACAAATAGGTATCACCATCTACCTCTTAAAAACGACTAAAACCGAAAGCCTGTAATTGTGAGCCCATGACAAATGTAAATTTTGAATAAATTTGACCATTGAATTATAAATAATTTTAAAAAAATATTTTGATACTCATTTGTATTATTTTTTTTTAAATACAATAAAATAATCATAGCGACCAATAAGCGAACATGGAATGCTCAAGAGAATGCATCTAATATTCTACCGAAACAGAGATTCAGAAAAAAAGTGTAGTTGCTGTAGTTAAAAAAAAATAGTATTATAGTGTAAATATTCAAATAACTTTTGGGTAGATTTTCTCAAGAGTAAGATTTTATAACGCCACCATTAAGTAGGTACAAAGGCTTTATTAGTCCGATCCTTCAAAAAGGAGTCACTAAAGTTCTCTTCCCAAAGTAGTTAAAAATAGCAGTTCCTATTGTGGCATACATCCTTTCCTAGTTGGTTTTTACCTCCTTCATTGTTATTCATTAGTGTATAATCTAAGACACAAGTTTAACTGTGTCTTTTCTTTTCTAATGGCAGGCCCATTAACTTAACAGTAATTCATACATACAAATGAAGGACGTAACAAATACACCTATACTATCTATATATATAGGACTGCAGTTTTATGAGCATCATTCTAAATTAAAGAAGAAATGCTATGAAATTTTAAATCATTCCGTAATTTATACTTAAATTAATGTATACTTTTTTTTTAATTAAAAAGTACTCATTAATATAGAATGTGTACTTGTTCTTCTAGCGTAATCGTTGTTACAAAACACCGACGCTGAAGCATACGGTCTAGGCCGACAGTGCTTCATCACTAAAATGTGTCTGAAACACTATCTCATAACTTTTCTATGCTGTAAAAGATTTTGAAAGGCCCTCTCCTCTACTTTTAAAAACAAACATTAAATTTAAGCTGAACTGCTTTTTATGTTGCTGTGATGGCCAAATTAAAAGTCCACTTTATTTCGTTTTAATTACATTCCAGTCTGTTTCCTAATTTAATTTCAGACTGTTCAAAGCTTCTACTTTCTATTAGCAGTCGATACATATTAATACATAATTTGATACATATTGATACAAACCATAACTGCCATACACCATTGGAAGCGTTTTGAGAAACTTACAGACTTTGGAGAACCCTGTTCCACTTCATACGTCTCATCAAAAAGCTAGAAATATTTACTCATTATTTAGATTAATTCGAATGGGTTCATTTTTATTTATAGTCGGTATAACTATAGAGGTGTAGATTTGTTAACTACTCTATATGTTGTTATGTAATCTATATTTTTATAAATGAAAATACTAAACATCCAAACTGGACAGATAAATAACTGAAAAAGAAAACGACACCAAAAGAACGATAACACTTACAGGATCAATATATGTAGCCTTCCACCCAAAATCTTGAAGGCATGTACCTCTTCTTCTTCCCTTCTACTCTCTTCCCGGTGACGAACTTCGGTTAGAAATATTGATCCAGTTGTTTTTTAAGTGTAGTTTTTTTCAGTTATATATATATTATTAAAATAAGCAGCAGCTTCTGCATTGACCAATTTCTTGTTGACACTCTCTTGTTTTCTTATCACTTTAAGGTGTAAACTAGAGAGTGTCAACAAGAAATTGGTCAATGCAGAAGCTGCTGCTTATTTTAATAACATTTGCTTAAGGGAAGACCTGCTACCATTGTACACAAATATATATATATATATATTGATAAAAGTATCTACCGTGGTATAGAAACAAAACTAAAATTTATCGGGACTCGGTCAGTTCTTCAGGTTCAAATTAAACTCTCAATGTCAACGTTTCAGTTTTTATTTAAAACCTTTTTCATTGGCAGAAGATAACATTTTGAAACAGAAAAACTAAGTATTACATTACAAATTATTTTACAAAGAAAAATAGTCTGTGGATTTTAACAACAACTGTCTAGTTTGAATGAACACGTGACACTGGTTCACTGGTTCATATTAATATATATTAATAATTTTAGGTTGCATATTTTGACGAATTGTATCCTTCTACAGCTAACCATTCAGTATAAAAAATGTTCTGGACACATAAAATATCCCATTTCACCCACCTTCATCAATTTAATTTTAACACGAAGACATTTAGCTCATCCTACCAAAAAGGACAATTTTTGGATGTCTCGCCCACTTTAAAAATCAATCATAAGTCAAAACTTATATATTTCATTGCGAAATTTACCTAGGTAATAATTTTTTCTAGGTAATTATTTTTTTACAATAGAAGTTTTATTTTTATATAAACTCTTTGAGAAAACTCTCATCAGTATATATGTTTTGATCACATGGAAATTAATGTGAAGGGTGGAATAAGATTTCTTTGCTGAGGCATATCCTAATTTATTTAATTACTTGAATGAAATAGCAGTTGATTGTAGTTGGCTAGTGAAGGGATTTGTTATGGCAAGTGAGATTGAAGGGCAGAGGGATTTTCTTGATTAGTAGGGGCTGCGGTTGAGTGGACTAACGAGGCCCGGATGTTTGCGGTCCAGACCATGCATCCGCTGAACAGGTAAGGCCCCCCGTAATGGACACCCTCAGCCTTGGGCTTATCTTTGTTTGCGCTTTATCGACTATTCACTCTACCTCCACCCACAACCCTATCGTACTTCCTCACTCTCAACTTGTTTTACTTTATGTTTTTTTTTTTTTATAAAAATAAAACCTGATGTTCTATTATGTACAGGTGCATTGATATCGCTTTCTTATCTACAAGTTTCATATTTACAGGAAGTATACTGATATGTTCTTACTTTCTCGCCTTGAATCTTCTGTATTTACAGTTAGTGTAACCTAGTAGGCATCAAAAATCTACTGATAAGTTATTACTCTCTTATCTCACATGTTCATATTTACAGTTAGCGTAACAGAGAAGACAGACTCAAGTCTACTCATATGTTATTAGTCTCTTATCTCAGATGTTCATATTTAATGTTAGCGTAACATAGAAGACAAACTCAAGTCTACTCATATGTTATTAGTCTCTTATCTCAGATGTTCATATTAACAGTTAGCGTAACATAGAAGACAGACTCAAGTCTACTCATATGTTATTCGTCTCTTATCTCAAATATTGATATTTAGTTAGTGTAACCTAGTAGGCCAACACAAATCTACTGATACGTTATTACTCTCTTATCTCACATGTTCATATTTACAATTAGTGTAACCTAGTAGGCATCACAAATCTACTGATACGTTATTAGTCTCTTATCTCACATGTTCATATTTACAGTTAGCGCAACATAGAAGACAGACTCAAGTCTACTCATATGTTATTAGTCTCTTATCTCAGATGTTTATATTAACAGTTAGCGTAACATAGAAGACCGACTCAAGTATACTCATATGTTATTCGTCTCTTATCTCAGATGTTCATATTTACAGTTAGCGTAACATAGAAGACAGACTCAAGTATACTCATATGTTATTCGTCTCTTATCTCAAATATTGACATTTACAGTTAGTGTAACCTTGTAGGCCAACACAAATCTACTGATATGTTATTAGTCTCTTATCTCGCATGTTCATATTTACATGTTGAGCTTTGCCAAAGAGTTTATATAATGTAACTGTAAGAGTTTAGTTTTATTGCTGCAAGAGTACTTAATATTTTTGTTCCTTATCTTACATGTTTAATATTTACAGTTAGAGGAATCTATAAGACAAACACAAGTTAACTAATACGTTATTAGTATCTTATGTACGTCGATGGTGAATGCAGTAGCTTGTGCGCTTATTAATTCCCTGGTGGTTGAGTACTTCTGGAAATACACAGTTGTTCATATGCTTTTGTTGTTTCAGCATTGCTTCCAAGGCTCATAATTCACTATTCATTCATTGGAATATGTATTTTAGTGTGTCTTGGGACATCTCTAGATTAGGAATCCTTTCTTTAGTCGGAGTGCATTTGATGTCCTATTAAGAATATTGTTTATAAAGGTTTCATTGTGGATGCCGTGTAGTTATATATTATTGGTATACAAATACATTCTCTTTATAGAATGTGGCTCACCATCACTAGTCTATTACAAATTGATTTAATCGAAATTAACATATATTTTATTGATAAAACGTATATGGTTAAACGAAATCGAGTTATTATTGATGATTCTGTTTAATGATCTATTTTGGTGAGTTCTTGTTATCTTAACTGTTATTGGCTAAATTTCAAGCCGAAAATCCTTGTAATTAGAATTGTTGCTTCAATGGTTACATCATCTTTATATTTTTTAACAATTTCTCTCCAAATTTTCGTATCTTACCATAGTTATTTTACGCATACATTTATTTTAATGAAAAATTATTTGAACATGTTATATTCTTATATATATATATATTATGAAAATAACTTCTAACAGACTAGTCAATATAGAAAATTCCTTGCTAAGTCTACATTAGAAGTTAATGAAGCTTTCAAAAATTCATTTTCTTCTTTTGGTAATGAGTTTCCCTTCTCAATGTTTTATTCATACCAGTAGTTCATTATTCTCAAGTGGTTCTGTTATTTCTCCTGTGGAGTTTTAATTTTTCTTTATTCTTAATAATAACAATTTTTGTCAACAAAAACATCCTTTTCAATGAAACCTTAACACTATTCGAATCAAAGCAATATGTGAAAATGTTTGGCTTATTTTTTATCATGAAAGGCATATATCAACCATTTACTTGACTTAACGCATAATTCTATCCGTTTACTTATCCACTATTTGTTCATTAACACATAATCTGAATATGATGATTATTTTTTTGTTAATTAACCTAAAAACTTATAAATTCTGACTTTAACCCCTACTTTTTGTAAATCAGAGGATGTACTTTTGTATGCCATATTGATTATACTCTTATTTAATAACAGCTAAAATTCAGTTGTTTTTTTTTGCTTATAATTTTCTATGAATATCAGATTTTTTTCATTATCGTTATTCAAATTTTGTCCTAAATTCACTGTTAAGTAATACTTAATATCTAATTTAAATAGCTTATTTAGGTTGACAATAGATTTTTTGTAGAAGTAAAAACCAAAAATGTTAAAAGAATGACGATATTAAAAATATTATAAAAATGCTTATAGATTGTTTCATTAAAATTAAAATGTAATACAAAGAAAATTTTTCAGTGGTTGTTATTGTAAACATGTACACTGTATGGTGATACATTGGGGTATTCGTATCAATCTGTTATTCCATTGATCATTTAAGGTGAAATTTATCTCTCTCTCTCTCTCTCTCTCTCTCTCTCTCTCTCTCTCTCTCTCTCTTTCTCTCTGTGGCTCCCCCCTCTCTTTCTGAATTTCAATTCAGTATACATTGTGGTTCTTTGACTTACCCGCTTATTCCCATTGAAGCAGCAGAGTTTTGAAATAGTACGGAGTATTATCTTAATGATAATACAATAATTTATTATTTGACGACATTAAAAACTGAAAAATAATTATTTATACTATTTAACTATTACTATTAGTAATATCTAATAGTATTAGTTTTTTAAAATAGTTAGCTAGGAAGGTAAGCATCTGGTTTTGAAGTTGACAAAAAAATACACATTTATTCTCTGCTTTAATAGTCCATATGCATACAGTTCACTTCTTAGCTACTGTTTAATTCATCTTTAATAATTCGTAATTTTGGTTAGATTTTTAAAATTAAATTATTTATTACACATTTGTTGGGAATGATGTTTGGAAGATCGATTTATCTGAACCATTGCGGTTTGTTATTGATGGGGAAACTTGTGAGATTTATTGAGATAGATTACGATTGAATAACAATTTCAATTCGCTTCAACTTTTTGCATTCAAGTGAAAATGAAAAAAAGATTGTCTATAATTTCTAAACTTCTTTCCTTTACTACTCCTGATTATAAGAAATATGGGAATTTAATACATAGATTGCTTAGTTTGTTGTGTGGTTATGAAATATATCAATTGAGTGATAATTTTGTCAGTATGGTTGTCCTAAATGGAACTAAAACTTTATCTCTAAAGTTTGGTTATACCAGTATCGGCTATGGAATGGAGTGAGAATATATCTCACTTTGGGGAGGTAACTGTTCTTGACAGCTGACAGTTCAGCAATGCTTTCGAGAGAGGGGAAAGGAAGAAGAAAGAAAATAGCAAAAAAAAATATCAAATCACGGGAATGGGATTAAAAATATTACAAATGAAAGATGAGAATGTCTTTCCAAGCCTTCTTGAAAACACCATTATACTATAACTATAGTGATTATACTATGAAATCATAATGAATCGTTATAGATCAATTATTACATTAAACTTTTTATTACATAATTGTGTGAAATGCGTATCTAAGTTAGGTTAGGTTGCATTGTCAGACACAAGGGAACAGACGTGAACCGAGCATTGGTCCTTTGTGATACCACACAATGGAGATTGATTCTACATGGAAGTCCTAAATTTTTCCTAACTCAAGTGTATTTAGAGTAGGGAGCTTTAACGAGTACCTGGCATAGTATAGGCTGGGGACCGACGATTTAACGTCCTTCTTCGAGGGACGACGTGCTCAGATTTATTCACCGCATGACTAAATCGAGGGCCAGGTGGGGATTGAACCCCGGTCCTATCAGTTCAGAGGCGAGTACATTAACCACTGAGCTAACCTGACCCCCCCAAATGTATATCTAACTAGAATTCTTAAATTTCTAATACCGTTGTTTCCAAACCTAAACAATGCCAGAAATTTTAATGAGAAACTTTTTCAGAAAGCCTAATTAAGGCCATGTTTAGTACTCAGGAAGTTGAATCCTTCAATTTGGATTACGTACTTGATTGAAATGAGTTCGAAATAACTAATTCACTACGTATTCTATGCCTAAATCAATAAAGAAGCGCATAGTCTTTGAGATTTGAGTGAAGTCAAAACCCTGTATGGTACCAGCTATTCCGCAAGGTGGGTACTCCAATCTACTTGAGTAAGTAGTACCTAGGAGGTCAGTGCAAGTTATGTTAATATCTAACAGACAAACCGTCTTACCTCGTATATTAGATTGTAGTCGGTGTCCATGTTGAAACTAATCCTATCAATCCAGCGCCACACAAATACGAATTACGACTTACCCGTATCTTAATGTTATTTGAGTATGGCATAATTTAGGAACCCAAATGTAGAATCAATTAGATTATGTGACATCCATATCACAACAGAGCGGCACTCGACTTTCATCTGGCAATCTGACCACCTTGCATCTACTTCTTCTTCACTTCTGATCTGACGACAAATATTGAGCGATATATCAATCTTAGTAAGTGCTTTGTTCTGCTGTACTTAATTTTGTGAAGTCTAATGGTATTGCTTTTTCCTAATTTTGTATATAAATATATAAATCAAACAGAAAAGAAAACACTCTCTTCAATATTTCAGCAAACCAAATGTCACGGGAAGACACGGACTTTGCTTGAAGTGTGAAACAATATCGAGGAATCCCTTCGTTTTTTGGTACAGTGAATGTTCTGGCAGGGAGTAGAAGGGAAAAAACTAAGGTACATAAAAAATAAAATTAAATGATATATAAATGGAAGAAATAAAAACAAGCAAGAAAATACAAAATATTAATAGACAAATAGAAGTACCATATTAGTAGGATAAAAATAAATAACACAGAAACTGAATTCGAAAAATTAAATAATAGAGATGAATAATAATTAAAAACTTAATTAACATGTAATGGAAATAATTAAGTGACGTTTAATATTGTGTCCAGGAATTATTCTAGCTTCAAGAATACTGATATGTGCCTCTTCAGAAGCCCTGTCAATATGATTATGGTGTTGAAAGTGGAGATCCTTTAAGAATTTGAACACTGAAATTTATATATGCGTGCACGTGGTGTGTGTGTGTGTGTGTGTGTGTGGCCAGAGATGTCTCAGTAGACATTCCTAACTACAGTTAAAGAAATCACCACAAATTCAAGTTTCTTTTCCCTATTTCTATTCTTAGAAACATTATATAAATGACATTTTCTCTTTAAATTACGTTTCTGGTACAAAATCTTACTGTACACAAACATTAAAAAAAGCGAAGTCACTTATTCACGACAGTTTTTGTTGTCATTGCAACTTCAACCATAAAGAGTTGGGTAGAGGAAAACAGGCAACCAAGTTGAAAATACATTTTCTTCTTTGAACAACGCTTGTCAGTAATTTATCTTTTGTATGGTATACAGTTTATTGAATCCTTTTTCCCCAATCTGGGAAATGATCTGGTGACAAGATCATAACTCAAAGATTACAGAGACCCCTTCTCAAAGCTTGGCTTCTGAACCACTAATATCGAAATTGTCATTGCCTTCAATAGTGTGTGATTTGGCAAAAATTGTATTGGGATTCTTAAAACAGTAGGAAACTGCCAAAAGTGACAATATGTCATATTTATAGTGATAAAAAATTATTTTTTCATTAAGAACAGTTTTTCCCTGTTCACGATGGTGAGAATTATTCTTCTTTTTTTTTAGCTTCGGGACGTCTCAAAACAACCTGCTGGCTGTTAAAACAATAACATCCACAATAATTCATTTCAATGTTGGAATAACTTTTTAAAATTAAACTCTCTCCTTCATACTTTTATTAAAAAGTGGATTATTTCTGGTTTTCATTTTGCGTAATTTATGACGTTGTTTTAAATTTTTTATACTACTATATACTTACTTGGAATGGTCTGTATTTTTTTTTCAATATTACTTCAATTTCATTATATACCTTTATTTAATATAATTGTATCATATGTTTAAACCTTCTAAACAAAGTATAAATTTATAGAATGTTTATAAGAATATCTATTCCTGTTCTATGTTTTGTGAAAATCTAGTATTGTTAACGTGATTCAGTTAAACACAATTTCGTTAAAGACAAAAAAGGGATTAAAAGAGATTTAAACCTTCAGTCTTCATGGCCTAGAGAAATTACTGTCGAATGTACCCAGTAGCCATTTTATCATTAAAATAACTAAATCTATTTTTGTTTAGACTAAAAATGTTTTGTTTATAATTTAATCTTTTGCTCAATCAACTGTGGATTGATTATTCTATTCCAGTTTGCTTCCGAAGAATTAATATATTTTCTCACAATTTTTTTGTTTCCCATTTTTGCTCTCATGATAAAAATTATAAAAAAAAAGTATAAAAATTCTTGTTGCAATTTTCAAATTCCTTGTAGGGAGAGTTTGATTGTTGTAGAAGTACAGGTGGGTATAATCGAAAAAAATATAGTTTTATTTTCTTTAGAGTGAATATTGTTTGAAGAGTCAGAGTCCTGTTGCCTGAATATCAAGTCAAATCAATTTATCGCCCAATATGTGATGCAGTTAAAACATCTTTTATTTAATTATTGAATATAGTTACAAAATGGCTGTTTGATATTTGGGTTTTCTACTGGTATGAGTTTGGTCACTTTTATTTGAGTGGTAGAGTTCTTGCTGCTAATACTAAGGAGTTGAGGTTTGAATGTTTCATGACTCTAAATGCTTTACGTGGCATGTGGGAAATCTAAAACATTTCGTTCCTTCTGAAAGGCTTAAACCAGAGGTCTTCAATCTTTTTTTAAGTCGAGGCCCCATTTTTGACGCTCAAAGTAACTTGCGACCTATTAAGTGAGTACAAAAATAAAATTAACAACTAACAAAACAAGGGATATTAAAAGATATTTGTTCAGCGATAACTTGAATGATTTTATTGTGTCTGCATATTTTGATACAAATGATTAAGTCTTGGTTCTAAAATATTACAGTGATGGCAGGTCATAACGCCTATACCTTTCAGTTTAATCGACGTTTTGATTTAATAAAAGTTAATATGGTAAAGTGGAGGCAAAGGGAAGAAGAGCAACCATGGCTTGTTCGGACAAAATCGGTATTCTGTTTTGGCACTAATGCAAAAAGAGTATACTTTTTTTTTTTTGAGAAGTCTATTTTTGAAGTAGAATCATATGAAAGTTCGGCAGACTCGATTTACTTTTGTATTTCAACTCGAAATGGATTTTGAATCCAGTGAAATTGAATGGCATGCAATACCTAAAGCACACATATGCAATAATCTAAAATGTTACTCTCAAGTTGTAAGTATGTGTGCATTTAATGGAAACAATAACAACATTGTAATCCACTCACCCCATTGTGTATTTCTTATTTAGATTTCAAAACTTGTTTTGAATCTTTAACTTGTGAATATGAACTCCATGTAATGAATTGAATAGCACAATTTTAGGCTGTTGATATCTTGAAAAGTAATATAATTTGGCTATAAAAAGAATGCAGTAAATGGTCGATTGCAATACGCTTATTGCCTGTGCAAACTAAACAAATAGCACCTACTCTTAAATATAGACGAGGTCAACTGCAGTAGCCATACTCGTCAACTCCAGTTGACGAGATATATAAGGTATTTTCATAAGTTAAAAAATAACTTCAAACCAGATTCGGTTTCACTATTACAAGATTGCACTGGTGGTAGGTATCTTTAAAATGTTTCAATAACTGCATTTGGCTTTGATCCAACAGACTTCAACATATTCCAAATAAACTTCTTTGATTTATTGGTGTATTTTGTATATGATCTCGTAAAAAATGCTGGGGCTTCCTACATGACAGGAACTTTTTTTAGATAATGGGATGGTTAGTAAAGCCTTTAAGTTTATTTCCTATGATATTAGAGCGTCAATCGTAGTTCTATCATTGTGTTAATTCTTCAGAGGTACTAAATTTTGTCTCAGGATTAATGGGGTTCAGTTATGATTTTGAACCATTCTGGCTTTGAACACTATGTTGAGTGAAATGGTCAGGTGTGCCATGGACCGAGATATGTTTTTATTTGGTATCTGTCTCATTTAGCGAAAGCCTCCGTAGTAATTTACTCATTTGAATCCTCCATATTTCGTTTCAAAGATAATATTTGAAAGATGTTCATTGGACGAATATTATGGGTCACATGGAACAGTGTAAACAACTTGATTTTAAAAATAACATATTAAAATTAAGTACAATCTGTAGTATAAACCTAAAAACTTAAAAACCATTTGTTGATTGTGTTCGTAAATATCAGTCTTGTTTGCTTAATTAAGCTGTTAAGTTTTCTCTTAATTAGGCTTTCAATGATTTAGGAAGCCGATGCAATCAGTTCCACGAGATACTAAGGTTGTTGATTTGCATGTCTGATGGGAAGTCTATCCGAAGTAAGCCTTCAGTATTACTGTTGAATGGTATCATTTGTGGGCATTATTCATTAGTTAGCGTTTCTCTGTTAAAGACTGCTCATTGAGATACTATCTTATCTCCCTCTCTCCTACAGTTCTACTATCATAACGTCCAATCCGATATCATTCACCACATCAGCTTCTCTTCCCTCCAACGGGAACAGTCCCTCTAATCTGTTTTCTATTAATTTTGTTGTTTCTACTGAACGCGTACAAAATATTTTGACTACAATTTTAAAATAAATATCTGGTATGAATAATTTTTGAAATAGTAAATCTTTTCATAAAAAAAATGTGTTAAAATGATTAATCTAAGTTGGCTTCACGTGCTAAAGTAAATTACGAGGTCACTCGTAAGAGGAATGTATATTTAAGTATGTTATTATTTTAATAACACTAATTGGAAATTAATGCGAATGTAACTGGGGAAATATATTTTCTTGACGATAGTTGAGGATTACTCGTTGTATTAGGGTTTGTATTGGACCCTTTATTCTCTGAACCATTTAAAAAATGTCCTAATTTGTGAACCCATCCTCTAAAGCTTGCATGCCCTTAAAACATAAGTCCGCAATCTTTTGACTAAATACTCTGCAGTGCTCGTGTGGGTAGGATTTCCCTTTATTTTCAAACTGGTGTTGGTCTTATGCTCTCCAAAGACCTCAGAGCCAGTCCTCTGAAAATTAGACATCGTAAACTAGGAGCTTGTAATCTTTTAGATATCAGGTTACTCTGAAGTGTCTACTTTGTTACAAAGTTGCCTTTGTTTGGAGACGGTGGTTTTAAAGGCTCCATAGATCTCAGGGTCAGTTCGCTTATTCTAAAGTTAGTATTAGTTGTAATAGACGCTGTAGTTGTAATAGTCGGTGTCTATAAACTCCGTAATAACCGTATGATTATATTCATAATGTATAGATAAGAATATTTCGTTACATATTACAAAAGGAATTATCAAAATAAATTTACCCTGGTGTCAAATATTTGAAAAAAATACTTTACATTCTTTTACGTTCTTTAGAGTTTTAAGAACAATTGCTGTAGAATTCAAGTTACTGGTTATTGCTAAATGATACATTATATTTTTATTTTTTTTATTTCTGATGACTTATTGACTGCGTTTATCACTTCTTTTAAGCCCTGGAAATCAAACGAAGTGTAGGAGCTAATTGTAAGTACTGTACAGTGGAGGAGATTGTTCTCTTAACGGACGGCCTGCTTCATTAAGAGTCGCAAATCTCTCAACCTGAACCTGGCGCCTTCCGCCTTCAGATTTACCTTTAAAATTTGCCGCCACTGCTTCTACATGAAGGCGTATATTCCCCTCACAAAGATGGCAGATGGCAAATATTTCAGGACTTTAGATTCTGAACAGACTCAACCTGACCCATGTACACTAGTGAAATCAATAGAATGTTAACAGTTAAGAGAATGTTATTACAAAAATAACTAACAAGTTTAATCTTGATAAAGGATGAGTTCTGAAATAGAGATCGTTATAACGACAATAGACTAATTAGGACGGTGTTTTTTTTTTCTAAAATTATTTACAACTCCTGTGGTACTAATGGCAATAGTAATACTAGTAATCATAAAGATTCAAAATGCTAACCTCCTATTTTCTTAAGTGATAGGTGAACTAACTGATTAATATTTTTTTTTTCTATGCAAAAATTAATCTGTAAAGTATTTTTTCTGGTAAAATATATGCATTTTATGACGAATAAATAAAAAAATTATTTCATTTCAAATAATTGATTTTCTTTAAAAGTGGCGTTGAGATGAAATAAAATTTACTGTAGTCTTAAAAAAAAGCCTTAACGATTCTGAAAAATAATGTTTTGGGATTAAATACCTATTTGTCTACCATTAGTCATTTTATAAAACTACTACTTATGTAAATAATTTTAATGAAGGAAGTGCACTTCCTTATGACCTACCACCATTATGGCTTTTTATGTATCCTAGTAATTTCGGTGACAAATTTAAAATAGTGGAAAATTTGTAGAGAAATTTAGGTGTAGGCATAAAATGGCTAAATGCGTGAGTTCAATTATTAAAGTAATGACTTTTATATGAAATGAAAATTATGTATCTTGAATATTTGCGATTGTACAGCTTACCTTTACAGTTTTTGGTACATTTTTTTTATATAAATGTTGAATAATTTTCGTTTTAATGGATGGTTTTTTCATTGTAGGATTACATACTGTTTCTTTTATTTCTCCATTATTTAGTTGTCAAAACCATGAGTAGAAGCTGTTACGAAGTGTAAGTTGAATGGAATGTGGCTCTGATAACGCAAAAAAAGGAGAGCATTATAGATGTGTTTAGTGAAAGTGTTAAAAGATTGATATGAGAATCAGTAATGGGAGGATTTGTAGGGAGGAATGCCGGAGTAGGAGGACGGACGGACAGCGTCGTGGGTGGCAGAACTCGCGCCTGGTCAGCCTGTGTCCCATTATGTACCCCGTCTCTTCAACCTTTATCTTCCTCATCTATTGTTCGTCGGTTTTTTTTCTTTTATGTCGCCAGAGAGCGATATTGAGCACAATGACTGTTATAGCGTTCCACTTGAGGACCAGATTGATAAATATGATCAAGACTAGTTCTGTCAGAACTCAATCAGATTGCTTCAGATCTTTAGAAAGTGACTTTGTTTTTAGGTTCTGCTGTTCATTTTTGTCCAAAATAGAAAACTTTTAGCACAAGCTATACGTCTTCTTCACTGAAACCTGATTTCCGATATCTTTGCCTTACCAATTGGAAGTAAATTATAATCATAGTATTAATAAATATGTAAAATACTCGTTATCTCCTTTTAACTTTACTATCAGTAAATAATCTGCTTCTTACACTGAGTAGCGTGACTATAGCGTGAGGTCTACCTCACCCAGTAGCGTCAGTGTAGTATGACATATTAACGTGAGGTTTACCAGTGTAAGGTCTACCTGTTTTGAATCATTCATGTTCCTATGCCTCTCGACCCTTACATGATAAAGTAGAATAGGATGATGTTTTTTAACGTGGAGTACTTTCGGCACGTCACGAGGATCCAACAGTTCTCTCACGAATGATACAAGACGGAACGGTCAATGTGAAGTGCCCAAGGTGGTGGACCTCGCGAAGGCTGGCTTCCGTGATCTACATCAAAGACAGTTTTAAAGCATATGCCAGTTAGTCTCTAAGAGACTGAGGGTTCCTTGATTAAAGGGATCATCAAGGATTAAGGGGAAAAATGAAAGGGGAATATACGAGGGTAACAGATAATAAGGAGTTGAGATATAGCAAAGATTAGGTATATAAGGGGAGGGGTCAGAGATTTACAAGAGAAGTTACACAAAGAAGGAAGAGGGTAACACATTCAGAAGGTAACACGCCGCGACAGTCTGGGCAGACCCATGCCCACCACAAACCAGCCACAACAGTCCCGACCGAATACATATGACTAATAGTCTCCAAGAGACTGATAGTTTCTCTTGGGCGAAAAAAAGTCTTAAAAAAGAGAGGCACAAAAGACGGAAGAAGAAGATCATCGTTTCGATGATCTGGAATTCCACCCCGAGACCAGCACGCGATTGAGTGTACTTGTCACTAGCAGAGACCACCCCAAGGTTGCAGCTAAAGCCACTGTTGTGGCCATAGCGAATGTTACCTGTTTGTTACCTACAACGGTG
This sequence comes from Hermatobates lingyangjiaoensis, assembly GCA_026182355.1. Classification (NCBI taxonomy): domain Eukaryota; kingdom Metazoa; phylum Arthropoda; class Insecta; order Hemiptera; family Hermatobatidae; genus Hermatobates; species Hermatobates lingyangjiaoensis. The sequence goes on along the minus strand of JAPFBL010000074.1, from coordinate 2,263,171 downwards.
AATGCTCCAAGACCAGCGCGCAGACAGGCAGACTTGCTACCTCCTGACGACCAGGCAAGCACCCCACCCAGGTTGTGCCTTTCTTCGTTCAAGTCATCATCCAGGCATGTTAAGCCCTCCTCCATGTCAAGGTGAAGGCACCTCGGGGGAGTGTAGTATTTACCAAATTGAGTAGCGTGAGTTTTACTGAACCTAGTAGCATGAGTGCAGAGTGCGTGTACATAGTGCGAGGTCTACCTCACACAGTAACGTGAGTGTAGACTACCATGAGTCTGGTGTTAGGTTTTCCTCACATAGTAGCGTAAGTTAGTATAGACTCACTGAGCCATATGCACTGCACCTGAATAGCCTACATATTAAGGTAGATCTCAAGCTATAGTAGCACCTATAGGTATAGTCCATAACATCATGTGTACGCAATACGCTGACCAATGTGGCTCATTGGTCTACTCGCCTATAGCGAATCCATGAAAAAATTAGACAAATAACAAAACACAAATACACACACACACACACTCTCTCTCACACTCACTCACTCACTCACTTGGACTTTAAAAAAATATAAAAAAATAAATAAAAATTACTTTCTACTTCATATGCTAAAGTAAAAAATATTGTTATCAATCTGTAGATTGAATGGCTGTGACACATCAAGTGGTATTTAGGAGATAAGCGAAAAAAAGAATTCGAAATCGTGACTGAGACAATAACTGGCGGAGAATGGGTGACAGTAACTGATCTGATACAGCATTTGACGGCACAACTCAAGTACCCACTGGTCTCACAGCCACTCATCGACACCAATCATAAAAAATATTTTCATAAATACTTCTTTTATAAAACTATCTTTTTTTTTATCAAAATTTTTTCTTATCAAAATCACATGAAACGAAGTAAAAATTAAAGAATTATTTTTCCATACATACCTGCTATTGTGATTGTCTTTAATCACTAAATGTCCCTACAATGAAATTATTGGTTTTTTATCTTAAATTTTCTCCTGTTATTTTGTTCACTTAAATATAGAAGTAACCTTGCTATAATATAGTATATTTGATGAAAATTTTAATTCGACGCTAAATCTACTTTACAACACATATGTGTGTTCCCTGACACACTCTAATAGGAATGTTAGTTGGGTTGTTTTGTTGATTCTAATATGGAAGTAGTACTGTTTTAAGGTAATAGTCAGTTTCTTTTACTATATTTGATAAAAATAGATCTTTTTAAATAATATTCGACGAAATTTTTATAAAAACCAAATCTGTATTGAAAGACATAATTTTAAAATTTCCAAATTCGTTTGTTTATATTCCATAAACTGTTCATTGTTTATATTTCAAATTTAAGTATTTGAGCGGTGAGATCTTTAGTGCTAATAAGTGTGTATTCCACGTACTTTCGCAGACATTTATGAAAAATGGTTCCTAAGGATCTGGAAGCATAAAAATATTTATAACTTATTCATAATTTGTTTTTAATTGTATAGTTGATCTGTCAACAACATTATTTATTTCATGTAAGGTATTCGAATCACACAGACAACTGCGAGAGTGAGGCAGCCATACAGAATAATTTACCACGTGACAGTATGCCAGCCTTTCCTTAGTGCCATCCCTTAGAACAGTGATGACAAAACTATGACACGTGTGTCACTTTAGACACACAACAACATGTTTGGGTTTTCTAACATGTAGTTTATTTGTGTGATGTTATCTGTGAAGACAAAGCTGATTTGCTTGTTTGGTTTCAGTGGAAGCAGCAGTGGATGGGGTCGCGGGGGTCGGCGTCTTCAGCCCTCTAGTTCACTCAGGACTCCGGAGCTCTCGAGAACCGCTCCCTCCACGGTCAGTACCCAGTCATTCTGTCGCTTCGCTCTTGCTGTCCCGTAGAACTCCATTGTCCTAACTTCTTTTCCTGCTTCCATCTTATATTCTTTTAATTTAAAAACCTACTCCCTCCTTTATCAATTCTTTTAACAACACACATTTTGATTCAGAGTGTGTCATTGAATTTTTAATTCAACATTACATACATTTGTAATGTGATTTGTTACGTCTCTGGTGGAAAAGCTTATAGGATACATCCCGTAACGAATATTTTATATATACAAGAGTTCAAATAAAACAACTACAACCACATTCCTATAATTTCAGACGTAAATCAAACTCTATTGTAACATTGTAATCGATTTCATGAAGAATCAATTACTTTATCTATTTTCAAGTGACTATATCTGTTGTCAAATTCAAAAGTTAAAGCTTGCTATGGTGTGAGGTGCGACACTAGAACCTCGTGCACATAGGAATCAATAGTTGTCCCTTAACATGTAATAATTCATTTGGTCTTCCAAAATTCTGAATTTCTGAAATTTTTATCATGTAAATTCATATTAAGAAGAAATTTAATATGATGTAGGTTAGGTTGCAGTGCCAGTCCCAGGAGGGAACACACGTAGGCGAAGCATTGGCCCTATGTGATATCACACAATGAACATTGATTCTACAGTGGGAGTCCTAAATTTTGCCTAACTCAAATGTATTTAGAGTAGGGATTTTTAACGAGTACCTGACACCGTACAGGCTCGGGACCGACGGTTTAACGTCCTTCTCCGAGGGACGACGCGCTCAGATTTATTCACCTCCCGTGTGAGTAAATCGAGGGCCAGGTGAGGATTGAACCCCGGTCCTATCAGTTCAGAGGCGAGCACGTAACCACTGAGCTAGCCTGACCCCTTTAATATGATGTATAATGTTTATAGAATGATCAGTAGAATGGGGGTAGAAGTTAGCATCTGTTTTCTTTTCACATGCAGCAGGATAACTTCCTTTTCCTAAGTTTAATATTACTAAAAAACTAATTAGGAAATCCTAACTCAACCAAAGCTATTTGGTTGTTAAATATTATTGGGATTTTGAAACGGTGGGTGGAATTTGTAGAGTCTTTAAAATATTTTTGAAAGGCACCTACCCAACCCAACACAGGCAGGCAATCAAAAATTACCTCAGGGGACCTCTTAACGAATAAGTTCGAAAAAATCTAAATTTGTATATAATCACTTTAATATTAATTAACCAAATAAAAAAAAACTCGAATATGATAAGAATTGGAAATTCTGCTTGTATTGACCCGAAATTATAACTTTTACTGCTTATTTACTATAAATTATAATAGTAAAGTGAAGAAGGATTTAATGTCTTTGTCCAAAAAACACATGCAAGTATACGTGTATGTTAAAATTTACATGTTCTTATCATATTTCAAGTATGTTATACTTTTTACATTTCAAAATAACTCATTAAGAGTAATTCATGTTAATTTAAAACATGATATTTGAAAGTGTGGTAAATGTTTTAACTCCAGTCTGAGGAAGTTTTTTTTCCAAGTTATAAACAAATTCATTTGGGATTATTTCTAAGCCAGATATAAGGTTTATTACTGCCTCTTAAGGCTGTCTAAATTTTCCAGTTTTTTTTTTTCTTAAAATATTAATTCAATTCATTTGCCAAAAAAAAAAAAAATTTAGTATTCCGGACTTTGCAGTTAAGTAAATAATATTTCCTCAATTTACGAATGTGTGGCCCGCGTACCGTATTTGAGATTCAATTACAAAATTGTCAATAAGAACAGACCTTTCTTAGCGTCAGAAAAAAATATGAATGTTTTTCATTTATTGAAAATGTCAGTCTTCTAATTAATGCTTAATTATTGCTAAGAAATTTTATTTAAGATGAAGCGTTCTTATTAATGTTCATATTTGTGTTAAAATGCCCATTCTTTAATAATCAGTTAAAGCTTTAATATAGTAGTTCAACAATTTTCAAAATTTCGTACTTGTCATAAAAAGAAGTTTTTGAATAAAACGTAATCATTAACTTTGAAAGTTTGATTTGAACCTGGAAAACTGACCGATTTCTGATAAACTGCGATGACCTTTACGCTTATCTTTAGATTTAGAAATGTACTTTTGCGTTGTTTCGCATTTAGTTTCTTATTTTCTATTTTGATATCGGCTACATTTTGATAAGCAAAATTAACAGTTTTTTCTTTTATTTTTACCTTGATCACAAAATTATTACTCTTGATTGTAGCAAAATTGTGTCCTTTTTTTCAATAACCTAATTTGTAAAAATAAAGAAGGCAAGGATGATTTAGTCGGTAATAATTTTTGAATGCGTTACCAGACATTGAATGAGGTGCTCGCGATGAGCATTGGGTTACTTTTTCTTTTGCCTATAAGTGAGAAGTTGAAATCATCAGCTTCCATAAAAAAATACTAGGAAAACTAGTTTAAATCTACTTCTCCTTTTGCCAACACGTAATAAAACCATTTATCAAGTTAATGACAAATTATATCATCTTAATTTATTTAATTTCTACTTAATTTTGAAGATTAATGGGGTTGCAGACAAATTTAGAATTCAGATGACCGCTTCTAGGACCGTAACTATTTTAGCATATTGATTTTAGAAGACATAAGAATAAACTGTGTGCTCTTATGAAACAAAGTTTGTTGTCTATTTAGACATATAATTTTACCTTACAATCACCATTTATTTCAAAACTTTAGTGAAAACAACACTTTTCTTTCTTTAATGTAATTATTTAATTTTTGCCTTAAATTCTGACATACTAGGATGTCAGTTAAGAAAGTCCAGTGAATATAAGCCACAATTTTTTGATGTATTGCAAATCTAAACGTTATTTTTATTTATTTTAAATAAATTTAATACCTTATTTCATCATTTCTTTTACTAGTTTTAGAATATAATAATATGGAAAGAAAAAACCTTTTTTTTTTTAATCTTTATAAGAATAGAGCTTGACTAGCTATTGTTTAATTAAGGATCTTTCTTCTTGAACAGGAGTTTAATTTCCTGAGGGATGTTCTATTTTCAGCCTCAACATCGTCACCAGGCCTCTCCCTCCCCTCCTGAAACAAATTACCTTCTCTTTACCTCTTGAAAATTACCCTTTTTCCTTTGTGCATGCCTTAAACATTCATTCAAGTATTTATTTACATCTCCTATAAAATAACCCTTTCCCTGAAAATAGTCTAATTTGTTGTTTTTAATTATTTACTTTTTTTTTTTTAATGCTTACATTACATCTTTTTGTATATCATTCTCTGGTATACAAGTAACGTGTAGACTTATTGTTGCATTTGGCATAGTATGACTGATTATACACAGGTTTCATCAACCTTTTTTTCTTTGAGAATGACCTATTCCGACAGAGTCAATCGCTTGGTTATACCAAAATATTTAATGTAACCGCTAGCCTCGTAATTCACTTTGATTGGCAGTCTTCCTTTCGACCGCTCGATTGAGGCTGTCTCATCTTCTAAAAATAAGTTGCAAGCCAAAGTTCTCATCTGTTAATCAATAATCTCCGTTTTCACTCATTAATATTTATTAAAGTTAATATGAATAATTTAAAGATTAATAAACCAGTTTTGATTAAATAACAGTAATAATATATAATCAAATTGTTGCATCCAAAACTTATTATTTATATCAATCCCTATCAGTTTACTGTTTGTAAATTAAGCAGAAGTTGAAACAGAGAAATGTCAAAAGGCATGTTAATAATCTAAATGTTAATTACTATTTCATTGAACTGTAAGTTTCAAATTTACTGGGAGTGACAGCACTTGAATTATGCCTTGAACAAAAACAAAGTTTTGTTTCACTTGTTGATTAGAGTTTTATGAAAAACTACTTATGTGTTTAAACTTTGCAAATCTCTATTTAATAAAATATATATAAAACTTTTAAAATTAATTATTGAAAACAAAAATAAAATACAATATTCTATGTAATGAAAATGAAAAAACAAGTTTGTTAGTATATTGATTATTTACTGAGTTGTAATTTAGAAACTGTCATCTTGAAATTGTTATAAATTATTTTAAATGCTTAATGTCTGTAGTCAATTAGTAGTATTTTAATTGAATATCTTAATTGGATGTATAAAACAGTAATCCTCGGATCTTAAATGAGATCTTGAGGAAGTGCGATAAAATGTCATTTGTTGGTAGGAATTAATTACTATTATCATGAAAGGAAGGGACCGTTATTGACTTGTTTTAATTGTTTGGCAACTCTGATAGCAGTGAAATAGCATTATATTATCTTACAGCGATCCATGGGAAAGGAAACAATGTAAAGTATATATCACGTATTTTTGCCTTTGGGTCTTAAGATGATAAAACAGATCAGGTTGATGGCTTCCTACGTGAAGCTCTTTCGTCACATCTCAAAACCAATCGCATCCCTAGGATGGGGAAAATGAAACGGTGCTCGCAATGCGACCATGATGGATCTAGCGGAATCGGTCTTGCACGGCGCACATCAAACAAAACATGAATGTAGGAGTCTTCAAAAGCCTATTGATGGGCGTTTAATGTTTAAACTTTAACTTATTTAATAAGATACCAAGGTACAGAGTGAGAAAAATAATGAAGAAGTGGGGTTAAAAGTGGAAAAAAAAAGTCTATCTGAAAAAGTAGAAAGGAAGAGAGGAGAACAGTTAAAGAAAGGAAAAAAGATGAATTTATAAATAAATTGAAAGAGAAGATAACCTGACATTTGACTAACCCAGGTAACAAACCTGCAGGTAAATCACTTACGAGAGACAGACTGGGATCATATCCCTGCTATGGGGAAAAACAAGCTCCTCCAAGATAGAATGGGCGCCAGCCTATAGAAGTCGCGACATACCATTTTGGATATTATGCACAAATGAAACTGCTGTTTTGCTCAACAAAGAACCATTAAAATCTCAAAAGCAAGCTCTCCAGTTCGAGTCAAAATCTTTCCTAGAGAAACTTCCAGGAAAGTCCCCCCCTTGGTGGCGGATGGTGAACTCCCGCCTCGTCGACACTGTCAGTAAGAGAAATGTACTCCATTTCCAAGATGGAAACTGAACTACAAACAAGTAGTTGATTGTAAATTAAACCACTAGGGTATAAGATTATGATAATGAAGAAGTTATTATGACAATGTATTGTAACAAAGTAATTTGTTTCTTTGTTGGATTCATGTTCGTCAGAAAAACAGAAGGTATGTGGACTTCGCTAGTGGTTTGTTTGCCGCTCCAAAACCTTTCCTAGAGCCTCGGGATAGGTTTAACTCCTAACTTGTACCATATTAATGTAATTGGGATCATTGACTATCTATTAGACGATATAAAACTGTTGGAGGGCTCTTTTACTCTAATCTATTACAACCACTATGACTGTAATAAAAGAATTGATTCTTTTATTAACGCTTTCAGAACAGGAAACACAAAATATTAATTTCTTTGGCATTAGAGGTAAAATGATATTCAGATTTCAAAAATGGCTAGTTGAATCATATATACTTTGTTTTATTGGTACATAGTTTGTTATGTTTATAATAAAGACTTAGGACAATTTTTAAAACTATTAAGAGGAAAAAATCTGGAGAAGCAAGAATGAAACTCTCTTCCATAATTCGTGCACTTTCTGATCAGAGGAACAAGAGAAGAGCTCTTCTTTATTCTTTTCATTCTTATTCACTGCAATAAGAATAACTCCATATATAATAACTTCAAACCTGTTGCACAAATCAGGTTCTCATAGATAGTACAAACATTTTTCATGGCTCTTCCAGTACAGTTGAGCAATATTGAATACTAACAAAGATCCTTACAATTGTTTTGCATCTATATAAAGATTTACATACATTTGTAAAAATCCAATTTCATTATAGTTTCCATATTTTTTTAAACACAAAAATTCGAATGAATGTCTCTATCAGTATTTGGAAAAAGAACAGCAAATCATTGAAATCTAAGACCCCCGTGATTGATGGCACAGTGAGTTTCTAGAAATTATATTATTATGTTAAAGTCTTGTACGCGCTATCCCTTGGTGAGGCCAGGACTGTCTGATGTTAAGTACTCGTGGAGAGACATAGCCAGTGGATGTTAAAGGAGTTCCTTTTAAAATTAGAGATTTTAAATTGCTTCAAACTCTGATTTAAGGTATACTACTATCTTCGGAAACTAATATTTTTTTTTAAAAAATGTTTATATCATATACTCGTTTATTATATATCATTGAATTACAAATTAATAGTTATAGGTTCAACACCTATTACATTTTTTTTAGTAATCATGATTCCTCTGAAAGTATTTTAATCACGTATAAAATAGCCAAGTGATTTTTAATATCTTGTATGATATTAGTGTTTTATGGTATAAAATAATTTGTGAAGACCAAAAATGGCCTAAGGTCTGGCTAATGTAATACGTGAGGAACTCATCCCATCCAAGCTCTAATAGCTCCTGAAGAGTGCCTGAGGTGTGAGAGCTGTGGCATTATCATCCTAACACTAAACCTATTCCCTTGATCCAATTCTTACTTTTTCTGTTTGATGCTGTCATTCGATTTGCCCACTTCTTCGAAATACAATTTCCAATTCTGGAATTATTTGGTAGAAGCTGAAAAGTAAATAATTTCCTTAAAATCCCTCTAACAGAGAGCATCGTTGCTTTTTATTTGTTTTTATATTTTTTTTAAAGACAATTGGCTTTAGAAATGATTAGCTTGGAGTAAGCTCATTATTTCGACCCAATGATCTTTAATTCTTATAAAGAACCCATTTCTCATCTCCAAATATGGTCCATTAAAGAAATGAATATTTTTTTTATTTCTTTTCTGACCACTTTATCTTTTGACGCATGTTATTTTTTTTTGGGTTATGTTTTTAGGTAAATCATGGAAGAAAATGTATTTGAGCTGCTATTATTATTTATGAACATGTAATAAGGAGACCCGTATATTGAGTTTTTTCACTTGAAAAAAAATCGATTAGTTTCACATGATCATGAACGGCTGAAATTGACAAATTTTATCTTTCAGCAACTTTTCTTGTGATTCACTAGTTTGCTGTAATGAGTACCACTATCAGCTTGGTCATGACTTCCAGAACCTGTCACATCCTCAAAACGAAATTAACTGAATGGAATTTTGCAAAACAAGTTATTATTGCTTTATAGCTATAACAAGGAAAATTTTTTGAAAGTGCTGCCATTAATTTTCTATACTGGAATGATAAGTAAAAACTTGTCATTTTAATATTTTTTATATATTAAAAATATAAAAATATAAAAATATAAATTTATATAAAATATAACTTTTATATATTTTAATATATAATATTTATATATTAAAATTTCATGTAATTTCACAATTAAAAATTGCTGCCAAAAGTGGTTACTCTTAAAGGAAATTAAACCTTGAACTACTTTTGAACTGAAAGAATATTGACTAATCTTCTTTAGAAATGAAGAAGATAAGAAAATATAACTTCTGGTCATAATGCGAAAACAACGGAATTCATTTCTCAGTTACTTCTTTCGGCGATTTTTAATTTTAGCGTGTCTTTTCAAATACCTTTTGAGAAAATTAAAAAAATATTATGATTTGTAAATTTAAATGTAGAAAAAAATAGGAAAACATTTTTTGATACATACAGGTTTTAGTGTAATTTTAAATTAATTTTAATTTATTTAAAATTCAAGGAATTTATTTATTATTATTTTATCTTTAATTGTAGAGAAAAATAAATACGATCATAATGAAAAAATGTAGCTTTTACTTTTCTGTTATCATCTATTCTTTTTATGGTCAAACTTAATAGTTGTTCATTTTAGTATTGTATTTACCCTTACAATATTGATGAGGAAAAATAGAAACTTTATTTTTCTAAAGTCATGTTTCTAATCATTATTAGAAATCATGAAACAAGTTTTATATTGTTTCAATATTTTATTATTCTTGAAGAAGGTCATTAAATTTTTGAAACGTTGTTTTGTTAGTCAAATTTGTTTATGTGGAGACTTTTCGCATGATTGTCAATAATGAGTTGCTGACTGAACAATTGGGGAATTAATGAACCCCACTTAAGAAGTTGGGGGGAAATTCTTAGTAAACCATATGCGGTAGTTCTGCGTGCTCATATCAAATACCCATCAATAGGGGTTGCTTAAACTTTCAATGTACTAGAGGTTTATAATTCTCATTTCTTATTTTAAGTGGAATAAGAGAATGTTCCTTTCGCTCAGTGATGTGCATCTCCTTAGCATGAAAGTAATTTCAAGAAGAAATGAAACCACAGACATTTGGTTAACCGCAGTTTCAACTTGTTATTTTGTGAATTTATAGAGATTTGAACTGTTCTTTGCCTTGAGATTGACTCTGTTTGAATGATAGTTTGTTGGCTGTTTGGCTTATTACTGTACTGACATAGAGTGTTGTCTGTCCACATGTCTGTGCTCAGGTGGGAAGGCTTCCCTCGTCTGACCGTGGATGGGTAGTATATCTGTAACCAACTCACCTATTGCTGCAATCCACTCTTCCAACTCAAAAAAAAAAAAAAAACAAAAAAAAAACAAAAACAATCTCTTCTCCAACCCACAAAAAAGACTTTTGTTTCTTTGTTAAACATTTTTTTTGTAATTTATCTTAAAAGATTTCTCCCCTTATATCCTCAAGGAAGGTTAGTTAGCCTCGCATGTTCAAAGTGGCCGACACCTTCCTCTGCCTCCAAACTCCTAGATATTAAAATGTTGACATTTCATATTTACCTGAACCCTTTCAACTAGGTCACACTCGTGCACAATAATAGTCCTAAGAAGTTAACAGAACAATAACTGTCTTTTTTTTATAATAAATTCATCAATATTACTATTGAATAAAATGACTGGATTAGTAACCAAAATATTTGTAAATTTATGGATTAAAATTACATAATAACGTAGTTATTTCTTGATATTTCGATATATGTAGTTTATATATGTAGATAAGAGGTTGATTACTGTTTGTTCTCTTGCAGTAAATATACAATAAATAAAAACTTTTACAGTTTGAACAAAATACCATATTGTATAAATCACTTTTTTAATATTCTACAAAAAAGATTATGTGTGTCGTACTGTATTGTTATATCATTAGTGTTATTTTTTTCTGTTTGAATGTAATTCGTTTGTATGACATTTCATGTGGTTAGTATTTATACAACCGTGAAGAAAATCTTGGTGCTTTGCAAATCTCCAGAGGCAAGCTGTCAATTGGATTCCATCAGTCTTTATTATCAATGTTCAAAGTAAATAATGCTCAGTATTATCCAAACATCTTTATTGCTGACTCTTTCATACCATTATATCAACTCAAACTTGTTTGTTGTCCTGAGTATATTTCATATAAATGCCTAAGGCTTACAGGTTATTTCCTATAGTTTTGTAAAATTCTGATACATATAATGTGTACTTTGGGTTATAATGTGTACTTTATTATAGAGAATACAATCAGTAAGTTTAATCACCACTCAGATTTACTATAAGTAAACTCATTTTCAAATATAAAGAACATTTAGTTATATAAATCATTTACATTATAAATGAGATGAAATAGATTTTGCACAGTTAATTTATTACCAATTTTGTTTGGATATCATTTCTTTTGGAGACAATTTATAAAAATTTAAAAATATAATTTTACAATAAAGAGTAAAATAAATAATAAATAAACTATGAATATTTCTTCATATATATATTCTTCGGTGAAATGAAATATGCCTCATATAAAGTTTATTAATAGTAAAAACAGATAAATTCCTTATAAGATTAAAATTCTTCAAAGAATGTATCTTTGAAGATCAAAAAGATCTTTAAAAATTTTTTAAACAAAATCATGATAATTACAAGTAAGAGAAATAACATTTAATTTGTATCCTCACATTAATGAAGGTGAGGCGCCACCAAATGACTCAAAAATCAATGGTGGACGTTATCTAAGAAGGTATTTCATTTGTTTTTACATTTTTTTTTAGAGTCACTTTATTTAAAATAATGTAAATTGATTTTATTTGACTTAACAATTAAATAAATTGAAATGTGAAACATTTCCTTTTATAATTCATTTTGACTGGAGTTCTAATATTCAAGAGAATATTAATTACATTTATAACTTTCTAAGTGCAAGATATAGCTTCTGGTTGAGGTAAGGAATTTCCAACGTTTTTGTGATTAAATGAAATTTGTTAGCTTCATTATATTTTTTGTAAAAATCAATAAGTTATTTATATATATAATATATATATATATATAGTATTTAGATGAATATTATAATACTATATAATATTATATTGGAATTCCTCTTTTATTTTCTTTTTTCTTTTTTTTTAAAAAAAAACATCATTATTAATTTTATAAACACTAGAATTTACTGAAAAAAAAAATTCTAATTTTTGATGAAATGATTCCATTGTTGTGAATTATTTTGACTGTTTAAGTAAACATCAGTTGGTTTAATTGATTCCATTCATAATATGCTAAATTATTTCCGCTTACTGTAAAGTTATGAAATAGTAACATGTTTAATTTTAATTTATTAAAAATTCGGGTTAGGTTAGGTTCCATTAGCAGTCCCACAATGATACACTCATAGGTCGAATAATGGCCCTTTATGATACCACACACTGAAGATTGATTCTACATTGGGAGTCCTAAATTTTGCCTTCAAGTGTTTTTAGAGTAGGTATCTTTAACAAGTAATTGACATAGTACAGGCTCACGACCGATGGCTCCGAGGGACGAAGTGTCCAGATTTATAGGTATTGAACCCCGTTCAAAATTCTAACTGGAAAACTAAAAAAACTATTAACAAGTTGTAATTTAAAAATAATTAGTGGTTTTTACCTCTAAGCGGCGATACGGTGACTTGTGACCACAGTGCTGTGGGTTTCGAAATCTTGGTTGCTTGGACTGTATTTTGTATCGTCCAACTTTAAATAGCTATAAAAACGTTTTTTTTATGCACCTTTTAACATTAAAAATTGGAATTCATAGCATATATGCGCATTTAATTTAAAAAAAAAAATATTAATTTAAAAAAAAGTAAATATAACTGTGTGGAAAACAATATTTTGTATAACTATTCGAAAATGACTGAAATCTCCATATGCTAATTTAAATGTTAACTACAAATTTAAAATGGTTTATTTTAAAAGGCTGGAAAGAAAACTGCACTTATTATAAGCGAATAAAGTGATCCGAAAATGGCTTTGCAACTTTGAATTACTATTGTAATAACTTTTACAGGAGAATTGCATGCGATTTAAAGATAATTCAAGTTTTCTACCGTAATATAGTTAACGCAATCAAACTGGTAGCTGTGTTATAGGAAATGGCTAATTTTAATATTGGATGGTCTTGGGTATATGGTTTCGTATGCTGTCTTTTATAGACTACAATAAATTGAGTATTGAAAGGAGTAGCATGGAAGTCTTATATTATTGACATCCGATTTCCAGGCGGGAGAATTGATGCAGATCAAATTCCCTCTGCAGGTTTAGGATTCCCAACCAAGAGTCTCCTTTCACCCTCTCGGTGTGACATAACATTCCAGCCAGTGAAAACGTCTCCATCTCCATACTAAAATGATTCCGCTGGTTATCTTGTTAAATTTCGCTGCCTACATTTATGATCCCTATATTAGATTATTATAGAACATATATATGCAATCATAACCTTATGGCGTTGACTAGGATTTACCTCTATTAATAAACTTTAAAGTAATCATGCAATTGATTATTTGGAATAGTTGTGATGGCTAGGTTTATTGAAATACGAGTATTAATTGCAAACATGTTTTCTTAATCATCAAATGAAAAAAAAAAATTGTATTGTTCAAATTTAGTTCAAATTTTTACAATAGTTTGCACTATTGTTTAAATTTAGTGCAAACTCATCTCCTTTATTCTTTAGTGGCTATAAATTTGTAGAGGGTTCCAGGATACATTACTGTTTCTTTCAGGTGTGGGATCGAAGAAGTGGGACCTAATCCGAAGGATTCTTTCTTGTGGATGTTTCATTAGTAATGCTGTTTTTATAGCACCTTTACCCACTCATCTCTCTGTGTTGAGACCCCAAATTAACCTTAACGCTCCAGAAGTAATATCCGTCTTATTATGTTTGGGATAAAACCAATTTCCGGTAGGATGTATTTTTCATTACAAATGGAACTTATATTGAACAAGTTGATATTTCTATGACAAACTTAATACGTGATTTTTTTAAATGTCACATGAACCGACTATGTTAGTTATTTGAATAAATATATATAAATATATAAAAAGATCCTTCAACCGTAACAAGCGGTCTTTGTTGTGTTTTTGACTCTGACGAAGACCGCTTGTTCGATTGAAAGATCCTAGTCTTGTTTTCCCATTTCTTATTTTGGTTTGATCATTGATTGTTATTTCACATAAACACGTCAAATAACAATCAATGGTCAAACCACAATATGAAATGGGAAAACAAGACTTTGAAAGGTGACAATTTATGAGGGAATATGGTTCACTTTTCTTATAATTTTACAAATAACGTCTTTATTTTGTTTAAATTACTATATGCTTGTGAAATTGTAATGACTTTTTAAAACGCTGAACTTATTTGAGACTTATGGATAATAACTAGATTTTGAATGCGAAGAACATAAATTCGGCTAAATTGTTTTATATTCCCTGCAGAATATAATACGGATCGTAGATCATTCCAAGTACGTCATAATTTGTAATGATATTCTAATGCATATCCTCTGAACCCAGTTGGTTATCTTACCCTTATTTATTCAGATATAAATTCTCTGCTTCTGTTAACTTGTAATTGGAAGTTTTGGTTCAACTGGCACAGATATTATATTTTGAAGGTAGAAAGTGTTTTATTTATATTAAACAATAAGATTTTGAAGTGAACACTACGTAGGACTCACGTCTGGTTTTGACTCTCACAGAAGGCTGTAACGAACGGAACTTGCTGACGATACAGACTTGATTGTACCTGAAGTGGCAAAAACTTAAGAGGCCGACAGACTGTATATATTAACCTCAATCCTTAAACCTTACTGGGTCTCAAACAGAACTTTGTGGTATAATCGAACCTTTTTTTTTACGTCCACTAAAATCCCCTTGATACAGAATTTTTAAGTTATTCTCACATCCAGCATTTTTTGTATGAAACAAAATCATTCTTCTAAACCTCAAGGCCGCCTTTGTTTGTAGCTTTGCAATAAATCGCTACAAAACTATTCCACAGCAGGTTCCCTTCCAATTCATTCAAAGCCATTTGCTCAAACCCATCCTCAAAACATAAGCTCCTCAAACCCCTGAAGTTGGTTTAAATTAATTTCGCCACAGGATGTTTTCTCATAGTAATTTGACACCTTTTGTAGAATCATGTTGCCTCCAGTGACAGTCCCTAGAATTTTCTTAATCCAATAGTCAAACTATAATCCCAATGTTGTAAATGAATCTAAATGCATATGTATATGTTATTTGTAGTTCAAGAAACAGATAATAACATAAAATTGAATTACGGAAATGTTATTTTACCTACTCAAAATATTATATCAACTATTTTATTGGTAGAGCTAATTTTGATAACTTAGCTCTGTACTTTTATAAATTATAAAATATATTTCTTATAAAAATATATAAAATTTGTAGACAGACATTTTGTAAGTGATTATTAAAACGGTTTCTATCTTACATTTTGAATAAGTAGTGACTCATCGGATCCTGGTGTTTATTGTCGTTGAATACATGTATAGCTCATTTCCAGGACTGTTGAACAATGCATAAGGACAACTTTAGGGATAAAGGGTTTACAAAAACAATATTTTTTTTTTAACAAAAAGTGAAATTTTTTGTTTTAGTTTTTTCAAATTTTCAGTTTTATGATACTCTTTATACATGAAATAATAACCTTCCTGACAAAGGATACCTACGGTTCATGTTTTAAATAGTATCTAAACATGTTATAATATATTTCAGTAATTTTAACACCTTCTTGTTCATCCCAACCCCTGATGAGTCTGTTTTCATTTTGCTGTCTTTTTTTTCTTCTTCAAATTAAAGTTCCTAAAGTTTTTGTAAATATTGTCTTTAAGAAATACATTTAAATATATATTTGAAATTTTATCAATCATTTGTAAGTAGCATATGTATTAACTGTGAGTATTATACTAAGATAAATATGGAAAACATAATGTTATAAAATATGTATTTTTTACTTGATATTTAGTTTTTTGTTTCTAATATAATCGTGTGAATGTAACATAATAAGAAACTTGATGTCAATGTGATCATGAATTCACTGGTCAAAAGAGAGATAATAGCTAGACACTTACTGCAGTGGATATTCCGAAAGATCGTTCGTCATTCGGGGAAGGCAAAAAATTGAAGGAAGAAAGTTATAGAAGATATGACTCTCTCAACGGTCAAGGTGGGTGTAGCGAGGATCTGCCTGTACCCTTAACCTGTCACTCTATTCATCTTTTACTCTTCCCCTGAAGACAAATAACCGTTAAATATCGACAGTAAAAAGGGTATTTTCCGGTTAAATAATATGTGTTAACTTTCAAGTTTTATAATTTCTTTAAAATCGCATTTTCATTTATAGTATATAAAAAAAAGTACAACAAACATAAAAACTGAAGCATAGGTAAACCTACAGTATAGGTTTTCTGTTTTACTGTCAAGAGGAGGAAATAGAGTGGGACACCAAACTACTAAGGAAAAGTGTAAAGCTCCTCTTTTATTTATTAGGGTCTCCAACCGTCTCTGAACCAGTGCGCTTGGTTTCCCTCTCTTATCTCTCCTGAAGACGGTTCAAACCAAAAATTAGAGACTGTAAGTGTGTTCTTTTGATTTCTCTATGTTTCTATTTCTATATTGAACTATATATATATATATATATATATATATATATATATATATATATATATATGCAGAAATGTCAAAATAAACGAACTTAACTATACAACCTAAGAAATCACTACCCAATTAATAGAAAAATGGAATGAATAATTTATGTTGCCAATAGTTTTACAACGATTTCTTTTTTGCATATTGCAAAAAATCTACGGAATTAAAAATAACTGGATACTGTCTTAAATGGGTTAAAACCGATTTAAAGAAAAGGAAGATGCAATTAACCTAGCATGAACAACACTGAGCCGACAGAGTGAAATCTCTAGAGTGTTGGTTCCCAAACTTTTTTCATGTGTGATTTTCTTGTCCTCCTTCTCAAAATCCATATTCTACAAAGATAACTCACCATAAATGATTGAATATAATCGCTCTGAGGCCTTTCGTTTATCACGTCGTCAGGGAGTAAGTGAATACAAATTGTGGGCAGGTTATCTTCAATCATTTGTGGTGAGCTACCCAAATATTTATATCACGTGTTATTGTGACAATTATATATATATAGAAAATAAATTCAAAACGAAGGAAACACACAGAAAGACACATACATAACTCACATCGATATTTCGACCATCGTCGTCATCAGGAGGTTTCAAGAGCGAAGAGTCCCGCAGGAAAGCAGGGCGGTGACACCTCCTGATGACGACGATGGACGAAATATCGATGTGAGTTATTTCTGTGTGTTTCCTTCGTTTTGAATTTATTTTATTTAAAAAAGTCCGCTGGACCGTTTCTTTTAATTGTGATATATATATATATATATATATTGGTATACTTTGGGTATAAAGGAAAAGAAGCCGAAACTTAACGATCAAGCCGATTGTTTTTCCAGAATTTTAATGTTACATACTTGAAAAAGGCATAATAACTATTAGTGAATTAAGTAATGTTGTGTAAAATTCATGTACTGTATTTGGAAACAAACATGTTAACACAAGTTTATGTTTAGGTTTACAAGGTAGATTGTAAATTGGAAAAGTGTATTTTATTAATTATATTTGAATGAAGCGAAGTGACTGTTAATGTAAATAGTATTTTATTATGAATTGTAAAAATATTGTAAAAGGATTTCCTTGATAATGGTCAGTTTAGACCGAAACACTTTTCTTACTACGACCCTGTGTAAATATGGAAAATAGAAATATAAAGAAATCATTCGGTGAGTTGATTCATATGGTACCGGAAAGATGGAGGAATAATATAAGAAAACTCGAGAAGGTATGTAAGAAACATACTAGACTTAAAGTTGTTATTTAATGATATATGTATATATATGCGTTTCATAGTAAATCACAGACACACATCAAAGAAACGAACACAGTTACTGTCTCTAATGTTTGGATGAACTGTCATCAGGAGAGTTGAGATAGGGACACCAAACGCCCTTACGAAGAGACGGTTGGAGACCAACAGTGTTATCCCAAGGCGTGCCTTGTTCAGGTCAAGTATGAAAAAGTAACTAGGAATAAGGGAAGAGCTAAGAAATAGAAAGTAAAAATGAAAAAGTTAGAAAAGATAAATAATAAAAACTAAAAGATAATACTGTAGAAAATGAAGAGGAAAATAATAAATACTTAAATAATGATAATAATGAGGATGATAATACATATATATATATATATATATATATATATATATATATATATTTCAGAGTCAACAGTTCATAGGTGAAGAGTAAATAGCAAAACACGCTTACAGTCTCTAGTTTTCGGTTTAACTGCCATGAGGAGAGAAAAAATGAGGCAAGCTTACTTATGAAGCGACGGTTGAAGAATAATAGTTTAATCTTAAACGTTT
Source organism: Hermatobates lingyangjiaoensis (assembly GCA_026182355.1). NCBI lineage: Eukaryota > Metazoa > Arthropoda > Insecta > Hemiptera > Hermatobatidae > Hermatobates > Hermatobates lingyangjiaoensis. The sequence continues at coordinate 2,244,575 of JAPFBL010000074.1, read as the reverse complement.
GTTTTCTTTTTTGGAAAAACATTTATGTATATTAGTTTTTGTAATTATTCCGATTATTATTAGTATTATACAGTATTTTACATGGTTGCGTAATTTTATAATACAAATCCCCCCCCCCCACAAGGTTGAAAACCACTACTCTAGGGTTACTTGAGTTCGCTCTCTTGAATACTGTTTTAACCGTTTAATTTTTATTGTTTCATTAATTTAAGTGTGGTTCTAGATTGGCAGTACTCGTATAGTATCATTTTATATCATTAGTTCATTAAATCCCTAATGATGTTCGACTTTATGAAAAATAACTAAAGAAGTTCTTCTACTTCACATCTGGGTACTTTTATAGATTATAAATGCGGATATCCATATGATTTAAGGTAAAAATCCATTAATTGCTACTTCACTCTATTTATAATTAAATATCCCTCCTCCCGAACCTTTCAACCCTTTCAAATCTTTGCCCCGGATGTCAGCTTCAATTATTTTAAGCCCCCCAAAAAAGCCTACCTACACAAACAACTGACTAGGAAAAACATTGGCCAAAAACTTTTTGTATCCATATGACGACATACGGCAAATAAAACTGTTCCTAATGACACAATGCTTTACTGTGGGACAATTTAGTGACCTCTCTCTTCCATTGACTGCTCAATACTATTTGAAATTAAGGAAAATTCTTGTGCAGTTGTTAGAATCAGATAATACTAACAATAAATCTACTATTCTTACACCTAAATATATATGTATATATCCAATCAGTCTAGATGAGAATAGATTAATATATTTACTATATCTTAATATTAATTGTAACAGAAATTTGGTTACTAATTCATTCTTGAATAAAATTTATTTTATAAAACTATTAAAGGTATATAATGTGAGCTTGAATATTTGTAAATAAAGGGTACTAATTTTAAAGCTACTTTAGTATTTATGTAACAACAATTTGGGTATATTGTTTGTAAAACCCACTGGACTGTGGACGTAGCTAATTTTTTGCATTATAATACCTTTGGTGCCTGTTCCATGAACTTGATTTTAATCCTTGTCTCTCTCTAAAATCAATGCTGTTAAACATGCACAAATATATTATTTGCACATCTGGCTGTGATTAGATCTGGTTGATATAGTTGAACATTTTTACATATGTTTTTTTGGGGATTTAGATGTTAAAATAAATTACATAAATATATGCATATATATATTTTGAAATTTTATTTTTTATTAAATAAACAACCTTGATGAAGCATTTAACAGTATTTGGAAAAGAAAAGATAGGATATTTGAAATAAATATAATTTTTTTTCTTGCCGATTTAGCTGTGCCTTGAAACCTTTTACGCATGCTTTTTATATGAAATAACATCTGCATGATCCGTCATATCGATCAACCATATTATAGGAGATATAACATTGTCATACACTTTTTTGCATGTGATTTGAAGCAAACAGAAGGATTTGGTAAGTGTTTTTACTGAAATTACTGTTTAATATTTACTTGTTAAAAAACACTAATTATTTTAAAGAAGTGAGTATGGTGAGAAATAAAAAAAAAAGATACCTAAATGGTTGATATATAATAAAATAACTATATAGTGGTGTTTAAACCAAAAACTTTGGTAGCTTTGATACTGTAAAATTATGCAAATTTAGTAAGGTCTGCAACTTTCAGAAGATATGTGAAATATCTTTTTTAGTTCAACTCATCAGTTTGAAAAGTGATTGCAGGAATACTGCTGACTCTTGTCATAAAACGGGTAGAAGAGGTGGGAAAACTGAGTTTTCAATTTTTTCGATCCAAACTCTGCAATCGACCTAACATAGTTAGTTGAAATTCTTTAACAGGAGTGCCTCCAAGAGTGGAAGATTTACAAGTCTAACCAAATTTGCGTTTCGCTATAATTCCCTGTAAAGCATAGTTTTCAATATTTTATCCAGAGGTCACGAATTGGTTTTTGTAAAGATCCATTAAATATAAAGAAAGAAATATAAAAGCCACAAGGGTTGATATTTAATAAAAAAAAAACGCTTTAGAAATTTGTATTCATAAATTTAATGATGGTATGCTACCATTTTTAAATTGTTTTGTATATTTATTATCAAATATTAATATTTTAGTCTCAAAATTAAATAAATTATTATTGAGAAAAGGGAAAGAAAAAAAAAGGTGGGAAATTTTCAATATTTGCCAGTGAATTGACTTGTGGTTTATTTACACTGTAGCATTTGAGCGTTGAGTTTCAAATCAAATATTAACCTTTTTCAATCGCATTTGCTGTCATGTCTAGTTGAATAGAAAATGTTAAAATTTATACTTGAGAAACGCTCTTTGTATAATTGAATTTAAGTGTATCATACCATTTTGAAATTCTGTTGTCTTAAAAAATATCGTTAATCATAAATAAAATTATATTTCATTTACTACAAACGTTCAATTACACAATGATGTTCAATAAATGTGATACAGTTATATATTTTTGTAGAATATATAAATGTGGATTTAAAAGTAGGACGTTCATTGAAAATAGGAAAAGTAGAACAGAAAAATCATACAGAAGCGAAAACGGTATTTTATGTGGGTAAAATGAGATATTTGGTCCGTGCTATTTTTTTTTTATTATATGTAGTTGATAAGTGCATCGTGTAGTAGGACTTAGCACTGCCTGACCCGTGCTATTATTTCCAATTATGTGCGAACAGTCCCCAACTTACGAAGTACGTCCCGAACGGCCGTTCATTGGCTAAATTTGTTCGTGAGTCGTTAAAGTGCGTTCTCTAACCATAATTCCAATATATAATAAATTCGTTTTCTGTGATTTACTTTACTTGGAAGGTCAAGAGTGTTGGACAAAAGAATTGCAACCTTCGAACAGTCCTCAACATTGATGGGGTTTGTCTTGTTATTCTTCTTCGTCGTCACGTTGCTGTCCCCCCTCCACCCCTATGTTATATACTATATAACATGCCCCCCCCCCCCCTTGCATGAGATCTTCTTCCATCAGATCCTCTGTATGGGAATCCATCAGTTCCTAGAAATCCTCCTCATACAAGTCAAAGTTGATTTACTTTAGGACTTTTAAGTTGTCATAGGACTTCCAGAAGTATAACCATTCTGTTCTTACAAATACATGCGACCTCCGGAGAGCCATGCTTGTAAGTCCAGATATTTGTCTTTGAATGTTCGTAAATAGGGTAGCAAATTTGCATTCATATCTCATTGTTCAATTAAATGCACAATCAGTGTAATCAAACTGATTATAGTTTACAGTAATTGAAAATACCTATTACATTTTTTACTAATTTTTATATCACTGTTAAGATTTAAATCTAGTTCCTGAAATAGCAACTTTATTGTGATTATATCATCAACTGCAACCAGAACTAGTAAATTGAGAATTACTTTTCCAAAAAAAAAAAAAAAAAAAATGATATAGAACAGAGTCTAAAAAATGTACAGTTTTAACAATTTTAAAAATTGTTGAATATATTTCAATTGATTACTACCTGATGGTATATATTTTTTTTTAATTTTTAAAGCAAAATTAACTAATTGATTCAAACAATATTCTGAGGAAGTTATATTGGATCAAGGAATTTTCACAATAGCTTATACAGGAAGGCATAGAACACGAACTGCATATTTTCATTAGGGCTGAAAGAAGGCTCTTTGTTTGGATTCTTCGTAAAGCCAGTGACCCTCAGTGAGGAGAACAATGAATATTCCTGCTCAGCGAGCACGTGTGACAGCACGCTTGACCACTGTGCTGTCTGCCTTCCTTAGTATTTAGCTGTAGGCTCAGTTCAATATCCAAACATTTTCTTCTCACTCCTTCATCTTGCATATTTTTCAAATCACATTCAGGTGTTATTAACAAATCTGAAAACTGACTGTCTACATGTTCCACTGTAGAAATGCCCAATAACACCCACATCGAAAGCGAAGGCTCCTCGCTTTGTTTCCAAATTTAACTGAAGGTGTAAAACGTTGTTCTAAAACTATTCCTATATGTGCTCATAATTTTTTATTTCACTGAAGGTATCTCTTCCTCAATTTCCTTTTCACTTTTAAACATCCACTTTTAATTTCTTCCCTTGATCACTTTACCCTGTATAGTCTTATACGTATATACTATATAACCTCCTTGTATTGGTGTTTCCTATTTGTTTACATTTTGAGATTCCTTACATTCTGGGAGCAAATATGGATTGATCGTAAAGTTACTTATTTTGACAAAATAAACTTTTAAACTCTTTTTTTCTTTCAAACTACTAACTCTAGAGTCTTGAAATTTTGGCATTATGATGGAAATGACAAAAGCAATAACAAAAAAAATAAGATTTTTCAAAACAACTGGAAATATTTTTTTTTAATAAACTGTAAAGATTTTGACTTATGATTCTGAAAGTTTATGATTAGGATATAAATCACACCATTTGAAGGACCAAAATGAAATTTTACATAAAAATAGATAATTATATGGGGGATGAGTTGAGGTAATTTTTTTGCAAAATTAATTAACCAAAGGGTACATTTTATGTTTACAGGAAATGTTTTTTGACGCTAAACGGCTCATAATTTTTTGAAATTTTTCCAGAAGATAAAATTAGCATAAAAAAAAATCATAATATTTCAATTACTGCAAAGAATAATAAATATATAAAAACTGAATATTCATTCTGGACTAATGAATCACCTGCTATACTCATTTCAATTTATTTCCATTGGCTTAGAAAATTTTTGAATAAATCAACTGAATTGACATTGATATTTAGACGTTTAATGAAAAAAAATTGAAATGATTTCATGACTTAATACGGGATGTAAGAAAAATAACATTCTTAATGTAAAAATCAAACATTACATAATTGTAACAAAATTGAATTTATTCTCATAGGTTTTTGTGTTTGAATGAAGTAGCACACGGCAAGACAGTTTTATTTATTTGGCGTGGGACATGTTGAATGTCAGTTTCTAAAAATTTCCACAGAGCGCCCTGGTTCTGTATGTTGAGGGGTTAATATAGAACTGGTGAAATTTCAGTAGAGCATGCTAATTGAATTTAGCTGTCTCTATAGCCTTCTATTTTGCATTGTTTTGCATTATATTTCATGGTTACAATGATTCCATTAGCAGAGGTGTCCCAGTATATTACGAGTACATTCAATGTAACATAATGGAATTATAAGATAAATTTTCACATTTGTTTAATATAACTGCTTCATATAAAAAATCGCCTCTGAGTTTATTAACTCCTAAGATTTTTGTTTCAGTATCGGTTACGTAAGGTTACAGTGGCCGTCTCACAAGAGAACACACATAGGCCTTTGTGATTCCACACAATGAACATTCTAAATTGGGAATCTAAATTTTGACTAACTCAAGTGTATTTAGAGCAATGATGCCAAATATTTTCGTATAGAACATGCCAAGCTCAAACCAAATAAATGCTAACCTATCTCTTGTAGGCAAGATAAAATTCATTTGATGATGCTAACTAAAATAAAAAAACTTCACTTTAAACAGCAAAATATACAGATCATTATTCTAGATTTCATGATAATGTGCTAAATCTAGTATTATAAATGCTAAATTGGCAGCTCTGATTTATATCAAGGATCGTTAACAAGTACCTGACGTACTGCTTAACGTCCTTACTGTGGGACGACATGCTCCAATTTATTACGTCCCAATTGAATTAATCGAGGGAATTTCTATTCTAGAAAATACCGATCCTAGAATAGAACTTGAAAAATTTTAACGAATTCTAACTGTTGTACCTTAGTTGATTATACTGCAGATTGAAAACAGATGATTAAAATCTAATAACTAAATTCGACGATTATATCAGTTTCGCTATTTTTTTCATTCTTTTAAATAGTTCAACTTTAGATGAATTAGTTGATTGTATTAAGCAAATGATTAATTACATGAAACGGGAACAGCATCTGGCATTTAGTGTTAGTGGGCTTTTGAAAATTATCGTCCAGTGGAAATCCAAATGGATTGGGTCTATCAGGGTCCATGATTAATGGAAGTCATGAGTATTTGCGTGATGGTTTGAATTGTGCATTGATCTGACTCACTGTAGTCTATGATCAAACCACAATAAGAAATGGGAAAACAAGACTAAGATCTTTCAAACGTAACAAGCGGTCTTCGTCAGAGTTAAAAACCCAACTGAACACTAGATGCAGAAAACATCTGGTGAGGGGTTGAGAAGAGTGGGAGGGAACAGTGGTATTTTAAAAGGGTGAAAGCGCTGGAAAGGACTAATGTCCAGAAAGGGATGTTTGGGGAAACAAAGGAGTACAGTAAGAAAAAGTAAACAACTATCCGCTAGCTGTCAACCCTCTTTGAAGAGGCTATTGCCCTCGTAACGAAAGTATCAAGTTTGAAGAGACCGTTACTAATGTTTATAATATTTGATCTATTAAATTTAATTAGAGACGATTCAATAATATTTCTTAACAACATTGATTTTTCATAGGTAATAAATTTAGCTCCTGTCCAATCAATATGATGATTTTCATTTTTTATGTGCAAGAATAAGGCACTACTTTTTTCCTGTAGTCTAGGTGTGTGTCCTATATGTGGACATTGAAGGGGTATTAGAATAAGAAGTCTCCTCTTGACAATACATACTTGTAATGTACTTGTTTCATCCATTCCCCACACTTACAGGCTTCACGCATTTTGTCCGATCAAAACTGTTTTTTTGTAAAAAATGTTGAGTCAGTTTAACGAAGTCGCTAATTAGACATAGTGTTACCCAAACATGTGTCAACTTCTCCCAATGTTCCTTTACTGCAGTGTGCTGACGGGAAAGGGTGTATTAACTGGCTATGACCGATAGCACTGTAGACAAAGGAATCATTGAAAGCAGTGTCTTTAAGACATGGACCGACCATTAAAGAATTTTCAATCACGTGATTCGCTTACCAGAGCCAAACAAAGAGATCCAAATTACGAAAAGTTATCAAATAAATGGAAATTTGTCAAAAAATAAGGCAGTTTAAAGTTATCATGTTTAATGCGCTGTTTGACAGGGATTTATCAGTCGTTATCTGTATGTCTTTTGAACTGTCTGTTATATTTCTAATTGTATTTTATCTTCCCTTAACTAACTGTTCTTTGTTGTTATTTGTCTGTTCTTTTATTTTCCTTTACTTGAAGATGGCCTATGAGGCCGAAAGCTTGTATTTTCTTCTGTAATTTAGTTATAGTTAGTCGGTTAATGTATATTATCAGTTTTTGAACTATGTTATTGCCTTCAGTATATCCTTTCAAAATTTGTTATTTTCATTGCCTTTGCAGCATAGAAATGTTATTAGAAAAAAGAAGAATTGCTGAAAAAAATTATAAATATGGAAAGGTCTGCTATTTAACAATACATGCTTAGATGAAGATCTGCTGCCAGTTTATACAAAATATACCAAAACGAATGCTAATTTTAACTCCCTTTTCTGGTCGTCTTCGAAAACTTAATTACATACTCTAAACTATAAATAGAAGTATAAGTCATTTAAATAACGTATTAATATGGATTTTATTATAAAAATATCATGAATTATTATTATTGAAAGAGGAATATTACACTTAGAAGGATAAGTAACAAGTTCCACCTGTAGTAGTTTGCTAGACTTTGGTGTAACAATGATTCTACTTTCATTATAATTGAAAAAAGATTTCTCACATTTAAAGAAATGAATGAATTAAATTTATAGTCACTGAGTTTGATAATACGTTTAGCTGTAGCTAAGTTTAGTGTTCACCAGTTTTTGTTAATGTATTGCAATGAAAGTACCAAAAGAAAGACAACTTTTGTGTCTTAGAGCTCAGAACCAGATCTCAGGACAGCCAATTTGCAGTAAAATCAAAGAGAACAATAGTGGAAAGTGACTTTCTAATTATTTTTTTTCTGAACTGCTAAAAAGAGAATGACAGATTTGCGTCAAGCTGGCATATGATGCAAAAAGCTTTCCAAATATTGCAGTGCCTAAAGAATATTTTAATTATTAACGAACATCAAATATACGGCAGAGAGGTTGGGCTTCATCAAATATTCGACTCCTGCTTTGATTAATGATTAAAGTAGAAATTCAAAAAATAAGAATTTTTTTCTGGATGAATATTACAACTGTGTTGTTTTATTTTCGTAATTTTTGAAGTAAATGTTGATCTTACTGACATTTAATCTGTGCTTCACTTATAGGATGTAATTTATTTTGCAAATTGGTATCGTTCCACGAATTTTACTGCAATTGTATGCCTAATTAGGTAATTAATCAAAATGGATTAGAAAATGTAGAAGCGGGGGGGGGGGGGGGGTTGCTTAGGTCAAGATAGGTCTGCTTTTACTCTCGAATTTACTGGAAGAGGTTAGGTTGTAATGACGGTCTCACTAGAGGAGATTTGATGTAACATAATCAACATTCTACATCAGCAGTCCTACATAATATCGAGCCCGAGTATAGGATCTTTAACGAGTACTTGACACTATACAGGCTCGAGACGGTAGAAACATCCACACCGAGGGATGTTTTATGAGCTCTCCGAGAAGATCAGATTTATTCAGTTCTCGTGTGAATAAATCGAGGACAGAGTTGGTATTGAAACCTCGACCTACCAGTCCTGAGGCGAGGATGTTGCCACTGGGCTAGCCTGACCCCATATAACTGGAACACATAGACTTCTAAAAAAAAAATAAATATTTTGTGTTATTGTTGCCTCAACGTTTCGCTAATCCAAGAGACTCTGAACAGGTATAAACATCAGCACAGCCTTTACAGAGGCCTTTAGTTATAAATATACATGCCATTTAAATTAGTGTATTGTGATGTATTAAGGTGACCACCAGTGACTATAAATGTAAATTTGTTTAACTTTAAAATCAAGAAGATATATAACAACATGGGCACTTCTTATGCCTACAATTTTATAGCAAATAAAGTAAAAAATATCCAATATTTAATTAACATTGTCTGGAATGCTTTGAATTTATAAAATAATTGTATGGTGTTGATGTTTGCAGCCAGTGAGAGAAGTAAAAGCTGTGGAGAAGGAAGAGTCGGAGGTGTTGAATCAACTTGTCGATACTCGAGCACCCCAGCCTTGGAGCCTCAGTCCAACACCGAGTGGTACATCAAGTAAGTCACTTCGCCTTTTGTTTCCTGTAGTATTATAATGGTATAGTCGACATTTCCAGTATGAATACGCCAAAGGAAGTTTGACAGTATTCTGAATTTAGTTATTTCAACGTCGAGGTCGTTCATTCTTAATACTATATCCATATTCATTCATTTTCTATATCCATAGAACGTCCCAAAAGTCACTAGATGTATTCCTTTTTATACTATAGTTAGGGCTGCGATGTAGTTATCATTGCATGCTACTGGATTTGCGGATTTTAATAATGATAACTCTTCGCCATCTGATATCATAACAGGAAGGTTAAGTTTCAAATAAGTGACCCTACCACAATTTGTCTCTGATGGGTGCGAGGGGGTCAGCATTAGTGATGAGAGAGGCAATCACTAATAGTGATTAGTGATCTTTCTCTTTACCTCTATGCAATCATAACCAACAAGAAGAAATAATCGCATATCTTATGCACTTCGAGCTATATACGTGCATTAAGCCTTTGTAAATTGTAGAATACAAGTATACTTATAATAAAAAATAATATGTATACTAGCAATTGAAACGTCTAAACTAGTGTTTCCCAAACTTTTTTGAGTGACCGCCAAAACCCCTTGGGTCCGTAAACCTATACTCAACACTCCTCAATAATCAGAATCTTAGACTAAAAAACGAAATGAGTAACATTTTAATATTACTCATTAATTAATGATTAATAATTAATTAATTAAATAAATTAATATAATGCTTAATCGAATATTTATTTATAATCTAATATATGTATTGTTTCATAGCATATTTATGCAAAAGAATTAATACACAATAAAAGAAACTTATATGAGAATATACTTTTAACATAAAAATAAATTATAAAAACAAATAATTTTAAGAAACCTTTTCCTAGAAGTTTACTTGTGGTGTTTTCACTTAAATTTAAAAATTATATTGCATGAACATTTTCTATTTATGGAAATAGAATCCCCAACTTCTTTTTGCATTAGCGTCCCCCGATATCAAAGCACCGCCCACTTTGAGAAACACTGGTCTAAACCACAATAAGAAAATAAGAAAAATGACCTAAGATCTTTCAACCAAAACAAGAAAGATCAGGTGGCTCAAGGTTTTTTTTTAACTATAAAAAATTAACTAATATAGATATTGATAATTTAAACATTTTAGAAGGAATGGTTGTGGATAAGAGTGATTTGACTTTTGTACCTAATGTTTTATCCACTCTTATTATAAATATGTGGTTTTAAACTTGAGTGATAATTGTAGATTTGTTTTCACACGTTTATTTTGAAATCTTGTTATACTGTAGAATGAATATGGGTGAGATGGACATAGAATCATGAGGTCTGCCAGATTAGTGGAATATGAAAACAATAAATAAATAAAAGAAAAAATTGAGGGACGAACAGAGAAATTGATACATAAATAAAAGTACAGACTAACCTATGATAGAATAAAATAAAAAATATAAAACGAAATAAAATAAAACTACGAATACAAACAATAATAATAATAAAAAATAATAATAAATGAAATAATTTAAAAAAAAATTGATAAAATATGAAAAGGCAAGGAAACGAAAAAGTATATATATATATGTAGACAGTGTGTATTTCTTCAAATACCACAGAAATTACCATGCGGCCCGCGGTTACTTGGAAATTATGTAATTCGGGCACCAGTTCACATAAGGTTTCCCAGGTCTGCTCTAGAAGATTAATATTTTGCTCTATTACACTACAATTAGAGACAATTCAAGTTTAGAAAATATGAATTTTCAGGAATTTCACGAAATAGTAAATTTTATGTTACACATGTTATGATCTCAAAAGATAAAACTCTACGATAACTTGAATCTTTTCCGATAACTATTTACGTTTGTAATCTTGTTTTTAATTGAAAATAAGATATTTTGATGTATTTTTGAACATAACCAATGTGGTGTTTTAAAGGGTTCCTATTCATTGGGTGGAAATGTAAACTATGTTAACATTAAATAATACATTACATTAGGATGTAGAGAATGTTTAAAGTGTTTTTTCTGTCCTTCTAGACCAAGTTATTTACAGACTGTGAACGTTCAAACTGTTTGTAAACTCTTTTCAGTTTTAATTAAATCCAGACCCTCTTTTTAAGGCTGTCTCCATACAAGTCTTACATAAACAATTTTCTTGTTTACATTTCTTAATTGATTTTTTTTTTGAAATATATGTGAAATTGCAATTATTATTGTGTTTAGAAAGGGATTAAAGTTTCACATGACAATATTCCCCTTATTTATTGTAGTTAACTGAAGAATTCAGAGACCTCTGGGAGATCACACAACTTTTTTATGAGCAAGGGATATATTTAAAATATAACTGTTTGCAGAACTAGTTTGGCATAGTTCGGTTTCTCAAACTTATGAAAACCAAATTAAGACAGTAAATAAATAGAAACTTTCAGGCATCTAACATATTTCTGTTGAAATAAGAGGTATTTAAATCAGTTTTGCTACTTTAACTAGTTTAGTCAGTAAACTCCTGGCATTCAGCCCCCATAGAGGTCTCTAATTCATTCAACTATATTTAATAGATTCAGATTTTAACATTTACTGAGGCGTTATTCCAAAATAAAGACAAATTATTACATTGGAGTAGTTTTTAAGACATTTTTAGCAAGGTTTCTTGTTTTATAATTTTTTATTAGTCTATAGACAAACTATTATTTTCTGTTATTATCTTTGATGCATATGAATATTGATATATGCATAAATAATCTATGATGTGACAAAATAGCCCAAAATTTCAACCAAGTATTCACTGAATAGTAAGATATACTAAGTTTTCTTTTAATATATGTGAGAGTCTCTCACAGTGAATCATATTGCCAACCATAGTCATTGTAGTAGGAGCAACCTTCTTGAGTTTCATAAAAGAATTGAGAATCTTTGAGAATCACTAAACACTGACTGTGAGCTGCCTTGAAAAGCTATAAAACTTCTTTATTCTTTCTTCAGTATCGACCGTGAAGTAGAAACAAAATAAAATTTTATCACAATTTTGTTAGTTCTGCAGGTTCAAATTAAACTCTCATTCCCCAACGTTTAGGCTTTTATTTAAAACCTTTTAAGTAGACATATAAAACAGAGGGAATATAAGAAATAATACAATATTCAAAAATCAATGTACATATACAATATACAATCAATGATCAAACCAGAATATGAAATGGGAAAACAAGACTAAGATCTTTCAACCGTAACAAGTGGTCTTCGTCAGAGTCAAAAACCCAACCGGTTGTGTTGGGTTTTTGACTCTGACGAAGACCGCTTGTTACGGTTGAAAGATTTTAGTCTTTTTTTTTCCATTTCATATTATGGTTTGATGATTGATTGTTATTTCATGTGATATTTTGTTATGTAATATTATATATATATATATATAATGGTCGTTGTCTGCCTGCGGAGCGTCTCGTTTCTGATGACGAGGCTATCGAAATATAGTAGTGATTTTTGTTTCATTTCTGTGTGTTCCTTTTGTCAATTTAGTTTTACAGGTATATATATAATATGGTACCATAAACACATGAAATAATAATCAACGTATAAATCACAGTAATAAATTTTGAAATAAGATCTTTCAACCACAATAACTACTTCTTTTCAGAGTTAAATTTTGACTCTGGCAGGTGTTGATTTATACAAATCGGGATTTTCATTATTAAATTATATTGTTCTGCTTGCCGTTAAAAATTAAATTTTAACAATTTTTCTAGAAGTAATAAAGAAAAAATGTTGATGAGTGTCCACCTGTGTTGTGTGGTTGTTAGCGTTAAGGAGAGTTGTTTCGTGCTCTACTGTTTCGCAGTAATGGGATATGCTGCCCAAACCAAGGCTGTCCTATTCATGAGATTAACTGGGCAATCCAATCAGCCTCCCATCTCCATTTCAAAGCAAATCCTGCTTTATTGAGTTCTAGTATAAAATCTGTTTCAGTTATAGTACTCTGTTTAAATATTAGAGAATAACATCTATAAATATAAAAAAAAAATCAGGCGACAACCGTTTGTGTGTCCGTTTACATTATGAAATTACTGAATAGCATCTAATTTGAATGTGAATTATCTTATTCTTATGAGTTTTGCTGGTAAGCAAAAGTAAAACTGGTTCGGCAAAAGTTTTTTTTACCGAAAAGTGTTTAGGTAAAAGAAGTGTTTTTAGCACTTTTTTGATGCCTAATCACCAAAGCTGTATTCGTCATTACGTCTTAATTAGTTCTGTGCAAATGACCATTCAATCATGTCTACGACGAAAACATTAAAATTAATATCCAGTAAAAGATAAATATCAATAACAAGTTGATAATAAAATAATCTGACTTCGTATTTTTTTAAAAAAAACGACTTTAAATATTCTTTTATTTTCTAAAACATTTCAATCACAGTCTTTCCTCGTTGTTGTATGAGAGACCACACAGAGGCCAAAGCCTGGGTTTGATAACATACAATCAAAATGAACATTCCCCATTGTTGCATTGCATTAGAGCCCTTTAAGGAGTACTTGACAGGTTCAGGAACGACAGTTAATGTCTTCTTCAAGAGACAACGTACTCAGATTTTGTTTCATCTCCCACGTGAATTAATCGAGGGTCACAGTAGGTATTGAACCTCAGGTTTAGCAATTCACGGGCAAACACGAAAGCCACTTGTTCCTGGTCAAGTAATCAATGGAAATTAAAAAAAAAAAAGAACTGCCGAAGTGTCAAATTGACGTTTACTTTTTTTGTATTTTGACATTAATCTGTCGTTCACAAAGGTATTTTTTCCTGCTGAGTAGTTTTGTAACGATAACTTATATTTCTGAAGTTGATACATTGTTTACACTCCATTTCATTGGTAAATATAATAACTGTAAGGTAATAAATAGTTATGATTAACAATTTCCGTTTGAAATGCATATGAATAAAATAAATTGCTAGATAGCTTTTCATCTACGGTTTGAACTTCCCTAATCCGACAACCACCGGACCTTAGACTTGCAGGACCAGGGGAAATTCAGAAACGTAGATGGTCCCCAAAATAGATACAAATTGGGTCTGGCACTAATGTCAAATTTTTACCCTATCCTGAAGTCAAAGAATACTCCACATGTACTAAAGGACCTCATTTATAAGGTGGTAAGTAGGACTGGCATTACTTATGGATGTTCGAACTTATGGTTACAATCCTCAAGAACTAATATAGTCCTGATACAGATAGTTCACAATTAAGTGTGCACGCCTTATGGCAGGGGCACCTTGGTATGCCAGAAATGTGGGTATTCAAAGAGACCTCAGGTTAGAATCAATTGACCAATTCACAAATAGACTGGTGGCCAATGGGGACGCGAAAATCCCACCCCATCCAAACCCTTTGTTCAGAGCCTATCCCAAAGAACTCCCCAACCACATTCACCATAGAGGCTGTTGTTAAAATAAAAAGTCAAACCCTAGGACCGACAACACTTCATGACTCAAGAAGACAAGACGACCACGAAATAATGTATACCAAATACCAAATAAAAGATTACAGACACTTACTTACTGACTTTACAAACACAGCAGTATAAGAATTCAGCAGTAGTACGTCCGTGACCTGGAACTGCTAATCACAACGCGCACTTACTGTGCGCGGAAAGAATCGTTGGTCTGTCCCCAAACACTCTATGTGTATGTACTTACCCTGCAATATGCTGGACAAGTGTACCACTAACATTGTTTTGATATATGAAAGTTATATTACATGAAATATACATGCAGAAGTATATAGAAAAACACATTGAAAGAATACTTATGCATTTTTTTTACAACTAGACAAGCTATTCTAGTTGTACATTGAAATATTTCTAGATTCATATTAAAGATTAGTAACTTTACTAGCTCTAAAGAAAATAATCTAGAATACATCATGATCAGTAAATGGTACAGAATTATGTAAGTAAGTGTTACATAATGAAATAGTTACAGTACTGTACCTGTGCTATAATGATGTCCACGTTTAAATAAGGAAAACATATAATGGGACGAGAAAGAAAAAAACAAAAATTATGAGTGCACATGATATGCAGTAAAACAAATATTTAACAAAATGAGTAAATTAAAAAAATATAACCAAGAAAGTAATTACAGTAAATAGAATATTAAACAATAAAATATATGTACGGTACACTTACGTCACCATCACGGCTTGGGAACCCAGTACAGGTACATTCGGATACTGTAACTTCAAGTTACATTACTAACTCGTACATTACTAGCAAAAATGTTGTCGGATTACAGGTGTTGCCACATGAAAGAATAGAATACCCGATTAAGGAGTTTCAACCTGTATTAGTATTAGGGGTATTGGTTGTTATTTGATAGTTTAATTCTAACTAGTTTAAATTAGAGCTTAGAATCTTCAGTACATATATATGATAAAACACTTATAGCATTCTAAACAGAACGTTCACTCGTACGAAGGTTGGCCCACAAGAATAACAGCAAACAGTTATCGAGGGTTGATCTATAACCGTTTTTCATACAACCGTGTAGTAACGTTAATAAAAAAACCCCGAAATGGTTCGGGCTACTTTAGGGTAGTGTTTCTCTTTGCTTACTTCAAATTATATTATTCAAGTATTAATTGATTCAAACAGATGATGTAGTATTAAACAAAATATTTGTCCTGAGTTTTCATTATCTTAATGCAGAGTTTAAACGGTTTATATGTATTGCAAAAAAAAAATTATAAAGGGGTCATGTTACATTTTGACTCATTTGTAGGTGTTGATGGCTTTTTGTATTAGACACGCTAGAAGGGTGTTTTTAGTATTTAGATTTCTATGCCCATTAGCGTAATTGGCTCTCTGAGTGTAGGAACGTGACACCTTACTATATTGGAGTATCTCCTTAACTCTGCCTGCCGCCTTCGCAATTCACCAGATATATATTCCTTTGCTTTTCCTCAGATACTGTTTAATGGCATTAAAGTAAGTGTGCCTGTATTTAGTTGATAAAAAGTTCATTAACTGAATCTTATTTTACTGCAAGTCATGAATACTTAACTAACAAGTAAGTCTTTATCTACACACTGTATTATTCAAAAATACATATTTTGAGATTTCAACGGGTTTAAGTTTAGACGTCCCTGAATCCATTTTTGATGTTTTTAGGATAATTTGTGGTTTTATGTTGGTGCGCTTGTAGTGTACATTTGGATATGTATGTACTGGTTATATATTTTATTTTAAAATATATGAACCAATTTTATAAATTATAAAATATAATTCCATAAAATATAAACTAAAAACATTTTGCCTTATGTTATATTTTTCGTTAAGATACTTATTTATATTTATAAAAATAATTAATATAGTTTTGCAACCACAAGAATAAGAGCAAACAGTTATTGAGGGTTGACCTATAATCGTTTTTCATACAACCGTTGTAGTAACGTTTTAATAAAAAACCCCTAAGTTCTTGAGGTTAAACAAATATAGACAATAGGATAATGCATCCTTCAAGAGATTAATGTGAGTTCTTTAGTTCACAAAATTCTTATCGTCAATATAATATTATTGTTATTGTTAGTCTTTTTTTGAGATGAAATTACATATGGGTGGATTAAGAAATTGAACAAAAGAATCATTATAGTAAAGTTGTACATGAGTAATTAGAAGTTAAAAAGAAATTTACCTCTCCTCAAAGTCACTCATCCAGTCTAACCAACGCAAGTGGAGGGCACACAGACCTTCCTTTTGCTAAGGGATTGGCTAAAAGCACATAGGTGTTTATAAAACTTTTTCGATGGAATATACGATCCGAAACGGACAAATATAGTTCAATGTACATAAAGAAACATAGAGAAATTAAAAGCATACACTTACAATCGTATTTTTGGTTTGAACCGTCGTCAGAAGAGATGAGAGAGGGACACCAAGCGCACTGGTTCAGAGATGTTTGGAGACCAATAATATATTAATATATGTTTATTAATATATATAAAGACGGTTGGCTTTCATATTCTCACAGTAAAACTTCCTCTCCTGAAGACAACTGTTAAATGGGTTGAAATATTAAAAGTAGGTTCAAGTGTCAAGTTTTCATTTGTGTTCCTTCTGTTTTAAAAGTATATATATATAAAACTGTGATTCATAGAATGAAACGTAACTTTCCACCGCTATACGGTAGAAATATTGAAAAGCGCGTCATATTCTTACGTTTCTTTCTGTGTATAACAGCTTTTAAGTTCTTATCTGTCCTCGATGGCATTTCGTTAACCACTTATAAATATATATACGAGTTCAAAATTCAAGAAGACTGACACACAGACTAATGAAATACACTTACAGACTCAAATTTTCAGGTAATCAGTCTTCAGGAGAAAAGAGAAAGGGAGACCAAGCACGTTGTAGACGCAAAAGCAAGTAACCCTAAATATATATATACGAATGTTTTCCTTATCTCGACCACATATATTTAATACTATTTTCTTTTTTTTAATTAATACACATAAATAATGTAATATAATTATGTTTCATGTTATTGTAATTAAATTCTGTATTGATGTAGCCCTGAAGATGTCTACAAATATAGACGGAACGTCGGCTTAAAGGTGTTGAATTATTGAAGCTAGACCAAACCTCGATAAAAAAGAAAAATAGTGTTATACATATATATACGAGTTCAAAATTCAAGAGGAGTAACACACCCGGGTTACTTGCCTTGCGTCAACAAGCTGGTTGTTTCCTTGCTCTGACGAAGACCGCTTGTTAGTAAAAATTGAGTGTGTAAGTGTGTTTCCTTCTCATTGTTCGTTACCTCTTGAATTTATCATCGATTGTTATTTCACGCGATTTGTTAATTTAATTAATTGATATATATATATACCCAATAAATAATTGAAACAAATAAAGAAAAAAGTACCTAAAAAGGTTCTTAGTATTTGCTACTTCTTATCAAAGGACCCTGCTCAATGAAGACCTTGTTATGTGAGATCTTATCTGGTTTTCATTTCTATGTGGTTTGATCACTATTTATTACTTATGGAAATTATATATATATAATATACATTATATATACTAATCATATGACTATAATATTAACACTAAGAGATTAACAAATTAAGATAACCAGTTACTACATATTTCGAAGCCGAGCATCGTTAAGTAGTCTTGAACTAGAACTAAGTAACTAGAGGTAGCGAATCGAAGTCTAGAGACTGTGTACGTAGTAACTACCACTAGGAGAGAAAATACTAAAAACAATAAGGCAATAAATACGGAGGAGAAATGTATGAGCATAAACAATTTAAAAACTAATAAAAAATAAGTTTGCCTCAAAATGTTGTTTCCTTTAAAGATGAAAGGAGTTCTGTTTATTAATGGAGTAGAAATGAATCAAGTAGAGGGTGAGGTGCTTGTAAATGAGTTACTACTTGAAATATTTAATCTGTCTTAGTCAGCTTACTTTATTTATAATTTCTAAAATTCAGTTCAAAATTCACTTGCTCTCCTAATAAATTTAACCTTAATGCAATTGACAACCAGCCTGGTATAACAATTCTTTGTTCTAAATTTTATATAATACTTTAATAAACAAAAATAATATGTAGCAGGATTGGTCAGTTTTCCAGATTGACCTCAAATTTTCAAAGCCGATATTTGGGTTTTATTATTTAAAATGAATAAATTGTAGTAGTCTAATACATCTGTCCAGTCGAAATAAACAGTGTAGCGTGTTTATTTAAACTGGATAATTTTTTTTCCTATTTAGGAAAAAATAGGAAATAAGAGTGTAGCATCACTCTTCATTATCTTAGAAGAGTGAATTTTTGTATCCGTTTGTAGTTTGAGCAACCTTACCAGGCAAGATCAGACACATTTTCGCATTCATTGGTTTTCGGGAAGGCAATGACCTGCATTATAAGGTTTCCTGATTTCAATATCATTGGTCATGTTGATTGAAGAAAGTTTATTCGCCATACTTTTGAGTAGATGGTCAGCTCAGAATCGTTGCCCAAATGGACAGGATCTGAAAAGTAAAAAAAGGAGGGAGATGGAAGCATTTGGAGCTGCTGAATGTAAAACAACTACCCTTTTAGTTCTTAATAACAAGATTGGAATATTTTCTAAAGGAAGAATGTTCGTTTCATAACTACACAGACATAACTAAAAGACTTATTTTTAGATTTTCAACAATTGTTGAATTTCTTTGAACTGGAAACCCAATCTTTACTATAACAAGTAGTCCTTCCGTAAAATATTTTTACATATATTTTTTACTGTTAGACCAGCAAATAATAAAAAGTTTGCAACTGACTCCTTCCGACTGGCCTTTCCATATTTATTGGTTGCATTCTTTGTAACTCTGTATTGGTCGGTGATTACTTCACATCTCCTCACTTGTGTTTCGTCTTATACCGTCCAGCCGAAATGATAGAGAATCTGGAGTGTTAATCTATTTTTTGTGTTTCCTAGTTGTAACTTTAAATATATATGTATATATTTATTAATTTATCAACGTCTAAAGTACAGTTAGAAATTCAGATGTATGACTAAAATAATTGTATATTTCTACCTAAAAAAAACTGATCTTTCTCAGAGTCACACTCTGAATACATTTCTGAATTTCTTACTGTGGTGTGGACGTTGATTTATATTTCAGGTACTTCTAGGAAATATAAATAAACAACCAAACGACAAGTTAAGATTTGACTTTGACAAAGACCACTTGCTACTATTGAAAGATCTTAGTATTTTTCTTATTTCTTATTGTGGTTTGGACGTTGATGTATATGCATATGTCATGACTGGAATACTTTCTTAAATATTATTAAACTGACATTCTATTGAGCTCTCTTCAAAATAAAAAGGAAAAAAATAATTTCATTCCAATATCACAATCTACCTGAATTTTAATTATTTTTTATGAAGGAAATCTTAATTTCACAATTATTGTATCTAAACAAATTCTTAATGATTTGCTTATTGAAGTGGGATATTACCGTAGTAGATTGCAAATGATGGATACATTAACTTTTACCCGACTTAACTTCAATAAAATAATCTTCATTTGAACCTTCCTTTAAAAAAGTATTTTAAATTTAAATATGAATAATATAACTAACTTCTACTAAAAAGTGTATAAAAAGTGGTTGTAAACTTGAACAAGATTTTAATAAAACTTATCAGACGTTGGAGGTATATCGAATTGGAAACATTAAAATCTCATACAGGCTGAAAGTTGGCCCATTAAAGGTGAAGATATTTTACTGCTAGTGCGTGACTTGATGCAGTTTGTCCTGCATGACCACTTGATCTGGAGAGCCTTTTCTCAACAACTCGCACATATTCTCTTACTTATCGGAATGAAAAAAAACAAAAACTTGGCCTTTTCCACATTAGCAGAATTAATATTTTCAGATAATGATCCGAAACAAGTTTATTTGTAATCAAAAGAAAGTTGTTTCTTTTTTAGGAATCCTCAAAGGAGGAAATGATATGCATGGAGTTGAAAGTATAATATTACGTTTTCACTGCTTCTCAGTTGCTTAACTGTTGTTTCTGGGACAGCTTTTTGTAAAAAATATTTATTACTGTATAAACATTCCATTTTTTTTTTTTTTTTTTTTTTTTAAGCTAATATGATAACACCATGAGATTCAATAGGGTTGGTTTTGAAAATGTGTGAGGTAGAACGTGTATGTGTGTGAGCAGAAGTAGTTTATCAGGTAATATGCTTACGTTTTGAAGTGAAGATAGCAGGTTTCAATCTTAATCATTACTCTACATTTTTCATGTGGTGGTAAGAAATACTAGTGGATGATACAAGTAGGGGTTCGTTTGCATCGGACTATAGTCATATATATTGAAGCCTCAGTGAAACACAAGATGAAGGACAGAGAGGAGTCTGATTCACAGATCTGTGTTCAGTTTCTAAGCAGCTTCATTATAGAAATTAAATATTTGAAAATGTTGTCACATCTGAATTATAATTGTTTATTTTCTATCCTTAGTCGTCCTGAAATGATATCTAGAATGTTCTTTTCACTGGAATGATTTTTTTTTCAGTTAATATACTGGGTGTTTCAAAAAAATTGATATCATTTCGCAATTTGAATTTGTTAAATCTCGTTCAAATGACTTCAAATATTTATACGAGTAGCATGTGAAGAAACATTGAACAATTCTAATCCCATTATAATTTTTGTATTAGTGTTCTTTTTCTTTACAGGTGGAGTAATAAAATATCATTCACTGGAAACTAAAAGGCGTTCTGTATGTTTGAGTATGCTCAGACACAGTCAAACAAGAGTGTGCGGTATGCATTTGTTAGAGAGTTCTCTAAAATGTTACCAACGGGAATGCAGATCTGGAACTGACATAAAAAGTTCAAAGAGGAAGGCTGTTTTGTTCAGAAAAAAAAAGGACCCAGACGACCACAAACATCGGAAATAAAGTGGCATAGGGATTTTTTTTGCCTCAAATGCGGACATTGTGCTTACTGACTTTCCCATTTGTATGAAATGTGGCCCCTTCACTAAAAAGAAGACGTTTCAAGAACCTTGTTCCTCAAGTTTTCTAGCATCTCAACTCAGAATTTTGTATGTAATCGCTTGTCATTATCAGTTATGGCCTGAACAAGCTGCAACTTGTAGGTTTCTATTTGCAAGCGTTTCTTCAGAACGCTCCAAACTGTCGTTGGAGGAATCTGTTCTTC
This sequence comes from Hermatobates lingyangjiaoensis, assembly GCA_026182355.1. Classification (NCBI taxonomy): domain Eukaryota; kingdom Metazoa; phylum Arthropoda; class Insecta; order Hemiptera; family Hermatobatidae; genus Hermatobates; species Hermatobates lingyangjiaoensis. The sequence continues at coordinate 2,222,709 of JAPFBL010000074.1, read as the reverse complement.
GCACGGACTTTTTAGGGCTTTGTAAGAGCTTTTAGCGAACCTGCTCGACTTTCTCTTCCCATGTTTGTGGTCGTCCGGATCTTTTTTTTCTGCTCATCCAGTCTTCCTCTTTGAACTTTTAATGCCAGCTCCATATATGCATCCCCATTGGTAACCTTATAACCTTTTAGAAAACTCTATCATAAATGGACGCTTCACAGTCTTGTTTGACTGTGTTCGAGCAAACCCTAACACACAGAACACATTTCCTCTTCCACTGAATGACATTTTATAAAGAAAATAGATCAAAAACATAAACATAAAATTATAATAGAATTTGAGTTTTGCTCTATTTCTCTACATGCTATTAGTATTTGAAGTCATTTGAACAAGATATAACAAAGTTATAAAATTGCGAAATTATATAAATTTTTTATGAAACACCCACTACGTTGATATATATTATTACTTTCTATTATATAAGCATCGTACTCATACTGTAATAAAACATTGTTGTCGAAGAAAAAAAGGCTATATATAAAAGTTAGGAATAGCAGAACAGTCTTTTGTTACCAAATCCAAATTACATAAATATTTGTAACATGATCAGGCATGTTACCGGTAAATCTTGCAAGGGTATCTGGCAAGAATGTAACTTCGCGATTTTGTTTGGATTATTGCATAGTTATAATTTTATATCTTTGTCATCATTAGTAGTTATTGCAATAGATAATAATATTTTTGTAAAGGCGAATTATCATTACTTACCGCTGTTAGTACTTCTAATCTCCTGATGTGATGTAGCAAGGCGGGTGAGATGCACGATTCCGACTAAGTTCAGAGAGTTGCTTGGCCTGGTGATCCCTGCTTCAAGGAAATGGCTTATTTTAATGCTCCACGTCCTTGTCATTAACTTCAAACTCATTAAACATTAAATGGGCTTCATTACCCTTACACCAAATAGGCACCGATTTGTCTGCATTTTCCCTCCAACTGTTTCTGAAAATTTTCCATAACTTTCCTTTTTTATTCCAAAATAAAAAGTAAAATATCGCGTTGTAAAGTAAATATTTTTTGTAATTTCCTTTCATTTTTTTTTTTTTTGCTAATGGAGTGGAACGCACTCTATCTAATTTTCACTAAGCGCTCTCTGTTTAATAGAGGTCAATGAACTTAATTCGTCCTCACTTCAAATTTATTTAAACTTTTAACATCTTCCTTTATTTTGAAAGGCAGATGCAAAAAAATAGTCATAATTAGAAATATATTATTGTACTAATATAAAATATTTAATAAGTAAAAAATAAATAGTGCCAATAAAATAAATGCAAAAACCAGATATGTGCTAAAATGAAAGAACAATAAATGCACGAATGAAGTAGTTTGGACAGACATCCAGAATGTTCTGTTTTTGCAATCGCAACGACTTTGTTGTTTTTTGCTTTAATGTAAGTAAAGTGTAGTGATCGTGAAAAAATTTGATCTCGAGATTTTAACAGAATTGCATGTTTTGAGGTCCAAAAGTCATTTCATGAAGTTTTTTTGATGATGTCTGTGTGTGTGGGTGGGTGGGTGAATGTGTATCCAAAGTTTGTTACTACGCTACAGTCCTGAATCTTTGATTGATGAAATTGATATTCTACACAAAAATGGGTCTCATAGTGTAGATGTGCTGTATAGTTTGGGAGCAATTTATGCATGATTGAAAAGTCACTTTTTTTTGCCAAAAATGTGTTTTTAGATAAGATTTTTTTCTCCTTAACTACTTATTCAAGAGTCTTGAAGTTTTGGTATTATTTTTGAGGCTACAAAAGAAATAAATCAAAAAATTCTCAGAGTTTTAAAGCGACAGGAAACATTTTTGTTTAATAAACTGTAAAAATTTTGACTTATAAGATAATCAAATAACTTATAAGCTTGTAGGGGTGATACAAGGCAAACTGTTTAACGGATCAAAATGAAACTGTACCTAGAAACAGAACTTTATCTAAAGAATGAGTTGAGATAATTTTTTTCCGAAATACATTCACCAAAGGGCTGTTAGAGTACATTTTCTATTTTCAGAAAATATTTTTTGACGTTAAAAAAAATGAAAATTAGCCAAAAAAATTAAGCAAAGAATTAGGAATTTAAAAAAAAAAATTCTTAAAATTTCCATTACCGCAAAGAGCAATAAATTTATTAAAACTGAATGTGCATCCTAGATTAACTGATCATCTGTTATACATATCGTATTTGATGGCATTTATTGATATTGTTTGTATTGACTTAGAAATTTTTTAAGTAAATCGACTAAACGAAAATTGTTCTTTAGAGGTGTAATGAAAATATCTGAAATCATTTAATGACTTAATATGAGATGTAAGAACAATAAAATTCTTCCATATAAGAAATCAGCGCCAATCAAACAAGTAATTTCTGTTTTCCATGGTATAATAGATATGTCTTACGAAATGCAAAATCAATTTATCTGTTGCACACTTAGGCGAAATCTATTATTACATGTAGATTTTCTTGTGTTTGTAAATCAGATTTATTTATATCTTTGGGTAATATTGAAGTGTGAGGAATGAACTTTTTCGTTCTATAGAAGAGCTGCTATGTTGTTGACAATATCCAGTTCTTTCTCTATTCTAGTCTAAAAGTTTATATTTATTATTTTTAAAATTGTCATGCTTCCTGCTATATAAGTTTTAAATTATACTGAAAGCCGGATTGAATTTGATTTGAGTATGTAAAACAGATTAATTACTAATATATGTTTTTCTCAATATATATTTATAGCAACATTTTAAAAGAGTACATCACGCAGAAAATTCCAACGGTCGATAGAGTAAATTGAATTTTTATAATTTTTGACAAAGGGAAAACAAATTGATTTTATAAAAAAAAAATTGTCATGAAATAGAATTCCGAGTATAAATTTTTTTTAAAAGATCAAAAGGTAAAACTCAATTAAATTGAAAACGTTCTTTGAAAACTAATAAATACAATTATCGTGCGCATAATCCAAATCGTAAATTGATGATTGTCAGAGAAAACATTGTCAGAGAATCCTGTATAAAAAAAAAAAAAAAAAATGGTTGAATTTATATCAAAGCAATACGAAATTGATTTTAATAAATGTAAACATTTTGACTTATATAAGATAATCAAATATCTTATAAGCTTGTGAGGAGAAAAAATCATAATTAAACACATGATGCAATCATTGAATTCCAAAACCACAAGGAAAAAGAAAAACAAAAGAAATAAATGCTCTGAGGCCTTTCACTTTATGTTATCAGAGAGCAAAGAAAATAAGAAAAAAGAAGGTTTCAGAAAAGTTATTCAGGAGGAAGGTAAGTGAAAGGTCTCATATCATTAATTTCTATTGGTTTATATATATGATTTTGAAGTGTTATATTATTTTCATTAATTTATTAATATATTTCATTAATGAAAATTATGTAAATTTTTATTATTACAGCTTTATTTTTATATCTAGTATGCAGAATCTAAGTAGAAATGTTTAAAACAGTTTGATTTTTTCCAATTTAAGCAAAGTTTGATTTTACTTAAATTATGATATTTTGTCACATTCAAGTTTTAAAATAGCGATAATAATCAATTATAATGAGTTCTAGAGAATAAGATGCAATGCTTTTGGGCACCACTATGTTAGATAAACAGATTGGACTTTAATACGAGCACCTGGCCTCTTGATTAAAATTTAATTAAAATATATAATTTTTTGAAATTACTATAAATGTAATTTAATTATAAATTAATGTTTAGTATTTTCCTTTTTTAAATACCTGTTGGTTATCAGTTTTTTTAGAATAATCAAAACAATTTAATTCAACTTAGAAAAGTTTACAAATGGTTAATTTATATTTACTGATATATTTTAATAATTAAATATATAATTATTTGTTAACAAATGAAAAATATTAGCACACATAAGAAATTTTGGTAGTTGAGATAGCAAATTTAGAGGAGGGATCTTGACGATATGCCTGACATGGTACAGACTTGGGACGGAGAGCTTTATATTCTCTCCGAGGGGCGCATGGTCAACATTTTCCATGTCCCAATGAATAATATATGATGGTCAAGATTCGTAATTTTCATTACTAAATTCGAGTATCTTACCTGTTGACTACACTTGACTCTGATATAAACGCTTATATCAGAATTTTCAATAAAAGCATTCTAGGTGGGGTTCAGTCTGTTCAATTGGGCAGAATGTTATTAAATTATATATACTTATATAAAAATTGATAAAAATATTTCACATTAACACGTGAAATAACAATCAATGATCAAACCACAATATGAAATGGGAAAACAAGACTAAGATCTTTCAACCGTTACAAGCGGTCTATGTCAGAGTCAAAAACCCAACTGAAATAACAATCAATGATCATAAACACAATATTACTCAGTTTTCACAAAAACCACAGTTGGGTTTTTGACTCTGACGAAGACCACTTGTTACGGTTGAAAGATCTTAGTCTTATTTATTTTCCCATTCCATATTGTGGTTTGATTATTTATATAAACATATACAAGTATTGTTTAATATTTCTGTCTCCCATGTGTTTAGATATGTATATTTACTTCTTGTGTGTTGGAAAATGTTATGCTAAATTTTGTTGTGATTTAAGTAAGAAAGAGTTGCGAAGGGATGCTGTATGTTACCTGACTCAACCCTGTGTCGCATTGGCTTCGGGGTTGGGACAAACCTGTCACTACGGACAGTCAGAGCTTAGCATGAGTGACTGTTTAAGTAGCCCTTTACATTAACTAATGTATTCAATTTACTAAGGAGCTTCATATAAGCTTCGACTTTTGACTGAAATATTATGGGGCATGGATTTGTAAATAATTGTTTTTATCCTCTGTTATAAATTCTATTAATATTAAGAAGAAGAATTTTCAATAAAATAGTTTATAGGCTTTTTAATGTTATCTTTTTGAACTCTCTGATTTCAGCATATTCGGGAGGGGATACAATTTTTTTTGTGTTAGAAAGCGCAAATTCTCAATGCTCTTTATCTATAAACAGAACTACAGATAGTTTAAATTAGTTTCAGGTATGCAGGAATGAAATCTAACATAGTTTTTGAAATGTTCCTTTTTCAGGATTGTCTTGTTAGGGGTTTGAGCGAATTATTAACAGCAACATAAAGAATTTGTTTGACGCGAAATATTACTTTATCTCATTTAACCGCCCTAGCCAGTTGATACTTCTGAGATTTCCGTATCTTATACTTAGTTACTAACTCTTGATTATACTTACTCTTGACTGTTGAAGCATTCGGCGGCACATTGACCAGTAAAGATAAGATTCTGTTATAATTGGTGGCCAAGTTTGGGGGGGGGGGGGGGTTAAATCAGGACAGGCCCTCAAAAGTTAAAGGGCTCGGCCACGACCAGTGCTGACCCTCCCTCCCGGTCTTGAAGTAATAGAATTAGAAGGAGATATAAACAGAAATTCAAATAAGCAACACAAGTTGAGTAAATATAAAGAAATCAAAGGGAATTGAACATAAATTTATTATATATATATATATATATATATATATAAAACTAAATTTTATTTCTATTCCACGGTCGATACTTTATATATATATATAATATAAATGAAAAAGACAAACAAATAGAAGAAGCGAGAAAACTTACTGGGTCGATATTTCGAACTGATAGTTCGTCGTCAGGGAGAAGAAGGGAAGAGGAAAGGCACGTGCGTCCACTCGTACAAGCAGAGGGCTACCACGTAGCCCTCCTTCTTCTTCCTCTTCCTTCTTCTTCCTTCTTCTCCTGACGACGAACTTCAGTTCGAAATATCGACCCAGTAAGTTTTCTCGCTTCTTCTATTTGTTGTCTTTTTTCATTTATATATCTGTCCGGTTTGGACCGTTTTAATATTGATTAATAAATATATATATATATATTTATATCATTATATATATATATATACTATTTATCATAAACTATTATTTAATATATAATATCATACTATAATATAAAATTTTATTTCATTCCACGGTCGATACTTTATATATATATATATATATATATATATATATATATACACTTTTTCGTTGGAAATACGATCCAAAACGGACAAATATAGTTCAATATAGGCAAAGAAACATAGAGAAATCAAAAGAATACACTTACAGTCTCTAATTTTCGGTTTGAACCGTCTTCAGGAGAGATAAGAGAGGGAAACCAAGCGCACTGGTTCAGAGATGGTTGGAGACTCATAGAGAAACATTGGAGAAACATAGAGAAATCAAATAAATGACTTTATCAAAAAACACGTGTATACTCCTGATCAGCGAGATTAAAATAAACCATGTGCTAATTTTATGTGAAACCACACCATAAAATAAACTAAAATTGCTTGCAAGGACTTGCTATAACTAAATCTCTTATCTGTACTTCAACTAAAAGAAATGGAAATCAACTGCGATATTAAACAACGTGATGATCCTAAAAAAATAGGCTGTATATATCTTTGCAATCTCTTTAGTTATGATATAACGCTTCTTCCATACAACTTAGTGTCGACTTTCAATTCATATAAATCCTACTGTAATAAAAATTGGTTTTCATTTCCGCCCGAGTGTTGTGATTAGTGTTAATGGTGACACATAAATTCTAAAAGATAAAATGTTTAATGAATTGCAAAAGTGAAAGTTAAAAAAGCAACTTTGTTAACTGCTAGTAATTTTTTTTTTTAAATAATTATTCATGATACAAGCGTAGAGAAAACTACTCTGCACAAATGTATTTTGCAACACAGCAGCAACGAGTACTTTGTGGACTTTATTGTTATGGACCTTAATAAATGTGTTATTACATTGTTAAAATTGTACGATGTTAATGTTTTTGGAAAGTTAGTGATAATTAATAGCATTCCCATATCAATCCCTATACCAATAGCAAGTATGTTTTATTACTAGGAAAATATTCCAGAGGAAATTCTACGATACCGAAATATTATTTTGATAATCAGGAGCATGTCTCTACCTGATTAATAGCCAATAATTTTCTCTTTTGAGTTATTTTACTTCATGAATTATTATTTATTAAGCTCTAATTTTGTTTAAAAAGATCGGATGAACTGTCAGTAAGTTAATTTGATGTGTAAAAGTACAAACATGTTTAAACAGTTGATGTGAATTTCATGCAGAAGTATGCAATTCAGAGTACTGAATGTGTATACAAGAATTGTTTACTCTGGAGTATTGGACCCATTATTTTCTGTATCCTACCGTTTTGGTTAAATATGGGTAGAATAGGACAGGCATAAAGTAATGCTCCTCAAATAAGTGTTTTTTGTAAAACCCGTAGTTTTCTTAATAAGGTTTACATCTACAACAAAAATAATGAAGAAACTCTTTTATTTAAGGAATAGGAAAGATACGTTTACTTTAGTAACTTTTGAGTGTAAACCACACAATTTTTTTTCAACATTATCCTATCCATCTACTATGACATAGTTATTCCTCTTATTAGAAATTTGACTACAGCAAGATGTAAATTTCCAACGAAAAAAGCATATAACGCATATTCTTTAGTTAAACGACTTATTTTTAACATTCTGTGATCATTCACAGATAATCATAATAAACATTTATGTATATTACAAAAACGTAAAAATTGACAAGAGACTGAAATATAATTTATCAAGGGTCAGAAAATGAAAGAGGTTTATGCCTGGCTGTTATGAATGGAGTTCAGAAGAAACTATGGTGAAATCAGAAGTCGGTCGGTTTTCCCCGTCACCCCTTTCTGCTTACTTGGCAGTTTTGTTTTATTTTAGTTGTATTCTAAATTATTGAGAAAAATTGTTGCTCCAGAACCAATATATTTTTATAAGCAGGTGATAGACCATTTTAAGTTGTTTTTTGTGACTAAAAAAATAATAGATAATTTAAATTATTTAATATTTATTTCAATCTGAAATTTTTAACAAAAATGTTAATTATGGAGTTGTACTATGGTGCTATATTTTTAAAATTTGAATGTAACTCAGAAATCCTGATATATATTTCTTAATTAATATATTATAATTAAATGGTTTTATAATATCTTTTTTCTATCCTGAATAAGAACATCAAAATCTGCTGTCGTGAAATATCATTTAGTGCCTACTTTTTCTTTGATTTTGCTTAGCTACGTTTTCTTTCCCTGAGACTAATCGTTTTTAGTATTGAGTAAGCATTAATGTTAAAACGGCTAGTTACAGGCTTATGAAAAATAAATACAAATGACTTTTTGCCATTAGTGAGTTTAAGTCGGTATTATTTCTACAACGGTATTTCTAATTCTAAACGGCGATCTTAATGAACTTTATTTAGATTGAGGATGTTTAATGAGTACCAAAAACTTTACGACTTCTTTGAGACACGGTTTCCTGAACAAGTTTATGACTACGAAACGAAATAATCCAGAGTCAGGGTAAACTAAGCACTTTCGATCTACACTTAAGTGGTAAATTCAACTATAAATCATGCTATCTTTAGTTTTGGTGAACTCCACATAAGAATTATAAAAATGTTATGCATATAATATAAAAATGAATGTGTGCAAGGAAAGAAATGGAATTACTGAGAAAAATGTAAAAAATAACTTACACAACTCACTTTTGAATTTCGTAAAGCACACTCGTCAAGAGAACAAGTGGCCTGCTAGATGGCTATGCTGTGACTACCATTTATTTTCCTTAAGATGGCGTTGATCATAACCCCAAAAATTATATATATAAAAGCGCCCAGAAGACGAGTTAGCCCTCGTCTTCTCGCCACTCAACTTCCCTTCCTGAGGACGACTATTAAAAGGATCGAAATATTGAATGTGAGTCCTAATATCTGTTTTTCATTTATGTGTCTCAAAGTATATAATATATATATATATATATATATATATATATATATATATATCAGCTCAAGAACGAAAAGCAACACTCAGAGAAAGAGACACACTTGCAAACTCAAATTTTTGGATGATCCGTCTTCAGGAGAAAATAGAAAGGGCGACCAAGCACGCCGGAAACACAACGGCAGGAAACCATCCCGGGTTGCCGGTCGTTGTGAGTCTTTTTTTTGTGTGTTTTTATCTATTTTTCTCTTTCCTGTGTGAACTATATATATATAATTAAATGTATCGGTCCAACGGACTTTAAAATAAATACCAATTAAAAAAAGATAGCACACAGATAGACACAGGAATAACTCACTTTTATATTTCGACCATCGTCGTCATCAGGAGGCGAAGAATCCCGCAGGAAGGGAGAGCGGCGACTGCCGTGACGAGTCGTCGCTCTGCCTTCCTGCGGGACTCTTCGCCTCTTGATGACGACGATGGTCGAAATATAGAAGTAAGTTATTCCTGTGTCTATCTGTGTGCTATCTTTTTTTAATTGGTTTATATATATATATATATATATATATACTTAAAAGATTTCTTTGAAACTTCATCTTGAGCCATTACTCGTAGAAAGCCTACACGGGATGCCACTCGGTTAAGTTAACTCCAAGAACCCAACTACAATGTCTCGCTGTGTCACAATAACATCCAGCTTTTGATTTATCAAACAAATACACAGAGGGTTCTTACGGACATCTGAGCCATTATGGTCTTGCGATCTAGTGCACCGGCCGGTTACGGATTTAATGCTGTGGGTATACGAGGACGAAATGACCACATGCACTCATGCATGCTCTCATCGCGTAGATTTAGCCTTGTGGCAGTAGTTATTACCCACTCAAGAATAGATCAGAGTTTCTCCAACTTCACCCCTTGAATCCTTCATAGAATATGCACCTTGTTATCGACCCCCTGATAAATTTAAGAAAATCATTAAATCATTTTTACCATTTCTTAGATGTATAATTAGACACCTGCGTAGAAGGAAACGTGTACAGTGGGCAGAAACATGTGAAGGTGTGATAGGAATTAGCATCTTGGTGTCTCTCGCTCGCTCTCTCTCTCTCTCTCTCTATATATATATATATATATATACAAGTTTGATTTTTATCCTGGAAAATTGACCGAACCCCGATTAGAGAACACACCTATTCTATGAAACGGTCGATATATTATTGAATCTGTTATATATATATATATATAGTTCAATATAAACAACGAAACATAGAGAAATCAAAAGAACACACTTACAGTCTCTAATTTTCGGTTTGAACCGTCTTCAGGAGAGATAAGAGAGGGAAACCAAGCGCACTGGATCAGAGACGGTTGGAGACCAACAGTGTTGGTCTTATCTCTCCTGAAGACGGTTCAAACCGAAAATTAGAGACTGTAAGTGTGTTCTTTTGATTTCTCTATGTTTCTTTGTTTATATTGAACTATATTTGTCCGTTTTGGTTCGTATTTCCAACGAAAAAAAGTATATATATATATTTGTGTATTTTGGGAGCAGACCTTCAATCAAACATGTTTTATTAAAAATTATGCCAATTTTAACTTTTGTTCTTTTCCGAGTTAATTTTTCAAGTTTTCTCACTATGGATTTCCACCTCTCTGGTAAAATATAAATTAATTCACCAAAAGATTTATTCTTGACTTCCATTTTATTCACTAAACAAGTTTTAACCATAACAAACAAATTAACATTACATACAAATTATATACGACGTTTCGGTCAGCTCTGACCATCTTCAGGACTAATAACTAAATCATAACAGAACTCAAATACAAAAATAAGAACTATCTAAATTATTAACACAATTATTAACATCCTAACAGAATAAGAAATATTTACATGAATTGAGTGGGAGGTTATACAGTTATAACGGTCCTCTGGGTTGCTATTAATTAAAAGTACTAACGAATTTGAAAATAATCAGGATTGAACTTAATATCCTACGTTCCTGCATGCAGTTTAATATTCTGAGAAGCTACCAGACCACGATTAATTAAATGAAATTTATAAAAGTAATAATAATTTTAATAGGAAAGGTTTAATATGATTGAAAAAAAAATTTTTCCATAATGTTTTCCTTGGGAATTATTCAAACCTAATAGGAAGTTGTGTAAATTTTAAATTTTAAAAATGTGGTTTGGGTTGATAGCAGACTTCTGTTTGCAGTCTTTTAATAACTTTTCATTTAAAATATTTGGAATATTTTTTCTGGATTTTATTTTTGTTTTAAATTATTTAAACAAAAAAAAAAGGGAAAAAATCATTGGGAAGAACCTACTTATTTTTATTATAATTTTCTTCAGGGAAAAATTATTTTAATTTTCAATAAATCTGCTGTAAAAACTTTAAACTAAAAGATTAAAAAAGGTAAATATCGGATTTTAAGATTTCAAATAAAGTTTTCCCATTGTTCCTTTTTCCCTTGAAAAGGGTTTCCAAAAATTGGAAAGGTATTTCCAATTTTTTGTCTTTATTTTTAAAATTACCCACTTATTAAAGGGAAATACATAAAGATAAAATTATACGCCATTGTAAGCGGTTTAATTCAGAATGGGAATCCCAAAATTTAGTTATACTATTTTTTAAATAGCATTTTTTAATTTTTTGTAGTTATTTTACTTAATTCTAAATTATTTGTTTATTTTAACAAAAAAACCAATTTAAATTTAAAACATTTAATAGATTTATTTTTTGGTGTTCAAAATCGACAGTTTGGTATTTAAATTTTAAATTTTAACATTACCGAGTTATTACACTTATATTTTAATAAAAGGAATTATTTTCTATAGGAAGACTGGAATATCGATTGAAAAAGAAATTTTAATCCACTCATCGTTTTCCATTCGAATATATCAAAATGATTGAAATGATGTCTGAGTACAATTTTAAAGGTTTAAACCGATGACTGCTTTAGGTGTTTGTGAGGCACAATGACTGTGGAAAGTTCATATCTTTCAACAAACTTTTCAGTTTAAATAAAGAAATCAAATAATGAAAAAACTCAAACCTTTGACTGACAAATTCTAATGTATATGAAAATAAAGAATTTAATTAGTTTACCTTAACAGAGCGTTTATTTCGTAATATTCTAATCTAAGAGACGAACGCTTTACTTTTCTTAGTTATATTATGTTGATAATAAACACCATTCTTCAGAGTTTTAATTAATTGTTTTAATGGTTTCCATAGATTCCTCGGCTTCTGTTTATAAAACAATCTGTTTCTCAATGTTTCATCAAAAGAATTTAATTCATTTTGTTTTAATATCCTTGACTTGTAAAAGCAAATTTCTCAACTAAAAAAAAGAATTTCCATTAGCTCTTTTACTTCACTTGCAAGCTTTTCTCATTGGAAATCGTGAAGTATTACGATTAAAGTTGTCATAGAATATAATAATAAAGTATTCACTTCTCCTTTCAATTTTATTTGAAAAATATTTTATTTGAAGGTATTTTTAATTATTAGCTGCAACAAATGGGTTTAGAGCCCGGTACAAAATTCAGGAGATGGTGGAAATTTCCTCAAACTTGTGGTTAGTGTAGTGACTAATTTTAAAATAAGTCAATTTTTTAAACTTTAAAAGTAGTTCATTTTCATCATTGAAAATTTACTCATGACATATTGTTGTCTGTATTTTTGACTAATATTGATTTCAATTTCAAAAATAAAGCAATTCTATTTACGATGTTGAAAACCTGATGATGTTCAAAAGAAATCCTGACAAACCAAGTTCTAGGGTCAAGTCTCAAGAGCTTATGAAATATCATCAAGCCGTGGCAGTACTACACTATATAAAGTCTCACCATTAATTTACCAAATGTTTCTTTGTATGATGGTGCATAGTTTGGTACTTGAATGTTATACTTTTACTTTTAAAGTCATGTATATGATTTCAGAGACTGGTGTCATTACAATGACAATAAAGAAAACCTCATTGTTCACAAGAATACGTCGCAGAAAAGCCTCGGAGGTTAGTAACAATTTTCAATTTTTCTTCTCATAAATTATTTTACTGCTTCAGTTTTCCAAATCCCTTTGATATACTCGTAAAATGTTTTATAGATATCACTTTTGCTTTGTTGTGTTTGGTCTCTTGGTAAAAGAAAGCACTCACAGTTGGTAATATTTTACATTCACTGCAGATCAATAAACGATGCGAATCTTTAACTATTATGCAAACAAAACAAATCATTGTTTTATTACTTATACGAATGCATTTTAAAGCTTTCTTATATACGAGAAGTATTTCATACATTAAACAAAGCTATAAATAATTCCAATATGTGAATTGCTTTTATTTTACAATATTTAGAAATATTCATTCCTTACCTTAAACTCTTATAGAGTAGTCATTCATTGAGATTATATGCTTACTATGTGATTAGAACAAAAAAGTTTATAGAAAGATTACTTCTATAATTTATATTAAGTTAGTTAAAAATACATACACTCTGAACGAAATGAACCAAAGTAATAATCAATTACTAGTATAGAAATTTAATAATTGAATATAACCATTCTATAAAAAAAATAAATAAAATTCTGTAATTTACATAATAATCTATATTAAAAAAATTCTCATAATAGATGTATTTCGCCATTTCTATAGTTCAAACTGTCAATTGATTTTTATATTTATAGATTGAAATGATTTAATTGGTATATTTCCAAATCACTCAAAATTGAATACAGTGTATGGATTAACAAAAAAAAAAACTATTCCAAAAGAAGATGATTAAGATTTAAGATGATTAAAGAAGATGTTTAAGATTTTAAGATGGTTAAATAAGATGCTTAAGATTTAAGATGATTAAAGAAGATGAGTAAGATTTAAGATGATTAAAGAAGATGATTAAGATTTGAAAGATTAAAAAGATGATTAAGATTTAAGATGGTTAAAGAAGATGCTTAAGATTTAAGATGATTAAAGAAGATGATTAAGATTTAAAATGATTAAAGAAGATGATTAAGATTTAAGATGGTTAAAGAAGATGCTTAAGATTTAAGATGATTAAAGAAGATGATTAAGATTTAAGATGATTAAAGAAGATGATTAAGATTTAAGATGATTAAAGAAGATGATTAAGATTTAAGATGATTAAAGAAGATGATTAAGATTTGAGATGATTAAAGAAGATGATTAAGATTTGAGATGATTAAAGAAGATGATTAAGATTTAAGACGATTAAAGAAGATGATTAATAACGCTAAGCTTTTGAGACCAGATACCACTAGGGTTGAAACTCCAAAGCCTCTCCTTTGTAAGGATAAAAATTGGAACTTAGATATGGTTATGTTAATATTAACTTGGGTTTATATCTGGAGTAGTGTTTTCATTAGTTTTCAAATAAGGTGTAAAGACAATGTTAAATCTGCAAGTATACTGTTGGCGTCTGTATATCGTATAATTGACTGTAAAATAGATAACCGGCATAAAGGTTATAGCCTTGTTCCCTATTCCTTTACACCATCTGAAAAGTAAAGATCATAAAATTAATTAATTTATCTGAAGAATTTTATGTCTTTTCTAGAGATACATTTTAATTTTGTATTGTCAAAAAACTTGCTAACTTTTATATCAGTATTTACTGCCTTATTTTGTAAGATATATAACAAGATAAATAATAGTTTGTGACATTTGGAATGTATAAGAGGCGTGTCATTTGTCAAGTCTGTTTTCAATGTGAAGCCATTGTGTTTATTGCTAAATCTATTACGTGCGAATGTGTTGTACGTAATCAGTTACACCCATATCATGATGGGAAAAAACTATTTCGTCTCATTGAACGAACCCATTCATTCAGCAATTATCTGCAATCATCCTCCTTTGGAGTGGTTTTTTTTTCACTGTTAACCACACCCTGTATTCAATGTGAGTGATTTGGAAATATATCTATTAAATTATTTAAATCTATAAATATAAAAATCAATTGTCAGTTTGAACTAAAGAAATGGCATCTAATTTCATTTTCAGAGTGCCTTATATTTATAGCCTGGCTCAAGTTTTGCTGCAGAATAAATTTAGATATTTAGTTTATACATGATTAAAAAGAAGACTTCTTGGAGAGTTCTTCCGGAATACATTTTAGATTGTTTCTACATCTAAATATAGAAAAGTTGTAAAAGATATAAGAAATGTTTAATAATTCAATTTCAATATTTAAAACAGAACATAAAAACAAATGACTTTACGAATAAACTGGAAAAACATATTCTATTACAAAAACATAATCTACAAATTTTCTTTGAAATATTTTTCTCGTAGTGTTATCTAGGTCCCAAAATCCCAAAAACTATATAGATGGTGTATCATTAGCATTTGTTATTAGCTTATGTTTTGAAATTCACCAGACAATCATACTGGTGAAATTTGATATTTATGTTCGTTCAATTTAATAACTGATGATGTTTTATTTGTTTGCACTTTATCCCATTTGTGAAATTGACAAGGTTTAGTTCATAATAGTGGTAGTTGTTTCCAACAACGACACTTTAGTGTTGTCTGAGGCCGGAAAAAATTTGGCACATTTCTTCTTTGACACTCATTTTAGTTACAGTCGAGTCATATATTGATTCACTGTTGTAAACGATTATTTTCTAAATTCAATTATATAAGCCTAAATTCATTTCATAACCCTAAAAGTACATTTAAAAAAGAAAAATTCCTCTCATGAAATTGAGTAATCTACAATCAAAAAATGGCAAAACACGCATTAAGGCCATTTAAACAAATTTATATCATTATTATTTTTACCCGGGTGAATTTGGAGTGGGCTGTTAAAGCATATGAGTTAATAATATCACTGTGCTCAATATTCAGCTTGATTAAAGTTATTTTAGAAAAAGTCTAAAAATCGAATGCAGATAAAATGTGTTTTAATGGCACATACTGCGTCATTAAAACACATACTCTATTCTTATGGTAAGTATGGATATGGATTTAGGATTATATTTTGTGATTTTTTTTTTTTAGTGAAACTAATAACGGAATTGATTTACTATCATTTGTTTTCGTTATTTTAACAGTTTGAATTCATTTTTTGATATATATTCTATACCAATATATAGTTTAATGGTAATTATATATTAATAGTTTAATGGTAAATATTTGTGATGGTAGGTTTTTTTAGCAGTCGAATTTTAGACCACTGTTGAATTCAAGCAGTTTGGTAACTACCCAACTACGCTTTTGAGTTGGGTCGTCTCCACCCAAGTGGTATATCCCGTTACTGCGGGATTCTGTGTTCACTGGAGAGTGAGTGCCTTTTTTATAGCAGTCAGTCTGTAATCGATCCACGGCAGCACCGGTCTTTGTATAATCCGATACTATGCAGTACACAAATATAATAACATAATTTTCGTTTTATATATTATGGGAGTCTGGCAGAAATTTTATTTAAAATATGACCACATTGTCGTCTCGTAAAATATTTTATTTTACTTTTATTATATAAATGCAGTTTTTTGTTGTTTCCTTAGTGGTTAATAAATTCATTTTTTCACGTCAATTCGTCACACCTGACAGACAGAAGTCCAGGCAGGTAATTATATTTTTCTGAATCTGATGCAGAAAACGTGAGCTACTCTTGCTCGAGCTTACCGGCAACTTGGGGAAGATACTGTAAATATCTTGAATTAGAACAACAAAACCTCGGGTGCAATTGCTTTCTAAAAGAACTGTTCTTCATGTTCCACTAAATTAACAAGTTGACAATGAGTAACAAGTGAACAGCAATAATTCTCCAAGTATATTATATACTTTTAGAATTATTGCTATTATTCGATCAATGTATTATTCGAGCATTTTATGTATCCGATGCTCAATGTTTATAACACATGCCAATAAAACATGAACTAATGGTTTGCGATTGAGCCCAGTAGTTGTCCTGGTACCAGACCCTTCAGAAGCCTTTTAGGTAACCATAGTGTTATTTTTCTTTGTAAACATACTCTCTAATGTAATACTTAGTTTTTCTGTTTTAAAATTGTATACTTCTGCCTATGAAAAAGGTTTTAAATAAAAACCGAAACGTTTGCAATGAAAGTTTAATTTGAACTTGAAGAACTGACCGAGTCCTATAAACTATAATTTTGTATATATATACTAACTCGCATTCCGTCATTCGACGTGAGGAGATCTCTCTCACTTCGTCCTCTTTTCTAGTCTTCTCCTGATGACGAACAACAGTTGGAAATATTGAATTTAGTATGTGTGCATTTTATCTCTTTTTTGTGTCTTGTTTTGGGTAATTTAAAGTTTTATATATATATATATATATATATGGACTAATTTACCACAATGAAATAATTTTGTAAAACAATGCTCTAAGGCCTTTCGTCAACACATCGTCAGAGAGCAAGTGAACTAAAAAATAATGATTCACTAAAAAAAAAATATTATTTTTTAGTTCACTTGCTCTCTGATGATGTGTTGACGAAAGGCCTTAGAGCATTGTTTTACAAAATTGTTTCATTGTGGTAAATTAGTCCATCTATTAGATCAAGTGTTATTTTGATTATTATTCATATATATATATATATATATACCATGATAAATGGAAGGACAAATTACACTTAAAATAAACTGTGACACATAGACAGGAACATAACAAATACTCACTTTTCAATATTTCGGCCGTAATGGCGGTCGAAATATTGAAAAGTGAGTCTTTGTTATGTTCCTGTCTATGTGTCACAGTTTATTGTAAGTATATATGAAAGATTAATAATCAACAATAACTCTTGATAGAATATATGAAATTAAACACCACAATAAAACAAATAATATTACATATAATGCTCTAAGGCCTTTCGTCAAAACATCATCAGAGAGCTACATGAACCAAACAACAAGTCAATTTTAAGTATATACATATACTTACATCGAAAACAGCTTATCTCTCCATTACATTACATGGCTGAGTTTACTTTCTGATTTCTTGCATTTTCACCTTTGATTACGAAATAACGATTTAATGTTATTTTATTGGGGTCAGGTGTCTCTAGTGATAGCCTGACTATAATACTTGTCAATAGAATTATTATTATTAGTCATAATTTTCACCGCTAGAAGAACACAGACGGTGAAAGGCTTATAGACATGCTCTTCGGAAACAAGAGCCACTTGGCTTTATCATAAAAGCACTTTAATTATCACTTCAAGTCAATAACAGAGAATAATCCAACTGTAAAATAGTAGCTATTTATGACCATACATTGATCATATGAGGAAGTATTAATTTGAGTTTAGTTTTCTACTAAAAGCTTCTTTTACGTTAATTAATATTTACTCGACTGCAGTTTATTAATTCAGAGTGCCATTAGTTGATTAAATATCTTTCAAAGTATTACGTGTTCGACGTTCCTTAGAGAGCTAAGATCTTTCCAGCTCATAATTATCAAACAAGTCCATTTTTCAAGACACTTCGCAAATAATCATACACTATATGAAATATTCCTATTTTTTTTCCTTATTTCATATATTACTTTTGTTTAATTGACTTCATTGATTTTATTAATAAAAACATAAGTTCCCTATATTAGGACAATATTTAGTATTTAATATTGGGATAGAAACTCCGTTCATGCCTCTAAAGTTTTCATGCGGGATATAAAAAACCTTATGAGGCCGTCCTTAGGAAAGGGCTTGAGTCTGCACATCAGGTACTCCTTAAAGGTCCCTACTGTAATAAACTTCGTAATGTAACTCGATCTTTATTAAATGTGTGCGAAATAGCAAATAAAATGTAAGAGCTATATCTCAGCGTTAAAGGTAAAGACAACATTTGTTCATTTGAAAACTAAAGATTTCATTGCTTACAAGCATTTTGGACGCTTCGTGTTCATCTCAGGTTATATTAACTTTTGTGGTGGCTGAAAAGGACTGAAAAGCCCGTTTAACATGTATAAAAAAAATGTTTTATTTAAAAAAAAAACTCGTTTTGAGCGTGTAGTGTTCTTCAGGTTACATTAACTGTTGCGATGGATCAAAATGGTTCAAAAAGTCCTTTTACTGTACAAATAAAATCAATTTTGTATACAGACAATACGTTGTGTTGTTCTTCAGGTTTTCAGCAAAAACCTTTTCGTTCAGCAAAGTGTTTCGAACGAATAGTGTTCTTTTTAATGTTACATGACATGCTGTGGTTGATGGGAATGCCTAGAAATGACCATTTTCGATAATATATCCCAAAATAGTAACTGACTGTGCATCTTTTGAATTTATATACTTTTTTTTATTGTTTTAACCCATCCCATAGCGGGTGATAACGTCAGCCGTTTACCGGCTTTTTGTTTGATCGGTGATTCTAAAGATTCTACATTGGGAGTCCTAAATTTTGCCTAACTCAAGTGCATTTCGAGTAGGAATCTTTAATGAGTACCTGACATTGGATAGGCTCGGGACCGCTAGCTTAACGTCCTCTCCGAGAGACGAAGTGCTCAGATTTATTTGATGTCTCCGGACTACCATCCCAGAGACAAGTACGTCAAGCTGAGCTAACCTGGTACCTTACATACTTATAAGTGTTTACTTGAGGAATTAGTTTGATTAGTGGAGAATGGTAATGAGTAGCCAGGTTAGACCAATGTCAGGACTGTATTAAACTCTGGACTGACAGAATTCCATTCGGAGTTCCATTATCACTCTCGATTTATTCTCGTGGAATGTGAAAAAATCTGAGCACGTCATGCTTTGAAGAAGAAGTTAAGCAGTCGGTCCGCATCCTGTATGCTGACAGGTTCTCGTTAAAATCCCTACTCTAAATACATTTGAGTTAGCCTAATTTTCAGACTCCCTATATAGAATAGAATGTTATTTATGTGATATCACTAAGAGCCAATGTTCAGGTTATATGTGTTCTCTTGTGAAATTGTCACTGAAACCTAACTTAGGAATGCTGACTTTTATTTCAAATGGAAATGAACAGCTTGATGTCACCAGTGTAGAAACTGCTACAAATTTTGGATTTCAAAAATTATATTTGCAAGTTACGAATGTCCTAATGGGATACCAAAGTCCTGTCATTTGCTTGTTGAAATTCTATATCGGGTGAGGTTTTACAATATGGACCAAAAGGTAGATTGGATTATACATTATGTTTTTCAATAATCATTAAATTGATATTTTACTATTATAAAACATCATACTAAGAAAATACTAAATATGCTGGTTCAGGTTTCTGGGATATCTAGAAGATAGGGAAAATATAAATACCAGTTTGAACTTATCCATGTTATATATTCCATGAAATTTGTATTGATTGGATAAGAATTTTGAAGTTTTGTTTGTGAATCAGAAATTTGATTAAGTCGTTTGTAGATGGATGTATTTAATGAATATTGTAAGATGATCTCTATTTGATTAATCACTAAAGTCCTGAGTAGTACACAGTTGTAAATGGAATGCTATTAGAGTAAGGGTTTTGGTTGTGCATTGACGCCCTAACGACTAATTAATTGCTTCGTTATCAATTCTCTGAGATACCTTCCGTTCTCTAAATGGTAGAATATTATTTGGATGCAAGTATTCCTTTTCATCCATCCCGGACAGCAGTAAATTCATTTTCCCTCACAAACAGAGAGTGTAGTAGTGATTTTGTAGTGTCGAATATATTAAATATCAAACAATATTTATAAATACCATACTTTCAGAAATATGTCAGAAAAATTTATTTAATATTATTTAATTATATTTTTTTGATCCGTCGATAAAAAGCATTAAATTATCTTTCTCTTAATCAAAAGTAAAGATAAAAACAATTTTAATTCCTCAAAAACGTCATTATTGGCTTATATTCATGCCATAAACTTAAATACTATTCACATACATGCATATTGTTATTACGATAGATGTTATGAAAGATAATATTATTACAAACTTTCGTCATATCTCGTATATCGCTTGTGGAGTCGCCCGACCGGTTTCGCAAAGGCCTCCATCATCAAAGGCTGCATCACAGAAGTTCGATTGATGATGTAGCCTTTGTGAAACCGGCTGGGTGACTCAACCAGTGATATAGGAAGTGACGGAAGTTTATAATATATATTACTAGACTACCCGTGACCCTGTGTGTCACTCAGAAATTAT
Organism: Hermatobates lingyangjiaoensis; assembly: GCA_026182355.1. Lineage (NCBI taxonomy): Eukaryota > Metazoa > Arthropoda > Insecta > Hemiptera > Hermatobatidae > Hermatobates > Hermatobates lingyangjiaoensis. Next base: position 2,201,704 of record JAPFBL010000074.1, on the reverse strand, counting down.
AACAATAGGTATTGAAATTAATTCACTGAACATGATTGACAGGGATAAGTTTAATTGTTGTTTCTTCTTATTAAGGACGGAAACAGACTCTTATATGGCCCAAGTTTTTCATATAGTATTCTTAACATGATTCAAGAGATATACACAGTAAGTATATTTAGCAAAATAAACATTATTTAAAAGTAAAAAAAAAGCATTTATTCTATAATATAAATAAATAAAACAGTAATTCAATGAAATATATTTAAAACAAACAAAACTTGTATATTGAAATATTCAATTTATTTACCTAACATAAATTAACATTAATGAAAGGAATGTGTCTTTATAATATTACCTTAGAGCATTCGTGTTTTATGTGACAGTTGTGTTCAACTTTGTTTCTAAAATTATTCATTTTTAACCTCTATTGTAGTAGTTTACTACACATAATTACTGATATGGAATTGAATCGCATTGTTTTATGGTTTTACATTATTGGGAAAGGTGCTTTTTTATGTTCAAACGGGTGTTAATTTTTCCCTCTCTTCTAGTCTTTCTACAATAAACCTAAAACTAAAAGTTTTTAGAACTTTAAACTTAAAAGTTCATATTTAGTATTGACTAAATATAGATATTTATCATTTTAATATAAGAAAAAGATTAATAACCTGTATTTATTATTAACAAAATTGTTAATTACGCTTTCATCATAATTGACAAACTGCAGCTAATTTAATTGAGGCTAATGTTCAATATTTCTGGTAATGGATGAAACAATAGTAAATTTGAGACATTAGTGTACTGCAATTATTGCTTTAATATCATTAAAGTATAGTAATTATGAAAAAAAATCAGTTCTTTCTATTGTAATCAACTTGTTGAAATGTTCTTTCAACTGACAGTGAAAATGCTTTTAACAGGTGAGAGTGTACTTCAGAAGTTTAAGAAGAGTTTTAGTTTGAAGTTTCACAAGAAGTCTTCCTCGAGAGGTGAAGTTGAAGATGAGGAGACGAGTGGAGGAGCAGCCTCTTTGGGAGCTGAGTCATCACCACCTTCGAGTCCTCAACCTGATCATGACAAGTTCAGGTGGGCATTTCATAATTTCAAGTTTCATTGCGAGAACCTCTTACTAACTTCTCTAATTATTAGTCAAATAATGGATTGAATTTTTATATGGTTTGAAAATATACGTATTTTCTAGTCATATATATTTTTTATTAAACTTCAGAGGATTTTTTTGCTCCACAATTGAAATGTAAATAAACGTTTTCAATTCTAAGGTTAATAAAGTATTATCTAAGAGCAGTATTATTGTTTTAAGAAAACTTGTTAATCGCAAATATTAAATACTGGAGAACGTTTTACTATTCCAAATTTTTCAGGTTGTTGATTTTTTTTGAATACCTATTTATTTATTTCAGTGCCCACTACAAGTGTTTTAATTAAATACTGAAATTGTAGATTTACCTACTTATTTTATTCCCTAGTTTAATATATCCGTCCTTTACATCGAATGACGGATGGCTGCCTCTGCTCTTTGAGATTGGACATCTGCTTACCTACTCAGTGAGACAGTACTCAACGGGAAACAATGAAATTTGATAATCCATTCTTTTTAAATATGAAAAGTAGTTACTGTGTTTATAAATACTGCTTTGGACATTTTAAGCTTCAACTTTTTTGCGTAGTTAGATCTGCTTCAGTATGGTTAATATAATAAAAGAGATAATTTCTTGTCAACCTTGGTTAAGCACCCTGGACTGGTACTCCTTTTGCCATTTAAACGATTTCCCATTTTTTCTTTTAATTTTTAGTAAACATAATTTAGAGTTCCTGATGTAGAAAGTGAATTAATTTGTTGGTATTTTTTCGTGTTGGCGAAAAATTTCAATGGTGTATAGTTTCTGTGGTCAGTTAACCAACTCCCATTTCAATAATTATTATTGAAAACTAAATAATGCTTCCATTAAAGAAATAATAACTACGAATATGTATTTATCGATTGGTGTTTTAATTATATTTTATTTCGTAGGTTTGGTCCATTGGTTTGGCGTTCGAGCAAGGAAAGGAAAAAAGGAACCAAAGCAGCTCGCAGTGCCAAGTGTAATAGTGGAGACAGTGGCATTCAAATAGAGGCATGTATTTCATTTAAGTACTTAATTGATATTGTATTAACGTGATTGGTGAATTATATGGTTAAATGAGGTTATTCTTTACTCACCTGAGAGGATGTGTAGCTTAGGTTAGGTTGCAGTGGGAGTCCCACAAGGGAACACACGTAGGCCGAGCGTTGGCCCTTTGTGATACCACACAATGAAGATAGATTCTACAGTGGGAGTCCTAAATTTGCCTATCTCAAGTGTATTTAGAGTAGGGATCTTTAACGAGTACCTGACATCGTACAGGCTCGGGACCGACGGTTTAACGTCCTTCTCCGAGGGACGACGTGCTCAGATTTATTCACCTACCGCGTGAATAAATCGAGGGCCAGGTGGGGATCGAACCCCGGTCCTATCCAGTTCAGAGGCGAGCACGTAACCACTGAGCTAGCCTGACCCCGAGAGGAGGTGTAAGAAAATAAATTGTATATGCTAACTGAAAATCAGTGGAACGCTAATTACAGGGAACAAATATCCCGACAGTGGGATAAACATGAATCAAAGAGTCATTTCTCATATTTTGTTGAAATATATTACAACAAAGTATAAAAAAAAAACATTAAAAACAAGTTTAATGATAACGCAAAAAAATATTAAAGGCATGCATGTACACAATACTACAGAGGTTAGTATAAGTTACTTTGATAAATGGATAAATCGTCTCACGTTGTGTACTTAATCTAAGTGGAAATTGTTCTCTCAAATACCACCTATGTAACTTGAAATTAAATCAAACGTATGTTGAAGATTCTGTCCAGAAGGGGAGGAAAACTCTGACACATTTGGTGTGAGTGTGAGTCATTCTCTTTAAAAGTTTTTGATGATTTTTGGGAAATGATATCTATAACTAACTAACAGAAGTGAGCGATATTTTTCCAAAGATATTTTTTTTTAAATTCTTTAACGAGCATAAAATTTAAAAAAATTCTTCTAATAACATTAAAGGGTAACACAATAGGTCAATTTGGAAAACACTCGTTCATAATGACTCTGGCCATCTAAACACCTTGTATACTGGTGTTTTAAACACCTTGTATACTGGTGTTAAGCTCGGAATAGTTTCAGTTACTGGTGGAAGACTGTTATCTATCATAAAAGTACACGACAATGTTTTGTACATGATTGTATATACTTCACTACTTCATTGAAACATTTATTTTCGTCCTATCAGCTAATTTCTGATGTCGTTGTTACACATAAATATTTATTAAAATCGGTAACAGTTAAATTATTTTTCTTTTTGTGAAGATTATCCAAATAACTTCTGGTCTATTATCTGGAATTTACTATTATTATTCGTTAATTTTAATTGTTAGGTTAATTATTAATCAATTTACATTTGAAAACTGTCATTTCCTTTTGCTAGTATTATTTAATCTTTTATTGACTAAGCAATGAGGTTCCAAAGGTAGCTAGCTAGCTCACTGTGAAGTGTTGCGTGGTCCGTCAACTTATATGACAAATACGTTTGCCTGACTTTTTACAATACTGGATTCCTTATTATAATTATATGTTTCTACAAATGGTATAGTTTTTATAGTTGATACAACAGTAAATAGTTATAGTTAGAGCAAGCATGCTAAATATACGGATCTGGGAACACTTCTCCAGCCAGAGGACTAAAGGTAGCTAGCTCACTGTGAAGTGTTGCGTGGTCCGACAAGTTATATAATAAATACGTTTGTTTGACTTTTTACAATACTGGATTCTTTATTATAATTATGTACATGTTACTGCAATGTGTATAATTAAATCGAAGGCTTTCAGAAAAGTTTTGCATTTATACTCGTATATAGCGGCACCATTGCGAATGAATGTATATGCTGATGTGGGATCATTAAATTGCTCATGATCTTGAAAGGCTTAATTATTTAATAAAATAAAGGAATTTAATGAAATGTGGCGATGAGCAGTTCCACTGCTCACGATCGATAGGGCTCTTGACATAAATACAAATGTCTCGAGGTCATCCAAATTTACTTGATCGTAAAATACCAGTAAACTGGAGACACAAAATACCAGTAAAGGGAGAGTAAATAGCAGTAAAAACAAAGTATGCCCATTTTCAAAATCCCGAAATCTAACTCTTGTTACAGAAAATTTGAACGCCTTTGACCTGTTTCCATTTCCCAATCTATCACATTCACTGATATCTGTATAACTATATTTGTCGGTTATAACTTCCAACCCTGATATTCACATTAGAAGTACCTATTCGAACAATATTTTTATGACTGCAAGCTCGAATTCTCGTCATTAGAATGTACGAGTATAAACCTCTCTATGCAATTCAGTATTACACCATTTCATCCATACTATTTATACAGAATACATACTGAACATACGGTCAGAGGATCTAGTAATGTAACTTCATTCTTATCCATTATTTATTTCTCTGCTTTTTTCTAGATTACTCTATTCATATAAATAAAATACTTGTATGACATTTGGAAGGTGGTAGAGATCTAATGTCCGTAAACATGCTTAAAGCTTTTCTTTTTAGTTGTTGTTTTTTACAGACGAGCATCAAGAGTAAGTCTTGCGATTATTTACTGGATACCACTGAATCAATTTCAAAGGGCAAAGAAGCAGAAATACATCAGTCAAAGACTTTGGCTATGTTAATAACCACAGTAAACATGATCGTAAGGGATTAAAAGTTTTGAAAAAAAAAATGCCTTGTATACAGGATATGTTTTAGAAACATTTATATTCTTTTATAACCATATAAAAATGGTTTTAAAAAAAACAATTTGATTTTTAAATTTTGTTACAATTCTTTAAAGAATGTTGTGGTTAATGTGTTATTACAACTGGTCAGAAATATACGATACCTCCTCCTCAAAAATAATAAGCACAATATAGTAATACCATATGTTGTAGGATTGTCGGAAAAAATATGAAAACCTTCCCTCATCATGAAAACATGTCACATCTTTAAACCCGAGTTTGTTTCAACCAAAGAGTTTCTACATTTATAGACTATTACCTTCAGAACTGTGTTAAGGGCACAAAGCGTGGCTCATTTACTATAATGCACCCATTTATGTTTGGGGTGAGACACATACTTAGATGATTAATAATGGATTCATAAAGTTTGCTTCACCCAAGTTATTACACATAGATTTAAACATATAATCGTCAGTACTTAGAATGAGCCAGACTTCTTTTGTTCTTGAATTATTGCTTCTTTTTTTTTTAGTTACGAATTGTATCCTAAAGGCTTTCTGATGAAAACCTACGACAAATGTAGTTTTTGAAGTGTTAGTTCACAGGTTGCTCTTGCAATGACTTCGATAGTGTTCATTGCACAGTACGTATTTCCTACCAAGTTGTTGCTTTCAATCTCATTCATTCATCCTCTGTCAGAAACAGTTGATATTGGTAACATACTATCCTATTTGGAAGGATCAATCCAACACATCTTGTAGTGAAACGTCTACCTCTTTCATTATTTTACTAAAATTCACATTAAAGTGCCCACACACTTGAAATCAGATCTTTGATTAGCAGAATCATAGGAGTGTTAAACATTGAAATAGACAATTGCTTTTCTTTGCATAGAAGAACGTCGCCTTGCTTACGTTGTACAGAGTATCTCGGCCATAATCATTTCTATTGCCTTTACTTAAATACTCAACGAGCAGCAGCAGTAGCAGAGATTTAGAATTAGGCATCATTATTAATTCTATAAACACAACCACAAAATATCAAGGGGCAGTTAAACTGATTAAATGGGAGAGCCCAAAAATGGTTGTGTAGTTATTAATTTTAAAGCACTTTTCACAGAAATTCGCACCCACCTAACAGTGATAGCGATTTCAGTCATAGCTATTTCAAATTTATACGATTTACCCAAAATTTTTTTAATCAGTCCATAGTATATCCCATAAAATGAAACATTGACATTCTTAGAGTAACTTTGAAGTACGAAGGATCACTCGATATTTTACTGGTTATTTATAAGTATAGAATAGTTCTCAATAAAAGAGATTAATCTGAATGAAAATTTCATTAATGGCTGTTCTTGATAAGGTTGCGATTTATTATATATATATATATATAAAGAGTTCACATAAACACGTGAAATAACAATCAATGATCAAACCACAATATGAAATAGGAAAACAAGACTAAGATCTTTCAACCGTAACAAGTGGTCTTCGTCAGAGTCAAAAACCCAACTTTGAATTTCAGTTGGGTTTTTGACTCTGATGAAGACGGCTTGTTACAGTTGAAAGATCTTAGTCTTGTTTTACTTTTTCACATTGTGGTTTGATCATTATATATATATATATATATATATAAAATTTAACACATAATAAAGAACACAAAAAGTCACTACGGAACTCACTTCGATATTTAGATATTTAGATCCGTCGTCAACAGGAAGAAGTGCGAAGTACTCGCGTTGAGAAGCAAACTGCTACTGATTTCCAGAATAACTCGTGGAACCACCGTAATGCTGTCCCCAGCGGAGGAGAGGAAAAATATAAATCCTAAAATTTGAGGATTAAACAAAACAAATGTAGGATAGTGGTAAAGAGATGGTAGCGAGTGCATTTTGACCTCTTATTATAAAGTTCTATGAACCGACCTTCAGTTTTTCTGCTCTGTTGACAGTTTACTTGCTCGCTTTATCAGTTCACTCTAAACCACACTGAAACTATAACGTCCAATTATTTCACTATAAAGCTGTTTTTCAACATTTTTTTTTTTGTTCTAAAGGTAATTCAAATATTATTTTAATAAATTCATTACCATTTAATGGAGTTCAGTTAAGCATTGTAATGTATTTTTGTATGAAGCCAAATCAAAGTGTTGAATTATTTTTTTACCATATAAAAGGATTAGATTAGTTAGCTTCTTAGAGATAATTTTTTTTTGAAAATTTAATCAAGTAGATAGTACTTTTGAAAACTATAATGAATTTTAAAATTAAATCAGTAATTTATAGGTCTGGATATACATATTTATTCTTTTTTCCAGTTCTCGTTTTCTAGTGTTAAAAAATAAAATTTGTATAGTGAATGCAATTTGTACCCTAATAGTAATTTATTTTTTTATTTTTTTTATAATTATACAATTTATGATTATATTATAATTTAAAAACATATTTATAATTAAATGTTTTTTTTATTTCGTTTATTTATTTCTGACATTATATATATTATTATATAATAATAATTAATAATATCTAATAATAATAATTTTATATAATATATATATATATATATATCTACGTATGTATGTATATATGTATGTATGCGTATGTATGTATATGTATATAAAAAGATTCCACATAAAAACATGAAATAACAATCAATGATCAAACTACAATAAGAATTATGGTTTGATCATTGTATATGTATATATAAAGTTTATTAAATGTTCAAATTAAATTATTGATTATTTACTGCTATTGTTGATAAATATTATTTTCGTTTTCTAGATGGTTGGAAAGATGGCTGGCGATAGTTCAGAGTCCCATGATACGGACCACTTAGGCGATGAAGAAATTATAGATGATTTAGACAGCCCACCTGTTGTAAGAGCTATTTTCTATTATAAATTTAACTTTGTTCAACTCAAAAAGAATAAAAACCATTTTTGAACATTTGTTCCTCGATTTTACATATTTCAGTAGGAACTCTTCAAAATATCCTATTTATTATGACTAGAACGTTCTTTCAGTGTCATTCTCTTTGTTTTGTTTGGTTATATGTTGTTATTGTTGTCATAATATATATATATATATATATATATATATATATATTGGTATAAATAGGCAGCAGATCCTCTTTTAAACAGGTATCATTAAAATTAACCGCAGTCTCGGCATTCACGATCTTAAGACTGAGAGATTCGATCCTACGAACTAACCTCCTGCTAACAGGGTTCAACTGGAAAAGGAGTTGGCCAAGTGACATGTTAAATTAAAGAGCCATTGAAATACCTTTGTACGCTTAATTACCTTCCTGTAGAAAATAAATTAAGGTTACACGATTTATGAACTAGTTATGAACAAATTAATTATTTTTTGTATATCGTTACCATTTAAGTGAAGAAACTTGAAAAACTTTCAGGTTATGTTTATAAAAATGTTTAATTGAATTCTGTTTCTCACTTACTGAAATCTGCTGAATAACTTTTTAAATTACGAGTAAAGTGGAAAACCTCTCTACTTTCATTAAAACAGAACTCATTATAATTTTCTAATATTATTGTAGCCTCATTAACGAGAAATATTTTGTTAATTAAATGTTATTTAACAATAAATAAGTCAAAGAAATTTAAAATAGCCGTAGCTTTGGTTTAGAGAAAACTATTTGTTATGTGTTAGTTGTTAATTCTGGAAATTGTTGACCTTAGAGTTGGGTAATCATTTTTTTTTTTACTTCTAACACATTTGTTTTCACTACCTAAAACCTTAGAAAAGGTACACATGATTTCTTTACAGTGTAGATTTAATTTATTCTCCTTGAATTCACCTGCATAATAGCTTTGAAATTATTTACTTCTTGCGTACAATTGCTGGTGCACATATTTAAAACTTTGACTAGATCAGTTTAAATATTTTGTTAAAACGTGCATTTGTTATTGGATGAGGGGTTAATATGAAGAAAAAAAAAAGAAGCTAAGCTTATTTAATGAATTATTAAAGGGAGGAAAAAGTATAAAAACTTGTGTTTATTGATTAGTACTGAAGTTTCTACTCTATGCAGACGGTTCGCTTAGGTTGTATTTAAGTTCGCTATCTTCTCATATCTTTCCTATTCTTATGAAATCTGTAATTATTTTACCGACTGCACATGACCTTGAGAAACATCTTTTCTCCCTCACTTGGATTTCACTCCTTCAGTAATCAATATATAATTGATAGTTTAGATAAGTGTTTCTCATTTATTTTTATTTTTTTACCTCTGAGCGGATCTATGAATTAACAAAACTTTGATTTCCATCTTGATTTTAATATGAACAAAGTATTTATGAAATATGAAATAATTGCGAAGTTTCAAAAATCGCTTAAACTTTAATAAGTTTAAAAGTGCTGGTATGGTAATACTTTCTTCCTGAGACGATATTTTTTTATATATCGAAATTCATATATCGGTAATAACATTATTTTGTTTAATATTTTTTTCAATACTAAAATAAATCAAAAAAATGAGTTTCATTTAGTAATGAATTATGTAAAGTAAAACTCAAAAATATATAAATTGGGAAATTTTATTGTGAAAGAATAATATGTCTAGTAAACGTCAAAAAAAAATGGATGGTTGCCAATTTTAATTTAACGAACTGTTTTGAAAATTAATTGGTAGAAATTTCATAACTTCTGTCTCTCACAAGAAGGAGTAAGGGATTCACCTACCAGTTTTAATCTCAAACGTAGAAAACTTGCCTCAGACATAAAAATCACATACCCGGTGTATGTGAAATTAGTATGAATCAGAGCAGATTTCTTAAAGATTAGAATATGACCTTACCATTGCCTGGGAAGCAGTCGAGCAAACTCAGGGCTACTTCAGCGTTTTGAGAATCGCTGATCTAGATTACACTGACCTGATGTCTTAAATGAGGTGGGTTTCTTCCACGTTTGGCTTCTTCTACTACAATGGATGATACCTTTATTTAAAAAAAAAAAAGAAAAATATAAATAATATGTTTCTTGTATGTTTAATAATAATATAGTGTAATTATTGATATTAGAATGATTATTCTACCCGTATGTTGTAGCCCCTTAATTGGCACAGCATCCTCCCTACTTATTTCTTTTTAGTCATCCTTAACTTATCCTGTCCATCTTATCCTTATTTATATGGCCATCCCCTTTAACTTACATAAATACTTATTATAATTGTTGACTACTAATCCTTTAACATCTACTAGATCTAACTATACTTATATAGTATAAGTATATAATTTGAACCCCCCCCCCCCCCGTTCAAATACTTTATTCATTAAAAAAAAATCTGGAGTGGCCTACACTCTACTTTACTATAAGTAACTCAATGTCAAATTTTTTGGGTATATAAAACATAACGTATCATTTAAGCATAACATAAATATCTAAATCGGATATAATTATTAGCATTGCATTCGTGAGGTAGTACAGATAGTGATTGAAGGACATATCAATTTATAAGCTAATTTTTGTACATCACAAATAATTTATTATTTGCAAATAATTTCATTAGTATAACTACAGCAGTAATAACATTTTTGAAAAACCAAAGTGAACTTTCTTGATACGAAATATTATCCTACAAGAGAACATGGCTATTGTTCAAATAGCCAGTAGGTTTCTTACATCGTTTACTTGACATCCTTCTACATTGAAAATTAATGTAAAATTTTCAAATTTGAAACAGTAAAATACCCTTTTTTTCTCTGAAAAACTTCTTAAACAGTTGTTAAAAATGTTGTTTTAAGGTGATTTGTTAATTAAAGATGTACGATAATAACAGTTATTAATCTCTAAACGAAAGATTTATATTCTGAATTATCTTTTACATTTTTGGTTTTTAACAGAATTATTATACTGGGAATTTTATGGCTTCTTAGTATTTAATAAGATCATTTTCCTTCCCCTTTGTCAAATAACATATATACGAATTTTTTTTTAAAATGTGTTATCATTTTCCTGCACAATATTATTCCTCTTTTATCTCAGTGGATTCGCTCAAAAAATTTCTAAGTCAATGTAAACAATGTAAAAAAATACAAAAAATTCGACAAGTATAGCAGGTGATCTCTTAGTCTAGGATAAACAAACAGTTTTTATATCGTTATTGCTCTTTCCCGTAATTGAAACTTCATGATTTTTTTTTTATGAATTGCTAATTTTTTGTTCCATTTTTGGTCAAATTTTCATTATTTTTTAACGAGCCGTTCAGCGTCAAAAAAACATTTTCTGAAAACACAAATCGTACTGTAACGCCCCTTTAGCGAATGTAATTTTACAAAAAAATATCTCAACTCATTCTCCATATAATGTTCTATTTGTAGGCATAGTTTCATTCTTGTCCGTCGAACAGTATGGCTTGTATCGCTCTCACAAGGTTTGAGATTGAATTATAAGTCAAAATTTTTACATTTTATTGAAAAAAAAATATTTCCTGTTGTTTTAAAATTCTGAATATATTTTTCGTTTGTTGCATTTGAAACCTCAAAGATAATGTCAAAATTTGAAAACTCTAGGGTTATCAGTTTAGGAGAAATAAATGTTTTAAAAAAAACGGTTTTTGGCAAAAAAAGTGACTTTCCCATCATGCATAATTCTTCCCAAACAATAGGCATCTTCGTCTTTATGAGGCCCATTTTTGTGTAAAATATCAACTTGATCCATCAAAGATTCTGGACCGTAGCGTGGTAACAAGCAATGCTAACACACTCACCCACCCACCCACCCACACACACACAGACATCATCGTAAAAACGTCATAAAACGACTTCTGGTACCTCAAAACATGTAATTCCGTCAAAATCTCGAGATCGAATTTTTTCACGATCACTATACTTTACTTATAGTAAAGTAAAAAAGTCTTATAACGGAACATTAATTTTCCTATAAATGTTCCTAAAAAATAAAAGTAGCAATAAATAAGATGCCTGAATAAAGGACTACTTTGATAGAATAGAAAATGCAAAAATATTGCTCTTATTACAACTTAAAGAATTAAACTTTAACCAAAGAAATCAAAATTCCACGTGCAACTTACACCAAATTGTAGAAAGATAAGCTAATTATAAGCTTTTAGGTTCTATAGTTCAATAAAATAAATGATGATGGTTTTGATATTCGATGGCGCGGTAATTCTTTTATTATTTCCGTTCTATTTCAAAATATAAATTTTGGTTCAAACGAGCCTTTACAAATTCTGTTATACTGCCTAACTAGTGTATTTTTTTTTAATGTTAAACCAGATGTTTAGTTGTAAGTCAGTATGGGAGAATCCCCCCATAAGTAACGAAGGTTTGTATTGTAAATTGTTCAGTACATCGGTATGTCGTAATTAATGATATAACTTTCTTTAATACGTATCAACATTCTACATGTAGAATATCGTGTCAGTTTGTTTGTATAGATCATTACTCCTAAACGTTGGAGTACAAACCAAAGGTGAGCAATGTCCCTAGATGGAAGGCGGATGGAAATTTAACTGTGGATGCCTGCATTGAAACTTTCTTCTTTTTTTTTTTATTACGTGTGATTTATTTCCGAGAACTACAGCTAGCTAACTTCTGTTTTTTATAATCTGGGTATAGTCGTTTTATGATTTTTCATCAACTGAAACAACTCGTATTCGTCGAATTCTACAAATATGAAAGATTTTAATCACGTTTCTGAATTCTTATAGTGGTTTAAATGTTGATTCTTATTTTACATGTGTACTGTGAAATTTTGTTGTATTTAATCATTAAAAATAAACAGTAAATAGATACACACTTAGAGTAATAATTTTAGGTTTAATCGTCATCTGGAGAGAAGTGTGTGAGATACCAAACCACTTTTTAACCATACCTCCTGATGGTGGGTAAAATGAAAATTAGAGTCTGTGAGTGCATACGGTTGAAAGGTCTTAACCATATCTACATCCATGCCATAAATAGGGTTAAATCACCCTAGGACATTACCTATAGTTTCATGTAAAAAAAAAAACAAAAAAGTAAAATGTATAATGTATAAGACAACGTCTTACCTAGTTATGTTATATGAGATCTTCCTTTTGCTCCGAAATATCATTCGTAGCCAGTGTAACCGTTTATATACTGTTGCGCGAATAATATCGAGTTGCCCGCCTCCGCGTGGTCCACATTGGCCGTCGCCATGTGAACATGGGACGGCTAAAGGGCAAATCGTAAAAAGACAACCTGACTTGATTTAAAAACGATATGGCCTGAAATATTGGCTTGGTGCGTATAAAGGTCAACACAGGTTGAAAGGTCTTAGTCTTTTTTGCCCGATTTCATATTGTGGTTTAATAATTGAATGTTATTTCACCTGTTTCTGTGAAATCTTGTGTATATATATTTTATATAATAGATTCAATAATATATCGACCGTTTGATAGAATAGGTATGTTCTCTAATCGGGATTCGGTCAATTTTCTAGGATAAAAAATCAAATTCTCGTTGACTTACTTGATTGTTTAGCTAATTTCACAATGTAACTTCTCCACTTCCTCAAACATTCATTCACATCTTCTCCATATACTCTTCTTATATCCTCATAAAAACCCATAATTTTTTATCCTAGAATATTGAGGATATAAGAAGAGTATATGGAGAAGATGTGAATGAATGTTTGAGGAAGTGGAGAAGTTACATTGTGAAATTAGCTAAACAGTCAAGTAAGGCAACGAGAATTTGATTTTTTATCCTAGAAAATTGACCGAATCCCGATTAGAGAACATATCCATATATATATATATATATATATATATATATATATATATATATATATATATATCTAGTAGAATTGCATATTAAATGTGGAGAGGTTGTTCACGAATGTACCCTTACATAAAACGATTATAAGTTATATACTTTAAGAAGTCTATCCGCAAGACCAGTCACCAAAGATTGATCTCCCCATCGGCCTTAAAACATTACTTGAATTGTGCACTAAGGAATCCCCTTTTGTATCCTGATAGCAACATGTTCAAACAGGTTATTAAATATTTAACAAGGTTTAAATAAATCAAACAAGTAAAATATTTACTTGTAAATAAATTGTCTTCACAAAATTGGAGAAAACCACTGAAAAATGGTTGAACTATTTTCATGTAGATTAAGTAGAATTTATGTTGATCAGTTCAAGAAAATATATAAAGAAATTCACTTATTTTATTTTAATGACAATTTCTCATTGTTTTCCCGCATTTGAATGGTTGCATATTAATTTGTTGAACTCGTTTAAGGTTCGACGTCGTGGGAACACAAATTCTTCGGATGGAAAACAGTCAAGGCCGTCCTCAGATGTCATAAATCAAGTTCTAATTGATAAACTTAAGGTATTAGTTTTCTTAGTTTGTTTTCACTTAATCTTTCCATTTTTTTTTATTCCCTTTATAAGTTATACTTTTTTTTTCTTCTTTTTAGTGGAACATTAATTCAAAGATGTTTGAACTTGTCAAAAATGACAGACTAAACTATTTAAACCTACTATTTTTAATTAAATAACCATTCACGTGGTGTATAATATGCCGTGTAACAATCATCCTTAATGATGGTTGAATAGTTTTCTGAAAAATAAGTTGTTCTTATAAAATCCTGCGTTGATTGGTGGGTGGTGTTTCACATAAAGTGTGAATGTTAAAGTTAAAGTGTGAAAAGGCTGTGTGCATGTCTGGAAAACAAGTTGGCTGAATACTTGTTATATGATTGAGCCAATTAATGAATTATATACTACATGTTTATAACACAAAATAAGTTGACGATGAAGAAAAAGAAGTTGAATAAAAAACTGATTACATCATGTTTTTTTAAATTATTATTTTTTCAATTAATTACTAATTTTTATTATTATAATCTAGTTTACAGTTAATGTATACCTCCTGGTTAAGTTTTGTAAATCTGAAAGGACTACTGTTTTTAGATTTACAGTAGTAAATTTACATGGTATGCTACATGATAGATAAATGTAGAAGAGTATTACCAATATCGTATCTCTTATCCTTTGTATCATATGGTTATTTACTGTTTCTTTGGTTTTTATTTAATAACGAATATCAAAATGCAGATATTTTTGCCATAGGAATATTTTTTCATAAAATTAAGAATTTAATTTTTTAGATCAGGGACAGGATAATTTTTTTAATAATTTGTTCTTTTGTATTTGTTATAAACCTATCTTTTATTATCTAGAATTAAAAATTATTTTTATTAAAATAACATTTGTTTTATGTAATTTGAAAATCTAATTATTCATCAGTTAAAAATGCCTAGGTATAATGTATTACCAAAAAGTTGTGCTGTTATTTTTGTCTCTATATACTAAGTGACTGTATATAAATATGCCAGTATATATATAAATATATAATATATATATATAGTTCAATGTACATAAAGAAACATAGAGAAATTAAAAACACAAACTTAATATATATCGTTTGTGTTTTTAATTTCTTTATGTTTCTTTATGTACATTGAACTGTATCTGTCCATTTCGGATCGAATTTTCATCGAAAAAGTATATATATATATATATATATATATATATATATATATATATATGTATATTCACTGTTTCGTCATTGAGGGCTAGGTCAAATAAAAGAAAATAAACTCCTTTCTAGGCCGACGTTTCGATGTATTTGTACATCATCTTCAGGGATTAAATTGGAGTAAGACTATAATACATTTATCAACACAATCTACAACTCACAAAGAGAAATAGCACACACTTTTGTTAAACCAACAGATACATACAAAAGGTTACTTTATAATCAGAGTTGTTGAGTACACATCTATTTAAAAGTATCAGACAAAAGGAAATTAGTTTTACCTTGGAAAGTGTGCTACTGGTTATTTCCTTTCCAAGGAACTATCACACTACTATCACACTTTCCAAGGTAAAACTAATTTCCTTTTGTCTGATACTTTTAAATAGATGTGTACTCAACAACTCTGATTATAAAATAACCTTTTGTATGTATCTGTTGGTTTAACAAAAGTGTGTGTTATTTCTCTTTGTGAGTTGTAGATTGTGTTGATAAATGTATTATAGTCTTACTCTAATTTTAGCCCTGAAGATGATGTACAAATACATCGAAACGTCGGCCTAGAAAGGAGTTTATTTTCTTTTATTTGACCTAGCCCTCAATAACGAAACAGTGAATAGAATAGAAGAGGTCAATAACAATTTTTGAGTTTATATATGTATATATATATATATATATATATATATATATATATTCACTGATAAAACGAAATACGATCCAAACTGGACACAATACGAGTTCGAGATTAACAAAGAGCAACAAAGAGAATAACTTTATTTAACAAAGAGTAACCCGTTGGGTTACTTGCCGTTGCGCCTACAACGTGCTTGGTCTCCCATTCTCTTTTCTCCTGAAGACGGATTACCCGAAAATTTGAGTCTGTACGTGTGTTTCCCTACTTTGTGTGTTGCTCTTTGTTAATCTCGAACTCGTATATATTCTCAAAAAATTGTTCTTGACCTCTTCTATTCTATTGTAAGTGGTAGGTTTTGGTATAGGACCTAACCTTCAAAAGCAAAACCTACCACATACAATAAATCTATATAGTTCAATTTAGAATAATATATTTATATAAATATATTATTTATATATTTATTTATTTTTATACACTTATATATTTATACAAATGGATATAAATATATAAGTACTGTAA
Organism: Hermatobates lingyangjiaoensis; assembly: GCA_026182355.1. NCBI lineage: Eukaryota > Metazoa > Arthropoda > Insecta > Hemiptera > Hermatobatidae > Hermatobates > Hermatobates lingyangjiaoensis. The sequence goes on along the minus strand of JAPFBL010000074.1, from coordinate 2,185,181 downwards.
ATATGCCAGGTCTGGTATCTCAGTGAATTACACTTATCTAAGTATTTCCTACATGATAGTTGTCTTATATTTCTCAGTTTGTGTTACCTTGTGTTCTTTTTTGCATTCAGGCTGATCTTCAGGCATGCAAAGGGTTGAGAAGGCAGAATGTTCGAAGGACAAGGTCAGATTTGGGAGGCCAAAGACTCTATCAGTGGGATCAGAGGCGCTCTTATCGTCGACTCTACAGCAGTCCAAGTCCGATCAAACATCGTCCTGACGCACCTCGTCCTGCTCACCTCACCGACGCCCAGATCAGACAGTTAGCACTCATTATCATTTTACTCATAGATAAATCCTTGGTGTCCTCTTCCTATTTAAAATTAATCAGACAAATTATATTTTTAAAGCAGGAGCTTTTTTTTTGTTTAAATCATTCCATCCAAGGTCTATTTCTGTCATTTGAAGTATTTTTGTTAACCACTGTAACACAATGATGTTTCTATGACCTGGAACTATTTTTATCATAGAAATTTATTAGCTTAAACTGGAGGGAGCCGTACTATGAAAAATCTCGTACCTGGAATCGGATGTTCCATTCACCGTCTCCGAAATTCATATTCGTATATATATAATTATATACACTTAAAATAAACTGTGACACATGGACAAAAACATAACAAAGACTCACTTTTCAATATTTCGACGACAGTCAACCGAGCTGACAGTTAACTGAGTTGACTGCCGTCCCTCCGTCAATTCACTTCTTCTCCTGAGGACGACCACCATTACGGTTGAAGTATTGAAAAGTGAGTCTTTGTTATGATTCTGTCTATGTGTCACAGTTTATCTTAAGTGTAATCTGTCCTGCCGGACCGTTTTCGTTTATCATGTAATATATATAGTCTAGTCTAGTCGAAGGTTTTGTCCGGTTAACTTTGTTGTTCCTTTAAATAATGTAAATTTCATTTACTTAGTTAAAAATTCTTATTTCTGCCTAAGAAAAAGGTTTTAAATAAAACCGAAACGTTGGCAACGAGAATTTGATTTGTTATCCTAAAAAATTGACCGAATCCCGATTAGAGAACACAGCTATATTACGAGTATATATCAAGAATAACTCTTGATATAATGTATGAATTAAATACTACAATAAACAATATATTGTGTATTAATTAAAATGCTCTAAGGCCTTTCTTTATAATACCAGAGAGCTAAATGAAACAACCAAAAAATATAATAACAAGTTAACCTGGTTGATTGAAATCTTCAGGATAGCTGGCATCCCTGTCTGAATTTAATGTTCCTAAAATAGATCACGACTCCTTCAAGTTTACGAACATCAAATTCATACAGGGATGCCAGCTATCCTGAAGACTTCAATCAATGAACATTTTTGTGACTAATATTCATAAAATATTTCGAAACATAACTTTTTCAACATTTGAAGGCTTCAAAGTTTCTAAAAGGTCCACTTTTCGAAAACTCGATAGCTATATTGTACTATGTATGACTATAATGTTAGATTGAAGTTTATCGCATTCGTGAAACTTTCTTCGTAACATAACTTCCTAAATGCAGCATAGTAATACATTCAAAACTAATTTGACTGCCACTCCTAAGTCGCTTAAAGTTGGTTGCAATGGTAGCCTCTCTTGATGTAAATAATAGTAAAAAAAAAATTTTTATATAAAGATTAAAGAGTTATTATTTCATTAGCACAGTAAATTACATGTTGAAACAAAGAAATTATAATAGTTCTAATTCTAATTCATTAATGATAATGAATTTTGTTTAAATATTTAACAGTTTATTCACATTTTATTTTTGTCCTGGAAAACTGTTCTTTCCATTATTGAATATGAGTAAAAACCGCCTGATAATTGGTTACATAACTTTAGAATTAACAGATTTACTGCCTGATATCCTCAGTTCAAAAAATATTTTTTCGAACCTTCTAAAAAGAAGTATGTTTGCTATCCCCTGTTCGAGAATAATCCGTCCGTGTCTTCAATTTTGTTAAAAAAAAAATCATTATAGCTAATTTCAGATGTACAGATTAATACTTAACGCCCTTGAGTTGCTACAGCTTAATAAAAAAATGTTTTTCAGTTTAAAAAGAATTCGAGGAAGACCTTCTCGTTTAAGGAGATCTATGAGCCAACCTTTAGGAATGAACGAATTGTCTCCTCTGCTTAGGCGAAAACCGCTTGGTATGTAGTTTTATATATTCAGCTAATTATTTTTGTACATTAATTTAATAATATTGAGCTAAGTTATTTATAGTAGTTTATATAAAACTCATTAAAATCAATATATTTTCCTATAATGAATCAACTGAATTATCATCATGGCCGATAAATTAGAGGATCTTGGTAATTTGAAGTATAACCCAAATATTGACAGATTACTATTGGTGTTTCAATGCTGCTGTGTTTACCCCTGGTATTTAGCGGTGGACTCAAGGAGGCTATGTTTTCTCGTCCAGATGCCAGACTCCACTAAACTGTGATGTCTAGATGAGGACTAAAGTTCAATGGTGGGTAAGTGAGAAACAGTTTACTTCTTAGGAACGCGAAGTCACTAAGAGCCTTTGACATTAATCTGATGACAGTGAAATCGAGTATCTGACATCATACAGGCTCGGGACCGACGGCTTAATCGTTCTCGCCGAAGGACGACGTACTCAGATTTATTCAGCTCCAGCGAGAATAAATCGAGGGCCAGGTGGGGATCTAACCCCGGACTACCAACCCAGAGGCGAGTATGTTAACCACTGACCTAACCTGGCTTCTAGTAGGAATGGATTTACTTAGTAAACACTACAGGTGTTCCCCGAACTAATAAGAGATATCCCCAAATGTCCATACCGCACTATTAGTCCCTCAGTCAGAAGTGTGCTTATCCCCAGTGCATGTTTTGTCATTTGTTGGGCTGGTACAGCTATAAGTCCTCAACCAGGCTAACTAGAGCAGCTGTATATTTTAGTTCAGCAACATGGGATGATCTGTAAGAAGTAGCATCTTCAACTGCAGTTACCTTCCACAGCAACAATAGGTGACTTAAACATTTCGCAGTACCAGCAGAGAAATGAGCAACCAATCAATGTTGGATGTGATAGCAAGTTATTAATATTTTCGTAGAAACCATTAAATGAAATGGATATGCGATTTATAATCTCTTTTTAATTAACGCTTAGGATCTTTCAGAATGTTAACAATATATACTATTCTTGAAAAAGCAGTGAAGCTACTAATATGCTATTTTACTAATATCTAATAATTGATGGAGTTGTTTGAGAGATGCACTGTGATTGCAGGTGCCAAGCAGAACGTCTTCAGTGAAGACGAGCGAGGTGGAGCGACTACAGATGATGAGATGCAGTCTGATTCAGAATCAAGTGTTGCTTCTCTGTGTGACAGAAAGAAATCCATTTTTGAGCAGGTCAGTCATATTAACAATTATATAAATTATTATATTAAATATAATAACTTATATATTATTTATAAGTTATTATAAATAATAATAACTTTAAATTATTATTATTTATAATAATAATAATTATATATATTATATATAAATAATAATAATAATTTTATGATAAAATATAAAGTCTTTATCACAATCTTTATGTAAAGACTTTGTGATAAAAAAAATAAAAATCCCTTAACGGTGTAAATCAAAGCTGAAAAATTATATAGAAACTAAAACGATAATACAATGCAATAGGAATAGGCACTCGTGTCCTGATTAGTAAATTTTACATGATCCTATATATTATATAAACCATCATTTCTATAATCCGACCCACATTTCGTGTTCTGAAATCAAATTAAAGATTATTTGTGTTTTAAACAGAGGCTGATAATTTGCCGTTAAATTCACGAGTTTTACTAACTAAACAACAGAAAGATGTAAGATAGTGTACTTTTACGAAGAATCTAGAATTTATTAGTATTTTTTGTATTTCTATGAATACGTGGCAGAAATATATTGAATAAATGTAAAATTATCACTTAAGGAAGACTGATTAATTCTTGGATTATTAATTTTTTTTCAAATATATCACAAGAGTAATATAGTTTTTAATTAATAAATTATTGTGTAGTATGAAAGATTGATTGATTGTTGAGTGGAATGTTTTCCAGGCCATGGACGAGGACACAATGGTGCTCGCGGAAGCTGTGTGGGATCACGTGGCAATGGAAAGCGAAGAGCTTGGCTTCAGAGCTGGAGATGTCATTGAAGTACTCGACACTTTGGATAGGGACTGGTGGTGGGGAACATGCAAGCAATCCTACGGATGGTTCCCTTCTGCTTTTGTCAGAGTATGTACAGTATTCATGTATTTTACTAACGAGTCGACTTGAAAAATTTATATTTTACTTATATAACTTATTACTTATTACTGTATTACTTATATACTTCACTGGTGAAATAAAAAAAAATGGTATCCTTCTTTTACTTCTGTTTTATCCAGCACCCACTTTTAATTTCGTCCCAGTTTTGTTGCGTATTAGAATATGTAGCTCATTTGTTGATTGACACGCATAGTCACTTTACATGAATTCCCACTGCTAGTAGAAATTTAATTTAATCTTATCACATATACCTTCATCTTCATTCAGAGCTTCTTGAGAAGGACGCTTCCTGTTAGTATATCTGTGCCCTCTGCTTTAATATTTTCTACATCAAGTAGAACTTGTCACATTATCTTATTTTGTTTAGAGCATGAAACAATCCTTTAAACATATGAAGTCTGGTATAATCCAACAGGCAATATTGTTTCTTATAGAACTAAAGATTGGAGTTTCGAATCTTGGACATGACCATAGATTTTTTGTGGTGATTAAAATATGTTGCACGCTGTCAACCTGAAAAGTCATAAAACTTTTCGTTCTGTGTTTGTAGGATGTCTCGTTAGAGATCCCGACTCTGATAAACTTAATTGGAATAAAATTGGGACTCCTGATGTGGAATCTAAGAAACTAAGATGAAAGCCTAAAATTGTAGACGATAGAAAAAAAAAAACATTTTTCGGTAACCTGTGTGTATTAATCAAACTACGACACAATAAAGTGGGATCCTAACTAAATTCATAATTAATTTGTTAACAAATTAATTATCATTGTACGGTAAAAGCTAATGAAATAGTCTCCACATATAGAAATTTAATCGTATAAACAAGTTTCGAACATGTATTGTCCTTCTTCTTGCTGAATAAGAACACTTCGTGTTCGAAACGCGTTGTTTATACAATTAAATTTCTATATGTGGAGACTGTTTCATTAGCTTTTTACCCAACAATTATTGAATACCACATAATAACTGTTTGCACTACCTTAGAAATTAATTCATTTATATTCACCATTCTTTGAATTGTATTGGAAGAGCAAGCATAGTCTAGTGATTAACGCTAACAGTGCTGCAGGATGGGGTTAAAACTTTGTTCATGCCTCTAAATTTGAGACAGAAAAATTTATTTCACCATTCCTTGAACCCTCCTAGCCTCGACGATGTTAGTTACTCTTTAAAGATCGTTACAAGTATAAACTTCAGAAAGCAAGTTGATAGTCCCTATGTAAAAACATACTGTAATCTTGTTCTTTTAGTACTAAAATAGGTGGTTAATTAAGAAATTAACCTAATTTTCGGTACCTCGAACTCAATGTTAAAAACAAAAAAAATATATGATTGTATTTTTGTAGGTTAGTGTTCAACAAGTTAGTCCCTATGTAAAAACATACCGTAATGTTATTCCTTTGATACTAAAATAGGTGGTTAATTAAGAAATGAACCTTAATTTTCGGTACCTCGAACTCAATGTTGAAAACAACAAAAATTAGATGATTTTGTTTTTGTAGGTGGGTGTTCAACAAGTTAGACTTGATCGTTAACTTCAAAGTATTGTTCATTTTAATACAAATAGCAGTAGCTATATAGTAGATGGAGAATGCTCCAATAACCTTATTAATTGTCATCGCCGGCCATAGGCCGTGAAAATTTATTTAAATTAAAATTGTACATATCATTGGAAATAATTTCATTGAAGCTGCATTGCTGGTTCTTTTATACGAGTATTATGGTGGCTTTTGAAACAGCTAACAAAATTTTTATGTGCTTCCTATTCATTCAACTAATTGATTTTGAGTAGATATCTGTAGTATTATTGACTGATTGTTACAGTTGCGAGTTAGTCAAGAAGAGACGGTCGAGGATTGCCTCGCCTCTGGTGGAAGGTCTAAGTCCTTAGTAAGACGAAGAGTTTCAGTTTCTCTTCTTTCCAATGATCAAGTCAGGTCTAAAGTGGTCACTGAACTCATTAACACAGAAAGAGACTTCGTCAAAATACTTACTGATGTCAAAGAGGTAATTTATATGGATAGTTAAATAGAGTAATTTTTATATTAGTATACATAAACTCAAATCTCTTTCTCTGAGCAAAACATCTGAAAACTGTTCAAGTTACACACTGTTTCCTTAAGTTTAGCCTAATATATTTCGCATTAGTTCTATAGGTTCTATAGTTTTTCATTTATACAAAATTAAAGTTCACACACTTGCGTCCTATTAAAATGAAATTAATATGTTATTGAGTAAAGTAAAAGAATATTAATATTAAACATAAGTATTATTATAAATAGAACATATAATTCATTTCTGCAAAAATTTTGTTATCACAAAATGTTTATTTTTATTATTATATTAATATTGATCCTTTTTTTTTTAATGGTTCTTAAATCATATTTACTATAATTTTTTTCTTTAGGGTTATTTGGCGGAATGCACGAAGAGAGCAGACATGTTTAGCGCAGATAGGATTCTAACTATATTTAGTAATTTGGAACACTTGCTTGAATTCCAAACTAAATTCTTGGTAGACTTAGAAACTAGAGTTGACTGGTCCTCTCCTTCCAAGAGCTGCGTAGCTGACTCATTTCTTAACTTTGTAAGTCCTTTTATGAAATAAGTATTTTATAATTAAATTATCATCCATTTGAACGCCTACATTCTACTTAAGAGTAATTTAAAAACTAATACGTTTTATATCATTGTACTATCTTAATGAGGCAAGTTTATTTCAGATATATCATTTTTTTTACTTTATTAAATATCTAAATTTATGTGTTTCTCTTTTATAAATAAAATTAAACATTTCTGACCTTATATGAGATATCATTAAAATATTTTACTTTATTTTCAGAAATCTGGTTTCAAAATGTATTCTGAATACTGCAATTCACATCCTATGGCTATAGCACTCCTTCAAGAACTTTACCAGCATCCTTCTTATGTGAAGTTTTTTGAAGCTTGTCGTCTTATGAGAGGTCTGATGGAAATACCTTTGGATGGGTATTTACTGACACCTGTCCAAAGAATATGCAAATATCCTCTTCAGCTAGCTGAACTTCTAAAGTATACTAAGGTAAAGCTTATTGGTGCAATCAACAAAAATTAATATTTTTGAAAGTAGATGTTTTTTTTAAAATTACACAATGTATGAGATAGCAATAATATTATTATTCTTATACTAATATTTTAAGAAATATTTATTTGCGTCTAACATCTTTTCAGCTTTTCTGTTCTTAAGTTTAGCATCTCTATTTTACAGTAGTTATCGGTTCTGTATTTTTTAATTTATACACAATTACGTTCGCACACTTACGTTGCATTATGGTCTTGGAGTAGCTCATTAGTTATTTGGCACCATTTTAATTATGGGTGAGGAACTTAACTGGGTTAATTTAAATGGCAAGTCATACATTTTAGAAGAGTCAATCAAATCACACTGAAATTAATTAGAGTAGAGGTTTTTGACGAGTATCTGACATTCATACGGGCTTGAGATCGTCAACTTTACGCTTTCACTAAGCTAAGGCACGTATAAGATTTTCCATCTCCCTAAGAAATATTTAGATTTATAGCCAAGATTCAAACCAGCAATAATGGGTAGTACTAAAGGTAAGCACACTACCTGTGAGATAACACCTGTGTATGTTTGATGCTTACTATGGTATTAACGTCTCTGTTAGCCTCTGACGATTTCCGTTTGTAGATATTAGTCTTTTTTCTGATTTATTACTGTAGTTTAGACATCGATTTTTTTTACGTGTTTAATGAAATCTTATTATACTATGATATATACATTGTATAGGGAAATTCTGGAATTGAGCATATAGAGAGACGTTTACAAGATACTTACTGGGTACAAGACATTTGAATACGACTGTCGGAACTTCATGAATATTTTCTTAAAGCATTATTCCTGAACTAATTTTCTTGTGTTCTCATTCAATGCTATTAATATATTTTTTATCCAATACCCCTTCTGTGGTTTGACCGCATTTGTTCTATTCAGTAGGTTCACTTTCGTGCACCTTTGTGGGAAAGGTGTTGATTTTACGAGGCGCGTGGTATCTCCTAACCATACAGAATGATGCTTAACTTAAAATATATATTCATCACCGTTAATAGCATATATAACCTTCCATTATGTATAGAATTAATCGTTTAATGTATTTTAATAATTTTTTTTTGTTTTTTAGAGTGAGCATGAAGACTACGATAAATTAGTGGAAGCATTAGATGCTATGAGAAATGTAGCTGTTCTTATAAACGAAAGGAAAAGAAGAATGGAAAGCCTGGAGAAATTAGCTGTTTGGCAAAGCAGAGTGGAAGGATGGGAGGTATGCTATGAAATCTGGCCAAAACAATTTTTAATATACTATAAACGATCAAACCACAACATGAAAAAAAAAAAAGACTAAGGTCTTTCAACCACAACAAGCGGTTTTCGTCAGAGTAAAAACCCAACTGATATTAGTCTCTTTTTCTTCATTTCATATTGTGGTTTGATCATTGATTGTTATTACACGTGTTTATGTGAAATCTTGTTATATACTATAAATAAACCGATTTATTATTATTAAAAATTAAACTTAATATATAATTTAACTTTTACTTAAAAAACACCTGTTTAGAGAAAATCAAATATGAAAAGAAACTCTTTCAGTTTCTAAGCGAAAGAAATTGTTTAATGGTTTACATATACAATCATAAAAATGAATAGGGTTCTTGAATTTCAGCATTTTTAATAACTCAATATAAACCCATGTATACATTTACGGGTTGTTTATTCGAATTTTATGATATGTATGCCCTGTCCTAATTATCTGTGAATTTTGGTAGTTGAAAAAGAAATCTCGAATCATTTTTCCTGTGTATAAATCTGTTAATCTCCATTGTTGGTTGAATAGTTTTACTAATGGTCAGTTTAATTAGGCTAAAAATTGAACAACATTTATTTTCTTGAATTATTAAATTTTGATACTGCTTCGCATGAATGATACCGATGGGTGCCGATTTTAGACGTCGTATGAATTCATCTTTGACAGCAACTGAATTAAGATAATAATGAATAAAATAATATAAATTGAATAAAATACCAATGATATGACTACATTTAGGCATCAGTTACCAGAACAGTATGTGTACTTAATAATTCTCGTGGTCTCTGTTAGGTTTTGGTGGGTCACCTCTGTCTTGTATATATCCAAAGTATGCTTCTTTATGGCTCCACTTTGCAGGTGCATTGTTAGGCGTCTTGATAATGTTGTCTTCGTCATTTTGATGTATTTGGCATTAGCCAGGAGTCAACATTCTACCTTTAGTACATTTATACTCGTAAATGACGTTGACTTTCTGTAGGTCAGCTGTGGTAGTATTTGGGCTATTTCGTATTGCTAGGTTGGTTTTAGTTTGCGATTCCGAATACAAATCCACATCTATTACAAGTCGCAGCCATGCCAGCAGTTATTGTATGATATACTCATGGTAGTGAAGAAAATATATTATATCTTCAACACTAGGAATTTATTTTACGACGCGTTTAGAACGCTTAGTATTTATGATGTAAAGACACCTACAATATTAAGACAAAATGTAAAAAAAAAAGTTTTAAAGTTATATAGAGGAACCAAAATTTTACCTAAAATAAAACAACATTTTACAAGCACTGAACACCTCCTCTGAGGCAGGAATGTAACTCCTTTTGTTTTCTTTTAGATAAAATGCTTCCTGTATAATAAACACTAAGTGTTCGAAGCGCGTCGTAAAATATATCCCTTCTGGTGAAAATGTAATATATTTTCCCCACTATCAAGTTAAAACATGTTATTCTTAAACGCACATTGTTTTTCAAATCTATTGGATTATGGAAATGGGTCCACAAATCTATTGGATTATGGAAATGGATCCACAAATCTATTGGATTATTGAAATGGATCCACGAATCTATTGGATTATGGAAATGGATCCACAAATCTATTGGATTATGGAAATGGATCCACAAATCTATTGGATTATGGAAACGGATCCACAAATCTATTGTATTATGGAAATGGATCCACAAATTTATTGGATTATGGAAACGGATCCACAAATCTATTGTATTATAGAAATGGATCCACAAATCTATTGGATTATGGAAACGGATCCACAAATCTATTGGATTATGGAAACGGATCCACAAATCTATTGGATTATGGAAATGGATCCACAAATCTATTGGATTATGGAAACGGATCCAGTCACAGTTATCTTAGTTCTTCTAATTCAATTCTGTAATTCTTAAAATAACTGCAGATCTGCAATTGATTGAATTAACTTTTCTTATAAAAGTAAAGACTACTACATTATTTTTTTTTTTTAAAGGGAGAAGATTTAATCGAATCAAGTTCTCAACTAATCCACCAAGGAGACGCTATACGAGTGACTACAGGCATGTGGACTAGCAACATTACTCTCTTCCTCTTTGACCATCAACTTATCTATTGCAAAAAGGTACAATATAGTCTAATTCCAATAAATAAATTTATATTTTAAGTTAAACTTAAAATAAAAATTTAAAGGAATTTATCAATTCATTATGTTCAATTTTGCTATTCAGTTTCTTTATATCACTACATTGAATTCTTTCAAGTATGTTTTTGGATAATTCTTTTTATTAATAAAATTGTTTTAATAATGTTGATAACATTATCTCGTCGCCAGTACTACTGACAAAATTTATATGTGAAACCGTATTTTATACTTTACTAACTATATGCCTCACAAATTGAATGTTCTTTTCATGAAATTACAAGTTAACTTAGTAAACCAGATACACTGAGGATATATTTGAAATTATCTTCTGAAAAGTATAGTAAGTTAAGTAGGAAACCTTCGTGCTTTTCTAGATGTTATTAATACTACAGATTTTAGTGTAAATTAAATTTTGAAAGGGCCTGTTTTGATCTATTCATCGGCCTCAGCATTTTGGCTATGTCATGATAAGGTTGTATCGGTTGATGTTTTTTAATGTGGAGTCAATTCGACATGTCACGGGAAACCAACCGTGTCCTCATCAATGAGACAAAACGAAATTAAAAATCGTGAAGTGCCCAAGGTGGACCTCGCGGAGGTGGTCTTTCACGACCTACATCAACAATAGCTATAAAACAAAAATAAGTTGGTAATGACTTGGATACTGATCGTTACTTGATAAAAGAAATGATCAAGAGTTACAGGGGAAAACATGAAAATGGAAACAACAAGAGTAACAGTTTATAGGGATTTTAAATCACACAGAATAGATAAGTAAAGGGAGGAGTCAGAGATTACAAGAAAATGTATAGGGGGAAGCAAGGAGAAACATCCAGACGATAACCGCATCACGACAGGCCAGGCAACCGAAGTCCGCCACAACCAACCGTAACTGGCCTTGCGTGAACAAATCGTAAGCCTTATAAACAAAGTTATCGCATTTCACTGAGGGCGAGAAAAATGTCTCAAAAAAGACAAGCGCCAGCCGGAAGAAGAAAAAAAGGGGAGTTTAGGATGCAGCTCTCGAACCACCAGGGCGCTTCTGAGCGGACTTTCTACCAGCGGACACCAGCCCTAGATAGTAGAGAACCCTTGCAGTAGCTAAGGTCGCTGTTGTGCTACAAAAATGAAATAGATCAATAAGGGTGGATTGCAACCCAAGTCAGCAAGCAAACAGGTGGACTTTCCACCCATGGATGCTGACCCTGGCTGGCATCCCGCCCAGGTTGTGCCTTTCTTAGTTTACGCCATGAGGGAATAACCACCCAGGCGTGTTAAGCCCCCCCACCACGACAAGGTGAAGGCACATCGGGGGGGAGGTGATACCTTCTTACATCGTGTACTGCTGTTAGTTTTGTTGATTCAATAGCAACGATTTCTCTTGAAAATAGACTACGTCTGAAACAGTCTAACAAAACCAGCAGCTGTGTTATATACGAGGTAAGACGCCATCGGCTGGTCTTAATTTAAAAGTAAGAGTGTTCAAAGAAGACTTCAGGCAAAATAAAGACTTCAGAGAAACAGTTTGGAAAATAAAAGAAAAAACAAAAATGCTTCATTATTTTATCGAGTAAATGAAAAAGGGCAAATATGGAACTGACATGTTGATGAAAAAACTGCCAACAAAATTCATAGCGGGGATTAGCGTGGTAACAATATTTGAAGTTTTATGTACCTGTTAAAAGACGTTCAATTTTTTATTGGAAAATTGTGTAATATTTGTTATGTTTTCTGCACTATTCTATTAGTCAAGCATATATACCATTAAAGTATATAATTTTTTCTCGAATATGTAATATATGTATTAATTATCTGCTTGCCCAGAGTGTTATTTTGCTAACTGATATCAATTGAATTTTTTTTTTATAAACATCTAAAGTATAATCTTATAAATTGTATATATAATATAAATACACTACGTATATGTTAATATTACATATATATGAGTAACGTATATTGTTATATTTCCAGGACATTTTGAAGAGGAACACCTATGTCTATAAAGGCAGAATGCAAATGGATACGTGTGAAATTATTAACTTGAATGATGGAAAAGGTACACTTTTGTTTGTTTTTTTTTTATTAAACACACTACCTTTAGTACCTACAAGGCATCGCTGAGGAATTATAAAAATATTGCAACGTGACTATGTGATTTTATTATAAACAGCCATTTCTTTTAATATTAAAAATATGAATTTTTGTAATAACTCCTTTGTAATTACAAAGTCATCACTCTTATATTCTTTTGAGTATATTAAATCATTAATTACTAAATTATTCCATGTAAATGCCTATGTATCACGTTAATTAGATATTTGTGACAAAATCTTAATTGTTATATCATTATTTTTTAAGAGTATAGTTTTATATATCAGTATTCCCGTATCAATTATCCTCTTTTTGGTAAATATAATAATAATTCAAATGAATTATGATCGTGGCCCACATTTTTTATGCGAAAACGGGAAATCTTGTGCAGTTTTGAGTGTCTTCATTGTTAAAGTTTTCTAGTATAATAAATTATATCCCTAGAAAACAGCCACGGGTCAATATGTTAGGGACTCTCTCACAAGTCTTTTGAGTTGGGTCATCCTCCGAAAGGAAAATAGTCTGTTATCCTAGAAGCAGGGCACTAATTGGGTACCAATATTCTCAATCAATAACCATTAGAACTGATCCATGTCTACTGGTAGAATTTGGAGTGATCTGGTTCTCCGTTTACTTCACTCCAAGCAATATGAGATAAGACCCTCCCTCGATCACTGCAGAGCCCTAGTGAGAAGCCAGAGTCACCATAGCGTCTATCCAACAGTAACCAGTACCATGGCAGCTACCGTCGGTAAAAATAAACTGCTGGGGTTAATATAAACAAAAATAATAATGTTTAGTGCATATTTGAATTATATACCGAAGTCTTCCATCGAGGTTATGTATTGGCTTAGCAACGATTTTTTCTAGTCATCTTTCTGGGAAATGCTTTCTAGTTAGAAAGTGTCAGAAGAACTACCTCTTCTAGAACTAAACTAGAGTGAGGTAAGGTTAGTCTCCAGCTGTAGAATTAACCTGATAACGATCTTGTCCATTACTAAAATGGGTATCAAATAACAAATGGATCACACTTTCTGCCCTTAGAACAAATCTGAAAGTAAAGACTATAAGTGTGGACATCAAAAACAAACATTCCAAGGTTTCGTTCGCATAATACAATTTCATTTGTTTATTTCTTAGTGGAAAATTTCCATGTTGTATGATGCATTGATTTGTGAACTTTTGGTTTTTATATGGATATCTTTCAGCTCAAATTATAATTTAAACACACACTTAGTATATGAATAAGTGTCGTTGTCTATGAGTTGATTTAAACAGTTTCAGGAGCCAAGAAATAAATTGAAACTATTGATGTTTTCCTATTTAGATCCAGTGCTTGGAGTGACAGTGAGACATGCAATTAAAGTATACAGCTGCCTAAGAGACAAGTGGTTAGTGTTCTGTCTGAGGTCACCTCACGAGAAGGTGGACTGGCTCGAAGCGTTAGCCAGAGAAAGAGGACTTGTTCATCAAGATGCCAAAGAAGGGATTGAGTTTCCAGCCGGAGCCAGACACTTAGCTAGACTAGCTGCAGCAAGAAGTACTGCTAGGCCTCCTGTTCCCCCAGGTAAACCTACATTAAATTGGCTTAATTATTTTAATATTAATTCGAAGTATTTTAGCATTCAACTTTTCCATGTGCAGTGTAACTTTACCCCAGTATGTGCATTCTTTCTTATACCCCTGTTGTGAAACCACTGATTTAATTTGATCTGAAACAATTTTTCCCGTTAATATTTATTTAGAAACAGTTGATCCACTCCAATTGCTGAAACATTGTATTTTTTTAAGTTTATTCTTAAAATTAAGTTTTATTTTAGAATGAATGAAAATGACATAACCGAAAACTAAAAAATAGTCCAATATTTTAGATCTTATGAATAAATTGGAAAAGCATATGAATATCGTTTAAAATTAAATAATTTGAGTAAGTTCCATACAGGAATGTGATAATATGGAGGTTATTGTTGTGAACATTTGTCTCATTCTGTTTAAACAGAAGAGGTAAATCTGTTTTAGTATTTTTTTTTAACTGGTTTATCTAACAATTTATAAAGTCATTGTGAAAGTAAAATAGAAATTTTACTACAGAAATTTTTTTGTAGTTCAGTTTTATCTTAAGTGCTAGAAAGCATGATGAATTTTAAAAAAATATGATTGTATAAGCATGTCTTAAAAAAGTAAACAATATAATGTATACGATGTAATTAACATCGTTCTAACTAAAGAATGTTTGAACTATTATATATTATGGTATAATATATAATAATAATAATTTTGTATTATAATAAGTAATCATATAACAATCTTTATTTACAATTGTTATGTTTGTTGACTGCACAGGTAAAGGAGGTTACAAGGTAAGTGGCGGAGACATACGAAGCAGATCGCTGACCCGAGGTAGTTCACTTCAGACCTCCGAGTCTGGTGGTGGTCCTTCTTTAGGTCGTAGAGTTGGCACCTGGCTTATGTTTGGTGGTAACAAAAAGTGGCGGGCTGGCGTTCGGTCTGCCACTCTGCATACGGTCCATCCTACCTGAGACAGACTCTCGATAACAGCGCTTGCATGGGTCTGACCGCAGCTTCCACTAGCACAACCTTCCTCAATAGAGATTATTTTATTCTTGAAAATACCTTTTCATATATTAATCATACTAAATATATGTCCTATAATTCAGCTATTGTTTATTAAATTTACTGTTTTTTTTCATTTTACACTGTTTTTTCATTAAGTTAACCTTAGATCATTCTTTATGTACATTTTTTGAATGCCGAACTGATTTGAGTTCATTATAGTTTCCATACCTTCTCCTTGAATTCAGAATTCTTCCATAAAAATATTAATATATTATGTGGAACAGAGAATTGCGAAAAGCATTGAGTATAAGATGCTTATGGACATTTATTTGCTAGCAATTTCACTATATGATTTACCCACTCTTGAACTACAAGATAACTGCTCCACTTATTGGTATATTATCTAATTTAAACCATTATTATACTTCTATATAATTAACATTCTTATATCTCATTCACAAAAGGTAATTTCTCACCATGTCTTCCATGAATTTCAAAATAAAACTGAATAAATAAAAATATTAAAGACATTCCCAAGTAATACTATCCAGAGTCTTCTAAAAGAACGTACGTTTATAGGTTTAGTATAAATTAAGCATTTTTTTAACTGAAGAATGTTTTCTTTCTGATATTTCAGTCCTCAGTACTCTAAAAACAGTTAATAACATCTTATTTTGTCCCCTTTATACGCATTATTTAATAACAATAGATGTAAAATATTATTTTTGAATCTTGGTAATTATTCTCCATTCCCCATTTCAATTCCTAGTCCACTTAGTTTCTCTCAACTTCTTTCAACAAGTTTTTTTTTTCTTTCATTCAAATGTGATCTTTTTTATTTCAGCATTAAATATTGATAAAATTGGCAAACTGCAATTTTATATTGAAGATTGTTATTTTTTTTATTATTTGTAATTTAAGCTCTTAGTCAGAAATTATGCTTTTACTTTCAAATTTTGTTAAAGAATTTTAATTTACGATAATGTGTTATTTGAACTATTTTGTATATAAAAAAAATTGATATTTTCCTTCGTATTCACTTAACTGATTTACTTAATTTTCTATTTTCATTGATAAAGAAAGATATTAGTCTAGTCTTGCTGAATAAGGGAAAAATACAGATAAAAACACTAATTGAGACGCTATGTTAGTTCCTGGTATATTGCGTTACCTTCTAACATTATATCTAAAGAGTGATTTAATTTAAGTAGGAGCTATTTGATGTTTGACATTTTTCTCGGAGTTATTAAAGTAATAACTTAAGCGAGAAACATTTTTTCGACATATCGATTAATTATTCTAATGAAGTTGACTAAATCACGGTTTGGTGTTTTTCTATCCTTTGTATATTGACAGAATGCATAAATTAAACTCTGACTTCGTTAATATCATATTATCATAGAACTATATCAATTATGATGGCTCTTAATTTCAAATCTTAAATTAGTAAAGTTTTAAAATATAAGATGTAACTTATTAATCAATAGTAATATTAGTCGTAAAATTATGTATTATAATCATACCAGTATTATTTAAATAATTCTTTCATTGTAATTTTGATAAACGCGAACGATTTCCTATGTAAAATTGTTCGAAGTTTAACTTGTTTGTTTGTTTGTAATAAAATAATGCTTTATTAAACAATAGATAAATAATTGTTTCTATTGAGACTAAATTAAGGAATGTGGTTGAATGTTGTAATCAGTTGAACAAAAATTTTAGTGACTGTTTTCCTGAAAATGTATCTCTATTTACAACCCATTATTCATGTATTCCTTTTTACGTATTATTCAATGAAAAAAATAAAATTAATTAAAATTATCTAATTCAAAAAAATGTAGATTATTGTACATAAGTAATTGTCAGCCTTATATCTTCTAAAATAATTAATGTGCTTAAAATGTATTCAAATGTATGCTTTTTTATATAAATGCATTATCAGTAGTAAAGGTTTTAAACAATGATTATTTGTTTACAAAGGTCTTTGAGTTGTTCCAACATATATAAAATTCCATTATGGCCTAATGTGTGAATTTTTGTAAACAAAATAATAAAAAAAAAATGTGATTAGGAATACAACTCTTCAATTATTAAGGCATATCATTTTATATATGTGTATTTTTTTTTGGCTGTATTTTGATCTTTAATAGACCAGTTAAAGAATTGTACTTAATATGTATGTAATTAACTGATGTGAATTCTTGATAAACACTGTTTTAATGTAGTCAGAATGGAGAACGGATATACTTTCCGTTCTCCGTATGGTAGTAGGAAGTAGATTTGGATATACAGGAGTTGATAGTTTTTATATCCATGAAAAGTTGAAACAACAATTTTTTTTGTAATGAAACTTAAGTATATATTGTAATACATAGTGCAATATATTACTATCTAATGTATAGATTATACATATTGAAATGTTTCTAATAAATGAAGGTTATTTCTACAGGGGTTAATTAGAATTATAAACAGGTACAACGATCATCATCCTTGAATGAGTGGCGTGCTTTGCCATTGGTCCTGTACCATTTTGAAGTGAATTGGCAAGATCCTAAATATATCAAATACGTCACTCAATGAATTAAGTAAACGTATTTATCAATTTAATTTAATTTGAATCTATAACTAAATATCGGCTATAGCTATAGTAAGGCTTGACTCTATATCAAACAAAACAAAAAAGAATACAAAGAAAAGTAGTTTGATAATGGCAGTCAAAAAAAAAAAAAAATAATTACATTAGAACTATTTTCTTTTATTTGTCTTCCATTCTTGCAAATTTTTATTTTAGTTTCAATCTTTTTTTTTATCTAATTTTGCATAAAAAAAAATCAGTTCTGTTATCATATCATGGGTATTCGATTTATACAAATTTTAATTTCAAATAAATAAGATAAGAACAACTATTGTATAAAAATAGTTTCTATATAATCAACGACTATTTTCAATATTTTATATCTTCATTAATATCGAGATAAATTTATTAAATAAAGACGAACTTAGAATTATCTTTCAATTAAAATTTCCCTTCCGTTAAATGAATAATACATGAGTTAAACTTTAAATTTATATAATAGTTTCATGAACAATGTATTTCATTGTTAGTTGATAATAATCGTGCTTGTCTATTGACCGTAATTTAAAGGGAAATTATTATTATTTGAATTAAAATTAAATATAAATATTGTGGTTTCATTTCTGTTTGTTTATTTAACGAAACAGAAATCAATACGATTTACATTTTATAACTGTTAACTTAAGGATGACAGGGGTGTTATTTAAAAACTTTAGCAATTCTTTTCCTACATTTATTAATAGTTGATTAGGAAAAAAAAAAAAAGTTGATGAATTATCAACTCCTGGTGTAGTAAATATAGAAGTCATCCATATAGATATTTTTCTCAAATTAGATGTCCAGTTGTTAGATAGGTGTTTTTATGAATGTTAACTATATTGTGGATTTTATTATGCGTTTATTAAGTTCAACTGAAAAGTAACTATCAAGAATTGTTTTAGGTTTTAACATTCTTTTAACAAAATTACCTACTCGAACAAACTATGCAGGAGAAGACTGAAGCTCTAACTTGGGTGATCTTAAATTATACATTGGACATATTTCATACTGAAGTCATACTAAACAGTTGATTGTTATGTTTTTTACCTTGGCCATTGTAGGTAATGGTCTTGTTTCATATTTTTATAAGTATTATTTATTGAAATGAAAACTAATAACAGAAGAAGGTTTAAAAAAATGTTTAATACAATGTTGTAAGTTATACCTGATTTTTTTTTCATTAATCCCTATTCAATTTATTTCTACAATTTTCGTCCTAAATGGTACATAGAAAATGGCTCATTTTTTTTCTATAACATACTTACTTAAGTATATATTGTAATACATAGTACAATATATATATAAATATATATATTGATATATATAATATATCAATATATATATTTATATATATAATATATAATAAT
Source organism: Hermatobates lingyangjiaoensis (assembly GCA_026182355.1). Taxonomy (NCBI): domain Eukaryota; kingdom Metazoa; phylum Arthropoda; class Insecta; order Hemiptera; family Hermatobatidae; genus Hermatobates; species Hermatobates lingyangjiaoensis. The sequence goes on along the minus strand of JAPFBL010000074.1, from coordinate 2,165,690 downwards.
TTATATATAATTATTATTATATATTATATTATTATAATATATAATATATATATTATAATATATATTTATAATTTATAATTTATAATAATTTATAATAATTAAAATAATTTATAATTATTATATATATTATAATATATATAATATTATATTATTATTATAATTATATTATATATAATTTATATATATAATTAGTTGTTAAGAAATATTATTGAATCGTCTCTAATTCAATTTAATAGATCAAATATTATAAACATTAGTAACGGTCTCTTCAAACTCGATACTTTCGTTACGAGGGCAATAGCCTCTTCTAAGAGGGTTGACACTACTCTTTCTGTACTCCTTTGTTTCCCCAAACATCCCTTTCCGGACATTAGTCCTTTCCTGCGCTTTCACCCTTTTAAAATACCACTCTTCCCTCCCACTCTTCTCCACTCCTCACCAGATGTTCTCTGCATCTAGTGTTTCAGTTGGGGTTTTGACTCTGACGAAGACCGCTTGTTACGGTTGAAAGATCTTAGTCTTGTTTTCCCATTTTCTTATTGTGGTTTGATCATTGATTGTTATTTCACGTGTTTATGTGAAATCTTTATATATATATATATAATCAATGATCAAACCACAATAAGAAATGTTTAAAAAAAAACTTAAAACCATGAAACAAGTTCAAAGGATCTCATTAAATGATTAGTAGTTAGCATAACTACAACGGCATAATTATAGTTCAATTGATATTTAACTGTTACATGAAGATGAATATTAATATTTAAAATTTGATAAACACTTGATAAATTGTTTCACCATGTTAATATGGGTTTTTGTTTTGTTTTTTTTTTTATCCTAGCTAATGCAAAATTTCATATAAATTTTAAGTTTAATTTAAAAAAATAAATTATTTTAATTAATTTGAGCAAAACATAAACAAAATTATCACATGAAAAAATTAAGGGTCACTGTTGATTTTGAGGTGTAAGGTATTGTAAATGAAAAGTTCAATCAAGAAGTATGTAAAAGAAACATCTTTATCTCTAGTGTAGTAACTTTGTGCGTTATTAAAGACAACGAAAATAATTTTCCTCAATTTTTAAAAATAAAAGAAAATTCTGAAAAGATCTAAATTAAAGTTCAAAGTAAACATATAACCACAACCATTGATAATCAATTTAACTGATTTTTGTTAATGTGGCTATCTTCATTTCATCAGTCGTAACGACAATGTAATCTAATAATGATACTATTAGACCAGATCAGCCAGGACGTCTGACAAGTGACCACAGAGGTAACTTAATTGTTGCCTTTTTTTAGTTTAATATTTTGCATAATGAAATTCATATAAAAGATAAAAAATAGAGAATTTAAGTTTTAAGAATTCTTAGAAGAGTGGGTGGGCTAAAATTCTTCTTTATTAACAATAAGTACATTTTCCAAATTTCAATATTACGAAAAGAACAAAGAGCTCTTTACTAGATAAATAACTACATGCCTATCAAAATCGTATTAATATTACTGAATGGGTGGAACTTTTGAGATCATTGTTCCTTTTTTAATAGTCCAAAAATTCTAATATACTAGATTCAGGTATATACTGTATTCAAAATCACAAGAACACATTTTTAGTAGTTCAGCGGACAAAAAATTTGCTGTATTGACAAACTGTTTTGATTCACCGGTGTTCCCAAGCCTTCCGGCTACCACACCGCATTGACAAACTATCCTATATGTAGATATTTTTGTATTCAATTTCATTACTATCAGTCAATCGGTATGCCCACTATCGTGCTCACAGTCTTTCAGATCCAAACTTTATTTGAAATTATTAAAATTTTATGCAAATTAAAATACCTTACCTTTTAGCTATCAAAATATTAAGAATTTTTTCTATCATTTAATGCTTGTATTAGTTTTATACAAATTTTGGAATTTCAAATGTGTAGAATTGTAGTTCAGGAGAAATGATGGAATGAATATATTTATTGTCCAATCAATATACACACTGGACAATAAAGTGGCTTTCCTTTGAGGCTAGGTTATGTTGCAGTGGCAGTCCCACAAGGGAACACACTTAGGCCGAGCATTGGCCCTTTGTTATACCACACAATGAAGATTGATTCTACAGTGGGAGTCCTAAATTTTGCATAAATGAAGTGTATTTAGAGTAGGGATCTTTAACGAGTACCTGACAACGTACAGGCTCGGGACCGACAGTTTAACGTCCTTCTCCGAGGGACGACATACTCAGATTTATTCACCTCCCGCGTGAATAAATCGAGGGCCAGGTGGCGATCGAACCCCGGTCCTATCAGTTCAGAGGCGAGCACGTAACCACTGAGCTAGCCTGACCCTTTTCCTTTGAGGCAATATTGTCTAAAAACTATACAACACATCTTCACTATAATGGATAGTTTTGGGTACAGTATCAATAAATTTAATACATAAAACGTACGTACATTGTGACCTGTAATGTAAAGCTTTTATATTTATAGCTTTTGTAAAGCTTTAAAACTTGTAGATACATATCCAACTACATAAGCATCCCGGGACTCAGGGGAACTTCAAAACATTTATCCTTAACATTTCGACATAGAATGTTTTATGATTACTATACTTTATAAATAACTATACTTTAGCTTCTTTTTAACAAAAATTATATTTTACAAATTTCAAAATTACCAAAAGAACAAAGAGCTCTTTACTAGATAAATAACCAACTATATGTCTTAAAATGGCATTTGATTAGACATATCAATATATATATAGTCTACATATAAAACGTCTATATATAGACATTTTAAATTGTTTCATGTTACTTAGTAGCCACTCAAAGTAAATTGACAATCGATTTAACTGACTTTTGTTAATATGTCTAAATATGAACAAAAAAATTTAAAATATTAAATTTAATTAAATTATTTTTTTCTAATATTCAAGAAAAATATTCATTTTGAAACAATATAATGGTCATTGAGGTTTTCTTCTAATATTGGAGAGCATGATCTTAGGAGGGCATTTTAATTTTTTTTTATATTTTAAGTATATTTAATTTTAGTAAGTAAAGGGCAACTGTAGTCTAACGTAGTGTTTTTCCTTGCCATTAGCACTAATCTGGCTCAAAATTCTAGATCGTTGATATAGGAGATAATCTTGTGGAAATCGCAGAGCCGTCGGTCTCAAGCTTGTGTGGTATCAGGTAATAGTTAGAGATTCATACATTAATCGACAGGATTAAAGCAAAGTTTATTATTCTCGACGTTGAATCAAAACGGTAATGTGGGTTCCACTTGCCGAATTAACAATCATTTGGTGGTGGCAATCAAATATGAGCGATCGAAAGTCATTTTATTTTATATATAGATCAAACAGGAAAAAAGTCAGCCATAGCTCCAGTTAGTGAACGAAAATACAGAGTGAATTTTTCTTATTTTTTAAAAATTAAAGAAAACTCTGAAGAATTTTCTCACAACTATTGACAGTAATTTTACTGATTTTTGTTAATATGTCTAAATATGAACAAAAAAATTTTAAATATTAAAAATAATTAAATTATTTTTTTCTTAATATTCACCTTGAACTACGAGTATGTCAGAAAACTTAAGAAACTTCGTACGCTAGGTTATCATCCCCAACATGTTATGTAAATCTCATTACATTGTGTACCTAGAAGAATTTCTTCTGATCTAGAAAACAGTGGTGCCTTTCGATCAGTGAAATGCCTGCTGATATCTCTGTTTTTGGTTCTTTGATAGAGACATTAGTATCTGTGAATAGCGGTCAGTTTTTTTCAGTTTTCAACCATTATTTTAAGCATATGATAAATCGACGTGTCAGTGGTGAAATTTTTACAGATTCAAATACATATTTATATAAAATATACATTTAATTTACCAATATACTCTTACAAAACATAGAGAACATTATTTACAAATATTAATTACAGGCATGATTAAACATTCATTCCAATTATCCATATGAAATACAATCACACTGTTATAGTGCACTTATTTATTTTGAAAATATGACCTAAGCTCATTCATGTTACATTTATAATAAAATAACAAAATTCAAATAAAATATATTTAACTGGTTAACCTATTATTAACAGACTTCCAAATTTATAAACATGTTAACAAATTAAGGTAGCTCCATAGGATTATATTCTTAGAATTAACTAAACAAAAAACCTATTGACAAATGTCCGCAAGCAGAATATGCTTATTATCTAACTGATTGAGATCAAAAAACAATATGTATTATGCATTTTATATTACAAAAAACTGATTCAATCAGTGACTGTAATATGTTTTAAATACTAAACTATATAATTGAGTATCAATTATGTATATAATTGACTTATATAAGAAAGATTGTAATTTTTATCTGGCAGAGAATTTCTCTGTTCTGGCAGATTTTTTCTGTTCAGGGAACGTTTAAGGCGCTATTGACTCAGTAGGCCACATAATAACCCTACTGAAATTTGTGCACACTTACCCTGCAGTTGATCCCCGCCAATATTTAGTTTCTCCCAACGCAGTAATTCCAATGTACGAACAGTTGTTTTTTACAACTGTTTTTTTTTTGATCGTAGAACCTACTCGATAGTTCTTAAAGGAAATTTTATAGAAATGGAATGAAATTGGTTTACTGGTATTACTCTTGAACAGGAATCCATTCGATGAACTCTGTTTCATTTCAAGATTACAGGAGAACAAGGGATGTTTCAGCATATATATATATATATATATATTCTATATTTTGTTATTGAGAGCTAGGTCAAATAAAAGAAAATAAACTCCTTCCTAGGCCGACGTTTCGATGTATTTGTACATCATCTTCAGGGCTAAAATTACAGTAAAAACTATAATACATTTACCAAAACAATCTACAACTCACATAGAGACTACAACAAATTTTTTTTTGAGACCAACAGATACATACAAAGGTTATTTTATAATCAGAGTTGTTGAGTACACATCTATTTTAAAGTATCAGACAAAAGGAAATTAATTCAGACGTCGGCCTAGAAAGTTTATTTTCTTTTATATGACCTAGCCCTCAATAACAAAATATAGAATAGAATAGAAGAGGTCAAGAACAATTTTTGGAGATTATATATATATTACTAGAAATTCATTTTAATATAAATTGAAGTTACGTGAAAACGATAACAAAGTACAAATTTCCGACATTTGTGAATATTCATGATTTATATATATTTGTCCATTTGTCACAAACATTTACGGTACTATTAAATTAAACATTTTACAATACTTAGCTACCAATATTTTGTAAATATTATTTTGTTAAATGACTAAATTTGTATAGAACTAATGAGTAATGCTTCAGAGAAGAAATAAAGAATAAGACTGAAATTTCAATTTTTTCAAAACATTGTATGGCCATTCAAAATTCCAATAAATATCTGAACTGAATGAAATGTCTTATATAAACATTAATAAGAAAAAAGAAGTGTCCTGTAACTCCTTGAACATTACACATCTTACTAAGGCAGATGTAACCTGAGGATGAACACTGAGTGTTCGAAACGCGTCGAAGTTGTATGAAATCTTTTGAGTGGAAGCTTGGTGTTTTTTTTTCTTCATTCTAATCATAAGAAAAAACAAGAATAAATATCTATAGGTTGCTGTTATAAAATGTTTAAAAATCTGTATTAAAAGAGACTTACTAATATTACAGTTTACTGACAATTAAAGTATCTAGCCTTGAACGTGAAATCTGCAAGAGATCAGAAACTTCAGAGATAAACTGTCGTTCAACAACACATACATAGTCGTATTTTTTTTTTATAAATAATATTTAAGTAATAATTAAATGGGTCCATTTAACAATAAGCAAACAAATTTCATATCTTTGCTACACTTTTATGACCATTTATATATGGATTTATTTTTTTTTATCCTTTATTTAAGTGCATTTTGTTGAATATTTTAATTTGCATATTATTTTTTCCAAGAACACCTATTTACTTGATATATAATACAACATTTTTTATATTTCATTAAATAAAATTGTTTATTATCTACTATTTATAAATTTACCTCAAGCGTAACTAGGAAGTGCCGTTCCCTGTTGTATTGATTCGAAGATGGATTCGGTTTGTCTAGGACTTACGTGAATTTATAGAAAAACTATTACAAAGTACAAATATCAGACATTTGTATATATATGATTTACTTTTTCTTCTTCTTGGACTTTGGTCAGGGTTAATATACGGAATCACCTTTTTGCTAACGTTTCCGTATATTAACGTTTCCAAAAGGTGATTCGAATATTAACCCTGACCAAAGTCCAAGAAGAAGAAAAAGTGTTTGTTAGTAATTTGTGGTCAAGAAAACAGTACCGTATATATGATTTATATATATTTATCAATTTCCTTTTGTTTCTTTCCTTCATTCTAATCATCAGGCTCGGCCTGCAGGGTAAAGACGCCTTAGTTATTGCAGTCTTAATATTGAAACTTGAACAGTGGTTTCAAATGTTCGATAAAATATTTCTTTTAAGATGAATATGGCTATAATTCCAACAAAAAGCAAGTTTAACCGTATGCAGATAAGAGACAGCTATATACGCAAGCAAAAGTACAAGTTCATATGATATTTTTTATTTTTAATAAATTGTTAATTCCGCATTACTTTCTAGACTAACACTTTCTTACACATTAGAAACTTTTGATTATTTTTTCCCCCCTTTTATTTGACTAATCTATCTCTACAATAAGCTTAAAGACACATCAACATGACTTAACACCACTGGCAAGGTATTCAACTCTTTAATTCTCTTAAAAAATAATATAAAACAAGCAATTCTCAAGAATTAAATTTCTTTGTTTAACTATATAACATTTTCTCATAGAAAAAATACATTATACATTTGATGAACACATATTTCATATTTACATAAGGTAACTTCCTATGAATATAAATAACTATTAACTACCATTATTCAATTCTGGAGTCTTTATTGTTGCTGATAATAACTTAACCTAATGTCATTTAACACCAAAAAGGTGATGATGTCTAATACATGTACAATGCATCACTTTAATCCATAATTTTTTTCCAGACTTTAGAGATTATAAATATAGAACACATTTTATGGTTTTAACCGTTTTCTTGATATTTACTCTTCAAAACAAAGCAAAAAAAATAAAATAACGAACTGAAGTTTATATATTAAACGTTTAATACTATTATAGCACACTATTAGAGCAGTTTAAAAAAAATAAAGATTTTATATAAATATATAAAACTCTTTTTTTACTAAAGACTTAAAGAAAGTAAGTCTTTAGTAAAAACTTTAAATTTCTTAGCACTATCAGCAATAACAGATAGAAGCAACGTCTAAAATTGTAGTAAAATATGAGTGAATTATAGATATTTCGTTTTTAAAAGTGTCCTATTAAGTGTAAACTATATATGAAATCGGATACTCTAAATTTAATTTCAAACGACTGTATGGCTTTCAAAAATCCTAACAACAGTTATAGTTCTTATATAAATGAATGATACTATAATAATATAACAATATTATACTATTATAATAATAACAATGATACCTATAAAAAAGAAGAAGTAAATTGCAGAACTCATTAAATATTGAAATAAGATTTTCTTATTGTTCTACAATTAATAAGGCACTGTATTAAAAGTGTTAGAATTCTATTATTTTTTTATCACAGCGTTTTATTATAATTTCAGTTATATTTAGGGTTTCCAACACTCCCGCGGTATTACAGTCTAAAGTTTCGGTTTAGTGCCAAAATATACCATAATTTAAGAGAAAATTTGATTAACAAAACCTACACACCTAGAGAAAGGTTTTTTCTATTGACTTCATAGTCACATATTGAACGTCTTTCTTCTACTGCAGTGGTAAGCTACAAATAATATGAATAAATATTTTAGTACACAAAGCAACTACTTTAAAAACTTATGTTATGTCCAATGTTCCATTGATGGAGAAACTTGTCAAATTATAGTGTACTTGGTGGGTATATGGTATTTCTCTAATCATGTGAAATTCTATCTATGAGGAAATAAAGTCTGTTGTTGATATTTATCAAGTTTGAGTCTACAGTTTTTTATTTGATATCATTTATATTATTTCTGGTCACTTTTTTTTTATAATTCTACAAAAATGATAATTGGCGAAAGAAAAATCTATTTGGTGTTTTCATGAAAAAAAAAAAAAACTTTTAGAAAAGAAATAGTCAAAGAAAACCTTATTTCAAAAGTATCAAACAGTCATGTAAGGAGTCGAAAAACACTTGTAGCTTTGAAATAACTAAATAATATGCAGGAATATATTATAAGTAAAGGAAACATAACGCTGTGTGTACTGGGTTTTAAACTTTAAAAGATTTTAGAATTTCACGAAGTACTGTTGATAAGACTTTAATACAAACAAAAATCTCTTAAATGCATACGAAAAGAAAATCACGGCCGTCTAATTTAAAATCTTGATGGCAGTGCTGTTTTTAAACTTAAATTACCAGTACGTGGTGTTCTATCATCCTGAAGACCTTCACTATAATATCTTATAAAATTCCCTTAAACTGAATTGCAAAACTTTTACGTGAAATAACAAAAAACTAACTATGCGCCTTGTTTCAAGAAAGTATATTTTTATCGTTTCCTAAAAATAGGGAAACAATTTTATTCAAATGCCAATATCATGACGTTTTACATAGCACCCACTATATCTTTTAAATTTTTAGAGACAGAGTATATTGTTACACAGTATTTTAGTTTGGTGAAATATATCGCAGAAGAACCTAGGAAAAAGTTGGAACCCAATTACATGCAGTACTGACCGGTCTTAACCTTAGATTATTAACATTTTTATTACGTTTAAATTGGTCTTCTTTATTTCTATTAAAGTACTGATTTAAAATATTAAAGTCTATAAGAATCTACAAGTTTTTATAAAAATTGATAAATGATTCTATACAGTGTTATTTCTTATTATAATTGATAATTACCATCTATATTATTGTCATTATTATTTCCATACTCTTGTTTATATATTAAATTCCTAATATTTACAAACTCATAACATTTGGACGGTTGATAACTGGGCAAGTTGAACTTGACTCTGGTGGTTATTTTGTGTTAATTATTCCTTTACATCCCTAGTATAAATTACTAATAATTAAAAAAATATTAATTATTCCAAAACTTGGTTTCCCTCTGTACCATTTTATACCAATACAGAACAACTATAAGATATGAACTTAATATTATGAGTTAATTACATTAGAATAATTTAAAATTAAAGTATTTAAAAAAAAAGTTCAATATAATATTGAGAGACCTTTATAAATATGTTTATGGTTTAATGATCCTTGTGAAAGTGACAGGGTGATACTAGCAACCATTGTAAGTATTCAAAATAACAACTTATTATTCATGTCCAATGCTATTTAAACAAACTTTGAGCTGAAGCAAATCATAGAATATAAGTTCATCTTATCTCGGATATTGTTTAACTTCGTTATAATACTCGAAGCAAACATGCATATATGATTTGTGTAATACTAACTTTCGTGGTACAACAAACTTTATTTAAGTAAACAAAATTGAGAATTAAATGTGATTACTATTACTAAATGCATCTGGCTGATGTTCAGATTGTCATATATATATATGGAATTAAAGTATGCAGTAGCTTCTGCATTGACGACCTTTTTGCTGATAGCCTCGATTTTTCTCACTATCATTCGATGTTGGTGAGGTAACTTCCATATATGATGGGCCAGAGACATGTGATTGTAACAAGTAAAACTATTCAGAAAACTAATAACAAACAACTTTTTCCTGGAAGCCCTTTATATCAAAGATATCAATCCCAACCTTAATATTCAAAATTATGAACTTAATGTAATCCCAAGTAGCACTACTTTGGATAATAGCTTTAAATTTGTTAAAGAGTTAGAGCCCAGTAGGGTTGGCAGCAATTGAAGGTCAAACCTGCATGTTGTTGCAACCCTGCTGGAACCTACTCTTTGTTTTCCTCTCACTCACTGTATTGTTTATTGTCTTATAACTGTTAAACTTGTTATGTTTAGTTTTTTAAAGATTATTATATTATTTTCAATAGATTTAATCGTAGTGTAACTTGAAGATGACCAATGTATGGTCGAAAGCTTGTTTCTACCTAGCGTTTTAGTATTTCATTAAAGTTGTTTGTTATTAGTTTTCTGAATAGTTTTACTTGTTACGATCACATGTCTCTGGCCCATCATATATGGAAGTTACCTCACCAACATCGAATTATAGAGAGAAAAATCAAAGCTATCAGCAAAAAGGTCGTCAATGCAGAAGCTGCTGCATACTTTAATTCCATTATTCTTCAAGATTTCCTGCCCACTTATACTAATATATATATATATATATATATATAAACTAGAATTTAAAAAGAACACATAGAAAGAAAATCACTGAACTCACTACTATATTTCGATGTCCTCGTCTTCAGGAAGTGATTTCCTTTCTATGTGTTCTTTTTAAATTCTAGTTTATTCAGTTCGAAGAATCGTTTCTTCTAATTATATATATTTATATATATATATATATATATATATATATATATATATATACAATAAAATAAAAAACGAAGGAAACACACAGAAAGACACAGACATAACTCACATCGATATTTCGACAATCGTCGTCATCAGGAGGTGCGAAGAGCGAAGAGTCCCGCAGGAAGACAGGGCGGTACTGAACTCGGAAACCGCAGCCAGTACCCCACCACTTACCACCAAGCGGAGGAAGGGAGGGAAGGAAATGAAGAGCCAAATTAAGACGTAAAAGGAACGAGTAAAAATTATAACTATAAAAAATTATAAAAAAGTAGATAAATCAAATTAAAATTAATAAAAATAATAAATATTAAGTAAAATAAAAAATAATAAATAAATAAATAAAAAATAATAAATAAATAAATAAAAAATAATAAATAAATAAATAAAAAATAATACATAAAAAAAATATAAAAAATAATAAATAAATAAATAAATCATAAATAAATTATCGGTTGAGGTTGAGTCCGGGGGAAGAGCGAGCATCAAGTAAGCATATGTATGCCTCCTCTGAAGCTCTTAGGGTAACTTTATTGTTGGATTCGGGGATCTGTTTCAGGATCTGAACCCTGAAACAGTCATTGAAACTGAGTCCATGCGAGTTCGCATGGATGGCTACAGGATAGTTACTGCGTTGACCGACTGAAGCCCTATGACCATTCATACGAAGGCTCAACTTATTAGAAGTTAAGCCAACGTAAAAGGAGTCACACTGAGTGCAATCCAGTCGGTAAACACAGTTGCTCGAGGTACAGGAGGAATTGACCAATAATGAACAATAAAGTTACCCTAAGAGGAGTGTTAATAAAGCTTCAGAGGAGGCATACATATGCTTACTTGATGCTCGCTCTTCCCCCGGACTCAACCTCAACCGATAATTTATTTATGATTTATTTATTTATTTATTATTTTTTATATTTTTTATTTATTTATTTATTATTTATTTATTTATTATTTTTTATTTATTTATTTATTATTTTTTATTTTACTTTTTATTTATTATTTTTATTAATTTTAATTTGATTTATCTACTTTTTTATAATTTTTTATAGTTATAATTTTTACTCGTTCCTTTTACGTCTTAATTTGGCTCTTCATTTCCTTCCCTCCCTTCCCCCGCTTGGTGGTAAGTGGTGGGGTACTGGCTGCGGTTTCCGAGTTCAGTACCGCCCTGTCTTCCTGCGGGACTCTTCGCTCTTCGCTCTTCGCACCTCCTGATGACGACGATTGTCGAAATATCGATGTGAGTTATGTCTGTGTCTTTCTGTGTGTTTCCTTCGTTTTTTATTTTATTGTAAAAAAGTCCGCTGGACCGTTTCTTTTAATTGTGTATATATATATATATATATATATATATATATATATATATATAAGCCAGATGTCAGATGTGTCTTATATAAAGACACATAAACAATATTTCATGCACACTAGGTTTCTTGCAACTGGTTCTTCTAAATATGTAAAATTTCAATAGGTGACTGTCAAACTTGTGTCATGGGCACTCCTCCTGACTGCTGACGTCGGTATTGTCGTCCTTGTAGTGGAGGCGGAGTTCGAGGAGGTCGGGGATCACCATTAGGGCTTCCCAGTACAACAGCACTGCCACCTCCTAAAGAAGAAGAGCTACCAGCTACTCTCAATGAGGGAGTTGAGGCTGCTTTTCGAGTTTCCTTTGTCGGTACATCGCGATACTCGTAAATGTTAGCGGAACTCTCACTCTTGTTCTCAATTCCTTCAAGTCGGTCTGGCTCTTCTCTCATCATAAGCACGTCTCCACTGTAGTACCGATCACCTTGTCTGAAATAACAAACAATCTAATCGGTTTTCTTTATCGATAAAGAATCTAGACCATTAAATTCTAGAAAAGGTCATAAAAACAATCAATGCCAGGCTTATATACAAAATCACCAATCATCAAGAAAGAAAATCATATATATATATATATATAAAATATTTTCAAAATAATTAATTATATTAAAAATATAAATTCACTAATGAGTCGAAATTATTTTCATAATTTATTTATGAACAATGTTTTTTTTTATTCGAACGCCGGTATTTATAAGGTTTTGTTTGTCTCTAATCTCCTGATGACGGTTCAACCGAGAATTGGTGGCCGCCGGAAGTGTGTTCGTATCTTTACTCTGTGTCTATGGTTTACTAAAGTACTACGTTTGTTGTCATTTGTAGATCGTTTTCCTGTTGATAATATATATATATATATATAAAGTTCAATGCACATAAAGAAATATGAGAAATTAAAAGCACACAATTACAGTCTCTAATTTTCGGTTTGAACCGTCAGGAGAGATAAGAAAGGGAAACGAAATGTTTGGAGACCCCTCTCTGGACCAGTACACTTGGTTTCCCTTCCTTATTTCTCCTGAAGACGGTTCAAACCGAAAATTAGAGTCTGTAAGTGTGTGCTTTTAATTTCTCTATATTTCTTTATGAACATTGAACTATATTTGTCTATTTCGGATCGTATTTTCATCGAAAAAGCGTAATGTATAAGTAGTTAAGTTTTATAAACTCTGGCACACTAGCTCGAATATTATTATAAATACTGGCACACTAGCTCGTATAGTATTATAAATACTGGAACTAGGTCACCCACCAGCTGTGTTATGACTGGGGCTTGAACACTGACCTATTTTCAAGGTCACCCACAGCCTAACCTATCATTGGTGATATATATATTTATTTTTATATCATTTTAATAATTTTTTAGAGATGAAAATAGAAAAAAAAAATGGTGATATAGAAGTGATATTTTAATGAAAGTGAATGGAGCATTGAGAATAAGTTTGTTGACGAATGAACCCAGCCAGCTGGTCAACTGCCGCTTCAACCTCATTACTATACGAACACGGGTCACAATCATTCCCGTTAGAACCAAGACGTACTTCCCACACAATCTTGTGTATCCTACTAACCTGACACACACTTCTGCCTCAACAACCTGTTCCCTACTAACAAACCCACTGACCCACCGCTTATAAATACTGGCACAATAGCTCGTATAGTATTATAAATACTGGAACTAGGTCACCCACCAGCTGTGTTATGACTGGGGCTTGAACACTGACCTACTTTCAAGGTCACCCACAGCCCAACCTATCATTGGTGATATATATATTTATTTTTATATCATTTTAATAATTTTTTAGAGATGAAAATAGAAAAAAAAAATGGTGATATAGAAGTGATATTTTAATGAAAGTGAATGGAGCATTGAGAATAAGTTTGTTGACGAATGAACCCAGCCAGCTGGTCAACTGCCGCTTCAACCTCATTACTATACGAACACGGGTCACAATCATTCCCGTTAGAACCAAGACGTACTTCCCACACAATCTTGTGTATCCTACTAACCTGACACACACTTCTGCCTCAACAACCTGTTCCCTACTAACAAACCCACTGACCCACCGCACCCACACCCCTCACCCACATGTACCACCCGCCTCCCACACCTTCCTGTTCCAGTCAGTCGGCCGCTCATTAGTATTCACCCCTTCTATACAGAGTTCCTTTGTCATCTGTTCATTATTATAAAACATCACCTTCCACTGCTGAGTGTAGGTATATTGAGTTTGGTATCATTTCACTCAGCGTTTGAAAATAATTTGGCTCGGATGGCACTTCGTGCTTTCCGAAATTTCATTATTTTTTCGATATCTCTTACCGTTTACGAGTTACAGCCCTTTTTTAGCCCTTAAAGCTATATTGTCAATAATGGGATGATATAGTAGAGTTTATTGATCATTACCTTGTTGTAAATAACGAGGAAAGAGAAATTTGTATTGATTTTAGACTTTATTTGCTCATGTCATTTCGCTTTGACTCCCTTCGAAGGGATCATAAGGGCTGAGTGGAGGTACATTGAGTTTGGTATCATTTCACTCAGCGTGGGAAAATAATTTGGCTCGGATGGCACTTCGTGCTTTCCGAAATTTCATTATTTTTTCGATATCTCTTACCGTTTACGAGTTACAGCCCTTTTTTAGCCCTTAAAGCTATATTGCCAATAATGGGATGATATAGTAGAGTTTATTGATCATTACCTTGTTGTAAATAACGAGGAAAGAGAAATTTGTATTGATTTTAGACTTTATTTGCTCATGTCATTTCGCTTTGAGTCCCTTCGAAGGGATCATAAGGGCTGAGTGGAGGTACATTGAGTTTGGTATCATTTCACTCAGCGTTTGAAAATAATTTGGCTCGGATGGCACTTCGTGCTTTCCGAAATTTCATTATTTTTTCGATATCTCTTACCGTTTACGAGTTACAGCCCTTTTTTAGCCCTTAAAGCTATATTGTCAATAATGGGATGATATAGTAGAGTTTATTGATCATTACCTTGTTGTAAATAACGAGGAAAGAGAAATTTGTATTGATTTTAGACTTTATTTGCTCATGTCATTTCGCTTTGAGTCCCTTCGAAGGGATCATAAGGGCTGAGTGGAGGTACATTGAGTTTGGTATCATTTCACTCAGCGTTTGGGAAAATAATTTGGCTCGGATGGCACTTCGTGCTTTCCGAAATTTCATTATTTTTTCGATATCTCTTACCGTTTACGAGTTACAGCCTTTTTTAGCCCTTAAAGCTATATTGTCAATAATGGGATGATATAGTAGAGTTTATTGATCATTACCTTGTTGTAAATAACGAAGAAAGAGAAATTTGTATTGATTTTAGACTTTATTTGCTCATGTCATTTCGCTTTGAGTCCCTTCGAAGGGATCATAAGGGCTGAGTGGAGGTACATTGAGTTTGGTATCATTTCACTCAGCGTGGGAAAATAATTTGGCTCGGATGGCACTTCGTGCTTTCCGAAATTTCATTATTTTTTCGATATCTCTTACCGTTTACGAGTTACAGCCTTTTTTAGCCCTTAAAGCTATATTGTCAATAATGGGATGATATAGTAGAGTTTATTGATCATTACCTTGTTGTAAATAACGAGGAAAGAGAAATTTGTATTGATTTTAGACTTTATTTGCTCATGTCATTTCGCTTTGAGTCCCTTCGAAGGGATCATAAGGGCTGAGTGTAGGTACATTGAGTTTGGTATCATTTCACTCAGCGTGGGAAAATAATTTGGCTCGGATGGCACTTCGCGCATTATTTCATTATTTTTTCATATTTCTTACCGTTTACGAGTTAGAACCCTTTTTTAGCCCTTAATGCTATGTTTTTACCAGTGGTAGTTTTTAGTTGTCTTTTATCATTAATAATGATAAGGAGTAATTTTTAATCAGTTTGGATTATTTGATGTTCATCTGATGGGAATATCAGTTCTTTACAAGGGCTCGGAAGGGTCGAGAGATTGTTATGGGTATGGATTTTGAAATAACTTAACACCATCTGTAAATTTTATAAGGAATGCTTTATGCTTTTTACGTCAGCTGTCTACGGACTGTCCTACTGTTGATCATAACTAGCTTGACGCTAGAGTGTTGACTTCATCTGAGAACAAGCCAGAGCAATATTCACACATCATATATGGTCCCACACTTATATCAAACGTCTTCACCTCCATATGCAAACTCTCACCATCTTTTCCTCTTCCTCAATGTTTTGATTCACAAGTGGACTAATAACTGAGTCATATCTAACTCATGGTTACCCTAATGACATTACTGTACCAAGTGAATGTTATAATGCACACAATGAAAAAAAAACTCATTGTTTTTGGTCTGGAGCTCAGTTGGGCATGTTCACTTGTAGTTCAACATGTCTCGCAGACTCTTGTTAGTTTACACACTCGCTGTACACAGACATCAATATCCAGATGGTCAAATCCTAATTTATTATTGAATTTATGTTGATTTTTTTTTTTAACACAACATTACTCATTAAATTGAGTAAGTTCAAAGGGGGTGGGTGAGGGAGGAGTGAATTGGATGCCAGCTCCTAACATGTCCATTATTATTGTAAATAAAATTAGCGTTAATGACATGGATAATCGTCCCGATAAAGGCTCGCTCCACCTGTCCAGACACTACATGCTGGCTCCAGATGGAGGGGTCTGCGTGGAAAGAATAATTACAAGAGAGTGTTATTCAAGCATGACTCATCCGCCCAAGGTGAGCCGACCTTAGCCTATCCAGCCACATCTCCTAAACCTGTCGAAACATGCTCAAGGTTACCACCCGAGTCTACTGCAGTACATTAACCTTCTACATTAACGCTAAGACATGTCGCGTTGTATTTTTTCACATACACTCATAGTCAATGCAGTCCAATATCCACCTGTTTCATATTACTGTTAATACTAATTTGAGCAAAGTATGCGTAAAAGAGACAATTATGAGGGAGCAGATAGGCAATATGAGATAAAATCACGTGTTTATGAGAGTGTATATTTAGATAAACACCACCTAGTATATGGTAGCTGTTATAATGGAGATAAAATTATCTCATGCGACAAGTGTCACTATGTGAGCGATATTGAGACAGATTAATATAAATAATTTTAATTTGAGTATGCTAGTCAGACATAACTATCAAATGTGATGGGGTCATTGACCTTAGCCCATGCAGGCTCAGGTGGGACTGTGTGGACTGAATAATTACACAAGAGTGTTAGTCAGGGATGATTCATCCAACCTTGGTGAGGAGGGCCTGTCCTCCTAAGCCTATCCTAGCAGGTATGTTTGAGTACATTATTAACCGTCTCCATTGCAAGTCGAGACAAGTGATGATGAGACAAGGTGAGTGAATCATTAGGAGTGTTCTGGTCCGATTGCAAGTGAGTAGTTCAAGGTCACACGACTGAACGATTGGAAATACATAATCTACATTATACCCTGCTTAGTCTTGAACACTACATTGTAGGAGAAGGACATGATGTTTTACATTTTGTTAGTCTCTATGTCAGTCATTCACTTATGCAGAGGAGTAGACTACATCGGATACTTGAAAACATATGGCTATTTGGAGGACGCAAGTAAAGAAGAAGGTGTTGCTTCAATATATAGCAACGGTGTTGTTAAAAATGCCATTCGTTTATTTCAAAATAATTTCAATATTGATACTAGTGGAGAATTAACGTCCGAGACTTTACATTTGATGGAAAGCCCAAGATGTGGGGTAAAAGATGATGTTTTATCTAGATATTCTACAAAAGGAACATTGGAAAATCTAAAATGGAAAGTAAACACGATAAAATGGTACACATACGACAGTGAAATACCTCACGATATTGTTGAAAAAGCCTTATTTCTTTGGGAAGAGCATGCTAACATAAGTTTTATTAAAAGCAAAGACAAACCAAACATCGTCATGAAATTCTCCGACGCAAATCATACAATGATTCAAAACAATGCCACATTATGTCAACCATTTGAGAAAGTCACGATAGCTCATGCATATTCTCCAAAAACTGGACTTTATGATGACACGCTTGAAATGCATTTTAACAATGAACATTATAACTGGGAAATGACAATGAAATTGCCTGAAGACGGAGACATATCATTTTTTCATACACTTGTACATGAAATTGGTCATACTTTGGGTTTGAACCATAATACAGTCAATAGAAACTCTATTATGCATCCAATTTATAGAATACCAGATGGTATACGAAACATGAGCGAGCTTGCTTTAGATCCCACCGACATTTCATCAATTGTAAAGTTATATGGGAAAAAACCTGTGAAATCAGCTGATACAACTTCTACTAATTCATTACCAGGAATGGAAGAAATGAACTACGTCACGGATCTTTGCTCCTACAGATATAAAATTGATCATGTTCTAATCACTCAAAAATCAGTTTATTTCTTTTACAAGAAATATGCATGGAGAGTGAGTTTAGTGGAGTCATTAAGAAGTAAATACCAAATGTCAGCTGCATATAGAATAAATCAATGGTTGGGCTTTTTTCTAAGAAACTTTAACGGAATAGATTCAATTTACCAAAATCGTAATGGAAACCTTGTAATGTTTGTTAATAATACAGTTTACACTGTTGATTTTCCCCGTCTCCGTTTGGTTAAGAAAGAACCATTGATGAATATTGTTCATCACGGAATGATGAAGACTATAACAGGATCATATGTTGACTACTTGGGAAGAGTTTATTTAATTGCAGACCACTATTACCTACTAGAAGCGCTCGAAAATGAATTTGTTATAAAAGGTACATTGGAAGATCTATATCATGGCTTAAATGCAAGAAGTATTACATCAGTGTTTCGTCATATGAACGGTAAATTATATTTCAATTACAAAAAAGAAGGCTATTTTGTGGAATATGATGAATATTTACAAAGTGTTACAGGAAACATTGTAAATGTCTTAGAACTGTTTAACATAACCTGTGTAGAAGACAGTATCCTTAACGATATTCACGACCTAACTAACCAATTGATTCACTTACAACGAGAGAAAAAAATGTTGATATAATAACAAAATTCGATGCATACAACATTTCACTGGCTTGTCACATCGGCTACAGTCAGTAGCCAATGACAATGATTTGTCAGGAATAGACAAAGGACAGGAATTGGTTCCTCTGTGCTACATGATCGATCAGTCAATCAGATCTGTTATTAGAAAATGTGTTAATATTCAAAGACATGTACACAATTAGTCAAAGTAATAAATATTTTGATTGAATTTTTGTTTTTTTCCACCCCCCAGCTGTCATGTATTTATTGTAATTGAGTTAATAAAGAGACAAGATAGATCAATTGTTTAAAAATCAATGCTACTTTATATAAATATTATATTCAGCCTATAGGAACAATAGGATGTAATTCTTTCATCAATTGTTATTGTATAACTGCGTAAATAGTATACTCTGGTCAGTCTTGAACACTAGGTTCAGTCGTGTGACCTTGAACTACTCACTTGCGATCGGACCAGAACACTCTTAATGTTTCACACGCCTTGTCTCATCATTACTTGTCTCGACTTGCAATGGAGATGGTTAATAATGTACTCAAACATACCTGCCAGGATAGGCTTAGGAGGACAGGCCCTCCTCACCAAGGTTGGATGAATCATCCCTGACTAACACTCTTGTGTAATTATTCAGTCCACACAGTCCCACCTGAGCCTGCATGGGCTAAGGTCAATGACCCCATCACATTTGATAGTCATGTCTGACTAGCATTCTCAAATTAAAATTATTTATATTAATCTGTCTCAATATCACTCACATAGTGATACTTGTCGCATGAGATAATTTTATCTCCATTATTACATTTATATTAAAGTAAAATAAGTCACTTCATCATCTCAAGAATAAAACGCCTCGATCATCCATATCATTAGAGCCAATACTCTCTCTCTCTCTCTCTCTCTCTCTCTCTCTATCCAGAATATTTACATCTTTATACCATCAAACTAATAACATCTAGCAAACCAATTAAGTTGGATAGGTTCATAATGATTTAAAGAAAAAAAAAATATGGATATTGATGTGATTTTGAAGTAATTTTAGTATCACCTGTGCTTTTTTTTTTTTAACATCATTTCCATACACTTTATAACTACATGCTGTAAAAATATCACTAAGTCCACCAAAATAATAATAAGGAGTGTTTATCTAAATATACACTCTCCGTAAACATCTGACTATATTTCATAGTGTGTCTCTCTACACCTCATGATTGACTCTTTTACACAGACTTTGCTAAATTATCATTAATAGTGATATGAAACAGGTGGATATTGGAATGATTTGGCTTGATTTAGTTGAATGACAGAGAAAGAGAGAGAGAGAGAGCACACTTGCTAGTCTTTTGAACTAG
Source organism: Hermatobates lingyangjiaoensis (assembly GCA_026182355.1). Lineage (NCBI taxonomy): Eukaryota > Metazoa > Arthropoda > Insecta > Hemiptera > Hermatobatidae > Hermatobates > Hermatobates lingyangjiaoensis. The sequence continues at coordinate 2,145,325 of JAPFBL010000074.1, read as the reverse complement.
CATATTATATCTTGTAGTAGATATAATAGGAGAGAGCTGTCACAGGGCTACTGAGCAGTTCAAGGTCACACGAAGGGACCATTAGGGACCAATTAGAGTAAGAACTATAATACATTTACCAAAACTATCTACAACTCACATAGAAAACTAACACAAATTATTGAGACCAACAGATACTTAAAAAAAGATTATTTTATAATCAGAGTTCTTAAGTACACATCTATTTCAAAGTAACAAACAAAAGGAAATTAGTTTTACCTTGGAAAGTGTGCTAAGGGTTATTATGTAACTTATCATGTAATGGTTATCATGTAACTTAAATAACCCTTAGCACACTTTCCAAGGTAAAACTAATTTCCTTTTGTTTGTTACTTTGAAATAGATGTGTACTTAAGAACTCTGATTATAAAATAATCTTTTTTTAAGTATCTGTTGGTCTCAATAATTTGTGTTAGTTTTCTATGTGAGTTGTAGATAGTTTTGGTAAATGTATTATAGTTCTTACTCTAATTGATCCCTAATGGTCCCTTCGTGTGACCTTGAACTGCTCAGTAGCCCTGTGACAGCTCTCTCCTATTATATCTACTACAAGATATAATATGCTAGTTCAAAAGACTAGCAAGTGTGCTCTCTCTCTCTCTCTTTCTCTGTCATTCAACTAAATCAAGCCAAATCATTCCAATATCCACCTGTTTCATATCACTATTAATGATAATTTAAGCAAAGTCTGTGTAAAAGAGTCAATCATGAGGTGTAGAGAGACACACTATGAAATATAGTCAGATGTTTACGGAGAGTGTATATTTAGATAAACACTCCTTATTATTATTTTGGTGGACTTAGTGATATTTTTACAGCATGTAGTTATAAAGTGTATGGAAATGATGTTAAAAAAAAAAAAGCACAGGTGATACTAAAATTACTTCAAAATCACATCAATATCCATATTTTTTTTTTCTTTAAATCATTATGAACCTATCCAACTTAATTGGTTTGCTAGATGTTATTAGTTTGATGGTATAAAGATGTAAATATTCTGGATAGAGAGAGAGAGAGAGAGAGAGAGAGAGAGAGTATTGGCTCTAATGATATGGATGATCGAGGCGTTTTATTCTTGAGAGATGAAGTGACTTATTTTACTTTAATATAAATGTAATAATGGAGATAAAATTATCTCATGCGACAAGTATCACTATGTGAGTGATATTGAGACAGATTAATATAAATAATTTTAATTTGAGAATGCTAGTCAGACATGACTATCAAATGTGATGGGGTCATTGACCTTAGCCCATGCAGGCTCAGGTGGGACTGTGTGGACTGAATAATTACACAAGAGTGTTAGTCAGGGATGATTCATCCAACCTTGGTGAGGAGGGCCTGTCCTCCTAAGCCTATCCTGGCAGGTATGTTTGAGTACATTATTAACCATCTCCATTGCAAGTCGAGACAAGTAATGATGAGACAAGGCGTGTGAAACATTAAGAGTGTTCTGGTCCGATCGCAAGTGAGTAGTTCAAGGTCACACGACTGAACCTAGTGTTCAAGACTGACCAGAGTATACTATTTACGCAGTTATACAATAACAATTGATGAAAGAATTACATCCTATTGTTCCTATAGGCTGAATATAATATTTATATAAAGTAGCATTGATTTTTAAACAATTGATCTATCTTGTCTCTTTATTAACTCAATTACAATAAATACATGACAGCTGGGGGGTGGAAAAAAAACAAAAATTCAATCAAAATATTTATTACTTTGACTAATTGTGTACATGTCTTTGAATATTAACACATTTTCTAATAACAGATCTGATTGACTGATCGATCATGTAGCACAGAGGAACCAATTCCTGTCCTTTGTCTATTCCTGACAAATCATTGTCATTGGCTACTGACTGTAGCCGATGTGACAAGCCAGTGAAATGTTGTATGCATCGAATTTTGTTATTATATCAACATTTTTTCTCTCGTTGTAAGTGAATCAATTGGTTAGTTAGGTCGTGAATATCGTTAAGGATACTGTCTTCTACACAGGTTATGTTAAACAGTTCTAAGACATTTACAATGTTTCCTGTAACACTTTGTAAATATTCATCATATTCCACAAAATAGCCTTCTTTTTTGTAATTGAAATATAATTTACCGTTCATATGACGAAACACTGATGTAATACTTCTTGCATTTAAGCCATGATATAGATCTTCCAATGTACCTTTTATAACAAATTCATTTTCGAGCGCTTCTAGTAGGTAATAGTGGTCTGCAATTAAATAAACTCTTCCCAAGTAGTCAACATATGATCCTGTTATAGTCTTCATCATTCCGTGATGAACAATATTCATCAATGGTTCTTTCTTAACCAAACGGAGACGGGGAAAATCAACAGTGTAAACTGTATTATTAACAAACATTACAAGGTTTCCATTACGATTTTGGTAAATTGAATCTATTCCGTTAAAGTTTCTTAGAAAAAAGCCCAACCATTGATTTATTCTATATGCAGCTGACATTTGGTATTTACTTCTTAATGACTCCACTAAACTCACTCTCCATGCATATTTCTTGTAAAAGAAATAAACTGATTTTTGAGTGATTAGAACATGATCAATTTTATATCTGTAGGAGCAAAGATCCGTGACGTAGTTCATTTCTTCCATTCCTGGTAATGAATTAGTAGAAGTTGTATCAGCTGATTTCACAGGTTTTTTCCCATATAACTTTACAATTGATGAAATGTCGGTGGGATCTAAAGCAAGCTCGCTCATGTTTCGTATACCATCTGGTATTCTATAAATTGGATGCATAATAGAGTTTCTATTGACTGTATTATGGTTCAAACCCAAAGTATGACCAATTTCATGTACAAGTGTATGAAAAAATGATATGTCTCCGTCTTCAGGCAATTTCATTGTCATTTCCCAGTTATAATGTTCATTGTTAAAATGCATTTCAAGCGTGTCATCATAAAGTCCAGTTTTTGGAGAATATGCATGAGCTATCGTGACTTTCTCAAATGGTTGACATAATGTGGCATTGTTTTGAATCATTGTATGATTTGCGTCGGAGAATTTCATGACGATGTTTGGTTTGTCTTTGCTTTTAATAAAACTTATGTTAGCATGCTCTTCCCAAAGAAATAAGGCTTTTTCAACAATATCGTGAGGTATTTCACTGTCGTATGTGTACCATTTTATCGTGTTTACTTTCCATTTTAGATTTTCCAATGTTCCTTTTGTAGAATATCTAGATAAAACATCATCTTTTACCCCACATCTTGGGCTTTCCATCAAATGTAAAGTCTCGGACGTTAATTCTCCACTAGTATCAATATTGAAATTATTTTGAAATAAACGAATGGCATTTTTAACAACACCGTTGCTATATATTGAAGCAACACCTTCTTCTTTACTTGCGTCCTCCAAATAGCCATATGTTTTCAAGTATCCGATGTAGTCTACTCCTCTGCATAAGTGAATGACTGACATAGAGACTAACAAAATGTAAAACATCATGTCCTTCTCCTACAATGTAGTGTTCAAGACTAAGCAGGGTATAATGTAGATTATGTATTTCCAATCGTTCAGTCGTGTGACCTTGAACTACTCACTTGCAATCGGACCAGAACACTCCTAATGATTCACTCACCTTGTCTCATCATCACTTGTCTCGACTTGCAATGGAGACGGTTAATAATGTACTCAAACATACCTGCTAGGATAGGCTTAGGAGGACAGGCCCTCCTCACCAAGGTTGGATGAATCATCCCTGACTAACACTCTTGTGTAATTATTCAGTCCACACAGTCCCACCTGAGCCTGCATGGGCTAAGGTCAATGACCCCATCACATTTGATAGTTATGTCTGACTAGCATACTCAAATTAAAATTATTTATATTAATCTGTCTCAATATCGCTCACATAGTGACACTTGTCGCATGAGATAATTTTATCTCCATTATAACAGCTACCATATACTAGGTGGTGTTTATCTAAATATACACTCTCATAAACACGTGATTTTATCTCATATTGCCTATCTGCTCCCTCATAATTGTCTCTTTTACGCATACTTTGCTCAAATTAGTATTAACAGTAATATGAAACAGGTGGATATTGGACTGCATTGACTATGAGTGTATGTGAAAAAATACAACGCGACATGTCTTAGCGTTAATGTAGAAGGTTAATGTACTGCAGTAGACTCGGGTGGTAACCTTGAGCATGTTTCGACAGGTTTAGGAGATGTGGCTGGATAGGCTAAGGTCGGCTCACCTTGGGCGGATGAGTCATGCTTGAATAACACTCTCTTGTAATTATTCTTTCCACGCAGACCCCTCCATCTGGAGCCAGCATGTAGTGTCTGGACAGGTGGAGCGAGCCTTTATCGGGACGATTATCCATGTCATTAACGCTAATTTTATTTACAATAATAATGGACATGTTAGGAGCTGGCATCCAATTCACTCCTCCCTCACCCACCCCCTTTGAACTTACTCAATTTAATGAGTAATGTTGTGTTAAAAAAAAAATCAACATAAATTCAATAATAAATTAGGATTTGACCATCTGGATATTGATGTCTGTGTACAGCGAGTGTGTAAACTAACAAGAGTCTGCGAGACATGTTGAACTACAAGTGAACATCCCAACTGAGCTCCAGACCAAAAACAATGAGTTTTTTTTTCATTGTGTGCATTATAACATTCACTTGGTACAGTAATGTCATTAGGGTAACCATGAGTTAGATATGACTCAGTTATTAGTCCACTTGTGAATCAAAACATTGAGGAAGAGGAAAAGATGGTGAGAGTTTGCATATAGAGGTGAAGACGTTTGATATAAGTGTGGGACCATATATGATGTGTGAATATTGCTCTGGCTTGTTCTCAGATGAAGTCAACACTCTAGCGTCAAGCTAGTTATGATCAACAGTAGGACAGTCCGTAGACAGCTGACGTAAAAAGCATAAAGCATTCCTTATAAAATTTACAGATGGTGTTAAGTTATTTCAAAATCCATACCCATAACAATCTCTCGACCCTTCCGAGCCCTTGTAAAGAACTGATATTCCCATCAGATGAACATCAAATAATCCAAACTGATTAAAAATTACTCCTTATCATTATTAATGATAAAAGACAACTAAAAACTACCACTGGTAAAAACATAGCATTAAGGGCTAAAAAAGGGTTCTAACTCGTAAACGGTAAGAAATATAGAAAAAATAATGAAATAATGCGCGAAGTGCCATCCGAGCCAAATTATTTTCCCACGCTGAGTGAAATGATACCAAACTCAATGTACCTACACTCAGCCCTTATGATCCCTTCGAAGGGACTCAAAGCGAAATGACATGAGCAAATAAAGTCTAAAATCAATACAAATTTCTCTTTCCTCGTTATTTACAACAAGGTAATGATCAATAAACTCTACTATATCATCCCATTATTGACAATATAGCTTTAAGGGCTAAAAAAGGCTGTAACTCGTAAACGGTAAGAGATATCGAAAAAATAATGAAATTTCGGAAAGCACGAAGTGCCATCCGAGCCAAATTATTTTCCCACGCTGAGTGAAATGATACCAAACTCAATGTACCTCCACTCAGCCCTTATGATCCCTTCGAAGGGACTCAAAGCGAAATGACATGAGCAAATAAAGTCTAAAATCAATACAAATTTCTCTTTCTTCGTTATTTACAACAAGGTAATGATCAATAAACTCTACTATATCATCCCATTATTGACAATATAGCTTTAAGGGCTAAAAAAGGCTGTAACTCGTAAACGGTAAGAGATATCGAAAAAATAATGAAATTTCGGAAAGCACGAAGTGCCATCCGAGCCAAATTATTTTCAAACGCTGAGTGAAATGATACCAAACTCAATGTACCTCCACTCAGCCCTTATGATCCCTTCGAAGGGACTCAAAGCGAAATGACATGAGCAAATAAAGTCTAAAATCAATACAAATTTCTCTTTCCTCGTTATTTACAACAAGGTAATGATCAATAAACTCTACTATATCATCCCATTATTGACAATATAGCTTTAAGGGCTAAAAAAGGGCTGTAACTCGTAAACGGTAAGAGATATCGAAAAAATAATGAAATTTCGGAAAGCACGAAGTGCCATCCGAGCCAAATTATTTTCAAACGCTGAGTGAAATGATACCAAACTCAATATACCTACACTCAGCAGTGGAAGGTGATTTTATAATAATGAACAGATGACAAAGGAACTCTGTATAGAAGGGGTGAATACTAATGAGCGGCCGACTGACTGGAACAGGAAGGTGTGGGAGCGGTGGTACATGTGGGTGAGGTGTGGGTGCGGTGGGTCAGTGGTTTGTTAGTAGGGAACAGTTGTTGAGCAGAATGTGTGTCAGGTTAGTAGGATACACAAGATGTGTGGGAAGTACGTCTTGGTTCTAACGGGAATGATTGTGACCCGTGTTCGTAAGTAATGAGGTTGAAGCGGCAGTTGACCAGCTGGCTGGTTCATTCGTCAACAAACTTATTCTCAATGCTCCATTCACTTTCATTAAAATATCACTTCTATATCACCATTTTTTTTTTTCTATTTTCATCTCTAAAAAATTATTAAAATGATATAAAAATAAATAAAACACCAATGATAGGTTGGGTGTGGGTGACCTTGAAAGTAGTCAGTGTTCAAGCCCCAGTCATAACACAGCTGGTGGGTGACCTAGTTCCAGTATTTATAATACTATACGAGCTATTGTGCCAGTATTTATAAGCGGTGGGTCAGTGGGTTTGTTAGTAGGGAACAGGTTGTTGAGGCAGAAGTGTGTGTCAGGTTAGTAGGATACACAAGATTGTGTGGGAAGTACGTCTTGGTTCTAACGGGAATGATTGTGACCCGTGTTCGTATAGTAATGAGGTTGAAGCGGCAGTTGATCAGCTGGCTGGGTTCATTCGTCAACAAACTTATTCTCAATGCTCCATTCACTTTCATTAAAATATCACTTCTATATCACCATTTTTTTTTTTCTATTTTCATCTCTAAAAAATTATTAAAATGATATAAAAATAAATATATATATCACCAATGATAGGTTAGGCTGTGGGTGACCTTGAAAGTAGGTCAGTGTTCAAGCCCCAGTCGTAACACAGCTGGTGGGTGACCTAGTTCCAGTATTTATAATACTATACGAGCTAGTGTGCCAGTATTTATAATAATATTCGAGCTAGTGTGCCAGAGTTTATAAAACTTAACTACTTGTATATATATTTAATGATCAAACCACAATTAGAAAATGGGAAAACAAGACTAAGATCTTTCAACTGTAACAAGCGGTCGTCGTCAGAGTCAAAAACCCAACTGATGGTTTTTGACAGTTGGGTTTTTGATAGTCAGTTGGGTTTTTGACTCTGACGAAGACCGCTTGTTACGGTCTTGTTTTCCTATTTTCTAATTGTGGTTTGATCATTGATTGTTATTTCACGTGTTTATGTGAAATCTTTATATATATATATATATATATATATATATATATATATACATATTTTATAGCCATACAGCAGAGAACAACGATATGGTTATAAAAAATTACAGTGGAAAAAGGTTATCTATGAAATATAACTGACATCTCCAAGTATGTATACATGTCTTTTATAGAAAGAGGCGTTAGTGACACTATTAAGTAAGTAATTATAAATACCTTTTCGCGTTCTTCCACAGAAGGCAGAAAATTACACATATAACAATGAGAAGAAGGTTTGTTCCAGAAACTGTCCAAAAAGCAATCTGCAGTGGTTCCTTTGGCTCCCACCAGTACTGAAACCAGTCCATCACATTTGTTAAAAATACCAAAACCAGAATACATTTGAAATAAATAATATATTTTTACAAAGATAGAAACAGGATATTAAACATTTTCAACACATTATCATCCGGCCTATTTGTTCATTTATTTGTGTTTGTTAACTGAAAGAATTTTTACAAGAAAAATACATGGAATAGAATAAAGGTACTTACAACAACAAAAATGAGATCTAAGTCTCAAAGTAAGTGATTTGCCTTGAACAAAATAACACTAAAACTGAAGCATGAACAATAAATAAGAAAGAAAAGAAAACAAAATTTAAGTAAGTATAAAACCGGAGCATATTATAAAAAAATCAATACATGAATAAAAAAATTGAAAAACAGACACGAATTAGCATAAATGTTTTGTTAATATCATATACGAAATAATGAACATTACAAGATCAAGATAATCTTTCGTTTTGATATGATTTATTAAGATAATTGTTTCCAAAAGATTTTTTAATTTTAAAAAAGTCAATCGATATATAGGAAAGAATTTGAAAAATTCATAGACATTTTCAGAAGGAAATATTGATTAGTGTTATATGGGGTTGAAACAATTTATTAGTCCTGATAAAAGAGAATGGAACTAAAAGCTCTATTAACTAAAAGACGAAATGAAGAATTGCAAGACGATTGATGAGAGTCTAAGGTAGAATGGAGAATTAGTTGACCTGAATTTACATTTATTCATCAGAAGCAATTGCTAGGAACCCTAGTGGATGAGTATCTTTATTATTGGCTACTACGTCAAGAAATTTATTTTGAATTCATTACAATCTTTTTAATACAAAAGATAATAGTGTAGGGATTAAAAACTGCTCATCAAATATTCCATAACAGATCTAGCCAGGATGCAGTGATGAATTATTAAAGAAAAAAATTAGAATAACAGACGTTAAAAAAAGCACCTTACCTAAAGAATTTTATGTATGTCCAAATTATTATTGAATTTTAATTTTTAGTCAAACATTATATTGAGTTTATTAATAATAGCTTTTGACTGAAGAGAAATAATTATTTACATGACAGGAATAACTAATAAGAAGTTAAACCTCCAAAACAAATAGAGTAACATTGATCAATGTTCAAAAGGGAGATTATTATTTTTGAACCAAGTAAGATATATCATTTTGTAACTGACTTGAAATCACTTAAGTTAAGTAATTGTATTTTAAATTTTATCAGCTGGATAGATAAAGTTGTTGAATACCAATAGAGAAAGATGAGCCGAGATACTCCAGATTTACATGCTATTGAATCTGAGTAACTATTGCCAAATTTAATTATTTTGTTACGTTTAGTAAAGTAGATAGAAAGCAAAATAATAATTTACAATAAACAGCCAAATCCAAACGTTATGGTTATATAAGGTTCCATGATCATCAGTTTTCGAAAAGTATGTTAAAGTAAGTATATCTAACGTAATATCTTAAGTGCATATCTAAAGTAATAGATGTATGTAAATGACAAAAAATGTATATAAATAAATATCTTATAATAAATGACAAGATTACCTCTGTGGAAGGTGGATAAGTTGGTATCAATATTCCTACTACTGTAGGCATATACCAAGTCCAAAATGCAGACTCTGTCTGTCTGTAGTTCAGCATTATGCTTGAATTAAAGGTTGTGTTGATATTAAGATATTTCAAGTTACCCGCAGTGGCCACTTCAAAGTGAAGTCCAAGGATTTGTGTGTGAGAAGGGTTACTAAAACACAATTGACCTGGTCAGAGTCAAATCCCAACTTGCTTGCTTGTCTTACAATATAAGAGTTTCGAACAAGCTTAGGAGTGGTGTGTGATTTTTTTTTTATTTATTTTCATATGTAACGTTCCATCCTAATGTTACCAGCTTTTAAGGTAACCAAAACTTTCATAAAGAACGTCCAAAGGGTTAAAGAGTGTACAAAAGGTAATAGCAGCGTTTGGAAGGTCTTTACATATCCTCAAATAAAGAAAAAATCACACACAATTTCTTGTTGTTAGCAATTTAATAACGTAATACCTACGATTAGCGAGTCTTTACATTATACATTATATTCATATATACAAAAATATAAAGAATATAAAAATATATACCCAAATCTTGCAAAATCCGTAAAAGCTTTCATAAAGAAATGGCTCATATTTCGATCATTGTCTGTCCAGCTAAACCTTTCCAACCGTAGCTTCGATGGGAAGATCTCTAAAAACGAAAATATAATGTATTGCAGTCTAGCAAAAAATCTGTTATGGTGACATAATAATTAATAATTACAAAAAAATCATAGTGATATAGTATAATTAATAAAAATAAAATAGGCAACATTTAACACTAATGGTTTAAGTAAATTATTACTTTAGATATTGACAAGTATTATAGAGTTTACAATGAAAAATATATACGAAATATAAATATTTTAAGATTTTTTAAGTAGTTTTGATCCAATTAAATTTATTTTGAAGAAAAAAAATTTACGACCGCTCTGAGCAGCAAAAATGGTTGCTTCACAACTGCCTGTTTAGGGGCTCCATAGTGTACTGAAGTTTGGGAAACCCTGATATATACACGACATACGGTCGTGTCAAGTAACCGACCAATGCTGCACAGCATTGGACTCTAAGCAGTGATGTTGGATGATACAGGGGTTACTGTATTACGAATGGAGCCTCAAGGGTACCAGGCAACCCCCTTGAGTAAATACGCTTACTTTGGTATGCGGAGCTCTACCGAAGTAGATAAAATACCGCCGATAGATCTTCAAGGATTTTCCTTTGTATGATACTAAGGAGAAGGAAGTCCTAGCAGAGAAGTCAACCTCCCACAAGTACACCTACGGATTCGAAGAAGAACTGTCCTGAAGAAGGAGAAAGGAAGTCACTTTCTCCTGAAACGTAGGGAGCCTGAATGGGCATTATCAATCATGGTTTGTGCAGATTCTGCAAAGAAGAGGAAGAAACATACGTTGCACCTGCTGGCTAACTGTCAGGGAACCTTGGTGCACAGAGGTAGGTGCTGCGGGACACTGAACAATATCATAGAAAAACTTTTATTTCTGGACCCAGCTAAAGTGCTGAGCTTCTTGGAGGCGTTGAAACTAACTGCTGGGGTACTTTAATACAGAAAGGAGGAAGTACAGTAGTATGTTTAAAACGGAGTGCTATAGTCACCCTCAAATAACAATAATAAAAAAAAATATTCAAAATGGCTACTGCTGTTAAAATAACATGCGATATGAACCTTATACCTATGGGACACAGAGAACACAATGACTTCCGAACTGTTTACTTACCAACATCCATGAAGGGAGCACCTGCTAACAATAGGTGTTCTATATCATGCGGACATTTCCTCCATTCAGGCAACCTTAATGCTTCAATTGTTGTGTTCATCACGTAACTAAACACAGGAACTCTCTGTTCCGTCAACAGCTTAATCAATTTATCATTTGGTGCTCGATACAAAAAGTCAGACATCATCTAAAACATATTTCTTTATTTTTCAAATTTAACTAAAAAAATCATCGTTTGTTGTTGTTATGTCATCTACAGTACTTTGCAAATTTGTTCTAAAGAAATAATAAAAAAATTCAGATCAATTTAATAAAAAACAGTTTTAACTAATACTCACTGTTATATAATTTATTAAAAAGTCACTTGTTATAAAACAGAGATACTGAAGCATTAAATACATGTTAATACTTTTATATACTATATGAAAATGAACTCAAAAATCACTTAAAATTATTTAAATACTATTAAATTCAAATATTTTATGTGGTATCTTTTATAAACAATAAATAAATGTATTATCATTTAAATTAATAAATTTTAAACAGAATATATTAAAATATTTAATTCATTTTTGTAAAACAATTATTTATTATTCTCTTTAAAAGAAAATGATGCCCAAGGGCAATACACTAACATTTATGTATTCATCTCTTATGTGTGTATTGTTGTAGGGGTCAGGCCAGTAAGTGTAACGATACTTAATGGCTCTGAAGATTCCATCCTGGTTAATGGTGTAATTATACCTGAAGACGTGTTCTCTCAATTTTTGATCAAACCATTTCTCATCAACATCAAATCTGGGAGACAGACTTTCGTTTTGCGCTGAAAAGAATGATAATTTTAGTATAATTTTAATTAAAACTGCTGGCAATATTATACACCTTTCAAACCATATCAAACAATATCAAACCATTTCTCATCAACATCAAATCTGGGAGACAGACTTTCGTTTTGCGCTGAAAAGAATGATAATTTTAGTATAATTTTAATTAAAACTGCTGGCAATATTATACACCTTCAACAAAAAAAAAAATTTAACTAAATTTTATAGCATCAAAAATTTAACTGAGGATGTTCTTGTTAAAGGTAGCAGATACGTTATATATTATATAACCTCGGTTGAGATTCAACCGAACCATTTGACTCTGACGAAGACCGCTTGTTACGGGTGAAAAGTTTTAGTTTTTTTTCTCATTTCAAATCAACGGTTTGGACGTTGATATATATTGTGAATTGATTTCTTGACCAAATATTCATTTATTTTTTTTTGGGTTGAAGTTTAAACATCCAGTTGGTTGCTGAGCACCCAATTAAAATGTAAATTCAAAAGGAAACAAACATAACAGTAATAGTACTGAAACCTTCAATAAAAGAGACAATAGCCCGGATGTAATGCTGTAAGAGAAGGAATGAAACAAACAGTTTTATTTTACGAAATTTCAAATAGTTACTAACTGAGTTACCTTTATACATATATACCTGATAAAAAAAGAACTACACAAAAAGAACGGAAACACTTACTAGAATCAATATTATTATTATTAATAATAATAAAGAAAGAAAGCCCATATAATCATGCAAATATTCATAGTTTAATACAATATTTACCAATCACTCCTTCTCTATTACTCTTCAGGCAAAAATCCAAAATATAAACAATTACTAAAATAATCTTAATTTTAATTTATTTATAAAAAAACATTTTGTAACCCTGAAGATGACGTAAATATATGTCGAAACGTCCTCGAGACTGTAACGAAATGATTCGCAGGAGAGTAGAGTTTGTAACTGTCCATGCGTGCGGTCCCAGTTACCCGCTGCCTAGCGAAGCCTTCGTTATTCCGCCAATGGGTATAGAGGTTGCACAGACCCTCTGTGTTTCACAGAGGTATAGAGGTTGCACAGTCCCTTTGTGATTCACAGAGGGACTGTGCAACCTCTCTACCCATTGGAGGATTAACAGAGGCTTCGCTAGGCTGCGGGTAACTGGGACCGCACGCATGGACGTTACATACTCTACTCTCCTATTGTTCACCTGTTTTGGTATTATTTAGCGCTCCCAGCTTATTCAGCCATATCGCTGAAAACAATAACAAAACAGACTGATGCCTTTTTTACGTGAAAGCTCTTTTGCCGCATCTCGGGAGCTACAAGCTCTAGCCTAGGATAGAGGCAAACAAAAGCTCCGAGATACGCCCGAGGTAGACCACGCGAAGGCGAGCTTCCACGACCCTACATCACAAATGTAGGTTGGATATATATATGTATAGTTCAATGTAGAAAAAGAAACATAGAGAAATCAAAAGCACACAGAGGGTCTCCAACCATCTCTGAACCACTGCGCTTGGTTTCCCTCTCTTATTTCTTCTGAAGACGGTTCAAACCAAAAATTAGAGACTGTAAGTGTGTGCTTTTGATTTCTCTATGTTTCTTTTTCTACATTGAACTATATTTGTACGTTTCGGATCGTATTTCCAACGAAAAAGTATATATATATATATATATATATATATATATATACGCTGGGTATATAATATATACACAGTTGATAACTGTTTGAAATTTCATAAAATAAAACTGTTTATATTTGCAATTAATGAGAAATAAAACATGTTGCTCTTAATTCACACAACTCTTTCACACTCAATCAGTACGGATCTTCTGCATCTTCTACGTAAAAACTTTATAAAAAATGGACCAAACTAGTGGTGTGAGGAACACAATTTACAAAGAAATACTTTTCTTTTACAGAAATTATTACAACCTCAGTGGCACAGTGTACGATAATATTAAGCCAAAACTATTCACCAATGAGGTAAGCTGCTTCCTGCGTCGTGACTCCAGACATATAGGAAAGACCTCTGTTAAACATCCTCTGTTTAATGGCATCCTCGACAGTGTGATTTGTAAAAGTCCAGTCCTCCATCTTCCAACCCTCATACCAGTCTTCGCCCGGCAAGATGAATCCCCGATCAAGGACAGGTCCCCACGGAAAAGTGCCCACATCAGGCTGAAACATTTTGCTTTCTTTATTGTCACTAATTATGTGTATTTTAATCATTACAAGGTTAGAGTTAAACCATAAAAATATCGCACTCTTCGCAAATATTTCAAGAAGAAAATAAAATATATAAATCAACTATATATATATATATATATATATATATATATATACAAAATTTCACATAAACAGTTGAAAGAACAAACAATGATTAAACCACAATATGAAATAAAAAAAAAATGACCAAGATCTCTCAACCGTAACAAGCGGTCTTCGTCAGAGTCAAAAACCCAACGTCAGGTTTTTGGGTTAGTTGGGTTTTTAACTCTGACGAAGACCTCTTCTTACGATTGAAAGATCTTTGTCTTTTTTTTTCCATTTCATATTGTGGTTTGTTCATTGATTGCTATTTCACATGTTTAGTGAAATATATATATATATATATATTTCACATGTTTAGTGAAATATATATATATATATATATATATATATATATATATATAACATTTTTAATAACAATATTATGTACTAATATAATAACAATAATCATATAATGAGAATACCTTATTAAAATAATATTAGGGCCAGTGGCCCTAAGACAGTGGATAGTCCAGTGCCTTACGTGCTCCTCTCTGAACTGGTAGAACCGGGGTTCGAAACCCACTTTGGCACTGGATTTATTGACGAAGGCGGTGTAAAAAATCTTAACACATCATCTCTCGGAGAAGACAATAACCCGTCGGATCATAGCCTGTTAGTTAGTCATTGATGATCCCTACTCTAAATACATTTAAGTTAGGCAAGCTTTTAAGACTCCGAATATAGTCTGTTCAAATGTGTTGTTTACAATGGGCCAATCTTTGGCCCTATGTGCATTATCTCATAATATAACAATATATAATTATTTCACAACATTAGAAATTTGAAAATATGGGTTAGTTTAACTTATTATACTGAAGTAGACCTGCTTTTTCCAAACAACTTTCGTAGACTTTAAGTTCTTTATACATCCAAGTGCCCATATTGCTTAGCAGTAGATCATGTGGAACATTCTTTTCATGCCAAAAATGGAATAGTCAGAGAAGTGACTTGGTGAAGAGAATCAGTATATTCACTATTATGGTCAAGATGATCCGAAGTGCTGGAAATATGGAAAATGGTAAACTGAATGTTCAAAAATATCTTCACAACCAAAGAGACACTTAGAAGTGCTGGAATAACAAATTCTAAAGTAAGGCGGCCTTTCGTAAGGAAATGAATGGAAAATGGTTCCAGGCTTGTATCCTAGACAAAAAAAGAGAGTGCTTTAGTTGGTAGTCTGGTTTAACTGGGAGCCCAGCAGTATGTACCTAAATGCATTTCACCTCAGACAAAAAAAAATACGGCATTAACAGGCCGTGGAAAAAACACATCTTATTTGCATCAATTTCAGCTAGCTAATTCATCTGACCGTCCATGCTTGGAACTCTTCGAACATCAAAGACCATCACTAATACGAAAATTATATTTGAAAGAGGAACATGACTGGAAAAAGAGGAAAACCTGATTACCAAACACAGTAGTGATTTCTTCAAGTTTTGTTAATAAGTTATTAAATATTGTACTATAATATATTACAATATATTATATATATTGTAATATAATATACAGGGTGTTCCAAAATGGTTGACCCCATTCTAAATACCCATTTCTCGGAAACTACTTGCTGGATCATAATGAAACTAAATAAATTTTATGTTGAAGGTCATAAGTTTTGTTGGTTAAATTTGCAAAGAAAAGTACAAATATTTGTTGGTTCTATGACAGATTTTCAAAAATGTTCAATATGAGCGCCGCCTGTGAATCTGCACATGTTGAGTCGGTATTCTTCTTCACTACCTCGACCAATCCATCTCTCTGGCAGAACCTCATTGAGGTAGGCTCGTAAGTGAGCTTCCAGTGGGGTGGAGCCCCATCCTACTGATAAATGAAACTTTCGTCTTCATTTTCTATGAGTTGATCAATTAGCTAATTTTGAAGCATTTGAAGATAAACATCTCCGTTCACATTTCCTTCGAAGAAAAATGGCCCCCTAAACTTTTTTCTTGGATATTGCACAAAACACATTAATTTTGGTGAGACCCTTTCATGTTCAATTGTGCCATGAGGATCTTCTTCGCTCCAAATGCGAACATTATGTTTATTAACTTTGCCACTCCTGTGAAACATGGCTTCATCACTAAAAACTAGCCGATCATCGAAATCGTCTTCTTCGAGTTCATCTTGCAATTCAAGACAAAATTCTTTACACACTTGAAAAACTTGAAACGTTTCTACACAAGCTGTGAAAATTTGGGGTCATTCCAACGAAAATTGTCAATATTATTGGCCTACAAAATGGGGTCAACCATTTAGAAACACCCTGTATATTATATTATATGAAATAAAATTTCCCCATTACTTCATGTCAAAAGTATCATATCAAAATCAAATAGCAGTTTATACCGGCATGGTACATGCGTTATGGAAAAATCAGTTCAACTACCATCAAACTGCCAAGAAGTACTGCTAGAGCAATAATTCATTGTATTATTCTAGAAAAATGTTTATCTTTAACCCATTTTATGAATTCATGAAATTGGTGCTAGTGTTAGACTTGGTGAAACAGCTATTATTAAATATCTCACTCGTGTAATAACACGAGGAGTGCATAGAAATAGCAATACTACAACTTTATATCATTATTTAGATAGGACTGATCAGGGTGGGAGGCTCATAATGGATTTTGCATCATAGAATGCAAATTTCACTCTATAATGCCCTCCGCATTCGATATAGTAACTATTCCAAGAACAACTTAAACTTTTCATGTTTATTCGTGTGATTATGAGATTAAGCATACAATCTCCTAAGTGCTATAGGACAAAAATATGGCCCATTAGGTGGAAGAAATTTAGTTTGGATAATTAATTTGACTAATTAGTATAATTAATTTGATTAATTATACTAATGTATTTCATGCTTCAAGAATAAACTGACAGTTAAATCACAAGCAATGGGGAACTAACCTAAGCATACAGTAATAATTCTCCCAAGGCAATTTATACCAATGTAGTGGATTATTGTGACCTATTTTATGCTAAATTGCGGGACAACAAAGTTCACTTGCAAAAAAAAAGTAACATTTCATTGTTTTTAGGTATGTTTTGATATAAAAGTAATATATTTGGAAGTAGTTGAAGATATATTTGGAGGCAAATGATTTTTTTTCCAAGGATGGAACTAATTTTTTGCATAGAAATAAAGAATTAAACGAGCATACAGAAGAGTGAATTTGAACAATTTAAAACGGATATAATTAGTAGACTGTTCAATGATCATATTGAAAGGTACTTTCAACATCCAAGTTTACACTTGATAAACTGTAGGAGGAGTCTGTTCTACCAGTAAAAACACATGTTAAAAGAGCGTTAGTAAGGACTTGTTTCACATTAACAGAATTTATTCATTTTTCTAATCCAGTAGATGCTTATCTAAATTTTTGCTGTGCTACCGGATACCCTTCGATTTACTTCTTTTAATTAGGTACACTATAAACATCACTCCAAGATCCGGCCAGCATAAAACCCAAATTTTTTGTTCCACTGATTAAAAGAATCATGTATCTTAACATGCTGGTACGCGGGAGTAGAGGGAAATGAACAAGCGGACACTCTTGAAAGGAAAGATGCCATGAAGCCGCTATTTGGACTAGAATCATTCAGCGGAATAGGCCCTAATAAGACTATTAATGAAATCCCCAGCAAAGAAGATGGCGAATTCAGAGGAAAGTACTAGAATTCCTACAAGGACATAGACAGTTCAAAAAGGTTTTGGAAAAGTTTGAAACAACATACTTAGGATTGTTTGATGGTGAGCAGAAATAATCAAGGAATTCCAACTGGTTTCCAGACTAGACACTGTAAACTCAACGACACATGAAGAAAATGAGTTTTATTGATAATAGTTTATGTAAGTTCTGCAGACAAGCATGGAATCAAGGATAAATTTACTAAAGGTCTCTCAAACCACCTTCCTTTGTAGGAGCAAAGCAAATGCTTTGTGACATACAACAAACCCAGGAAGAACGCACTCTTTTGAACCGGGAGAAGTATTGGTCTTTATAAAAGAACCAAAAATCAGATATAGGGAGCCAAAAAATATAGGAATCATATAGGAATCACTGTATTATACTCCCATAATCACATATAGGGAGAGTATGGGAGATAATCACTGTTACTATATGTAACAATAGTTTTTTTTGTGGAATTTGTAATCATCACACCTCTAAAAATAATAATGTTAACATGTTATTATTGTGAAAGTTTGTAATTCGGAATTTAAACATTGCAGGCTTGAACAGTTATGCGAAAAATAAATATTTTCTGTATTTGCGTAATGAACACTTCTTTCTCATGCTTCCATTTTACTCAAAAATAATAACGTTCTTCTAACAAAATATTGCTTTTTATCCATTTTATTAAGAGCTGTACAATAGTAAAAAATGTACGCGTCAGTAGCACAAACACTCGTCCACCCTTCAAATCAAACTTCAACATATCAACTTTACTTACATCTTAAAAACTGAAAGAAATTAAGAACTTGGTATGTTTGTATCATACCTTTTTATCTTTACTTGTTATTTTGATTACTAAAAATCATATTGATCCCATTTTTGCTGTTTCAATAGTAAAATAATTTAACAAGAATCCATATTTTTTAGGTAAAAAAGTACCTGAAACTCAGCATTTCCAAGTTCAAAGAAGGACCGTTTTCTGAGGCAGTCGACTATTTTGTGTGAAGAATCAATACTGCAGCCCATTCTCTGGGCAAACACCTTGGATGTATTCTCTGCTCTCCAGTGATCCTCTATCAATGCCCAGTCAGCAGCTGCTGATCCACTCTGAAAAGATTAAAAGTATATTAATTCTTAATTTAAGGTAACTTATTTTTTGTTTTTTGAAACAAAAACATCAAATCACAAAAAAACATCAAATCACAAATAATCAAAAAAACAAACTCTCACATCTGAATTATATTCTTTACAGGCTATTCTAGGCAACGGAAATTAAGAATATGAGTGATTTGTGCTCACATTGTAATGGAGGAGGTAGAGACCACCAAGTCTATATTGAACGGCTTTGCTAAAGTTTATAGTCTGTAACGGCACTTGGTGCAAACTTCTCGCCCACTAAAATTGGTGATACTTTACAAATATGCCGCAGTTTTGCATCTAGAAATCTAAGCTAGCGTAAGTCAATATTGGAGAGCATTGAAAACTAACACTAAAATCTAAATAAAACTAACTAACAACTAACACTAAAGAAATCAATTTTATTTATCATATATTTTTAGATTAACCATGTTTATCTATTGTTTTTAATTCACAAATTAGTAAATGTTAAAAATTGAGGATTTTTTGACGTATTGCATCTGTCACTTCGATGATGATGACAAATTTCAAGAATCTAGAATTAGTTTTTCGGAGAAAAAATGTCTAAAAACATATTTTGCCAAAAAAGTTACTTTACCTAATGCAATATTGCATCCAAACAATAGGGTAAATCTTCAATATAGATCCACTTTTGTGTAAAACATGAATTTCATAGATCAAACAGCTGTAGTGTGTCCACAAACTTTTGGATATACACCCAACCATACAAACAAACAAAAAAACGTAAAAAAAGACTTTGGAAACCACAAACAATGTAAATCTGTCGAAATCTCGAGATTGATTTTTTTTTAGTAATTTGACGCAGACTGTGTCTGTCATATTCTTAGATTTGAGAATGAAGTATGAATTTGACGTCAGGGCTAGACCCAAATTATAACTATTTTAGAGATTGTATTTAAAGCCGATCCTGATGTCGATCATAATATCAAAGAATTCAACCGGGTTTTTGTAAGGTAACAACTGGTTGCTATGGAAACTGGAAATAGTTTCTTCGAGGTGTCCTTTCTGAACTGAACATGAACAACTTTTGCTACTTTCACTGTAGGTTTCCAGTTTCTTAACTTCCGAGAAACTTGATGAAGGTAGTTAAACCTGAGGCAAACACTAACTCAGTAGAGGCTTGTCTACTGAGGAAAACTCCACACTAGTTAACCTAAAGGTTACCGAATCTCATCAGAAAAGATGCCCAGAAAGGAATTAGTTTTCTTAAGAGAGTTTAAAAACACGATAATTGGTGGTTTATACAGGCAAGATGAATAAAGAAATAAAGGATGTAACTAGTTACATCTTCTTATAACAATAGGTAAATGGAGTCTACATTTTCACGTATACATTTTCCATTGGTACACTATGCGTGCAGTCAGCACTCATTCTCCTCACATCCATTGTGTTCTAACCGAGCAACATACCAACATTTTTCATGTATAAGATGTGAAAAAATCTTGAACTGTTTTAATTGGGAAAATTGAAATTTAAGATCAGTTTAAAATTAAAATGCATTTTATGCAGCAATTTTAATAACTGAACCAACTATTTTCATTATTAATAAAAAGTAATTATTATTTTCTAAATAATACTTAAATACCTTTTTCTTAATTTAGGAAATTTATAATACAAAGTAAAAGAAATGTTTAAAAGAGAACTAAAAGCTGTAAACAACAAAAACATAAAAATTGTTTTATGTAAAAAAATTCTACAATGCAGCTACAAAATAAAAAAGATAAAAACATTTAAAAGGAGACTGTGGGAAAAATAAAATAGAGACAGTGAAAAAGAGGATCGAAAATAAGGAAAAAGTTCCATTTATTGAAAATGCATAAGTAGTATCGATCGAAGAATCTGACCCCAAAATACCAAACACTAATAAATAATTCACCACTTTCCATCCTTTTGTATTTATAGTGTAATGGAAATTGGACTGGGGATAAACCTTTTGTTAAAATATTAACTAGAAATGTTAAGACACAGAGATCAAAGTCGAATGACTGGAATTTGTTTATCAATTATGTTGAATTAATTATGGATTTCACTGTCAGGTTTTGTAAAAGTTCATTTTAATGTTTGTGTTTTATAATTCTAACAGATACCCTCATAGGATTTACTCCTTTAGCCAAAGAGTAAAAGTGTGGCTCACTCAAGATGAAGTACCCACAAATCATTCGTTAAAGGGTAGTGCAGTGGCCTACGTACGAGTACACACCTCTGGTATGGTAAATCCGGGGTTCGATACCCATTCTGGCCCCTCAATTAATTCACGCGGGAAGTGAAAAAATCTGAGTGCGTCATCCCTCGGAGAGGATATTAAGCCGTCGGTCCTGAGTCTGTACTATGGCAGGTGCTCGTTAAAGATCTCTACCCTAAATACATTTGAGTTAGGCAAAATTTAGGAATCCCAATGTAGAATATATATTGTGTAGCATTAGAAAAGGCAAATGTGTGTTCTCTTGTGGGATTGCCACTGGAATGAATCCAAACCTCACTTAAAGACGGAGTCCTACCCATGAAAGTAGTCAAAATTAGTACAAAGCATTCAAATGTTATACAATATCATACCTATGACATCATTTTTCAAAATTTCCTTGTAATACATAATTCAAACATATCTATTTCTTTTCAGTGTGATATATGTAACTTCGGAATATATAACGTTATGAAGGTATATTTAAAAAGAAAACCTAAACAAGGTGTTTCATAATAAACAAACAAAAAGATGCAATTTTATTGTATAAAATATACAATAAAATCTTGGAACCCACCTAACAAGTTAATTTTAATCAGGGAATTATTTCGGTGAAAAATGACACGTCCTTTAGCTACGAAAAGGACGTTCTATTTGAGAAAGTAATTCATAGGGTCAGAGAAACTTTTCTTCACAGCACTAAAGATCTATCCGATCCAGCCAAAAGTTACTACTACTATCAACAAAAAAACAGCAAGATTTTACATATGCATCAGGTTTAGTCTGCAACTAGATCATAAGTAATATACCGAAGAAAGGAATGACAATAAATTTTGCGACAATCTAAAGGTGTATACAGAAAATTACCCCGATAGCTTCCTAAAATTATACCAAGAGGATAAGCGACTTTCGTCACCAGTGGAAAGTCAATGAGCAGGCCCGTCCCTTAGCTAGGGCGAACCGGGACAACCGCCCTGGGTTCCGTGCTTGTGGTGGCCTGGCGGGATGACGGTAGTGACCTCAGTCATATGACCTTTTGACTTGTTAATCTGTCATGCTGGCGACAGGCCAGACTAAAAAATTTATAGACCTATGGTTTATACATATATATACATAAAAGGATTTCACATAAACACGTGAAATAACAATCAATGATCAAACTAAATCATTGATCTAGCAATTAATTGCAAGACTAAGATTTTTCAACTGCAATGATTAATCATTACAATTATAGTAATTCATCAGTATAACTTTATAATAGATAATATATTATAATTTTTAATACATCATTTCATTGAATTTTTTTTTTAGATTGATATTTATAAAGCATGGTTCAGTGAAAATATATTTTTAAGAAAAATGTAAATTTGAAAAGAACTGAATGAAGCTTTATAGAGCAAGTTAATCAGACAAGTTAAAGAGAATGTCAAAAACATAAATAAACTTAAATAACTTCGAGCTACTATCAATATGAAAACAAAATTAATATGTCACCAAAGTCACCAGTGAAATTTAGCTTGTTTATTGCCACCGTAATTTCAGAAAATTTTCAAAATAACTAAAACACCGAAGTTGGTTTCATTTACGAAATAAATTTAGCAAAATAAACCATATCAGGGTATCAATATTGTTTTCTTTTCTGTTATGATTGATATATTCAATTGCTATTCTTTCTACTGTTTCATTCATTTATGGAAAATATATTCATGGTATCTTATAAAGAGAATTTCAAGGTTTTATTTTTAATGGAATATGACAAATCTGTCAAGTGAAATATTGAATCAAGATGTTTTATATAAATGACTTTCTTTCCACATTGGCCTATAGAAGTGAATAATAAATAAATAAAAACGTTTTAACACTTCTGTAGATGTTGTATCAGAAGGCTGAGGTGAACTGAGAAAGTTCGAGCACACCATACACATAAGACGAAAAATGACTTTATAAATGTCTAAAATTCATCTACTGAATATTTTAACAGAATTATCACTGAACTTTTGTCTTCGCTACATGGAGGGTCAACAATAGAATCGCATATAATTAAAGAGATAAATACCGAAAGACAATAAATTTTTTTTATATTTCAGAAACATAATTTGAGACTACTCTAAGTACACTTGCAATTCGTATCCTAAATGTAAACTACTCCTGTGTAACCAATTAAATTGGTCTCCGTGTCAATGTAATGGAATGAGGAAAGAGCAGGGGGGGGGGGGGAGAACGGGAGACATTCATCTAAAACTAAATGAGTGAGATGGATGGATAGGGAGGGACATAAACAGAGAGAGAGAGAGAGAGGGAGAGGAGGAGGGAGAAAGAGAAAGAGAGAGAGAGAGAGTGAGTGAGAGAGAATCGAGGACAAAGGGAGTAAGAGTAATGGAGTAGGAAGAGGAAGGATGAATTAAGGTTTAATTAATGATGAATTCAAGGTGATTTAAAGTATTATTTAAATTCTAATGTAGTGCAATCTGTTATTATGTCTCTGGTGTCATTGTATTTTTTAGTTAATGCCTGAAGAAGAACACTACGTGTTCGAAACGCGTTGTTTATATCATTAAAAGTTTTATATGTGGAGACCATTTCATTAGATTTTTACCCTACAATATTATTTAAATATTAGATATATCACTAATATTTATGAAATGATCATTGAGAAATAATTATGAAATATGTTGGATATTACAGAGAAAGGTTTTGAAAATATTTTCTTTCTTTTTGTATTTGTAACCCATAAAAAGATTTCACATAAACATGTGAAATAACAATCAATGATCAAACCAAAATAAGAAAATGGGAAAACAAGACTAAAATCTTTCAACCGTAACAAGCGATCTTCGTCAGAGTCAAAAACCCAACTTTTTGACTCTGACGAAGACCGCTTGTTACGGTTGAAAGATCTTAGTCTTGTTTTCCCATTCTCTTATTTTGGTTTGATCATTGATTGTAACCAATATACAATGGGTGTATTTGACACCCATATTTGTAATGGGCAAACCATCTTTTCTGTTTGATTCTATAATGCAAATTCTAAATTTTGCCCAGCTCAAGTGTGTTTAGAGTAAGGGATCTTTAATGAGTACCTGATATTGTGCAGGTTCGAGACCGACGATTTAATCTCCTCTCCGTGGGAGGAGTTTTAAAAATGTGTTCCAGGGTTAACAAATTTTATTCTCAAACTAAAAAATCCGACCATCTCAATTATTGTTACAACTGGTAAAAGCAAGGAGGTTTTCGAGATAGTGAAAAAGTAACAACTTCATTTTCGGTGTTACGATTGATTTGGTTAAAAAAAAGTGAATATAAAGTTTTAATTACTTACTATAAAATATGATAAATAGTTCATCCAAAAGAATAGCGGACTAGGAAATTGGAGAATAATTTTAACAAAAACCGGCTCCAATTCCAATATGAAAATTTCCTGTGGTCCTCTGACTTGGACTATTGAACAGTAGAATGATTTTTAGGACACACAGCATTTTTGTTTTAAAAAACAAGGTATTTGTAAAGTTTCACCTGAGCAATGACCCTATTGACCATGAATCTAGTGCGAGGATTGACCATGAGCAGACCAGCAGAAGCGCCACCAGCTCCAGGACCAAAGAGTGTAATGAGGTGACGGTCACCGTTGAAGAATTGAATATTGTCGTAGACCCAGCGAAGAGCCATGGCTTGATCAAGGATGCCATAATTCCCTGGCGAGTTGTGATCACCAGTGCTGAGGAAGCCTGTAAGAAAGAAAAAAATATCATATGGAATGTTAGTCTAATAACCAAAGACAGGGTGACAGGGGTCACTTTAGTCACAAAGTCAGTACTCAAATATGAGTTCTTATCAAGGCTTTCATTAGGATTTTCGTATCAGTAATAATTTTTTTATGTATTATTATTGTTTAAACTGATCCCCTGGCGGGTGGTACGTCAGCGGTTTACCAGTGTTTTGTTTGATCACAGATTCTACAGGTTTTACATAGGGAGTCCTACATTTTACCTAACTCAAGTGCATTTCTAGTAGGGATCTTTAACCCTGACATCGTAGATGCTCGGGACCGACGGATTAACGTCCTCTCCGAGGGACGACGTACTCAGACTTATTTACCTCCTGCGTGAATAAATCGAGGGTCAGGTGGGGATAGAATCCTGGACCACCAGTCCAGAGGCGAGTATGTTATCCACTCAGCTATCTGGGTACCCTCTTTTTACTTTACTATAAGTAAAGTATAGTGATCGTGAAAAAATTCGATCTCGAGATTTTGACGGAATTACATGTTTTGAGGTCCCAGAAGTCGTTTTATGACGTTTTTACGATGATGTCTGTGTGTGTGTGTGGGTGGGTGGGTGCGTGTGTTAGCATTGCTTGTTACCACGCTACGGTCCAGAATCTTTGATGGATCAAGTTGATATTTTACACAAAAATGGCCCCCATAAAGACGAAGATCCCTATTGTTTGGGAAGAATTATGCATGATGGGAAAGTCACTTTTTTTGCCAAAAACCGTTTTTTTTTAAACATTTATTTCTCCTAAACTGATAACCCTAGTGTTTTGAAATTTTGACATTATCTTTGAAGTTACGAATGCAACAAACGAAAAATATATTCAGAATTTTAAGACAACAGGAAATATTTTTTTTTCAATAAAATGTAAAAATTTTGACTTATAATTCAATCTCAAACCTTGTGAGAGCAATACAAGCCATACTGTTTGACGGACAAGAATGAAACTATGCTAATAAATAGAACATTATATGGAGAATGAGTTGAGATATTTTTTTCTAAAATTACATTCGCTAAAGGGGCGTTACAGTACGATTTGTGTTTTCAGAAAATGATTTTTTGACGCTAAACGGCTCGTTAAAAAAAAACGAAAATTTGACCAAAAATGGAACAAAAAATTAGCAATTCACAAAAAAAAAATCATGAAGTTTCAATTACGGGAAAGAGCAATAACGATATAAAAACTGTTTGTTTATCCTAGACTAAGAGATCACCTGCTATACTTGTCGAATTTTTTGTATTTTTTTACATTGTTTACATTGACTTAGAAATTTTTTGAGCGAATCCACTGAGATAAAATTGATGTTTCTAATGGAAAAATGAAAATATATTATTGACTTATAAGAGATGTAAGAGGAATAATATTGTGCAGGTAAATGATAACACTCATTAAAAAAAAATTCGTATATATGTTATTTGACAAAGGGGAAGGAAAATGATCTTATTAAATACTAAGAAGCCATAAAATTCCCAGTATAATAATTCTGTTAAAAACCAAAAATGTAAAAGATAATTCAAAATTGAAATCTTTCGTTTAGAGATTAATAACTGTAATTATCGTACATCTTTAATTAACAAATCACCTTAAAACAACATTTTCTTCGCTGTTTAAGAAGTTTTTCAGAGAAAAAAAGAGTATTTTACTGTTTCAAATTTGGAAATTTTACATTATTATTCAATGTAGAAGGATGTCAAGTAAACGATGTAAGAAATCTACTGGCTATTTGAACAATAGCCATGTTCTCTTGTAGGATACTATTTCGTTTCAAGAAATGTTCATTTTGGTTTTTCAAAAATGTTATTACTGCTGTAGTTATACTAATGAAATTATTTGCAAATAATAAATTATTTGTGATGAACAAAAATAAGCTTATAAATTGATATGTCCTTCAATCACTATCTGTACTACCTCACGAATGCAATGCTAATAATTATATCCCATTTAGATATTTATGTTATGCTTAAATGATACGTTATGTTTTATATACTCAAGAAATTTGACATTGAGTTACTTATAGTAAAGTAGAGTGTAGGCCACTCCAGATTTTTTTTTATGTAAAGGTATGCTATGTCTTGGTGACGACACATCGCAGACGGCCCCTAGCCTATACGATATTAGGGAGCTGTTAAAGATACCTATCAGCACAAACTACAGAAAAACAAAATTTCAAACTCAGGAACGCAATCAAGCTAATAATAAGGGGTACTTACAACTAAAATGACTGATTAGGAGCAAATAAGTCACATTCTACGGCCTAGAATACTTCTAAAGGAGAAAACCTATTAGTTACGAAGAACAAAAGCAAGTTCACTATGCAGATTCACTGCACAGTAGTGTTCACGTTAGATGAGAACTTTTACTTAGTGACCAACGAAGCAAAGAAACGAATTACAAGAAATCACAGCTCGACTTTCACGATACATTTTGCCAATTTTGATGTTAAAACAAACTAATCTTTTTGTAGTTTTATTAAATAAATAAGTTATCAAACATTCAATAATTAAAGTATTCCTCTAAGAATGTATATATCAACGACTATCCGTTACTAACACCATCTAAAAGCCCTAAAAATAAATCTAGGCAGTACAAAGAACCACCCCAAGTAAGTGTTTTTATTTCCCTAAATCGTATACAATAAAATTAGAGCCAACTAACATTAGTGCAAATGTCTCATTCACTGTATTACAATTCTTGATGATTCGTTTATTTATTATATTTATGTGTACATTATTTAAGTAAATAATTGTTTTTATAATTCTTTTTAGTGCCACAGAAGTTAAAAAGTACATTATTGAAATAAAAACCCATGGACTGTGAATAAAAAATTTACAAGCAATAAGAAGTTTACGTTTGAATTAATGAACATGCATCTTCTATTTCAGAAATATACTGAATTGTATAAATTAATCTAATATTATTTTTACTATTAAATTCAAAAGGTAAAATCAGCACGATGCACTTGAAAATAACTTCCGCAGATATTTAATGAATAATATATACATTAATTTAAATGAACTTGAGAAAACAATCAACCACTTGTAGATTCTAAAGTAGAGATAATATATAAAACTAGCAAACGTACCCGTCTTTGACGGAATCAAAAATTCTATTATACTTGGTATTCCAAAATATCAATTATAGTATTATACTAATACTACAATTAGAAGTTATAGAATAGTAGAAAATACCATTATTAGTA
The DNA here is from genome assembly GCA_026182355.1 of Hermatobates lingyangjiaoensis. Lineage (NCBI taxonomy): Eukaryota > Metazoa > Arthropoda > Insecta > Hemiptera > Hermatobatidae > Hermatobates > Hermatobates lingyangjiaoensis. The sequence goes on along the minus strand of JAPFBL010000074.1, from coordinate 2,117,085 downwards.
CAGTGCTAAAAAAAAGCCTCTGTATACAAAGATTAGATTTTAAGTTAGACATACACAAATCTACAATCAATGTTTCAGCTTTATATGTCTTATGGTAGCAATATTTTGTGGACAAACCGACAGACAGAAATTATTCTAAGGGTGCATGTGGCTACTCTGAAGTATGAAACGTAAAGAAAACTTGAAATGAGTTAGTTCTAATTAACGTGCTCCCAGTCAAAAGCTAGCACGCAAGCCACTGGGCTACTCTGGTTCTATACCTTACTTTATTACCAGTGTTTATATTACGCAAATATTAAATTAAAAAAAAATATTTTTGTTGTGTTTATTTATAATACATTTGCACTACTGTCATCGGCTAGCAAGCAAGCTACTGGCAACCCTGGCTAGATCCCTTTACTTTATTACCATCTTTTATATTATCCACATTTTAAATTCAAAAAAATATTTGTTTGTTACATTTATTTATAATACATTTGCACTACTGTCATCGGCGATCACGCAAGCCACTGGGCTACTCTGGTCCCATACCTTACATTATTACCAGTGTATTTATTAAGCAAATATTAAATTAAAAAAAAGTTGACAGTTATATATAATACATAGCAAACGTACCCGTCTTTGACGGAATCAGAAGTTCCTGTTTTGGTTTATTGCCGTGTGCCTATTGCCTTTCGGCTATACCACGGAGGAATCAGAAGTTCCGTCATTTTTGGTATTTCAAAATGTCATTAGAAATTATAGAATAGTAGAAAATACCATTATTACTACAGTGTTAAACAAATGCCTCCAGCTTATACACTACATTAGCTGTCTGTCCTTCAGGTTCATGGTAGAAGAAAGAGTTGAAACCTCTGACCGTTGAGCATGTAAACTACATTTGACCATGTGAGAAAAACTTGGTTTTGCTACCTTGTATTCCTGCGTTAGATGAAGTCTCCCTTTGCGACTTAGTTAACGTCATTGCGAAATAGACTCTGACACGACTTTGCAATCATTTCAACGTAAACAGACAGTGGCTCGGAATCAATGGTATGTGAAGTATACACACAGACTCCCCAATACCACATCCAGTCATTATGTCCGCCTCTATGGCATATCTGTGTAGAGCACGAACTCAGAGTCGTGTCCCGTTGCACAGTTTTGGGGCACTCATGTTTCGTAACATGAAATTTGTTACTGCTACTAAATTGTAGCATGATTGGTGCTCTACTTTAAGTTTTTACTCATGAGCAGGCAGTCCAGGAGAAATAAATTCAGAGTCAAGAAATTCAATTAGATAATGAACTGCTTCTTCGTCACTAATCCAATCTCTTTACTGACTTGTAAGTTCTTTCCTCGGCTTCATATAGCGTAAGAACTTGTTTGTTGATTTTTCCTCCCTGTTCATATTAAGAGTTGAGAATTGCTCGTTTACAAAACATTTATTCTCAATAGATAGTACATCCTTAACTCTGTGAAACACCATTTCAATGATGTCAAATACGCAATATATTCATATGCTCAATTGAAATTAAAATCAACTAACAATACCTACTTGCCACACCTGTGTATTTTCAAAACAAACTTGTCTGTGAAGTTAGGAAAATACAGCTAAAAGCCCCATAACTTCGCTTCTGTACTGAATTAATAATCTATTTAGAGCCCATATTTTAAGTTAGGCACACACAAATCCAGTGTCAATGTTTCAGCTCGCTATGTCTTATGGTGGCTGAGTTTACTTGTGACAAACATTTTTGCGTTAAACGTCCATAACTACACTTCTACGTTGAATTTCCAATCAAATCATAGCCTATATTTTAAGTTAGACCTACACAAATCTACTGTAAAAGTTTCAGCTTTATATGTCTTATGGTAGCTGAGTTTACCTGTGACAAAGTTTTGCGGACAAACCGACAAACCGACAGAAATTTTTCTAAGGGTGGATTCGGTTTCTCCAATGTATGAAACGTAAAGAAAACTTGAAATGAGTCAGTTCTAAGCAATGTACAGACAAAATCATTATTTTATTTATAAAGATTACTGACGGGTGTTTTGATATTCCTAAATTAATATTTCTATTCAGAGCAAACAAGAGAATGAGATAATATTATTTTAGCAATTTATTTTATAATGTAAACGTTAAAGCAGGCCATATGTTTTCTATTAATTAAACATTAATGCATGGATACTGGTAGTGAAGACCACAGTCTAAGTGGTTTTCATAATTACAAGTTATTTTTATAACACCAGGTAACATTATCATTATTATTATTATAGCTTTTTTCTAAAAAAAAAAAAAATGAAACCATCGTTATAAAATAAAAACTGTTTGAACAACTGGATGGACAAAAAGCTATAATTGGTAACCCCTGTTTTCAATAAAAGACACGTAGAGAACCTTACGTACCTGCAACTCAGTGTCACTAACGTACTTCACGTACGTTCAAGTGACACTTACGTACTTCAAGTGTCACCAAACATGTCCTCTAATGTAATACACCTGTCAGATATCTTAAGTTAGGGCAAAAATACCACATTTTTTGGAAAAACAACTCTAGTTTGTGGTTTACTCAACCTGAGTCATAGTTTTTACTAGCTAATATCTAAGTATCCCTGAGGGAATATTCAAAACACCTCGGGGACTCTAGTCTTAAGTGTCTAGTTTTCTAACTAGCTTAGTTAGTTTTAGCTCTTAAGTCTATCTTAGATAGTAAATCCCAGTTCCCCTAGGTCCATTAGTTCTAATTTACCACCTACCTGAATAGTACCAAGTTAATTTCATTTTTGTACGCTTGTAATTGACCTGTGGCACATATGCGGGATATAAATTGTCTTATGCCCGATGTAGCATCGTGCTGCCCGCCTCCACGAGGCCCACCTCGAACACCATATACTATTGTGGGTAGCATAGGGTGACTAAAGGGCAGCATGCAACAGTGTCAACCTATGGTGTAGTAACCGAAATGCTTGAGAACGCCGCTAAATCAAACACAGCTAATATCAAGAAAGACGTAACTAATACAATTATGTTGCAGCTTGCATTGACTAAGGAAGTGCTTAGCTATGTGCCTGACATTATTCTCAATCCTACTGATTACTGCAACTCCGGCATCTACATTATTGTTCACGCAATTCATATCGAATTATTATTTATTAATCTCTAAATTAAAAAAAATTAAAGTACCCCAGACAAGTGCCTTCCACCTTTATTCTGTTCTTGGAATGGGCCTTGGGACGCATTTGTTAGTAGGCAAACAAATCATCTTTAATATTTGGTTATTGCATGGAAATATATTTTTCCTTTTTTACATACTAAGTCGATTATATATATATAAAATGGAACGGTTTACGAGAACCGCTGTTAAAGTACACTTATATAATAACATAGTGAGTCTTTTTTGGTCTATTCTTCTAATATATATATAAAAACATATATTAATGATCAAACCACAATATGAAATGGGAAAATAACTTTTATCCTTATATATATATATATATATTTGTGTATGAGGGCAGCAAATCTTCATGTAGGCATATTTCATTAAAACGTACCGCAGCTTCGGCATTCACAACTTTCAAACTCAGCTGTTCTAGTCTCCTGACAATCCTAGGGCTAGGGGTAGGTAACTCCCAAATGAGTTGTCCAAAGGACATAAAGAAACTTTTAAAACACTTTAATTACATAGACACTTCAACATACTCAATAACTTTAACTAATTAACACAAAACAAGCTTTCGGCCTAAACATAGGTCATCATCAGGTTCAAGTAAGTAACAATACAGAAAGTAGTCATATAAATATAAAAAGAAAGAAATAAACTAGCCAATCAGACTGCGCGATGTATTAGCCAATCAGCAAGCACTATATACTGACCAATCAGCAAGCCCGATATACTGACCAATCAGGAAGCAGGGAGAAAATATGCCGACCATGCGCAATTCCTATGGTTGCTCAGCATTATTTCCTCGTGGAGCCAACTGACTAGCATCCATTACTAATTTGTATGAATTTTCAAAATACCTACAGCTTGGTATTATATTCATGTCGCAAATTTGACCATTAATAGAAGGGTTAAGGTATTTGATGTAAAGGGCTTCAATTATTTTTAGTTTGGTATCATCACTGTTCTTTTGTATTATTTTAGTACCTTCTTCTAACATCTTTCTAGTTAATGCCATATTATGGGCTTCTCTAACATGATTTTTTGGTGCTCCATTTACTAGATGCATAGATAACCGTCGTGTTAGCTTAGTGGTTGTCTCCCAATATATTTTGAGGGTAGGGTTGCACAGTTCCCTGTATCACAAGTGTATTCATATATTAGGTGACTTTTCTGCAAATCAGGTAGATCCTTTCCATGGCGGTTTTTTAGAATAAGGTTTTTAGTCTTATTGTTTTTGTAGTATATCCTTAAGTTTATTCTATCGTCTGGGTTAGTGGTTACGACATTATTGTTAATTATCTTCTTAAGTGCTACTTCAGTATAGCAGGGTTTCTTGTCCTTTATTATCCATTTCATTAACTTTTTCTTCACTATACCATTTATCTATTTGTTTCCTGATCTCACTCGAAATTTCTCTATTCGTGAATCCATTATTAATGAGCACCTGCGTTGATCTATCAAGCTCTTCATGGATAGATGTCCAATTACTACAGTGGGTGAGTGCTCTTCGTATATACGAGTAAGCTCTGATAGTAGATTTCTTATATTGTTCTGAGCACTCACTCCTCCCATTAAGGTAGAGGCCGGGGTTTGTTGGTTTGCGATACACTGAAGTGCTAAAACTGAGCTGTGATTGCTTAACCAAGATATCCAAAAACGGAAGGTTACCATTTTTGCTGGTTTCAATGGTTAAGTTGAGTCCAGAGGCGTCTTTTAGTTTCTGGAGTACAGTTTGAATGTCTTCATCTCTTTTTGTTAAGACGAAAATGTCGTCTATATATCTGGCGTATATCGCTGGTTTATTCAGATCTTTGAAAATTTCTTTTTCAGTTCGGCCCATATAAAGGGTAGAAGATAATATTAATTAAGAAGATAATTAACAATAATGTCGTAACCACTAACCCTGACGATAGAATAAACTTAAGGATATACTACAAAAACAATAAGACTAAAAACCTTATTCTAAAAAACCGCCATGGAAAGGATCTACCTGATTTGCAGAAAAGTCACCTAATATATGAATACACTTGTGATACAGGGAACTGTGCAACCCTACCCTCAAAATATATTGGGAAGACAACCACTAAGCTAACACGACGGTTATCCTTGCATCTAGTAAATGGAGCACCAAAAAATCACGTTAGAGAAGCCCATAATATGGCATTAACTAGAAAGATGTTAGAAGAAGGTACTAAAATAATACAAAAGAACAGTGATGATACCAAACTAAAAATAATTGAAGCCCTTTACATCAAATACCTTAACCCTTCTATTAATGGTCAAATTTGCGACATGAATATAATACCAAGCTGTAGGAATTTTGAAAATTCATACAAATTAGTAATGGATGCTAGTCAGTTGGCTCCACGAGGAAATAATGCTGAGCAACCATAGGAATTGCGCATGGTCGGCATATTTTCTCCCTGCTTCCTGATTGGTCAGTATATCGGGCTTGCTGATTGGTCAGTATATAGTGCTTGCTGATTGGCTAATACATCGCGCAGTCTGATTGGCTAGTTTATTTCTTTCTTTTTATATTTATATGACTACTTTCTGTATTGTTACTTACTTGAACCTGATGATGACCTATGTTTAGGCCGAAGGCTTGTTTTGTGTTAATTAGTTAAAGTTATTGAGTATGTTGAAGTGTCTATGTAATTAAAGTGTTTTAAAAGTTTCTTTATGTCCTTTGGACAACTCATTTGGGAGTTACCTACCCCTAGCCCTAGGATTGTCAGGAGACTAGAACAGCTGAGTTTGAAAGTTGTGAATGCCGAAGCTGCGGTACGTTTTAATGAAATATGCCTACATGAAGATTTGCTGCCCTCATACACAAATATATATATATATATATATATATATATATATATATATATATATATATAAGGATAAAAGTTATTTTCCCATTTCATATTGTGGTTTGATCATTGATATATGTTTTTATATATATATTAGAAGAATAGACCAAAAAAGACTCACTATGTTATTATATAAGTGTACTTTAACAGCGGTTCTCGTAAACCGTTCCATTTTATATATATATAATCGACTTAGTATGTAAAAACTAATAGTATTGTATCATTTAAGCATAACATAAATATCTAAATGGGATATAATTATTAGCCTGTCATTCCTGAGGTAGTACAGATAGTGATTGAAGGACATATCAATTTATAAGCTTATTTTTGTACATCACAAATAATTTATTATTTGCAAATAATTTCATTAGTATAACTACAGCAGTAATAACATTTTTGAAAAACCAAAGTGAACATTTCTTGAAACGAAATAGTATCCTACAAGAGAACATGGCTATTGTTCAAATAGCCAGTAGATTTCTTACATCGTTTACTTGACATCCTTCTACATTGAATATTAATGTAAAATTTTCAAATTTGAAACGGTAAAATACACTTTTTTTCTCTGAAAAACTTCTTAAACAGCGAAGAAAATGTTGTTTTAAGGTGATTTGTTAATTAAAGATGTACAATAATTACAGTTATTAATCTCTAAACGAAAGATTTATATTTTGAATTATCTTTTACATTTTTGGTTTTTAACAGAATTATTATACTGGGAATTTTATGGCTTCTTAGTATTTAATAAGATCATTTTCCTTCCCCTTTGTCAAATAACATATATACGAATTTTTTTTTAATGAGTGTTATCATTTACCTGCACAATATTATTCCTCTTACATCTCTTATAAGTCAATAATATATTTCCATTTTTCCATTAGAAACATCAATTTTACCTCAGTGGATTCACTCAAAAAATTTCTAAGTCAATGTAAACAATTTAAAAAAATCTGGAGTGGCCTACACTCTACTTTACTATAAGTAACTCAATGTCAAATTTCTTGAGTATATAAAACATAACGTATCATTTAAGCATAACATAAATATCTAAATGGGATATAATTATTAGCATTGCATTCGTGAGGTAGTACAGATAGTGATTGAAGGACATATCAATTTATAAGCTTATTTTTGTTCATCACAAATAATTTATTATTTGCAAATAATTTCATTAGTATAACTACAGCAGTACTAACATTTTTGACAAACCAAAGTGAACATTTCTTGAAACGAAATATTATAATACAAGAGAACATGGCTACTGTTCAAATAGCCAGTAGATTTCTTACATTGTTTACTTGACATCATTCTACATTGAATATTAATGTAAAACTTTCAAATTTGAAACAGTAAAATACCCTTTTTTCACTGAAAACCATCTTAAAGAGCGAAGAAAATGTTGTTTTAATGTGATTTGTTAATTAAAGATGTACGATAATTACGGTTATTAATCTCTAAACAAAAGATTTATATTTTGAATTATCTTTTACATTTTTGGTTTTTAACAAAATTATTATACTGGGAATTTTATGGCTTCTTAGTATTTAATAAGATCATTTTCCTTCCCCTTTGTCAAATAACATATATACAAATTATTTTTAATGAGTGTTATCATTTACCTGCACAATATTATTCCTCTTACAATATTATCTCTTATAAGTCAATAATATATTTTCATTTTTCCATTAGAAACATCAATTTTATCTCAATGGATTCGCTCAAAAAATTTCTAAGTCAATGTAAACAATGTAAAAAAATACAAAAAATTCGACAAGTATAGCAGGTGATCTCTTAGTCTAGGATAAACAAAGAGTTTTTATATCGTTATTGCTCTTTCCCGTAATTGAAACTTCATGATTCTTTTTTTATGAATTGCTAATTTTTTGTTCCATTTTTGGTCAAATTTTCATTATTTTTTAAAGAGCCGTTTAGCGTCAAAAAAACATTTTCTGAAAACACAAATCGTACTGTAATGCCCCTGTAGCGAATGTAATTTTGGAAAAAAACATCTCAACTCATTCTCCATATAATGTTCTATTCATAGGCATAGTTTCATTATTGTCCGTCAAACAGTATGGCTTGTATCGCTCTCACAAGGTTTGAGATTGAATTATAAGTCAAAAGTTTTACATTTTATTAAAAAAAAAATATTTCCTGTTGATTTAAAATTCTGAATATATTTTTCGTTTGTTACATTTGTAACCTGAAAGATAATGTCAAAATTTCAAAACTCTAGGGTTACCAGGTTAGGAGAAATAAATGTTTTAAAAAAAACGGTTTTTGGCAAAAAAAGTGACCTTCCCATCATGTATAATTCTTCCCAAACAATAGGGATCTTCGTCTAAATGGGGCCCATTTTTGTGTAAAATATCAACTTGATCCATCAAAGATTCTGGACCGTAGCGTGGTAACAAGCAATGCTAACACACGCACCCACCCACGCACCCACCCACGCACCCACACACACACAGACATCATCGTAAAAACGTCATAAAACGACTTCTGGGACCTCAAAACATGTAATTCCGTCAAAATCTCGAGATCGAATTTTTTCACGATCACTATACTTTACTTATAGTAAACTAAAAATAAATACTTGTTAACTTGGCTGATTGAAATTTCTAGAATTGATGGCAACCCTGAATGTGTTTAATGATGAAGTCTTCATCTGTTTAATTATCCCGTTAATCAAAACTTCATCTAATTTGTAGAGTCCTAGGCTATTGTTCATCAACTTCTCATAAAAGTTCTTTATGAGCGCACTTTCCATGATATTTCTTCTTCTTTCTGAAGACACGTATATTAATTCATTTGCTTCATTCCAATTAATCACATGATTACTGTTTCTTATGTGTATGAACAAGGCACTCTTTTCGTCCTCTCTTCTGATGGAATATTTGTGCTGTTTTATCCTTGTAAGAAGACCTTTGCTCGTCTGTCCAATATAAGACATTTCACAGTCAGTACATGGTATCCTGTATACACAACAGTCCTTTCTTTTTGGCTTATTATTGACAAGTCTGTTAAACAAATTACCATCATTACTGAACACAACAGAAACGTGCAATCTTTTCATAAATGAAGGCATATCTTTCAAACAAGGACTGTATGGAATGACTAACAAATTCCTTCTTGTGAACTGTTCTTCATTATTTAATATCATGGATTGTTTCACCTTTTTTATGATATTGTCGATTAACCTTTTTGGATACATTAAAGAATCTGCAATTTTGTAAATATTTTTGATTTCTTCATCTAAAAAACTTCATCTAAAAATCTGGAGTGGCCTACACTCTACTTTACTATAAGTAACTTAATGTCAAATATCTTGAGTATATAAAACATAACGTATCATTTAAGCATAACATAAATATCTAAATAGGATATAATTATTGGCATTGCATTCGTGAGGTAGTACAGATAGTGATTGAAGGACATATCAATATATAAGCTCATTTTTGTACATCACACAGCTGATGCAAATAATTTCATTAGTATAACTATAGCAGTAATAACATTTTTGAAAAACCAAAGTGAACATTTCTTGAAACGATTTATTCTCCTACAAGAGAATGGCTTTCGTTCAATCAGCCAGTGGAGTTCTTACATCGTTTACTTGACATCCTTCTACATTGAATATTAAAGTAAAATTTTAAAATTTAAAACAGGAAAATACCCTTTTTTTCTCTAAAAAATATCTTAAACAGCGAAGAAAATGTTGTTTTAAGATGATTTGTTAATTAAAGATGTACGATAATTACATTTATTAATCTCTAAACGAAAGATTCCAATTATGAGTTATCATTTACATTTTTGGTCTTTTATAGAATTATTATACTGGGAATTTTAATCTTTAAAATAATAATAATAATAATAAGCTTCTTAGTATTTAATAAGATCATTTTCCTTCCCATTTGTCAAATAACATATATACGAATTTTTTCTGAGTGAGGGTTATTATTTTCTTGCACAATATTATTCCTCTTACATCTCATATAAGTCAATTATATATTTTCATTTTTCCATTAGAAACATCAATTTTATCTCAGTGGATTCGCTCAAAAAATTTCTAAGTCAATGTAAACAATGTAAAAAAATCTGGAGTGGCCTACACTCTACTTTACTATAAGTATAGCAGGTGATCTCTTAGTCTAGGATAAACAAAGAGTTTTTATATCGTTATTGCTCTTTCCCGTAATTGAAACTTAATGATTTTTTTTTTATGAATTGTTAATTTTCTGTTCCATTTTTGGTCAAATTTTCATTATTTTTTAACGAGCCGTTTAGCGTCAAAAAAACATTTTCTGAAAACACAAATCGTACTGTAACGACCGTTTAGCGAATGTAATTTTAGAAAAAAATATCTCAACTCATTTTCCACATAATGTTCTATTTTTAGGCATAGTTTCATTTTGATCCATCAAACAGTATTGCTTGTATCGCTCTCACAAGGTTTGAGATTGAATTATAAGTCAAAATTTTTACATTTTATTGAAAAAAAAATATTTCCTGTTGATTAAAAATTCTGAATATATTTTTCGTTTGTTACATTTGTAACCTGAAAGATAATGTCAAAATTTCAAAACTCTAGGGTTACCAGGTTAGGAGAAATAAATGTTTTAAAAAAAACGGTTTTTGGCAAAAAAAGTGACCTTCCCATCATGCATAATTCTTCCCAAACAATAGGGATCTTCGTCTAAATGGGGCCCATTTTTGTGTAAAATATCAACTTGATCCATCAAAGATTCTGGACCGTAGCGTGGTAACAAGCAATGCTAACACACGCACCCACCCACGCACCCACCCACGCTCCCACCCACCCACACACACACAGACATCATCGTAAAAACGTCATAAAACGACTTCTGGGACCTCAAAACATGTAATTCCGTCAAAATCTCGAGATCGAATTTTTTCACGATCACTATACTTTACTTCTAGTAAAGTAAAAAGTCAGTTTTTAGTAGCATGTTCTTAAGAGCTTTCAAAATTTGCAGTGAGGAATTTTTAGATGAAGAAATCAAAAATATTTACAAAATTGCAGATTCTTTAATGTATCCAAAAAGGTTAATCGACAATATCATAAAAAAGGTGAAACAATCCATGATATTAAATAATGAAGAACAATTCACAAGAAGGAATTTGTTAGTCATTCCATACAGTCCTTGTTTGAAAGATATGCCTTCATTTATGAAAAGATTGCACGTTTCTGTTGTGTTCAGTAATGATGGTAACTTGTTTAACAGACTTGTCAATAATAAGCCAAAAAGAAAGGACTGTTGTGTATACAGGATACCATGTACTGACTGTGAAATGTCTTATATTGGACAGACGAGCAAAGGTCTTCTTACAAGAATAAAACAGCACAAATACTCCATCAGAAGAGAGGACGAAAAGAGTGCCTTGTTCATACACATAAGAAACAGTAATCATGTGATTAATTGGAATGAAGCAAATGAATTAATATACGTGTCTTCAGAAAGAAGAAGAAATATCGTGGAAAGTGCGCTCATAAAGAACTTTTATGAGAAGTTGATGAACAATAGCCTAGGACTCTACAAATTAGATGAAGTTTTGATTAACGGGATAATTAAACAGATGAAGACTTCATCATTAAACACATTCAGGGTTGCCATCAATTCTGGAAATTTCAATCAGCCAAGTTAACAAGTATTTATTGTTTTTTTTAGTTCACTTGCTCTCCGAAGATGTGTTAACGAAAGGCCTTAGAGCATTGTTTCAAAAATTGTTTTCATTGTGGTAAATTAATCCATCTATTATATCAAGTGTTATTTTGATTATTATTCATATATATATATATATATAATATTCAGAATAGGTTTCGTGAAGATTAGGTTCAAAGATTAATTACTCCTGATTATAAGCCAACGTTTCGTTTTAGAGCTCCGGTGAAACGACTATTCAAAATCATACAGTTGACAGAAGTCTCCAAAAGTGTTCACAGGCCACAGGTTGCACTCTTTGATGGATCATTTTGATATTATGCCCTGCCGTGGCCTTTATGGACTACATGTACTAAATATTTCTTTGGGTGATATTTTCTCAAGGGGAATTTTTTTTTTTTAGCCCATCATGTTTAGCCTCTATTATTTTTCTCCTAAACTACACCCTCTAAAAATTCAAATACTGTAGCCATTAAGGAACTGATATTAACATAAACTGAAGTTTATCGAAAAGTTTTATAATTTATGGTGAAAACAAAGCTAGTTCAGCGAAAAATGGTAAACATTTTGACTGGAATAAATATTGCCATAATTGTCTCTTTTAATTAGTGTTGAAGGCAAAGCCTGTAATTATGAATATTACAATTTATGTACAAACTTTGAATTTTCCATTTACTATTACTTAATAGTACTTATTACTTAATAATATTATAATATTATAATTTATAATATTACTTAAAGTAATATTATTACTTTAATATTAATATTACATTCTAAAACTTTTATAAACATACAATTTCATATGCAAGAATATCATATTAAACCTGATAATGAATAAGATTCATGTAGTGTAAGTTGTCATTGTTCTATAACAATGAACGTACTTTTGTTATAAGTAACGTAGTGTAAGTTAAGTTATTTTGCAGTGGCAGTCCCACAAGAGAAGACACGTTAACCAACTATTGTTCTACTACACAATGAACATTCTACATTGGAAGTCCTAAACTTTACTGAACTCAAGTGTATTTAGAGTAGGGATCATCAAGTGTATTTGGTAACTGACATCATAGAGGCTCGAAACCAACGACTTAACGTCCTCTCTTAACGACGGGATCAGATTTTTTCAGCTACCACGTAATAAATCAAGGGACAGAGTGGGTGTTGAACCCCGGATCTGGCAGTCAAGAGACGAGCACGTTGCTATTGGGCTACCTTAGCCCCTGACGAATATATATAGACCAATAAATGATATTCATTATCTATAAGCTTGACAATAATTTTCCGCATAGTGTGATAATGCATCCACAAAAACAGCCACATTAAAATATATACAAAATTAAAATTCATTTAATAATATACTTACATATAGGAAAGCTGAATGTAGTCCACTTGAGGTTTTATATGAACCAAAGGAGATTCTCAAGTAATGTTCATAATATAGGTTTAACCTTCGAAGCAATTTTAAGTGGTGAATGTGGCTTCTTTGAAAACAAAGACCAATTTTACATCAAAGCATGCTACAAATACCTGCCTAAGTCTACGTTAAGAGAAGATGGAATTTTACCCAAACTTAAATTACTAAAATCAATGATCTTTAACTAGTACCAGACATTACTCAGGCTGGAAACTGAAGGCTTTACGCTCTCATATCACGAAAATGGAGTGTTTACAATTTTTATTTCTAACATGAAAATATGTTTAGGCTCCAGGTGAAATGCGAACTCAAAATGTTCGCGGCAAACTATATGCTAATGTACAACATCTAGAGCAGGGTTTCCCAAACTTTTTCAGGTTGGCGCCCCCTTGTCTTCTAGAATAGCCTGCCAGCGCCCCCTACCCCATAAAAATGGAAAGATATGCCAAAAAGCCTATCAGAACTAACCTATCCTATTCAGGTTAATGAATATATTCAGGTTAATGAATATAAGAATGGTATTTTAAAAGGGTGAAAGCGCAGGAAAGGACTAATGTCCAGAAAGGGATGTTTGGGGAAAGAAAGAAGTACAATAAGAAATAGTATAAAACCATCCTCTAGCTGTCATGCAATCTACAGCCACAATCTATCTTTACAGAATTGAGATTGCGGTCTACTATTTATATAGGGAACGATAATTTTATTCTTCTTATCTCGACCGAAAACTCATTTACTTCCGATCAAGGCTGACCTCTTAATCCATAGGACATACGTGAAAGAGCAGCTTATCTTTTTATTCCCTTTATTTTGACCGAAAACTCTCTTTTACTTTCGACCGGGGCTGACCCCTTAATCCTCAGGTAATAGAGAGGCATATCTTTTGAAATTCTTATTTCTGATTTTTTTTACTTGTATGGTTTTTGATGGTTACCGCCAACAGTTTGTGACGACGTTGTAAGTATTGTAGCAGCCAGCTGCTACATTAGCTACACTGTCGCCACCAACCATCTATTTTTTAGTTACCGCCCCCCAAACCGCCTATTTTTGCGTTACCGCCCCCCAATATCACACCACCTCCCCCAGGGGGGCGGTACCGCCCACTTTGGGAAACGCTGATCTAGAGTTATCTACCCTCAATTTCCCTTTAAGTGAACAAATTATGAAATCATGGATGTTTTAAGTAATAATCTAGTAAAATATGATTTTAAAAGCAGTCGTTTGTTTACTTTAAAACAGCTAAAACCTGATCAATTTCATAATTATTCCAGAAAACCTGCAATCTGTACAGCAGGCATAAAGATTTTTGGATTTTCACACCACTCAGCCACATACGAGGGAGTATTCCTGAAAAGTTTCAGCCTCTACATTATTATCAGCAATAACAAAAGTATTAGCGGCCTCCAATAGGTTTCAATGAGTCAATGGACGTGTCATAATGAAAATTAAAAAAATCGTGTATCGAGATGTCAAGAAATACTTTTTTCAGGTAATACACCTAGAAATATAAAAAGTTATTTGGGTGCTGTGTAGGAGAAGCTGCATTATTATTTACAACTATAAACCTTTTGGCAACCTGTTATGCAACAATCACGCCAGGTTAAGGAACGATGAACTTTGGTGGAAGCAAAAATTGTCTAACTTATGATTCATCACTTAAGTTCATCAGATCGTGGACATCTGTCAAAATTATACAACTTTTTTTCATCATCACTATACTTTCCTTACATTAAAGTAGTTTGAAGTAAAAATCACTTGTTTTTTTTTTTTTTGGAAAGAAACTTTTCAGACAACCGTTGTACATACAAATAAAATGAAGAAATTCCACACAGAGTTTTAGGGGACTTCCAAACATGTAAATAAGTGAAAATCAGAAAATAGATTTTTTTTCTGATAGTATATAGGTAAATTACTTTTAAATTACATTTCCCATAGCAAAGTTTGTTTGTTTCCAATGTTCATAATTATTGGCTTTCCCTTTTTAGTGTTGTTCCAGGGGTGGAAGGCGTGGTTCATTTATTATTTGGCACCCATTTTAGTAATGACAGAGCAACATTATCGGGTTCATTCTACATTGGTAGTCCTAAATTATCCCGAGCACTAGTATATTTAACGAGTACTCAGCATTCTACAGCCTCAGGACCGACAGCTTAACGTTCCTTCCGAGAGAGGATATACTCAGATTTCTTCCCTTCACACGTGAAGAAATTGAGACTAGAGAGGGAAACGAACCTGGAATGTAACAGACCAGACGCGAGTAAGCAAGCTATTGGGCTACCTTGTCCTCATAATAGAGTAACAATATTTTCATTAAAAAATGATGATAATAAATGAATACTAATAAAATAATTTTATTCTCATTTAACAATTGAGTATTGTTCCAATATATAACAAGACATGGCTCAAGCACCTTTGTATATACAATCAATCCTGAACGATGTCTTTAATAAGACAATGGTTGCCTCCCACAAGCAGTCTATTTGATCAATGTCTCCTCTTAAAGACCTTTAAGAGGTCTGCACTCCTATCTCATGACTCATCTAGTAATTGATGGTGACACAATCGTAAAAATACTATTAGTTATTTCTTCTCTTCAACCTTGTTCAATCATAAGATTTAGTTAATATTGAAATGTCTATTTAACATTTTATTTTTTAATAAAATGGATATTTTTCGACATTTTTTCTTTTTGTTTTTATTTATAACAATAAATTATAAGATTTATTCTTAAATTTATATTGAACATTAAACGTATTAATTTACATTTTAGAGAAACATTAAATAAATTCCTTTAATTATTTACTAAAATATTCCTATCTAAAAAATGATAAAATTTATAGTGTTTCTACACTATTGGAAGGAAAAATTCTTATTATGGTTGACTTTAATTATTTGATTTTTGATAAGCATAAATCAAGAAGGGATGGCCCTCTACAGATTGATCTTTAGCATAAATCAGTTACAGATCAGGGGTGATCAGTAAAGTTCTGTGTACAAATTGCTCAACATGATCTGAATTGGGAATCTATTGACTGCTACATTACTCAACTTGCTACCAATGAAGACAAAAAACTGTTCTCCCATCCAAATCTCCTTTTTTGGGAACTAAATCCAACTTCGAAACTTACCCAATCTCACGAGTCCCAATAGCTTTCTACCTGAGCTAAATATGTCAACCTGATGACTTCAAAGTTTTATAGTACTTAAGACAATTCAAGACCATACGACCATGAAAACAACTCCTTCCCCACACAGAATGACGTCCCCATTCTTGACAATGTTTATTCACCTTAACAAAAACTGCAGGATGATAATTTAGTAGGTGCGGGCATCTGATGCGGATCCGAAACTCTAAATTACGACGTGCACTGATGTTTACGGAAATATTAGTTGGTCGTTGATCGTTGGTACAGATTGCAATGGACTCCCAAATGCACTAGAAACGCGTTAGGTAAGTTAAATTAATATTGGGAGAACAAGTTAAGGTCTATAGTATTTTGTATTTACTTGCTGTTTGGTGCCCACCAGTCAATCAGATAAAGTTTAATGACCAAAATAATTATGAGCATTTTTGCTTGCTTTGTTTTATTTTCCAAATCTCCAAAAGTTTATGTTATGAATTCTGAGGTAAAATGGATAAACAAACAAAAGTCTCCACACAAATGAAGATTTATTCAACGCGTTTCGAACACTTTGTGTTCATCATCAGGGAGACATTATAATACAAATTATATCTAATCAGTTACAAAATTAGAGTGAAATAATAAAATTCAAGACATACCCTAGGACGTGGTGCTGACGGGTTGGTCCAGTGAAAACAACAAGTAGGAAATAGATCCGCTGAGAAAGAGTGGGGATAGGCATTTAGGAGATAAGGTGACAAAGGTGTCGGGTATGCTTGAAAACTGTTAACTGAAATACAGAAGGCCAGAACCACTAATTTAAAGGAAAGAAACTTTTTTTTTTATTTTTTAATTTATTCTTTGTGATTCTAGGAACAGTTTAAGAAATTTTGGACACCCTGGAATTTGATCATTAAGACATGGAGAGGCAGAAGGATTATTAATGAAGGCTTTGTTTATTTCGAAAGATTGTTTGTTTATCCATTTTACCTCAGAATGAGTAAATATCACACAATGACGGATTGCACAACTAATGATTATGTTATGAAGTTTAAATGATACAATCTCCTCCTTTCTTCTCTAAAGAAAACTATCTTTTAAAACTATTAGGAAAAAGGACACATCTAAAATGAAACAGAGAGAAATAGACGACACCATAGTATATAAAAAAAATACTTAAAGATACAGGTATTCGACTAATGGATAAAGATTATAAAACAATAATCCGCACACTTCAATGTGCTAAATTAAAACTACAAAACTAAGAGATACAGACGTTTTACTTAAAACCCATCATGAAAAATTCTGTGTTTAAGTGTTTGATTCATAATTGCAACTAACAAAAGTTACTACAATTAGTACTCTAATAATTTGATAAAATTATTGACATAATTTAATGAAAATGGAATGAACGAAAAATATCACAAACAGCTTGTAATAGAATATTAGATGCCGTTTTGTTATATATTTTGCTTTTCGACATAAGACATTAGCATCTTTTTAATTTATTCTTTACATAATCCTATAAAGTTTAGATTAAAATGTTTACTTTTCAGCCTCAGAATAAAGTTTTTAGAATTCGAGTTTGGAATAGGCATATATAAATAATAAATACTCGTAGTTCAAGAAAGAGTTTTCAGACTATATTAGCATAAACGGGTCAGTTGAGAGTTCCATATAAAAAAGGTTTTCTTAAATGAAGAAGAATGCCTTTAATTTATAAGAACTACTCGAACTATATTTTTTTCTTTTTCACTTTAGGTCTTTTAGATTGTTTATCGATTTAAATTTAAATGAAACAAATATAATTTTAATATATAGAATAAAATATATTATAATTACCAAGTGCCCCAAGGCGATAATTAATCGTAACAACAACGACTTTGTAGAAGCCAGCCATTACATGGCCAGGGAACAGGTTGGAAGCTCCTTTGAAGAATTCTCCTCCGTGAATGTAGAACATAACTGGATACAAAGTGGCCAGCCCTTTGTTCGTCTAAAACAGAAACCAATTTAACCTTAATTAAATCAAAGGGTAGATCCTTGATTGACTAATTCATTAAGCAATACTAGAGTACAGTGGTCGGGTAGCCATTCTTTCTACTTCAAACAAATAATGATGACACGTAGTGACAAAGGTGTCACTGAAAATATTTCTTGTTCTTAAATTTGAATTATGTGCTATAAAATTGTTGCGTTTAAATACGAAGCATTACAATACCAAGCTACGCTGTTTCTTTAGTTAAATTATGTTTTCCAGCAGTGGCAGTCAAGAGTGAGTGGTTTATGAGAGAAGTTTACATAATAAGGAACTTCTATAAGTACAAAAATTGATATTCCTACAAATTGTCTTCAAGAGGTGATATAAAAGATTATTTGCCATTATAAACGTTATCGGATTTGTTAGATCAGTGCTAGTTGTATCACAGTAGTACTGTGGATGCTTTAGGCTCTCATTTTTTTCAAACAAATTTTCCTTTTATGATTTTCTCTTTCTGTCTCTCTCAGTTTAATTAACGTTGATTTTATTTAATATTAATATGTATATTTTACCGAATTCTTTATTAACATTCTTACAATGCAAACCAAAATCTTTTAAAAGATTGCTGATTTCATTAAAAAACGGTTCATTGAACTTTTGATACCGATAAACAATTTCTGTGTTGATCTCACTCCATAAATATTAAATATAAAATAAGAAGCCATAATAACAGTGATATTATTGAGTATTGTGTGGACCAATTTTTAGTAAAACGAAAAAAAATTTATTCAAAATGTTTTTATACAAAGTGTCCCCCCTCACTCATTGCAGTTTTGGTGAAGAAAGTATTTCTTGATGTTGGATGGCAGAAACTAAAAGTACTAGGTGATCGTATTGCAAAAGAACTGAATTAATATCTGCTGAAAATTAAGATTTAGTATATGGCTTATTTGTGGGACTAAGACTAAATCCACTTCACATCTCTCTTACAATATTATATTGACAAGACAAAAGAAGTAAATTTGTCGATTTCTAGTTAATGGTAATTTAATTGGACTGTATGATGTTGTAATTGTGTCAAAGTAGAAATTTCTGGTCAGAGGTAAAGGATTCATTTTAGAGCTAAGTGCACAACAAAGGACCATTGCGATATACAGATGAAGGCAGGAGTGAGTGAGATTGAGAACAAGTGAGAGAGAGAGAGGCTTAATGTGATCCAGTTGACCTATTAAAGCTGAAGTTTGACTTCAACTCCAATTTAGTTCTCTTTGAGACCTCTGTTCCCAAAGACCTGGATCTCAAATTCTTCATTTAATTCATGTCAGAAAGTATTTCTTTATTGTTAAGAGGATGTTGCAGTTACAGGCAATAATTGCATTTGTATGAATGGGAAGACCATATATAGTAGAGTCCTATGTAAATCACCCACACTTTAATTCTAATCCAAAAACCTATATTTTGTTTTCCTTTTTTTCTTTTTATGTTTATTAGAGCGTAGGATTTTAATAAGTGTCTGACTTTGTAAAAGCCTTGATATTGGCGGCTTTGATATTCCTTTCAGATAAAAATTCAAGATTTTCTATCTCCCACATGAAAGATTTATTTAGTGTCGAACGCCAAGCCGGAGGCACAAGTGAAATAAGCCTAACTACAGCAGTGTCACGCAAACTTCTCCTACACAACCGATTTTTTTTTAAAAAAAAAAACAAATATCTGGAGTAGACTATGCTAAGCTTCATCTGAATGAACTTAGTATCAAATTGTCAATCATTGTCATTCTAAGATTTATGGTAATAAAGCTATCTATATTCCCCATCAAAAAATATAGCGTTTGACAAAATGACTAAAGCAACGATGACTCATTAGTTACACATATTGAAATACAATATCATACAAATATGAAAATGAATGAAAAGAATAAAAATACAATTTCATTCATTATCAATAACGTGTGGAAGATTTTACATACAAACGCGTTACAGTTATTGTTGTATAAAGTTGTTTTGCTTATTACTTAAAGGAGTCTATAAAAATACAAATAAATGTCATCCTACAAGTTTAACTTCTATTTTTTTTTAACTTTTAGAGCTTCCTGTGGTGTAATAATATTTACTGTTGTGTCCGCATTCATTGGCCAGTCAGACCGGTTTAAGTGCGTGTGTATTCTGGAAGACCTGCAGGGCTGAACTGTCCAATGACAGACGACTTCGCCAACGCCAACTTTCGGATCCAGAAAACAACTAATAATTACAGTAATATACAGTAATAATTAGTACAATTTTAAAATTTTACTTTAAATAATTAAACAACTTAAACTTTTCTTCACAGACAAATTTTTATGATTAATAATATAAGCTGGATATTTCATATTGTTATGATTTAAATATAAAATATTTATTATAATTATATAAAATATTTATATTATTATTATGTTATAATGTGGTGTACACAGAGGCACTTACTTAACACTGACTAATAATGAAATTTTACTATTCTATAATTGCTAATAATATTTTTTGGAATACCATGTACCATGTCTGAATTTTGGTCAAATACCCTTCAAAGACGAGTACATCTGCTAGTATTAAATATCCAAAATGTCTGATGTACTTGTTCTGTATGCTCGGTTTCTGCATGAATTATTACTAAATTACGTTCACTCAGAATCAAGTTTTTTTCGGTTTCAACTGCGTTCTTCGCCAACGAGTTACACAATTTCGGTATTTGTACACAAAAATAAACACCCTCGTGACCTAAGTGAGAACGCAGTATTGATGCAGTCACGTCAGGTTACCAAAATATTTTTCATCAAAAATATTTATAACCATTTTAATTCCTGTATCATTAATGGAAGTGTTAACCAAGAGTTAAAAATTATAAAAAGCAATCGGTCAGTTAATATGTAGTAATTAACGCAATACGTAACGTGGTGTACACAAACTAATATTATTATCATTTTTGCATTCCGGTATTTGCTGTTTGCCCGTTCTTTTATTTATTTATTTATTTTTTTTTGCAATTAAACGTCTGACAGGCTAATCTGTAAAAGAGTGGCAAAATCTTTTGCAGATATGAGCGTTGAATAAGACAGAACATGAGTTTATCTGACAGAATTTCACATGTCTTGGTATAAGACATGTTATTGGTATAAGTGATATACCAGTTACTTGGTATAAGTGATGTATCGTATTGTTTGGCACACCTGCACGGTGGAGATACCTTTGTAGGTAACCATATCCTGTTATGAAATGGAAACATGCCTCAACATTTCCTCGCGGCAGGTTCACCAGCTCATGGTCTGTTGTCCTTGAGTGGGCATCAGTATTTTCCATTAAGCTGCTGGTGATTATAACTCATACACTCATGATTACTAACATATATTTTTCAGTAAAGGTAACTTTAGGGGCCAGAATAGCCCATTGGATTACTCCTAGCCCCTGAACTGGTCCTTTACCAAATTACGTTCTCTCGGAATAAAGTTTTTTTCGGTTTCAACTGCTTCGGATTAAACTGTGTTCAATTCCCACTATAACCCTCGACTTTATATCACGTCATAGTTGCAAAAATTCGATCACATCGTCCTTTGTAGAGGACGTCAGTCTCAAGCCAGTCTTTAAGCATTTCAATACTGGTTAAAGATCTCTACATTAAATAACTAGAGTTAGAAACCTTTATGACTCCCAATGTGAAAATAATTAGGTAGATTAGTATTTTCTAGCGGAATAACATCGGAGATGTAACTTTTAACAGACCCTCAGTGCCATACACACAAAAAAAGTAAAAAAATAAATAAAAGGTAAATGCATTTTATAAAATACACAAGCATTCGTGATAGCTTAAAGTTATTTTTTTATATCTGAGGGTTAGCTCAGTGGTTACGTGCTCACCTCTGAACTGATAGGACCGGGGTTCGATCCCCACTTGGCCCTCGATTTATTCATGCGGGAGGTGAATAAATCTGAGCACGTCGTCCCTCGGAGAAGGACGTTAAACTGTCGGTCCCGAGCCTGTACGATGGCAGGTACTCGTTAAAGATCCCTACTCTAAATACAATTGAGTTAGGCAAAATTTAAGACTCCCAGTGTAGAATCAATCTTCATTGTGTGGTATCACAAAGGGCCAATGCTCGGCCTAAGTGTGTTCCCTTCTGGGACTTCCCCTGCAACCTAACCTAACCTAACCTATTTTTTATATCTAGATAAATAAGCATATCATTCATTTTTGAACATGAAGTAGTTATGCACTTACCATTTACATAATAAATACTAAGATTCATTGACAATGTAAAACATGAAAAAATGCGATCAACTAAGTAATATTTCAATAAAATGAATAAATTCAGTTTTTATATAATATGTACTTGCTGTTATCTGAACCTATTCACTGAGTCAGAACACCGCAAAATTGAATACGTATGAAGAGGTGGATTTTATTGCGTATCGTTTACAAACATATATTGATGACTTACAAAAATACAATACCTGACTTAATATTCTTTTTGTTCTAATGTAATGTGGATCAACATTTACAAATAATTTCACTGTTAAAAAATAATGTTAATAATTTAGTCAAACAATTATTGAATTGTGATAATAACTACAAGTTTTCCTTGGTCATGTTAATTTTAAAACAACAACTTTAAGATAACAATGATCTGGGAGTTTTTAGCTTATTTATAACGGCAACAAAGGGCGGAATTAAACTTGAATAAGAATAACAGAATTTGCCGGGCTGATGAATTATGGCTAATCACTTAAACAAGGCATTGTTTAAAGAAATAACGATGATAAACAGGAGAGAAGAAAACGAATATTTACTAAACAGTAGAGTAAACTTTCAAAATAATTCACCAATAACATTTGGTGAAACAATATAACAATTCTCTATTCAATTTATTTCAATAACTCAGAGTTATCGAAGTTGACAGTTGCTATTTTAAATCAATTTTTCTTCCTAATAGCTTTTTTTTTAGTAATCTACAGTTTTGCAATTGCAGTTTACTTTTATGCAATAATAATGAATACTGTTTAAGATATTAAAACTATTAGGGAAAGTATTATGTTTTCACACAAAAAAACTAACAACGCGTTTCGAACACTGATGTTATGCTCTTCTTCTAGTTATATCTAAAAAAATACATGCATATAGGAGATTTAGGAAGATTAGGGTGAATTAGTTAAAATTGAATATAATATCTGATTGTTGAATGTCTGACATTATTAAGTGATAACATGGGAATAGCATTAATTAAAATGGCTTAATTAATCCGTAACTTTATAACACATACAGAAATATGTTCTAATTTATAAATAAAATAGATTCTTAATTACCTGCTCTGCCGGGGTGGTTATTCAGAGGGTGACACTAAGCAAGGACTGAGGGTGTCAGGGAGCCAACGACCAACGACCAACGAATATAACCGCGCACTATAGTGCACGTCGTAACTAGCAGTTCCAGACCAGAGGCCTTCTACTGCTTGCTTACTGTGCTACTATAACTTGTAATTTCAGTAATTCATGTCAGATATAAGTTCGTCTGTGCAGTAAAGATGTCGTATTCGCGGTCATGAGGTCTTGTTGAGGTCATGGTTTTCAAGGTTTTTAGTCATCAGTTGGTAAAGTAGTCAGATAGTCAGTGGATGAAGTAATTGTTCAGTGAGGTTGAGGAAGGTTGGTGGCAGGATTTAGAGTTTGTACCAGGAGGTTTGGATGAGTAGATAGTTTGTTGTCTTCATTGGTAGTAAGTCGAGTGATGTAACTATCTATGGATTCCATTTTCAAGTCATGGTGAATATCAACATTACGGGCGTACCAAGGAGCCCTGGCTATAAGGCGGGCACACTTATTTTGAACAATCTGGATACACGCCTTGTTCGTTGGTGCAGCTCTAAACCAGACGGAGCATCCATAAGTCATCGCTGAACGAAGAACCCCCTTATAGACAAGGTCCTTAACCGAATCGGGAGAATTTCTTGATTTGAAAAGAGAATATAGATTGCACATCAAGCTTGGATTTATAATGAAGGTGTTGCTTGAAAGTTAATCTAGAGTCTAAAATAAGACCCAGATATTTTACATGGGTTAGGTAGGGAATTATCTGGTTACCTATGAAGACAGGAGGAGGACGGGGAGAGACACCCTTGCAGAATCGAACATGGGAACTCTTTGTTGGGTTCAGCGCTAGTTTCCACTTTGTGAACCAATGCAAAGACCCATCGAGGAAACATTGCAATTTCCTGGTGGCATAGCTCACATTAGCACTTGTCAGGGAGTGTTTTTAGGGGTGGGAGGCAGTTCAAAGGAATGCAGGAGGTCTTGGTAGGTATATTTGCCTAACTGAATATATTTAGTCTAACCCACTGAATAAATACCCCAGCAGAACAAGTAATTAAGAATCTATTTTATTTATAAATTAGAACATATTTCTGTATGTGTTATAAAGTTACGGATAAATTAAGCCATTTTAATACTCTTCCCATGTTATCACTCAATAATGTCAGATATTCAACAATCAGATATTGTATTCAATTTTAATTAATTCACTCCAATGTTCCTAAAGATCATATATTCATATATTTTTTAGATGTAACCTGAAGAAGAACATCAATTGTTCGAAACGCGTTGTTAGTTTTTTTTTATAATAAACTTTTTTGTGTGGAGACATAATATTTTCCCCAATATGAGTCTAAAATAGATTGCACGATTAACGAATAATTAAACTACTAAGAAAGAGGAATGTAATTACTGATATTTAGAATATTTTACACCAAAAAATTTAGGCTTTATACTGTCACAACTTAATAAGGAATCAAAAGTTTGGCTCATTTGTTATTTGGCATTCATTTAGTTTTATGTTAGTTATTTAATTGGGCTATATACTCAACATTAGTCCTAAATTCTGCTTAATTAGTCTTTACAAAAGTAGAAGTTTTAACGAGTGCCTAATGATGCATTCAGTGATGGGATTCAGCCGGTTCGTGCGAACCGGTGCTTAAAATATTATGAGTTCGGCGAACCTGTTGTTAAAATTACGTAAACCCCTATTCACACCTGTATTAATTAGCCCACTATCAAATTCCACAAGTGTCGCGTGACTCACGTAACTTTCGTATGTATGACAACGTAATTTGCGCATGTATATAGCCTATATATAACAAAAATATTTAGTTTCCGAACTCATAATATTTTAAACACCGGTTCGTACGAACCGTTTTTTAACAAATTTGAATCCCACCCCTGGATGCATTGCCTCTAAAAGAAGTGATTCATGCTGTATCTCAAGAAATGACGGTAAAAACACAGTACTGAGACTAGTTAGCCTTGAATGTTGGTTATTTGCAGCGTATTTCATGAGAAGCATGAGAGCAGGCAGTTTGATATTACATTTATACGACAGCCAGATTAAAATAAAATCAAAGCTAAATTGATTCCAAACGAGTTTAGTATTACGCAAAGTTATAGCAAAGTTGATTATACATCACTCCAGATTTTTATTAATACAGAGATGAAATGAAATATTGTGTTATTCTGTTCTAGGAAAGAACGAAGTTTTTTAAACCTGTGCGATTCACTTTTCTTAGTAAAGAAACTTTGTGCAATAAATTTGAGCAAGACAAATTTTAAAACTGATTCTCTACAATATGCAGTTCACTTGAAATTTTGGTCAACGAGAAGTATCCTTTAACCCTGATTTAGGGGTCAGAGAATTTGTGCACATTGTCTACAACAGTGCCAACAGAACAGGTTTATCCCTACTGGTAGCTGCAGTAGTGCTCTTGCTCGTCTGGACCACAACAAAGACGGGGCCATCTTAAATGATGGGACCGTGTTAGTTTTACAAGTGGAGTCATATTTCATATGTGAATACAAGAGATGTTCTGAACTCATAAAGGCTCTACTTATTCTACCAGTGACTTGGACTTTAGATAAGATAAAAGAAAGCAGAATAGGATAGATATCGTTTGTGCTTTTATGCAATGACACGTATGGGTTTTCCAGAAACCACAACCTAACCTTGTTAAAGTTAACACCAATAAGGTTAATATTAGAATTATAATACAGCGTCTTACCTCCTATACAGTTGCTATAGCTCTCTGACTGGTTTCGAGTGTCACTCATCTTCATGAAGAACTGATATAAGGAGTCATATTTCCTGTTATATAACCTACATAATTTTACACCGTTGTCTGTATTTTCATTATTTAATTATTTTAACATTATTTTATTTTAGTTTACCTTATTTAGTTTATTTCATTCTATTTTATTTTCGTCACCGTCAAGTCGTCGTTTTGTTTTTCTTAAGGGTTTAAATAATATATGGGCTTATTAAATTATTAAAAGGGTCTAAAGCCCTTAAGGAAAATAAAACGACGACTTGACAGACTCGACGATGACGAAAATAAAATAGAAAGAATTAAACTAAATAAGGTAAACTAAAAATAAAAATAAAAAAATGTTAAAATAATTAAATAATGAAAATATAGACAACAGTGTAAAATTAGGAAGGTTATATAACAGAAAATAGGACTACTTATATCAGTTCTTCTTGAAGATGGGCGACACCCGAAACCGGTCAAGCTACAGCAACTCTATACGGGGTAAGATGGTGTATTGTAGTTCTAATATTAATAATACTAACCTTAGTGGAAATAACAAGATGAATGAACCAATAAGGTTACCTGATTCGTATAAACTGAGAAAGACAAACACTCATTTGAGTAAGCCATAAATTGTTCACCAGAAAAAAATCAATTCAACAGAAAAAAAATATAAAAGTTCAGAATGATGAACACCATATCTTTACATTTTGAATGCAAAATGACAAGTCTGACATGTAAACTATAAAAATGATATTACTGTTGGGGTGTAAATGTTGAGATAGAGGCAGTCTTCATGGACATCGCGGATGCCTTTTGTAGCACCTGTGAACTGACTAGGCTGGGGACAAGCTGGGCCGAAGTCCACTGCCTGAATTATCTGCCATCCGGGATGAGCTCTAGGTGGCTGCAACAAAAACACAAATCAATTTAATTTTTTTTATAATATAATAATCAATAACAATTGTATTTTATCTGTCAGAATGCCCTTTATAAAAATTACAGCGATTAAAACAATGAGCTTGACATTTTTGAACTACATTTCCTATTGATCTAGATAATATGAATAAAATTTACAGTAATATTAAAATATTTTCCCTCTTAAATGATGTGTTTACATACAAACAAGACACCTGTCACTGGCTATGTATAATATGATTCGCCGTTCAATACCATCAGGTATTCTATAGCTACACTTCTCCACTGTTCTCTCGCAACTTCTCAGATAAATTATATTAGATGTATGTAGTACTGAATAAAAGGATAGAAACATTTCAGATAGTAAAAAATTTAATATTAATCAAAATCGTTATAAATTTTAAATTTTTTGGATAATATCAATTTATTAAACAATATTAATAGTGTGTGTTTGTTTCGTAAAAAAGATCACATAGCCTATATATAAGTGTTTTCATAAGTAACATTTCCGAGGAAGTTTCCACGAATCTTTATGTGCTCTCCTAAGGGAGCTGTGGTGAGTAGAAACTTGTTAACTTTAAGTTAAAAGTTGCTAATAAGTTTACACCGTGACTTTCGCCTGTCAGTGATGTCATGTATTCTTTTTCAATTTATATTAAGTGTGTACATTGATCGAGATCAAGTGAGTTAGTACTTGTTTAATTTGTTCAAAGTAAGTTTGTTTGTTTCAGTTGTGAATATTTTTAGTTAATCTTTTGTTAACTTTCATATATTTTTTTTGTAAAATATGCCATTCAATGGAAAAAAAAGGGCTGTTATTCCAGAAGTTTGGAAAAGAGAAATCGATGAAAGTAAAAATCATGAATCAGAAAAATGTACTAAGGAATGTGCAATAAGAATAACAATCAGAGTCAATGAAAAGAAAAGACGACGGTAATTCTGAGATGTTGTTAATTTATACCTATAACTATATATATGTATATATAATATTACTAAATTGAATAAACGTTCGACAAGGACTATAAAACTTTACATTATGCAAAGCACGACACAGCAAAAAGGAAAAAAAAGCTCACTTACAAAATTCTCAATATTTCGAACTGTTGTTCGTCATCAGGAGTAGATTAGAAGAGAGGACGAAGTGAGAGAGATCTCCCGATTCGCGCTCCGTCCTTTGACGTGGGGAGATCTCTCTCACTTCGTTCTCTCTTCTAGTCTACTTCTGATGACGAATAACGGTTCAAAATATTGAGAATTCTTTTTACTCCTTTTTCTGTGTCGTTCTTTGTGTAATTTAAAGCTATATATATATATATATATATATATATATATATATATATATATATATATAACGTGTATGTGTTATACAAAATGCAATCCAGGACTGATTACAACTTAAAATAAACTCTGACACATCGAAAGAAACATAACAATTATAACTCATTAGTTAGACCGTTCACTTATTCACTTCTTCTCTGAGGACGAAATAATGAAAAGTGAGTCCTAGTTGTTACGTTTCTTCCTATGTGTCACAGTTTATTATATATATATATATATACTTTAATAGATTATAATAAATTTGATTTTTTATAGATAGCTAACCTACTGTTTTACTCGAATATTCCACTGTAACATATAACAATATAATATGTATTATATAATATAACATATTATATTATATATGTATTCCACTGAATACATTACAATTGTTAAAAGTTCATCGGAGTATAAAATAATGAAGCGTTCTTTGTGATTCAAACAAAATCAGTAACTATCGGCTTAACTTGTTAATTCTCAATCAAGAGTCTTCCACTAAGTGAGTTCCATTGAATAACACGTGCTAGCCCTGTATAAGATAAATACTTCGGCACAGTAAACTGAAATTAGAATAGTTAAGGAATTGTTTGATTTAATAATAATCGCCTTCGACAATTCGAAAGAATGTGAAGAGTCCGGGTTAACGCTCACATGACTCTGGATGGACTTTGTGGATGCAGGAAGGATGGTTTCTACTAGTCACAAGATGGCCTTGTCTTTACATATATAATCTTTACTCAGTCCGGACGTTTACAGCCAGGGGAACAAACGAGGTAATCGTCCACGACGGGTAGAGTAGGTTAGGCCAAACAAGGGAAAACAGATAACATTAGGCCCTTTGTGATATCAGACAATGAAGATTAATACTACATTAGGAGTCCTGAATTTTGTTTGACTCAAGTGTATTTAGAGTAGGGATCTTAAACGATTACAAGCATCATACAGGCTTGAGACAGACAGCTTAACATCCTCTCCAAGGGACGACGTGCTCAGTTTTATTCACCTCTCACATGAATAAATGGAAAGTAAGAGTGGACTTTCCAGTCCAAAGGAGAGCACGTTGCCACTGATCTAACCTGGCACCCGACCAACGACCAACGAATATATCCGCGCACTATAGTGAACGTCGTAACTAGCAGTTCCAGACCAGAGGCCTTCTACTGCTTGCTTACTGTGCTACTATAACTTGGAATGTCAGTAATTCATGTCAGATATAAGTTCGTCTGTACAGTAAAGATGTCGTATTCGCGGTCATGAGGTCTTGTTGAGGTCATGGTTTTCAAAGTTTTTAGTCATCAGTTAGAAAAGTAGTCAGATAGTCAGTGGATGAAGTCATTGTGGCAGGATGAAGGTTGGTGGCAGGATTTAGAGTTTGTACAAGCAGGTTTGGATGAGTAGATAGTTTGTTGTCTTCATTGGTAGTAAGTCGAGTGATGTAACTATCTATGGATTCCATTTTCAAATCATGG
The DNA here is from genome assembly GCA_026182355.1 of Hermatobates lingyangjiaoensis. Lineage (NCBI taxonomy): Eukaryota > Metazoa > Arthropoda > Insecta > Hemiptera > Hermatobatidae > Hermatobates > Hermatobates lingyangjiaoensis. Next base: position 2,087,084 of record JAPFBL010000074.1, on the reverse strand, counting down.
TGAATATCAACATTACGGGCGTACCAAGGAGCCCTGGCTATAAGGCGGGCACACTTATTTTGAACAATCTGGATACACGCCTTGTTCGTTGGTGCAGCTCTAAACCAGACGGAGCATTCATAAGTCATCGCTGAACGAAGAACCCCCTTATAGACAAGGTCCTTAACCGAATCGGGAGAATTTCTTGATTTGAAAAGAGAATATAGATTGCACATCAAGTAAATTCCAAGCTTGGATTTATAATGAAGGTGTTGCTTGAAAGTTAATCTAGAGTCTAAAATAAGACCCAGATATTTTACATGGGTTAGGTAGGGAATTATCTGGTTACCAATGAAGACAGGAGGAGGACGGGGAGAGACACCCTTGCAGAATCTAACATGGGAACTCTTTGTTGGGTTCAACGCTAGTTTCCACTTTGTGAACCAATGCAAGCCCCATCGAGGAAACAGCCCTGGCACCCGGAGTAGCTTAGACAGTAATATGTGAAAATTATAAACCAAAATATACGCTTTTTAAGTTGTGAGCTAAAGCAATATCAAACAATATTAGATATAGTTTCCTAAGCACACAATATATCACTTTGCTATTTTGGTCATAAAAGCAGCACTATAACTGAAAGCTTTTAAATAAATGGGGTTGTTAGAAACAAACAAACCTGCCTCACTTTCAACATTCTCTAGTACAAATACAAAACCAGAAAAGAAAACAACAAAGTCGAATGTAGTCTTCATTTAACTTTACTATAAGTAAACTTATCTGACGCTCCTAGGCAATAAATGCATTAATTGCCTGATTTTAATAAGGTTGAAATAGTTACCCATTAAATACATTTACTGGTTGTTATTTTGAGATGGCTACAAGAAAGTAAATAAAATCCTTCCATTAGAAGTAAGTGTAAATATTTATTTTTAATATGCAGTTAAAATATCAACTCGAATTCATTTCATATAATTGTTAGTATTATTTCAATTACCCAAACATAACAATTACGATAATTAAATTGCAGCTGGCAATTTTCCTCCTTAGTATTAAATTTTCCTTCATACCAACTGATTATGAAATATAAAATTATCATAACATAATATTTTTGAGACAATTTTAAAAACAATAACATTATTCTTTCTAGTGTATAGTTGAGGGAAACAATTTTTTTGTTTGTTTGAGTAAATTTTTGCAAAGTTTTTTTTTTTCATCACAAATGCAATCTCCTTCCTAAGGAATACAGATATGCTGAATGCCACTATGATGTGCCAATAACGGTGCGATTTTGGTTGTGTCATACACACCTTCGCACATAAAAGCCATACTTAAAACATAAAAAATCCGAAGTAGCTACACTCAACTTAAATATATTACTGCAATGACAAGTTGAAAAATCTGCTTAAAATTAGCATCTGTTTTGTAATATAGAATGAAAGAGTCAATTCTCATACTTCAATATTACCCAAAGATACTATGATTCATAAACACAAGAAAATTTACATATGATATTAGTTTTATTTAAAAGTGCAACATGCAGACTGATTACAGCATTTTGTGCCACAAATTCATCATGCCATGAAAGGAATCAGAAATTATAAGATTGACGGCGATATTTTTTTGCAGTAAGAATTTTATTATTCTTACAGCTCATATTAAGCCATTAAATCATTTAAAATTTCTTCATTAACCTCTAAACATCAATTTTAATTCAATCGATTCACTTAAAAAATTTCAAGGTCAATATAAACTATATATAAATAAATGTAAACAAATTCGACAAGTATAGAGGTGGTCCAATAGATCAGGATGAATATTCAATTTTTATAGATTTATTGCTCTTTGCGTTAATTGAAATTATTTCAAACGAATTTTTTTTAAGAGGACTATTTTTTGATAAAGTTTCATTGTTCGTTAAGAGAGAGACGCAGAGAAATTATAACTATGCCGAAACCCAGAGACATTTAGCGGAAAAAAACATTTTCTGAAAATATAAAATTGACCCAACGCTTTTTAGTTACTGAAATTTTGAATAAATATTATCTCAACTCATCCCCCACATAATTCTCTAACTGAGGTATAATTTAATTTTGATTCATCAAACGGTATGACTTGTATCCTTCTCACAAACTTTCAGATTAAATTTGGGGATGGCTTGAATCTTAAAACATATAAATCCGTCAAAATGTCGAGATCGAATTTTTTCATGATCACTATACGTTACTTATAGGAAAGTAAAAACGGGTTAAACATAATTTTCGAACAAATTCTCGCATTTTGTATTTCTTGTTAAATTAACGTATCTCTGTTCCACACGGTATAGCTTTTTTGTGAATTGATCTGTTGTGTTCCAAGATCTACTTGTATTCATACTCTGAATGTAGAGATGGAAATATTTTTTACATTTATTTTTTAGGATCCTCAAATTATCTGCTAGAGGAAAAAATATATTTAAAAGTTTTTACTTGTATGTTCAATAAAAGTGAATAACAAGTATACTAAAAAAAGACACTTTAAATAAACAATTAGATTGTGGACTTCCGTGTTTTAGCAATGATGTGAATTGGTGGCATGAAAAACGTTACAGTCCGGAAGTAATTAGAGGAATGAACAGGGAGAGACGCAGGGAAATTATAACTATGCCGAAACCCAGTCCGGGATGACCAAGCGTGTTTGTAAACACATTCGTGTGTTTAACAGTCAGCCTCAAACAGAGTCAACGTACTTAACAAAAACATGTCAAAAACAATTTAAAATGAATCGCCTTGAATATTTAGTCAAACAACTATTAAAACACATTTTCACTTTAAGTTGAACAGACAAAAACATCCGTTAATAAGTGAATATATTAATAAGTCTATACAAAAATGAAGTAAACAAAAAATTAACGTATTTATGTGATTTGTTTTAAAACCTGGATTGTGAAATACAATTAACGGATAGGTTGTGAGAATTAGTTTGATGATTAATAGAAATGATATTTTGTTTACAGATCAAAAGATTGTGATTGTTTATCGTCGTCAGCAGGAGCAGAAGTGGCGCACACACAGAACAGGCAGCAACTACCACTGTTAGTTCAAGCAGTCTGATAGCCCAAACAGTAATGCTATCAAACGAGAAGACTAGAGGAGAGTAGAAGTGAAGAGAGGGGACCAAATATAAATGACGACGAATAAAGGAAATAAAATTAATTAGAAAATAATGAAACATAATAAATAGTAAAAATAAAAGCAGTATGTAAAATTAAGAAATAATATATTTATAATAGATCTAAAATAAAGAGAGAATTGGAATTGTCGATAATGATATATTTCGGAAGTTGAGCTGGTACCAGGTGAGCGCCTCTCCTTAAGTTTTTAAGGTAACGTGAGAGTTAAGAGTTGAAGATCTAATTAAGAATTTGAACAAGAAGGAGTAGTTAAAATTCAGTACGTGTGAGTTATCTTGGACAACATTAGGAAAGTTCTTCGCCGACTGATGGAGACTCTATAATTATTTATACAACTTCTAATTTTAATTGAAGCCAAACTGGCACTGAAAGCATCACATTCAGTACAATCCACTGGATAGACACTGCTGAAGGACGGTAGAAGTGTTAATATGAATGAGGTAAGAATTATTAACCCCAGTCGTAAATTTATTTCATTTTTCAATCATAATTACTGTTTTTTCTTTAAATCCCTTTATTTTGCATGCATTATATATTATATATAATTACTGTTGTAATAACTTTCGAGGGTTTAAAGTCAAATTTCCTGTTTGATTTCATTATTGAATTATGACTACTCAATAGAAACATAACAAACATTGACAATTATATTTTGAATATAATTAGGAAAATGTAGAGCCAATATTTTTGTAGGGACTCGGTCTGTTTTGACATATACGAGTATATATATAATCAGTGATTAGAAGTAAATATGTAGTTATAATGTACTAAACAGATTCAAAAGTATTAAGTACAAAATAGCAACAATTAATTGCTGGCCAATTAATTTGCTAATTTTCAGTGAAACATCCGATTTAAGGATTAAGTCCTTATTTTGGTCGAGGACAATATTATTATTTGAATTAAGGACAATAGTGGTCGAGAAACTATATAACATAATTTTTTAAAAAAAGGAAGAATTTCCTCCTGGTTAACTTTTCTGTTACCTTCTTTTTCTTACTTTGTTTGCTTTCTGATTACATAAAGTGAAAGGCCTCAGAGCATTTATTTCTTTTGTTTTTCTTTTTCAATTTGTCTTCATCAGAGTCTAACTGATACTGTAGTATCAGAAAAAATACTTGATATTCTAACCGATACAATGTTAGACTCTGACGAAGACCACTTGTTTTTGGTTAAAAAAACGTTCTCTTATTTTCCTACTGCGGTTTAGACACTGTTTTTTCATTTCACGTTTTCATTGTGAAATCTTTATATATATATATATATATAAAGCTTTCACATAAACACGTGAAATAACAATCAATGATCAAACCACAATAAGAAATGGGAAAACAAGACTAAGATCTTTCAACCGTAACAAGCGGTCTTCGTCAGAGTCAAACCACCAAGTGCTCGTAGAGCTTGACGGTTAGTTTTCTTCTTCATTGTTTTGATATATAATAATATATATATATATATATATTTATTTTTTAATCTATTAAGATAAACGAAAAACTGTCCGGCAGGGCAGATTGCACTTAACATAAACTGTGATACATAGATAGACACAGTTACACACAGAACAAAGACTCACTTTTCAATATTTCGACCGTAATGGCGGTCGTCCTAAGGAGAAGAAGTAAATTGACGGAGGGATGACAGTCACCTGATATATATATATATATATATTATATATCAGAAATAAGAAACAATTACGTTTGATTATTTCAATTTCACATTGTGGATACAGAAATGATAGAGTAAGACGGCAGGAAACATTTTAATGATGAAGTAGTCGCATTAAGAGTTACGTATTCAGTGATTCATTCAATGGTAAGAACTGAATCACTGTGGAATGAATGACGGGCTGTGATTTCACCGTATCTTGTTTATCTGGCTTTGCTTCAGTCGACTGAAGGCTATTAAGCATGCATTCATGCCTCCGTGAATCACCTAATGAACACATGGTCAAGTTAATTCATATTCCTTGTACTGCAGAGATGAACTGAATGAAAACATACTTGGCCATAAAGTGATAATATGCTTAAAGTAACTGTGTGATGATGAATTAATTAGCTTTACTTTGTACGATGTACTGCGTGCAAAACTTGTTTCACTCCTCTGCCGTTTTTAGTATTAACTGGTTTTATTGATACGGTTACTGTTAAAGATAGACGTGTACACTATGAAGCTTTGTGTAAGGTCATAACCTTTATAGTTTCATCTGAAGTGTTCTTCAGCGTCTAACGGTTGTTCTTTAGTTATTTGGCTATCATTCCAGTCAGAGGCGAATGCCAATATAGGGTTAATCTACATAAAAAGTCATCAATTCTATCTTACTCAAGATTAATAAGATATAGATATCTAAACGGTATGTTTTTAGCATGTGATTGAGGAGTGCCCCAGATATGACTATGAAAGGACAAAGGTCGAGGCGATAGTTGGAAAAGAGGCAAGCGAGCTTTACGAGGTATCGTTCAAACGTAAAAACGTGAAGGCATACCTCGAGTTCATCCACGAGGTGGGCAGGAAAAAGAGAGCCATTGCAACCCAGCGTTAAAATGTTTGGTAGTGAGGTAAATGAGCCACCTTATACCAGGATTATAACTGCCGTTTTTGTTGTTTTCGCCCCCCTGGTACAATTGCGTGAATTAGTTAATTTAAATTTTTAGTCTAATGCGCGACGTAGAATCATGGTGCCCGCCTCCGCGTGGTCCACCTCGGACACCCCAAGTTTTGGATGGCAAAACTTGGAGGTGACAAAAGGGTAACACGTTAAATCGTCGGCCTGATTTGATCTTTGGTGTAATGGCTGGAAAGCTAAGGTGCACAGCGATCAAAACAGGTATGTTTTTATCAAGATATTTTGTAGGTCTTGTTTTTGTAGAACGTAAGTTTTCATTTAAGTGATATAAGGTCGTGGAAGCTCTCCTCCGTGTGGTTCATCTCGGGCGTATCTCGGAGGCTTTAGTTTGCCTCTACCCTCGGCTAGGGCTGGTAGCTCCCGAGATGCGGTGAAAGAGCTTTCACGTAAAAAAGGCATCAGTCTGTTTTGTTCTTATTATCTCCGATATGGCTGAATAAGCTGGGAGCGCGAAATAATACGAAAACAAGTATGTGACATAACAGAGGATTGAGATCGATTGTTAATTTTCGAACTATCCTAAGAACGGAGCAAAGTTTTCAAACTATAACATAAAAATTTGGGTGCTCTTCACCCAACTTTACTACGAAAAAATATATTGTTAAATCATGGCAACAAATTTAATTCAATGATGAATTTTAAAGTACCTGTTTTATTTCAGTAATTATAACAAACAAATGTAATCACAGTTAAAATATTTGAAAAAATTAAACAAATAAGAGTATTAATGAATATGATTGGCAGAACTTATTAAATTACATCACTTAAGAGATAATTTTATTTCATAGTTAAATTTTAAAAAAACTCTCTCTAACAAGGGATGAAAAAATGAAAGAAAAAAAATTATCATTAGATGAGAAGAAAATAATAGTGTTTGTTTTGGCATAAATTGTGTCTTTTAGGCTGATATTTTATCTAAAACAATGCAATTCTTCTAACGCAGGAGTGTTGGCAATTCAAATTTCATTATAAACACAATAAATTGTTTCAATTCTAGCTTGATTTATTGTTTTTGTTTTAATAAAGATAACGTGAATAGTAGCGATAACATAACATAAGTCAGCTACTATTGATAACGTAAACAACACAGAAAAGCAAAGTATAACAATTAGAACTTTTAATTGTTTGTGTTCGGAGAGGAGAGAGCTACCCTCGCAACAATAACACCATACACTCGCATACACACACACAAGTACAATAATATAAAAAAAATTAGTTCTACACGGCAAAAATCTTGCAAATTTGCTAAAAATATAATTTGATTCAATATTATCCTTTATTTATAGTAAAGTTAAAAAAAAAACAAACATGACTAATTAGCTACTTGAATGAAAAACTGTGGGTTTATCGGTTATATTTCAAGAACTACAGAAAACTGTTTTTTTCCAGTCGTTGATTTGACTAAAGATATAGAGCTCTTTTTCGAGCCACGAAATGATTATATTTCGAATATCATGAGCCATTAAATTGTGCAATAATTTTTTTTCTACAGAAAGTGGTTACTGACCAACGTACGGTGTGGTAGCCGGAAGGCTTGGGAACGCCGGTGAATCAAAACAGGTTACTCACCAACGACAGCAGAGAAACAATGACTAACACAAGGAAGTAATATAATACAACAAAACAATTACTAATCATGCAGGGAACTAGTAATTCCTAGAGCTGAATGTCAAGAATCAAAAATAGTTGAGTATATAAGGAGTAAGTGTTTAAATAATAATTAAATTTAGGTGGCACGTAAAAATAGAAATAATAAAATAATAATATGAAATAAACATGTTGGCATATATAATAGACTACAAAGATTAGTAATGATCATTACTCACTACAATGTGAGTAATGATGAAATATATATATAATTGTAGGGTAAAAATCTAATGAAATGGTCCCCACATATAAAACTTTTAATGATATAAACAACGCGTTTCGAACACGTAGTGTTCTTCTTCAGGCATTAACTAAAAAATACAATGACACCAGAGAGTTATCTATAACAAAAGAATAAAAGAACATATGCAAGAAGTAAAACAGAAAACCAAATCCCCCAACAATAAACAATTTATGTCCCATTTTGCCAAGCATTTAGTCACCACTAACCACCAATTTTTCCCAGACCAAAATATACAAATACTACACAGAAACAATAAATTCCGGGAAATAACTATTTTAGAAGGCTATGAAATCAACAAACTAGTGCGCGATAATTCTTCTATTTGCCTCAATGAGCAAATCCCCAAATGTACAACGTTTCTTAATTTATTTATATAAAAATAATAATAATAATAAAAAAAAAAAAAAAAAAAAGTTCTACTTTCTCCTTATACATATATTTGGTTTATATTTCGTTATAGCTCTGTGTGTTATTTTTTCAATATGTTTCCTACACTTAGTCTAAAAGAAAATGTAAAGGCTCAGCCTAACTTTAAGAGAAATATGTACCTGCTCTAATAAGAAACAGATGTACCCTATACCCCCACCCATGTCCATTCCATTTCCAGTCAGTCTTATTCAGAGACACTCACCCTTAGGTTCGTACTTTCTGCCTTATTTTATTTTGTATTAATTTTTGTACTTATTTACTTTGTACTTAGATAACTCTCTGGTGTCATTGTATTTTTTTAGTTAATGCCTGAAGAAGAACACTACGTGTTCGAAACGCGTTGTTTATATCATTAAAAGTTTTATATGTGGAGACCATTTCATTAGATTTTTACCCTACAATGAGTAAATACCACATAATAACAGATTGCACTACATTAGAATATATATAATTGTGTTGTAGGTCGTCGAAGGTCGCCTCCGTGAAGTAAACCTTGGTCGTGTCAAAAGGACTGGCATTCGTAACTCGCTCTGGGTTGAGAATTAAACATGGAATAAGATAAGAGGATACACGTCTACGCTGAAAATACCACAGAACCAGACAAAGTAAAATTTGTAGCCACGAGCACCGAAAAATCATGACAATAAAGTGTTTTAGTGACCTTGAAATAGGGAAAATTGATAAGGATACGAAATAGGTTCCTTTCATTGTAATTATATTATTATATCATATAATAATAATTATTATATTAATTCTAACGTAGTGCAATCACTAATTATGTGTTATTTACTCATTTTAGGGTAAAAAGCTAATGAAATGGTCTCCACATATAACAATTTAATGGTATAAACAACGCGTTTCGAACACGAAGTGTTCTTCCTCATTTTGTACTATATTTACTGTATACTATAGATAACTCTTTGGTGTCATTATATTTTTTAGTTAATACCTGAGGAAGAACACTACGTGTTCGAAACGCGTTGTTTATACCATTAAATTTGTATATGTGGAGACCATTTCATTAGTTTTTTACCCTACAATTATTATATTATATATAATTATATATTATGTCATATATAATATATTATAATATAGTGTTATATAATATATTATACAACACTATACATAATATTATATTGTGTATATAATCATATATATTATGTATTATTATATTATATAATTACGAGTATATTGGTTGGTAAAATGTAGGTTTGACAACAGGTGTAACCCTGGTGATAAAATTTGGATTCAGTTACAAACATATTTTAAATAAAAATGATAATTTTTATTTATAAATTATGTTACAAATCATATAAATCATATCTTTTTTATTTTTTTAAAAAAGTTACCTTGAAGCGGCCATCTCCAGTAGGTGAAAGGGCGTAAGGAATACCGAGAAAAGCAGAGACACTTGTTTGAACTCTGTCAACGGAAGTAAGGCCTGGTCGAAAGCCTGACTCAGGAAGAGGATTGTCGTAGATGTTGACTTTAAAGCCTTGGACCTGGCCGAATGTCGTGGTCACGAGGACGTCTCTGTCAGTCTCTTGGCGAGGTGAGTCTGGTCGCTGTTTGCCCTGCAGGTCGGCCCGCCATCCTCCGAGGATTCCCGGCAACTGAACACCGGCTTGCTAAAACAAAATCCCACCTTTATCATCCAACGGCTGATATAATAAATACCCACAATTACATAAAATGAATCACAGGCCCATAAAGGACACAAATATGACAATGCAACCAGACTTTGGAATGAAAGTACAGCAACACTATTTTTATGTGTAGATCGAGTACTCCACCTGGCTTCCTATAAGTAAACAAATAACAATAATAATACTTAATTGGTCAGATTTTTGTTTAAAATATCGGTGCATGTGTTTTATAATTCGTTTATTATAGAATACAGGCAGGACCGGCCTTAGACCACAGTGGGACCCCCCACACTAATTCTAGGTGTAAATTATTAAATTAAACCATTACAAGTTATAATCAAGTATAGATCAGCGTTTTTAATTCTGTCTTTATGTTCTTACAGTGGTTTTTGATCTATTACTTCATTGTTGCAAGTGACTATGACAAGTAAATAAAATTGAAAAAAATTGGGTTGATCGGTGTTTCATATCTTAATTCGCTTAAAATTCATAATAATGTACGACGGCGTGTACTTTTTATGTAAACATTTGATTTGACCGAATTGAAAATGACGTCACGAATCGATTCAATGACATTGGAGACATTCGCATAAGGCCCCGAAATTGTTAGGGCCAGCCCTGAGTATAGGTATCTGCGCTAAATTTCAACTGAATCGAAATTTATTACAATTAAACTATGAAATATAAACGAATACAATTTATTCTAACAAATAAGAGCTTTTCTACAAATTTATAGTTGCAAGCATAAATTTATAAAAGATATACTTATGGAATCGTATGAATATATCAATTTAAAAACCTTGTTTTAAATATATTTCATTGTGTATATAACTTGAATTGATGTTCTATTTATTTATGTCATAAAATAAATGATTTTTTTTACTTTTAAACAATTTTATTTTGCTAAATATACTTACTGTGTATATATCTTAAATAATGTTAAGAATACTATATCAAAAGCTTGGGTCATATAAGAATCTGTTTCCGTGCCTTAATAATAAGAATCAACAATTAAAATCATCTCTGTCAATCATGTTCAGTGAATTTATTTGAATTTTATGTTGCTACATAAAATTATTTGAATGCAACTTGCAACTTATTTGAATAACTGTTGCTACAATTTCTGAGTAACACATATGGTCACGGGTAGTCTAGTAAACCAATAAAATGTTATAGGATCTTACAACAGTAATAAATAAACAGAATATTGGTAGCACAAAAAAAGACGAACACTGCAGTTTTATTACATTAGGCAATTAAGTAATAGCAACACTATAAAAGAAAAACTTTGTACTAAATATATACGCAATAGAAACAAAGGCTATAGAAACCAAAAAAGTTAAACCTTATTGTATAATTAGCGTCTGATTAGTTGTTAAGTTGGTTCATATTGTTAATAGTCACAAAGTTAAATATTTCTCTGGTACTAATGTTTTATTAATTTTAACAATAACATAATATAATACTTAGATCATCCTTAATCTATGAATATAAAATGTAGACTAATATTTTTTTCGTTCTATTGTATACATCTTGTTTAAAAGGTATTATGTTCCGAGAAAACTCAAATATACACATTATACTAGACAAAATTTCATTTCAGACTAACTAAACCGTAGTAACTCCATATACAAAGAGAAAAATATAGAAAAGTCCACTTTTATATTAACAATATCATGTGCCGTCTAGAATAAAGTTTAAAGCTACTGTTAAAAGTTTGGTCAATCCTACGTCAGAAATACACATTTTTATTTTAAAAACGTGTTAATTAATGGCTATATTTTTTAAAAAGTAAAGGAAGGAGAATTAATGTTTTTTTTCTAACAAAGGTAAAACCTTTGACTATATAAAAACTTTTTCCAAACCCTTCTTTAAACCTGAAAGTAAAGAAAAAAAAATATGACATCAGATTGAAGTTATTTCCCTATACTTTTCTTTGGGGGGTGCGGGGATGGGAGGTGGCTCATTGCAGTTCAATATCAACCTACTTCCCATATTTTGATTGTCTGCCAATCTGGGTTTTATTGAAGTCTGTATTATTCCGTTGTCAGTTAAATGGTTTCTGTTGTTCAATTCTACCAATATTTCAACTAAATACATACTCATAATGCTAATAAATTCAACACTAAAAGGTGAAAGACCTATAACTTTGGGGGTTGGAAAAAAAAATTATGCTAATAAATACAAAATATTGTTCATATCAAAAATGTGTTCGTCAATAAAAGGCGCGATAGATAAAATGAACGACCAAACTGCAATAAGAAATGAAAAAAAAAAGATCATTCAACCATAACAAGTGGTCTTCGTCAAATTTCCAACTGAAACCGAAGATATAAAAACATCTGGTAAGAGGTTCAGAACAGTGGGAGGCAAGAGAGGTATTTTAAAGGGTGTAAAGTGCAGAAAAGGACAATAGTCTGGGGAGAGAAGTTAGGGTATACAAAGGAGTAACAGGAAAAGAAAAGATAAAAAACAACCTGTTAGCTGTCAACCCTCTAAGATGAGGCTATTGCCCTCGTCAGTACTGAGGCAAGCTTGAATAAACCGTTACTAATGTTTATAATTTTTGGTCCATTAAGTTTAATCAGAGAGGATTCGATAATATTTCTTAACAGCACCGATTTTTCATCAGAAATCATTTTAGCTCCGGTCTAATCAACATGATGATTTTCATTATTTACATGCAAGTTTTTTATTTATCCTGTCTATTTACGTCATATTGGTGTTGTTTGGCATGTGTAATTAAAGACTTACCAGTTTGACCATTATAAAAATTAAGGCAACTTTTACACGGGATACTATAAATACCACTACACTCCAGTTCCTTGGTAGTGTTTTTTATTTACATATTGCCTACATTATTACGATTAGAAAAAAATATATAAAAATCAAGTTTATGCACAAGCCTAGTAAAGATGATGACTCATCATACTGTAAAACTATAGAATTTGACATTGAACGAGATCAGTTGAAACATTGGGGAAAGTTTTTTTTATCATCCTTAAAAGCTAAGTCGATATAAGAAAAGAGATATTTTAATAATAGACTTTTCATCTAAGACGGTTAACAGCAAGCAGATAGTTTTTTTACTTTTTCTTCCCATTACTTCTTTGTTTACTCAAACAGCTCCCCCTGAACCATCGTACTTTCCTGCACTTTACACTCTTTAAAATACCTCTCTTGTCTCCCACTCTTCTGAACCCCTTACCAGGTATTTCTAGATCTTTGATTCCAATTGAGATTTGACTCTTAAGAAGACCATTTGTTACAATTGAATTTGATTTTAGTCTTTTTTCTCATTTCTTATTGTGGATTGGACGTTGATTGTCATTTCACGTGTTCACTGTGAAATCTCCTTTTACATAAAATGAAGATCTAATCAATTTGTAAAATCAGAATACACATTGTTTAAACAATGTATTTGGACACCATTCTAAATATTATTTATAGAAGCTTACGTCATTGTAAGTGTGATATGAAATGGGAAAAAAAGATAAGATTTTTCAACAACAAGCGGTCTTCGTCAAGATTCAAAAACCCAACTGAGTCGGTTTTCTGAGTCGGGTCAAATACCCGGTTGTTGTGGTTGAAAAATCTTACTCCTTTTTTCCCCATTTCATATTGTGGTTTGATCATTGACATATACATGTATATACATTAGTATATATGCTATCATTTCTTCTTTCAATAAGGTAATTATTTTTAATGTAAATGACGAGAGAAATATAATTGTAAATTATATTTTTACATAATTTGTAAATTTATTTTTAACTTAAATTTATAAATCCCATTATGTTGTATCTATAACAAATAAATCAGAGAGGATTTAGGAATGCTCTCCTAAAAATACATACAAATTACTTCATATATTTTTAAGTAACTTCAATTTCTGGTTTATGTTCTAAATGAAAGCAGAAAAAACACTAGGTACCCAGAAACACGTTATTTCCATAAGACTTTTGTATAGGAAACTGGAATTATTTTCCCAACATAAATGAAAAGTATTATTCAACGACTAAAGAATTATAAAGCAACTCTCTAGAGAGGGTCGATGGCCTACAAAGAACACTCAGTTTTCAGGACTGGCATTGTTTCGTTCAGAATTCGGTAGACCGTCTCCAGTGGGGACCTTTCCCGTTACTCTAGTACAGGGGTAAACCCACGCTGGGTACTCGGTCCACAATAAAAGACTCCGCGTTTTATCTTATGTTTGTTACTCACCAGCTCTCCCATATCCCAGAGAGGGGATTAAATTCCGTCTGTTTGATGCAATGGTGTATTCAACCATTAACGCAAGCCACCGCTCCTGTTGGGAGCGCCTCATTACAAGCCCACTGACAAGGTGTAGGCTTAGCAGGTAGGCACAAATAAATCACAAGATCTAATTAAACTCCTCAGTTCTTGGTCGTTACTAAATTTTTCTTGTATTCTAATGAATACATTTAATGAAAACAAAGAGTTGTTTCCTTACTTCGCCATCTGAGCTTCAATAGAAGGGAAAATATGACTCAATTCTTAATTAACCTATTTACTAGAGTTAATTGAGCCAAATAGCCAGCTTGATTCAACGAGTAACATAAATGTTTTCTCACTTAACTTTATTAGAGAAGGAATGTACCAATTAACAAGGAACTGACAACGTTTAGTTGATTTAAGACTTGGGGCCGATGGCTTAATGTACTCACGAATTTTCCATCCCCCAAATGAATATTCTGAGGGCATAACTAAGATACCCAATTCTATCTTCCGTACTTTTCTTGTTTCGTCCAGAGTTCGGTAGACCGTCTCCAGTGGGGACCTTTCCCGTTACTCTGGGACAGGGGTAAACCGAAGCTGAGTAATCAGTCCGGTTTAAAGAATCTACCAATTGAGTATCCGACAACATACTGGCCCGGGGCTGACAACTTTGGGTACTCTTTTATTTGCCATCCCCTAAATAAATTCCTGAGGTCATAACCCAGGTACATAATTCTTATCTTCAATACTTAGAGAAGAAATTCAGCAATTAACATGTAGAATTATTAGTAATAATGTCCATCATACCTCGTAAAGTTTCTGTAGAGTTCGACCGGTTTCGGGTCCGTCTGGTTCCCATCTTCAAGAGCAACTGACTGTATTTTTCAGTCAGACTGAAAAAAGACTGACTGTATTTTTCAGTCAGACCATTAATGCAAAAAAAAGAAAAATACAGTCAGTTGCTTCTTGAAGGATGGGAACCAGACGGACCCGAAACCGGTCGAGCTCTACAGAAACTTTACGAGGTATAACGGACATTATTACTAATAATTCTAATATTACTAACCTCAGTGGAACTAACCCAATAACTATACAAGTACCTGACAACTTACGGTTCAAGGCCGACGCTTTAGGTATTCACCTATTTCCAATCGCCATATGAAAACCCTTAAGTCATGAGCAATATTGACACATATTATCCTCAGTCCTAACTACAATGCGGTACAGAGAAGTTTTAATATGCCATTCCCCTTTAAGAATCCCAATCATATCATACTCTTTCAATCACTAGCAGAGTCTCAGTTCTACCAAACATAGTTGGCCCAGAATACCCAGAATATGTTTAAAATGGAATAAAACCTACCCTGAATCTATAACTTCTTCAAGATAAATTCAATTTCATTAAATAATGTTTCACTACTCTTCGAATTATCAATCAATTATTATCAACCAGGATATCTTAATTAGAAAGAAAAAGTCCCGAAGATTAACAATTAGTTAAAAGATTAATTATGCATCAATAGTTATCATTCATTTTAATTAAAGAATTAAGTCTCTAAAACAATAATTACAATGGTTCTACTTTTAGACTGAAAGTCGTTATTAATTTCAGAATAACCCAAGTTTGAACTAAATTAACTGCTGACACCATGAAAAAAAAAGTCTGGTATTGCCTACGCAAGCCTTTTATAAAAAGTAAGCTAATTAACAAAATTATAAAGCATACATTTATTAATTGATTTATTTCAATGTGGCTGGAACAATTTTGTTAATTACTTCTGAAATGTAACTAAAAGTTACAAGTTGATAAAATAGTGACTGACTTTGTGACTAAAGATCTAATCTCTGTAGGTTAGACCTTTAATCTTCCAAAGAGCTTGATTTAAAGACTTTAACTAATAAATAGCTGTTTTCTAAAACTTATCCCATTTATGAAACAGCTGTAACAGCAGTTATTATATTATTTACCTTATTTTAGGATTATTTTGGATTTCATTGGACAATTTTTTTTGTTTAAAATTACGTAGATGAACTCGCTAGTCAAAATAGCACGCTTTAGTTTTAGATCATACATATGAAAAAAATGTTTTTCTTCCTTCTGACTGTGGAGGCTAGAGCAAGCAGTAGTCACTGTCATATGGCTTTACCATTCAATAAGCTTTATATTAATACTCATTAACTCAGAGGCCCAGGTAAAATAAGAATGATAGTCTGAAAGTATCGACGAGAATACATTGAACATATTTCATATTTATAAAAAAAAGTTATTATATTGTGGAAAGTATTATGTCTCTACACAAAAAAGTTTCAATTATAAAAAAAAAACTAAAAACGCGTTTCGAACACTTGGTGTTCTTCTTCAGGTTACATGTGTTCTGCTGGGATGGTTATTCAGTGGGTGAGAATAAGCAATAACTGAGTAACCCACAGAATAATCTCCCCATCAGAACAGATGTAACCTAAATAAGAACACCAAATGTTCGAAACGCGTTGTTAGTTTTTTATAATAAACTTTTTTATGTGGTGACATAATACGTTCTCCAATATCAGTAAATAACACTCTATAACAGATTGCACAATTACTGAAAGAGTATTAATTTAAGGGTGAATACTATATTTTAGGTTAAGTTAAATACATTGTTCTTTCATTAATTTTCTTATAGATGTTTCATTATTATTTTGTTCCACTTACATAGGTAGGTCACAATAAACAAGTGAAGTAGCAATCAATGTTCAAACCACAGTAGGGTTTTGACTCTGACGAAGACCACTTCCTACGGTTGAAAGATCTTAGTAGTTGTTCCCCATTTCTTATTAAGGTTTCTTATTAATTGTTTACACAGATATTTGTTTCGCTGTATAAAGTAACTAACGATAAAATGTTTATAACATTATTGTTTTCTATTGATTCATTGTTTTTTATCCTAAAACAATTTATTTGTATTTATAAAAAAAAACATCTTACAAAATGGTAAAGTCATTTTGAAAATACAAAATTAAAAAAAAATCAACGATCGAAGGTTGTGATCTTTTATTTTAAGAGTGATACTTGAGTCCCTTAATCTTAAGCCTTTAATGTAACTGATAGCAATATTTTAAACAACATATTATTAGAGGATTCCAAATAAAAAGCTTCTATCCCATATGATCAATAAATAGAGAAAAACGAAAAAAAGGCAGAACCAACCACTTTTGGCTTTGGGAACTCAGTCGGTTCTGGAAACCCGGTCGTGAATGGAAATTATTTAGTTGTTGAAATAAATGAAAATATATTTAATCATTCCAAACAAAAACATATAGTGTTTATTTCTACTCTTGTTTAAATACCTCTATATTACCTTACAATAGTTATAAACAAATACAGCATTTATATAAATAAAAGAAATGTTTTGTCTGTATATTCCTTAGAACTGACTTATTTGAAGTTATCTTCTCGTTTTATACATTTGGGAAAGCGAATACACCCTCAGAAAAAAGTCTGTCCATTTTTTATCAATCAATTTTGTCACAAACTCACTACCATAAGTCTTAGCAAGCTGAAACTTTAACAGTAGATTTGTGTGTGTCTAACTTAAAAGCTAAGATTATGGTCCATAAAAGCAATGTTATGGACTTATAAGGTGTGTTTGACTAGCAACACAGGTATACAAATATGTAGCCAGATAAAAATATACAGGCATCTTCAGGTGCCTGACACTGTAGGTACTGTTAGTTGATTTCAATTTTTTTTTTCCGTTTAACATAATTTACTCGCTTTAAAAAAGTGCTTCCTACCTACCCGCGTTCAACCGACGGTACTATTGCTTCCTGGAAAAAAACTTGTTTATGGATTTAGCAGTCGGCCACCTGCAAGCAAGCTGAAAATTGCATTATCTAACTTTTTTATGATTTAACTAATTCGCTCTTCATTATTCTCACTCCTAGCTGTAAACCTACAGGAAACTGTCGGCCTGACTTCAAGATTATTCTCTTTGGTCTTTGGTTTCAATAGTTTGGAAATTAGTCATTATAAATGTTTTCCTATCATTTAAGGATACCAAATACCAATATATCAGTTCAAATAAAAATATTGTCATCTCGTTATAAAATTTCCATGCTTTTTGAAAACAAAGGCGCTAAGTTTGAGACAACTGGTGCAATAGTTATGAGGCAATAGTTAGCAAGAAGTTGAAATGACAAGGATACTATAATGTAACAAAGTTCCTGAAGTCCCTTGGGGTTGTAGAGAATATGCTGATATTCGCATTTATTCTATGATTTGAGAGAAAGTATTCATTGTATGAATATCAAGCTCTACGAATCACGAAATATTTTCTATTTTTTTGGAAAATTACAAAAAAAAACAAAAAATTCAAGTTGGAAACAAAGCTACAATTAAAAACAGGAACAACAACAATTTTTATCATTTTATAAGAAAATTTTTATATAATAGCAAAAAACTGAGTTTTTTTTATAATGTAAATTTTATAAAACTCTAACATTGATTGCAAGCTTGTTCATTCTCTTGAGGACCAATAGGAAATTAAGTAAGAAATTCTTTGAGGTGAAAGTAGCTATTTTGACTTTAGATATAATTCGCTCACAAATTGACAGACACACGCACAAAAAACTAATATACAAATCATATAGTTTGAAACATAGGATCTCTAATTGTGTATTTATAAAATTTTGGTCAGAATGCAATAATTTCATTACTATATACCATACTTTATGTTAGAGTAACTGAAAGTAAAAAAAATGTTCATGTATACTGAGTGTTTCAATATGATCAATACATCTTAGTAGACTTCCAATCTGTCAAAAAAATTGAACTTTTATTAATGAACGTCTAATTTATTTATTTTTTTCAAAACATAGCTAAGTTTTTGGATGATTTGTGTTAAATAGATTTTTAAATCATGTATACGTTTACATTAGTAAGAGTTATATAATTTATATGAGCAAATGACTCAAGAGAAAATCTCAAAACACAGGACAACATTTATTCAAAAAATTGTTTCTCTGCCAAAATGTGTAAAAATGTCTATTTCACTTTCCTCATTTGTTCAAATTTTTAGATTCCTCTGTCAGTGATGCAGGCATTATCCTTAGTAATGTTACTGCAAGTGAATATTAGAACATTAGTTCACTTAGAACTGCAAGTGAATAATAAAAACTATTACTTGATATTTTTGCTTTTAATTGGGCAGCTAGTAATTATATAATTAAGATCAAAATTGTACAAATTACATATTTTGGGTGAAATTTGCTTGTTATAGGAATATGGTCTAGGTGAAAACAAGAATTACGTTCGACAACAGCAGTAAATGAGTTTTATTTGGTGGTCGTCTGAATTAACTATCTCATTTGAGCTGAAAATTGAAATTTCCTTTGTTTTAGAATCGTTTTGAAGTGTGATTTAGCATTGCTATTGTAAATAACTATCTTTAATTTGGTCTAACTTCGTTAGGGTGATGGGAAAAGTTTCGTTGCTGCCCTTTTAACTAATTAACTTTGGATTTAAAGCTTGAAGGATAAATGGTGCGTTCACTTAATGACAGGAGACAAAGAACACCGAGGAGAACAAGCTAATAAAGACTTAAATGCCTGACTAGAACTGAATGGTAGACGCGAATGGTGATTCGTGAATTGAGTCATTGCATGTGCTACTAGCACGCTCTCCGGCTTTGCCCCAGAGAACACAACATAATAATAAGAAGAACAGCCATCATTAGCATCGTATCAATGACAAATATGCTAATTAAATTTTCGTTTTAACCTAAGTTTATCGTTATTTAACCATTTATTAAAAACATGCATGTGATTTAAAATAATGAATTGTAAAAAAATACACCACTATAAAGAATTTAAATACATTTCAAAATATCATTTAGAAGTGGCCCAATATCGAGTAAGTGTTTCACCATCCTATTCCAGCCATTTTAACTGAAGCAAACACTAACACTATAGAAATATTATATCTACGTTTTTTTGATGACTAATTTAAAGTCTATGAGGTCTAAGAATTTTTTAAAAAGTTCACTGTTTTGCACTGTGGTGCTATTAGCTGGAGGCCAGTCATATCCAGTTGTTATTGCCAATGCTGTCAAATTTTGTAGCTCTTCATCTACAATTGGGCAGCTGAACAGTATATGGTCCCAAGTCTGTGGTGATTCAACATAACAAGAACACCTTCCATTGTCAATGATATTGAACCTATTGAGGTATGATTTAGTTCCACTATGGCCTGAAAGAGCTTGTGCTACGCTATATGAATGATCTATGTTGCACTGTTTCCTTTCTTTAACTGTAGGATAATACATACTTAGTATGTAATCCTTTTAATTAGGACCCATTCTTGTTCACACTGCTGTAACGATGCATCATATAACACCTTTTTAGCATACCCTCTAGGAGCAGCGCTTTATGACTCTCCAAGTGTGTCATCCAGAGAAATCTCTTTTACCAGTCTGTCCGCAAACTCGTTATCCAGATGACCCATTCTGAGCTTTTATCCAGCAAAAAGTGACCTCAACCTTATCATTTTCAAAACTATATTTGTCGCAAGACAATTTTAACGTATTTATTTGTATTTTTGATACTAAGTTTCATTCTAGTTTTATATATTGAAAAATGTACTTGATTTGACTAAGAACTATATAGTTCTTCTTATAGCCAAGAAGTTTGAAATATGTCTGTGCTGAATAGACCAGTTCCCGATAGATCACTGAAGTAATCGACAAGACGTTTGTCAGTAGTTAGCCGTTAGCTATCACACGACACGTGATTATCGTCCCCAGCATTCCGAAAGTCCATGATTTAAATAGAATCACTAATGATCTATACTTTTACCTTTTTAAGTCCAAAAGGTATCAATCCTCTATAAGAAAACCAATTAGGATCTATCAACAGGCTAAATCACTTTTTGTTTATATTGAACACCCTACTTTATTAGTAACAAGCTGATCTACCCGCCTTTACCCGTGAAACAATTTAATTCCAACTCTAATAATAAATTACATATAACGAAAACAATTGAAATTTTCTATAGTTCCGTTACACTTAACTTTTTTGAGATAAACGAAATTAATACAGAATTAAAATTATATAACTTTCTTTAATGCTTAAAGCAAATTAAACCAATTAGATATGAACAGTTAATGGTAAACTATTGATAATAACTAAAGCTTTCTTAAAGTTAATAAGAAACCCATATAAAATTATAATAATTATCTTTAATATCAATCTGAAAACAATAATAAAATTTCTGGTACCTCGTTATTTCCAATTGAACAAAGCATGTGGAAATATTATAAATTTGTTATTCATAATGAATAACCTTCCTGCGGCCGCCATTACCAATTAAAGTCAAAATGTAAACAAACAGGTTATACAGCAAACCTTATCTATTATAATATTTTTGGGACATTACCTGAACCACAACTCTGATTTTTAAAAAACTTTACATAAACCTTCCCGGGGATATACCTAATAATTTCCTAAATTTTCACGGCGATTGGATGTATGGTTTTTGAATCTATCGAGTACAAACAGACAGACATACATTCATTTATATATATATTATATATATATATATATATATATATATATATATATATATATATATATATTTATATTGTTAAAATTTGCAGCAGCTTCTGCACTCACTAACTTTAAGCTAGTGGCCACGATCCTTCGAGCGATTTTTCTTTCTTCTGGCTGCAGTTGCCATAGCATCTGTCCTAGAGACATCTTCAATATTATACGAGCTTTCGACCATAGGAACATTGGTCATCTTCAGGTAGAGCATGCCTTGTAGTAAACAGCTTAAATGTCAACCTGATTGGCATTTAAGCTGTTTACTACAAGGCACGCTCTACCTGAAGATGACCAATGTTCCTATGGTCGAAAGCTCGTATAATATTGAAGATGTCTCTAGGACAGATGCTATGGCAACTGCAGCCAGAAGAAAGAAAAATCGCCCGAAGGATCGAGGCTACCAGCTTAAAGTTAGTGAGTGCAGAAGCTGCTGCAAATTTTAACAACATATGTTTGAGAGAAGACCTGCTGCCAACGTATTCTAATATATTTATATATATATAAATGATCAAACCACAATAAGAAATGGGAAAACAAGACTAAGATCTTCCAACCGTAATATCTGGTGATGTTTTCTGCATCTAGTGTTCAGTTGGGTTTTTTACTCTGACGAAGACCGCTTGTTACGGTTGAAAGATCTTAGTCTTGTTTTCCCATTTCTTATTGTGGTTTGATCATTGATTGTTATTTCACGTGTTTATGTAAAATCTTTATATATATAAGATTAAGCAAAAGTTAAATTTATTAGTGTAACTATAACAATTAAAAAAGAATTCACTAAGTGATATTTAATAATTGGTGACTTATTAAACGAAATGACAGTTCAAGTTAAAAAAAATTGCAGCCAATACGGCAGTGAGGCGGTTCTGGGAGAGAAAGCAGACTTCCCAAGGATTACCTAACTCGTCTTGAATATACCCTCACCTCCTCGCTGTCGCCTACAAGGCTTTACCCATACTAATTAGGATTCACACCCTCTTCCAGAAATGAAACTTCTTTCCTTATTTGTTCCAGACTCGAGCACAAAGTTATCCACATCACTCCTAAAAAGTAGTCGATTCTTAATGGATATTTTTTGAGTTATTTTTTAAACAAAGAACTAGTGCTATTAAAGCAACTCGTCAAAGACAAAAAATTGCTGTTATGTTATCAATCTACTTCTAATCATCTAGATATATTAATTAGGCTAACGAAGTATTAGAAAAACTAGAAGTAATATATGACAAATATCGTATAATACAACATAAAACTCTCAATTCATATTGCAGTGCTCACCACAAAATCAATGAAATAATGAAAAACTTCTAAGACTTTTCGATTTTTCTGATATTTAAGTTTTTTAAATACTTTGAAAGAAATGTAAGGCTTTAAAACTTTGCTCATTTTTACTCGCTGATATTGTGATGAGTACTTCAGTATAACGACTCATATCAAATTGTAAAAGTAACTAACCAAATGAAAAAGAATTTATAGAACTATATGAAAAGACTGAGGACAATATTATAACAATAACAGAATGAAGTATTAGACTAATGTATGAAAAGCATATTCGTGATTTCAAATGTGAAATTTGTATATGATCTAAAGAATATAGACACCTCGATAAATATTCATAAAGAACAAAAATGATAAAGATTGACAATAAAACAAGCATTAGAAACATGAAACAAAAATAGAAAAATGATGAAGAAACCAACAAATTGATGGCAATTTTGATTGACTTGAAAGGAAACGCAAAAAGACCGATAAGATACCAACAATCTTGGTTGAGATGGAAAACATTTAAGTTAAATTATATATAATAAAGAATAAATTGTAACTAAAGAGAAGAAAATTGGGAAAGATTCATAAAAATAAAAATTGTTACTAACACAAGCGAAAGTCTATTAATGTTAATAAGACTAACATTAATTTTCTCTTGACAATGGATGATATCAGAATTTCTGATGACGAGGCTATTGAAATGTAGTAGTGAGTTCCAGCGATTTCATTTCTGTGCGTTCTTTTGAAAATTCTATGTTATATATACATAGTTCAATGTAGAAAAAGAAACATAGAGAAATTAAAAGCACACACTTACAGTCTCTAATTTTTGGTTTGAACCATCTTCAGGAGAGAGACGGTGGTTCTCTGAACCGTCAAACGTCTCTGAACCAGTGGGCTTGGTTTCCATATCTTATCTCTCCTGAAGACGGTTCAAACCAAAAATTAGAGACTGTAAGTGTGTCCTTCTAATTTCTTTATGTTTCTTTTTCTACATTGAACTACATTCATCCGTTTTGGATCGTATTTCCAACGTAAAAGTATATATATATATATATATATATATATATTAGTAAAGGTAGGAAGCAGACCTTCTTTTATGCAGGTTGTATTAAAATCAATTGACTTGATTGCACGTACCTTTTTCTTAGTGAGCTTTTCAAATCTCCTAGCTAATTTTCTTTCAACTCAACCTTGAAGAAAGAAAATTAGCTGGGTGATTTGAAAAGCTCAGTAAGAAAAAGGTACGTGCAATATATATATATATACATATATATATATATATATATATATATATAAAGATTTCACATAAACACGTGAAACAACAATCAATGATCAAACCACAATAAGAAATGGGAAAACAAGACTCAGATCCTTCAACCGCAACAAGCGGTCTTCGTTTTTGACTCTGACGAAGACGTTTGTTGCGGTTGAAGGATCTTAATCTTGTTTTCCCATTTCTTATTGTGGTTTGATCATTGATATATATATAAATTTCCAAAAATTGTTCTTGACCTCTTCTATTCTATTCTATATTTTGTTATTGAGGGCTAGGTCAAATAAAAGAAAATAAACTCCTTCCTAGTGAGTTGTAGATTGTTTTGGTAAATGTATTATAGTTCTTACTCTAATTTTAGCCCTGAAGATGATGTACAAAAACATCGAAACGTCGGCCTAGGAAGGAGTTTATTTTCTTTTATTTGACCTAGCCCTCAATAACAAAATATAGAATATGTATAAATTTCATTAAACACTTTTTGAACCTTTGTTCTCGTCTCTTTTCTCTATAACTTTTCTAATTTCCTAATCAGTGTTCTGAAGTTTTCCGGGATATGGAATAACAATTCTCCAAAATTACACAAATATATGTATATATATAAATTGAGAGAGAGTGTATATTTTAAGACAGCATTGAACACAAAATAATATAATTACTACTACATTTCTGTTCCAGCGGAGAGTTTTTAATTAATGGTCTCTACGATATCTTTTTGCTCCAACAGAATCCGGGCTAACAACAAGCAGATAGTTTTCTTATTTCTTCCTCAAATCATAAATTGTCCACGCTGTTTATTCCTTTTCCTTGCTATTTAACCTCTTTGAATTACCTCTCTTTACTCCCTCTTTTTCAATCCACATCAGATATCATGTGTTTCAGTTCGAGTGCTTCTCCGATGAAGACTAGTTCGTATTTGTCAGAGGAATACTCTAAATTTCGGTTGAATTATTAAAAAATTAATTTGTGAATTTCTTAATGAGATTTAGACATAGTCATATATATTTGTTTGTTCAGTTAACCGTCATTTCATCACTGCACACCTCCTCTTTCCATGCAACTATGTATAGACTGACAATATTGCAAGTAACACGTTGTGTTTAGTTTAGTTCCTATTCTTACTGTTTTCAATATATATATAGAGTAATATAAACAAATTAAGATATTTCGACCAGGTTCAGCCTGGTTCAAGTTTTGAACAAAAATATACCTTTGTAACTTGTTCTATACATACATATAATACAAGATATAGAAGTGGTGTTCCAGCCATTAAATATATACAATATCATACGATTATAAAAGGAAATTAACTGTTTATGTCACCAGTCGTTGGAAAAAATTCTAGACTTACATAAATTGTCATAAAATATCATTCCTATCCGTTAGCTTTGCATCTTTTTGCCTATATTGTTCTTATTCTAACCAAGAACTGTTTAAGTGCCAAATTCATAACAATCTGAACCATGTAGTTTGTTTATAATAGTTTCAGCGTTGTCCAATTTATACAAAAAGCTTAATAAATTATTAAACCCCATTTTAAAAATTCCACAATAAAAATATGCATTAAATCTCTTAATAGATCTACTTGACTGCCATTTATTGTGTTGTCCAGTTCAAAGTTAAATCAATAAATACTCCATTTAAAACTAATATTCTGATCAACAAAATACTAATAACGAACATGACTTGCTGTGAATATAATGCTCTAATTAGTTAAGGTATTGAAACTAATTTCACAGTGGTCTGCACTGAAAACATTCCAGGGTCACCTGAGGTGACGTATGAAAGGAATGAAGGGAACTCAAGCTAGTGTTAATTAACAATTACGCTTGGAGCATTAGACGAATTCTTTATTCACATCCTCTAATGAAAGCCCTCCTCTGTAAAAGGCACTGCGTAACTCTGTTGCAATCACACATGTGAATTAATAATTCTTTTCACTTCCTAGAATAAAAACGTGCTATTGGGTACCTTTTCTATTGATAACATTTCGACTAACTGATAAAAGGCTGGCTAACTATTTCTACTTGAGGAGAAAACTGGCTGACTATTTCTACTTGAGGAGAAAACTGACTGACTATTTCTATCTAAGGAGAAAACTGACTGACTATTTCTATCTAAGGAGAAAACTGGCTGACTATTTCTATCTAAGGAGAAAACTGGCTGACTATTTCTATCTAAGGAGAAAACTGGCTGACTATTTCTATCTAAGGAGAAAACTGGCTGACTATTTCTATCTAAGGAGAAAACTGAATGACTATTTCTACTTGAGGAGAAAACTGGCTGACTATTTCTATCTAAGGAGAAAACTGAATGACTATTTCTACTTGAGGAGAAAACTGGCTGACTATTTCTATCTAAGGAGAAAACTGGATGACTATTTCTATCTAAGGAGAAAACTGGCTGACTATTTCTATCTAAGGAGAAAACTGGCTGACTGTTTCTATCTAAGGAGAAAACTGAATGACTATTTCTACTTGAGGAGAAAACTGGCTGACTATTTCTATCTAAGGAGAAAACTGGCTGACTATTTCTATCTAAGGAGAAAACTGAATGACTATTTCTACTTGAGGAGAAAACTGGATGACTATTTCTATCTAAGGAGAAAACTGCCTGACTATTTCTATCTGAGGAGAAAACTGGACGACTATTTCTACTTGAGGAGAAAACTGGCTGATCATTTCTACTTAAGGAGAAAAATAGCTAGATATTTCTATCTGAGGAGAAAACTGCCTAATTGAATGTGTGTTTTAGTACATTTTCAAGTATAATTAAAACAAAATAAAAAAACAAAATGTATCTTTTTAACATTGTTAGTAATACATCTACTTTTTGTCCTATAAAGTTACTTTACAGTTTTAAAAGTAAATTACTTATTAAAATCCCAAAGTGTAACTTTGGAACAAGGGTTTATGGAGAAAACCGGCTGATCATTTTTACATAAGGAGAAAAATGACTAACTATTTCCAGCTGAAGAGGTAAAATGTTTGTAGTGGGCTAACAATTTGAGTTCCCAGGGTTACCAGCTGGTACAAGTAAAATTAACTAAACAGTTTCCAATAAAAAACTAAGTACAGACCAGGAATTTTACTAAAGTGCTAAAAGGTGAATCATTTAGGACTTCGATGACAAACGTAGCGCATACATGTTATTTTTAACATGTAGGTCACATTCTAATGACATTACATCACATAGAAAAATTGTATGAAATTAGTGGGAGGTACTTATTATTATAAGAGTAAACTGTAATACATAATAATGATAGTTAGACATTGCTCCATTGAATTGATTCCTCTATATTTCACATAATAGGAACACGGCGATGCCTAGCAACAATTAGGCTTTCCAATCGCCCATCAAATGTCATTATCTCCTCATAAACATTCATCACCCGACATCAATGAAAATCTAAGTAAGTCCGCAGCAAATGTAGGTCTCTTGTTAGCACATTTCAATGAAAATTATACTGTTTTGACCTATATGTGTATTTTTTTGTAATTTTATTTGAATACATACGAAAATATATTTACAGTTTAAAACGTAATGCTTTGTTGACGGGTTGTAAGTAATAATGAATACGCAGTGCATGCACTTCTCTACTCCATATCATAGTGTACGTGCCTTAATTCTGTAGTATTGATAAAAAAAGTGTACTCCAATATACTGCTATAAAGGGACTTTGGATTTCCATTTCTCTGTTAGAATGGGACCTTGCAGTAGATTACCACGATCCGCGAGGATTCTCAATTTTCTTGTCGTTTAAGAGCAAAGTCATGCTTTAGGACGGTTACATTTTCATATATTCTTCGGAAAAATATAAACTGCTTTTCAAGCTAATAAACTTAGAAATTCAGCTTTTCTGTTTTCAAACCATTTAAAAATTTTAACTTTCTTAAAGGAGATGGTAAAACTCACACACATGTACATTGAATAAGAAATTGAGACAAATTGAATCTAATTACATAATCCTGCGTCTATTATTAATTATAATTGGCATAGAAAATAGTAATCTGGATGAGATATAAGCAGATAACGTGGTCCACTTATAACTTCATATGCAGGAAGTAATACTCTGACACCAATAATGCGGATTATAGAAAATGGTTTCGGAAAACATGAAATGAAGCTAATAATATTACGATCATTTTTAACTTTTATTACCTCAACAAATCTAAATTTGAATTTAATTCTATTCTGATTCATATGGACTTTTTTTCCAAGAGTACAGATAAAAAAGAAAAATCATTCCTCTGTTTTGAGAATGTTTATTTATTTTATCCAATCGGGCTCTTAGAATGTTGTTCACTCACTAATTTAAGCAGATTATTGCATTATTAATACATTTTTTTTTTAAATTTTAGAATGACTTTGAGTATGAAAACTGAAAATAATCTTTCAAGTCACCATTTCTTTGATAAGTAACTGTTTGGCTGGTATAAGATTTCAAAACATTTTGGAGACAGTTATTTCGCTACCTACACACTTCATCGAGAATAGAGTAAGAATTAATGAGGTTAACACTGTAGATTAGGCGAAACCAGCCGACGTTTTTTTGTAAAGGAACAAAGGATGGCAGTGATCCATGAAGTGTGTTGTGGGAACTGCATTCTGTCAGCTGTTACAAGCTTTACGATCTAAGAAAAATGGCGGAATGTGGTTTTTAAAACCCATTGTTAGTCTAGAAGAATAATTACTTCTGAACAATTTTATTAAGAAATAAGGCAATATTTCTTCCAAAAGAGATGGTATGGTTATAAGTCGTCATACAATCCGAATATGTATTTCAAATAATAATTTCACAATAGAACAGTAAAAGTTTAATATAAAATTTAAGAAAAAAAAAAAAATAATGTAGACAAAACTAACGGCAGAAGTGGTAAAGAGGTCTGGTAGACTGAGATGTTCCGGAGGTTGCCAAAGCAAAGGTAACAATAGAAAATCTCGCAGCCAACTATGAAATGTCAAGAGTCTTCAAAATATAAATTATTTTTGAATTTTTCGTTTAGCAATTTTCTGTAAAATTGATCTCTTTTGTAGAAATACAATTTTTTTCCAGGAATTTTACTTTGTCTCTGCAATTCTTAAGTCGTTCAACAATGGTTAAGAGGGCTAATAAATCTGTAAATGGAATATAAAATTACCAACAATATTTGTGAGTTGCTTATGAATTCGACTGAAAGCTGTGAAAAGATTTTCACATCAAAAGTGAAAATTTGAACTAAAAATACTATGCTTTAGGAACAAAGAAATAGAATACACCCTTTTAACAAAGAACTGTGTTAATGTTGTATTAATGCCGAACATATCAACATTTTTCTTTCATTTTACAAATATATAAACATAGAGCGCTATGTGAGAAGAACATAAAGGAAACTTATATTAACTAACATAATTATTGCTGTTATACGACATCTATATTAAAGCGACTACTGAGTCTTCTAACCATTTGCTCGATTAACAATTCTCGACAAGTAAGAGACGAAAGTTGATACCTTTCAATTAATATCTTTACTTCTTTTTACTGAACTACTTTCTTCAATATTATTCAGTTATTTTAAAAATATCTCTGAATAGATTTCTGAATCAGATTCATCGATAACCAAACATATCTCCACTCTGATAGGTATTGCACTAGAACAGAGATTCCCAAAGGGGCTCCATGGAACCCAGGGATTCCTTAACGGACTGTCTGGGGTTCTGCGAAAAAAATTTAGAGAAAAAATGTTTCTAAATTTTTTTTTTTAGTGTGTATGGATTTATTCTGTTTTTCTGTGAATCATGAAATCGAATAATACTTATACACATAAGTAGAAGTCGCCAAAATTTTATTCATATTTAGGATGAATCACTAGTCAGTTTTTGGAGCTATCTGATTCCCGAATTTCCTTCTATTGTAAAAATAGCAGTTCACACATTGCTGCCACTTCCCACTACCAACTTATGTAAAACCGGTTTTTCCTTTTATACTGCCATAGAAACTAAATACCAAAGTAGACTTAATGCACAGTCTGACTTGGGAGTCAAATTTTCAACTATAAAACCGAAAATGATTACAAAATAAACTTTGTGTTAAAGTTGCTAATAATTCTGTTTCATGTGCTATGTAATTGTGGAAGATATGAAAATTTAAATCTTTTAGTTTTGAATTTTTCTTCGAAAAATACGCATTGCAGTCATATTACTTTTTAATTGTTTTTAAACATACATAATATTTATAAAAGCATATGAAAATATTTATATTATGATTGTATAAAATCATTAGAATCTAGGGTTCCTGGGAAAGTTACAGAAGCAAAAAAGGGTTCCGCGTCGAAAAAAGTTTGAAAAACTCTGCACTAGAGTATTGACAAGTGAAACACATCTTTTTGAATCCTCGATAACAGATTTCAAAAAAAAAAAGAAACCAAATTACAAGTTATGCCGGTATCATAGTAGAAAATATTATGGTACAATATCATAATAGAATATCATCGGAATCTTCAGAAAACTATTGAATGCTTATTTGAGAGTGTGATGTTTCCGGTTCAACCTTTCTTGATAACAAAGTGATAGGGGCTGTTTGTTCATCCTATCAGCTGATAAGTACACCATCAATAAATCTGGGAGAAGTTTTTTTTCCAAAATAATATAAATATATTCTTGAAGTATCCTAAGCTTCATGAAGATTTTATTTCTTGTCCATAAATTGTTATTTTCTTATAATGAACTGATTAATAGTATAAACATTGAGCAGTACACCATTATATAGTAACTTTGCCAATAATTTAACCAGATTTATTAAATTTTCCCTTTCTATGTGAAATATATACTGGGTTATACATAGAGCGCTTAACAGCGCACGACATAACAATTTAGATGAACAAAATATCTGGTCTACATGAATAACTGAACCCAGGGATTTAAACATATACATAAGTGGTTGAAATAAGTGTGACCTACAAATCTAAATGTTTGTATCGATTTGAAATTTTAATAGATATAAACTTCAACCGCGAGTAGTTAGGTATTAACTCTGATACGTGACAATCATACATCTGACTCTCATAAACTTATGTTTCGAATGAAATGCCAACGGAACAAACTCTGCAGTCTTGTCACCTGCAATACAGTCTTGATCCAATTCACAATGGAAGAAAAAGTAAATTGTAATGGGGTCAACAAAGATATCCTTATCCACAGGTTACCTAAACAGTTGCGTTTTAGTGTAATTTACCAATGTACTTGGTTTTGTCTATTTTTACTCTTCCCATACAAGATCGTAAAAATGTCTGTTATTAGACTTGTTTTTGAGGGCTTTAAGAGTTTGAACCCTAAACTCTTTAATAATGAAATTAATAACATTGCTTCTACTATGGGTTAATTAAAATGCCCCTTCTCTTAAAAGCTTAGAGGGTGCTGAATAAACGTTCATTGATGTATCAGAATTCCGTTCATCGTCAAACAACGTCAAAGTTTTACCATATCATGAATCATTGGACACTTTTCGTAGGCTTGTTCGAATTCATGATTTTAAATAGTTTTTCCTAATCGTAATAACGTAGGTAATTTGTTAATTAAAAACATTCCTAGGAAACTGTAATGTAGTACTATTTACAAAATTCCCTGTAATTCTTGTCATAAAATTCATATTGGTCAAACAAGTAAATGATGAAAAACACAGGTCAAACAACACTAATACAACGTAACTAGAGAACAAAGTAGAGTCTTATTCTTGCATATAAATAATGAAGTATATTTTTATTTTTCCCATCCAAGAAATTTTAAAATTTCTGTTTTTAGCAATATATTTTTGAAAGGGTTAAGAGTGTGCTCCCCTGAATTACTTAATGATGACATTAATAACGTTAGGTCCATTAATACCTCTCCATGACATTAATACCCCTCCGCTTACATCGACATACGAGGTGTATAAATAAAGTAGTGAGACTGGCAACGTCGCTTTCGATCTGGCAACGCTGGAGACGCGTGGCCTTGAGTAGCGTCAGGTGCACGTGTGATGCGCCTCCAGTATGACTCTGAACTCGCCACAGTCATTTGTTTGTCCGTAGCGTTGGTTTTCGTGAAATGGTTTTTTC
The DNA here is from genome assembly GCA_026182355.1 of Hermatobates lingyangjiaoensis. Taxonomy (NCBI): domain Eukaryota; kingdom Metazoa; phylum Arthropoda; class Insecta; order Hemiptera; family Hermatobatidae; genus Hermatobates; species Hermatobates lingyangjiaoensis. The sequence continues at coordinate 2,054,919 of JAPFBL010000074.1, read as the reverse complement.
TCGAGCGTTTTAAAAATGAGTGACCTCAAAGTTGAGCAGCGGTGTGCAATCAAATTTTGCTTCAGACTTGGACATAATGCAACCGAAACCGGCCTATGGAGAACGTGTTTTATCAAGGGCACAGGTTTTTCGGTGGTTTAAGGAATTTTCAGAAGGAAGAGAGTCGATTGAAGATGAACCACGAAGCGGAAGGCCTTCAAGTGCAAACACCGATGAAAATGTCAACAGAGTACGGAACCTTGTGCGTTCAGATCGACGCTTGACAGTCAGAATGATCAGGGAACAGTTGAATTTGAATCACACCTCCGTTCATCACATTTTGACCAATGAATTGGAGATGAGAAAAATTTGTGCGAAAATGGTTCCGAAAATTCCGAAAAGAAAACGAGTTTTTGGCCAGTAAAAACATTCCTGTTGCTCCTCAGCCTCCTTATTCACCAGACTTGAGTCTTTTCACTTTTTCCTCTTCCCGAGATTGAAAAATCACCTCAAGGGAACTCATTTCGGGACACTACAAAACATACAAACTGCTGTAACCGACCAGCTGAAGGCCATTCAAGAATCCGAGTTCCAGCAATGCTACAATGATTGGAAGGACCGTCTCCAGCGCTGTGTGGCTTCCGAAGGGAACTATTTTGAAGGTGACAATATCACATTGTAATTATATTTGAATAGAAAATTTAAAAAAAAATCAGTCTCACTACTTTATTTACACACCTCGTAGCTTTAAAGAGTGCTAAAAAAACATGCTCCCATATTTGAACCGAGCCACGTTCATTGTCAAATTCTATTGTTTTACCAAATCATGAGTCACTGGACCCTAGCGTAAACTTGAATTTAATAGACTGTTTTCTAAACGTAATAACATAGAAAATATGTTAATGAAAAACTCTCCCAGGGAACTGGAGTCCGGTGGTATTTATAAAATCCATGCAAAAAATACCATAAGATTTATATTGGCCAAACTGGTCAATAGATTTACCTGTGGTAAATCTATCTTCCCATCGTCATACATGCCAGTAGCCACGGAATTCCCATTAATGAGTGCTACAGGTTACAGATTCTGCGACAAATCCCCTCTGACTACAAACATCTCACTCTACGAGCCACCGAAGAAGCTCATATTTGGTTGCTCAATGCGCGTAGTGCACCTGGCCTTAATCTTAAGAGATAATGCTTCATTGTATTAGTTTCTTGTCTCTGCATTAGTTTCTTGTTTTTATAACTTTTTTGTCTTATATATTTTTCATTAATTTTGTTATATTCTCTATTTTTTTATTAAAGCTTAGTCCTTTATTTATGTATCATTTGTTCTATTCATCCCTCAGTTTTTATTTTAATATATATATATATATATCAATGATCAAAAGACAAAAAGAAATGGGAAAACAAGACTAAGATCTTTCAACCGTAACAAGCGGTCTTCGTCAGAGTCAAAAACCCAACTGAAGACCGCTTGTTACGGTTGAAAGATCCTATTCTTGTTTTCCCATTTCTTATTGTGGTTTGATCATTGATTGTTATTTTACGTGTTTATGTGAAAGCTTTTTATATATATACATATATATATATATATATATATATATATATATATATTATTTATTGCCGTTACTTCCTGTTGCGTCTACAACGTGCTTGGTTCCCTTCCTCATTTCTCCTAAAGACGGATTACCCGAAAGTTTGAGTCTGTAAGTGTGTTTCCTTACTCTGTGTGTTACTCTTCTTAAATTTTGAACTCGTATTGTGTCCAGTTTGGATCGTGATTCGTTTTATTAAGTGATATATATATATATATAAAGATTTCACATAAACACGTGAAATAACAATCAATGTAATATATATATATATATAATATAATATATATATATATATATATATATACAGAAACACAACAAAGACTCACTTTTCAATATTTCGACCGTAATGGCGGTCGAAATATTGAAAAGTGAGTCTTTGTTGTGTTTCTGTTTATGTGTCACTGCTTATTTTAATTGTTATTTGTCCTGCCGGACCGTTTTTCGTTTATCATGGTATATATAATATATATATATATATATATATATATATATATGTGTGTGTGAGTATAATAATTTATATGTATCATCATGTAATATTAATTAAAAATACATAAAATGGTTCAACTGCACTACATGAAACTAAAAGTTACACAAAACAGAACAGACAGTAGGACAGATATTTCTAGTAACAGTTTATCATCAGGAGAACGTCAGAAGACACGATAAAGCAGAATAGATGATTTCAATATGACGCACCAAAAACATATTACTTCTCTGCCACATCAATTTTTCTATTGATCTTTTGATGATGAGAATTGAGGTTCAAAATACCAATTATTAATAGGTGTTTTCTTCTGTTGTGTTTTCTATGTAACTTTTAGTAGATATATATATATATATATATATAATATATATATATATATATACTCCTTGAGTAAATAACCCATTATTTCGTTGGGAAATATGTTTAAAAATAATTCTCAATGATGAAATTTTGATTTTATTACTTTTTGTAAATCTTATTCAAAGATAGGAGAAAAGAATTTGAAATGAGAAAGATATTGACTCAGCATTAACATAAATTAGAAAATGGAATACCAATATAAACAACTGAATCTCACATCAAAGTTTGCCAACTTTACGAAATATCAATTCGATATGAAAACGTCAGCAATGAAAGTTTAAACATGGATTGATAAAATTGTATTTATTAATTAACCAATGAAACCAATGAATTATTTATTAATAATTGGTAAAACATTTAAAGGGAGTCTGGCAGAGTTGCTCAAGTTGTACTATTGTAGATATTTTTGTCAAGGTTACCATTATTTCAGAAATTAAGAACTTGGGGAGAAGTATAATAACAGATTTTTTTTTTTTAGGTAACTAATAATTCTATTCATTAGTATGCTTTTTTTCATATTTTGTTTCAATTTATGATGAAAAACAAAATACTTGTCTGAAAGAAATTTGTTTATAGTTATTTATTCAAAAGATAATTATAAATTGGTTTTTGGGATAAGATGGATATAATTCAGGATTATATGCATTTTGAATATGGTGGAAAGATACACAAGATAATTATTAAAATCGTATGAATTTGGTGGATTCAGGAAAAACGTTCAAACATTTTCTGTGAAGACTACCAAGGTTTCATGAAGAATTACTCATAAAGAGTCATAACATCTTGAAGAGTTACTCAGCCTAAATATGCTGAAAGATATTTGTATATGTTTAATCAAGAAAGGACAATGTTATCAACACTCCGATCAGTATCGAAAACACACTGCGTGTTTACTTTGGCCATAATTTTAATTGTGTATTTGAAGGTATTTGCCAGGAAGAACAGCTTCAAGAACCATATTTGCAAACAGGAAGAATTAATAAAAAAAATTTGCCAGCTGAGCTTGAAATAAAGAGTTAAAAAAGGCAAACTCAGCTCAGATTTAAAAAATTACTCGTTTTAGATAATTTTTTTGGCGATGAAAACAGTAAAGACAGGCTAAAATTTTTTGAAAATGAAATTAACACGCTGGAAGTTTCAACCAAATAAAGTGAAATAATTCAAATTTTACGTTATTTCTTTAGAAGAAAGTTTGATAGAATGGTGTAACTCAACATACGAGTACTTTGTTGGGAGAATGGAATGACTGGCGTTAATCATTTCTTCAGACCAACGGTGATAAGAACTTGTGCACAGTACATTTCACTTAAGTTTTAAATACATAAATGGTTTATTGGTTGAAGAAGGAACGATTATTATCAGAAGCCTAACCAACAGTGTCAGATGCTTCACGCCTTAATCATGTTAGCTATTGGTCTTCCATTTATATCCATGTCGCATTGACAAGAATGTTCGCTGTCTTCAGATCGACTTATATCGTTATATCCCATAACAAGGAAGTGAAAGTATGTAGTAATTCTTTAAGATCTCTTTTATATATATTCTTTCTATGAAATTAAGCTGTTTTGTTCGTGGAATCGTTTTACTGAATTATTTATGTATACGTAACACTTCAATATTTCGTCATCAGTCAACATCAGGAAAGAAGTAGTCTGCTAGTTCACTATATCATTGAAGACTACTCAGAACTACAAGTACTGAAGCAGAAGGGTGTAGCCGTGACAGGAGTGGAGGTCCTAGGACATTAGTGAAAGAATAATCCTTCGTAAGGATACATGCAGATGGACTTCTCAGAGCACCTGTTTTTTCCATGTCATTCTTGTCTATTGGTAATCTATTTCAATTTAAACGTATCAGAAGCTTCTTTTTAGCGGCTTGATAGACTAGTTAAAGCAGTCGTTGTACAGCCCTATGGATATCAAAAGCACTCGTAAGATCAACAGTCTATCATGTTCAGTTTGCCAATAAGTAGTCACAATTCATTCCTTGTTGAGAACACCTGTTTTAACGTTATGTAGAAATGTGACTGGTAAAATGTGAATAATTATTATTACACCATGGCTTAAAACTAAACAAATATTTTTAAAAATAATTTACTTGATTGAAGAAATAAACTATAAACTGAACCTTTTACAGAAATATATAGATAATAAAATGCCATACAAATAACGTATTCACGAATGAGCCAGATAAGCGACAGCCGAATTTTTTTAGGCTTCAGAAAATTTACTTGAATATATATCTGGATACACATTTGGAAACTGTATGATTAAAGCACATTAAATAATACCTATAGACCTTATGACTGTACAATATTTTAAGTTAGGCCATAATAATCCTTTTACTATTAAAACACATTTCAATTAAATTTGAGTTAAATAATCCTCATGGACAAAAAAAAAAGCAAATGCCTACGAGTTCAATAAATCCATTGCTGTTAAGCAATAAAATCTAAATTACAATCTAAATCTATTACTTTACGCTAAAATCAACAGTATCAACCTTTGACAAAGAACAATGCTCTTGTTTTGAATTGCACCATTAGCTTTTATAGCTTTAGGCCTCTTCAAACATATCCGACTTCACAATGAACACGAATTCAACAAGTAAAATGGAAATCTCGAAAACATCTCATCAACATTTTTCTATTCTTATATAATAAATTAAGATCCATATGGCTATAAAAAAAAGAGAAATACATGGAAATGAAAGAAAAAAATAATGGATAGTTACATCGTATCGGTTGTTTGGGTCCAAGAAAGGAAATCCTTGATTGCTTCCATCTTGAGGGTTGTAGTTGGGGTTGAATGGTATAGGATTGTATCTCGTGGGATCGTAAGGAGAAGGATTATACCTTCCTGGATATTGTCCAGAAGGATACTCCCCTGGAACTGACTGTCCGTACCTACGATTATTATATATAAATGTTTGGTAATCAATATCAGATTGTTGAGGAGGTTGGTAAGATCCTGATTGACTTCCTAGAGGTCGTCCCAAAGGTGGTAACTGAGAATTAGCAAAAGTCAGGCAAGAAATCACTGTCAACCAAAAACATAAACCCATATCAAACGCACTATCACATTCTAGTAACGGCACCATCAAGTTTCGAAAGTCACAGTTTGTGATAAACAAACATGGCACGGGTTACGCCCACTTTCAAATATCAGTTTTAAAATATGTACGCAAAGAACATTGAAACTTCTTATTTTACTTAGTACCACTTAAGAAGCTATAATGAATTCGGACGGAGGCATTTTTGAAGCAACGTATTTATAAACTGAATATATGCACGTAAGGTTACCAGAGACGCCACTACAAGAGACTGGTCCCACAGTCGGGGACATGTAACGTTTCAGCTTGACCTCCAGCTAAGTTCCTACTGCCACTACCTGGGGCGCCACCTTCCATTCTACCTTACCAATCAATTTTACCTGCTTTTCTACCTTTCCATTCAGAAACTCAAATATCTCACACAAGCAAAACTATTCACAACCCACCTTCTGGAAGATCTTTGATTAATTTTAGAAGTAAATTCTATGCTTTTGTTGTTTGATATAAAATACTAAAACTATTGCAATTATGATACATAATTCAACAAATAACTCTCTTTAAACAATATATTTATTTTCGAGATTATTTCCTCATACTTCAAGAACATGGTATCATTCGGGCAATTTAATCTTAGCTTCCCTGAGAAGTCTTCAAACAATTCGCAGATAAACCTTGGTTATTAAAATAAATTTAATTGTACTCACGTTCACATACATTCAATTAATCTGTTTAAAATAATTGCATAATTAATAACATTAAGTTATTATATAATTATCATTGTCGCCCTAGTTAGCAGACCAATGCCAAGTGGAATTCATGATAAACATTATATTTAACTGAACAGTAGGATTTTATAATATGATTAACTTTACTAAAGATAAAACGGAACATTTAAAATGTATGCTGCATTGTCAGTATGGTATTCAATCTGCTTGGTGAAGTTCTGGAGTGAGCAGTTTAGTTGGCTCAAATTGATTCCTGTTGCCTACGAGATTAATTGTAACCGTTACAATGACAGTCTACTACCATAGCAGTTTAACTTAGTTTTCGTGAATAATTTGAACTACGGATCCATTTTGGGCTGACATTCCGCTCCCTCTGATCATCTTACAAAGAGAATTAATTGTGCAACATCTATTAGGTCTATCTATGCTTGATCAACTTGTAAATAAACTTCATTACTTTAATTTCAATCCTCAATCATTCTTAAGTTTCAATCGTCAAAGATTAAGTTCAAATTAAAAGACATCTCTTAAAACCTTTTCACTTTATTTATATTTTGTGCTGATTTAGGCCTCGATATTGCTAAATGTTACGTCATTAGATACGTTAAAATACAAATCCTTTTATAAGTCAGTTTGATTATAATGTAAAGGAGTCATGCCTTATTATTTAGCTGTTTACTTTGATCTTTTTATCATATTTAAAGTTTAGATTAAACATCAAACCCCACAAGTATTAAAAATTTCAGTCTTTTGGATTCATAATTCCAATTTGTTCAAGTTAATTAATGCTCTTACCAGTTTTTAAACCTCTCTGGGTTGACCGTAATTAGAATTCTCATCCCTTATAAGACCATCTCATTGCTTCATTTCATTCCTAACACTGTTAGAGTACAGTACAATGAAAAATCTTGAGATTTTTCAAAATAGATAATTTCAAATACCTTTTCTATCTCAATCAACAATAGTAATTTTTTTTCATTTATTGAAACCCTGAATTTTGTTTAAAAAATACTATTTATTCTTTTGGCATAAACCATTGCAATTTATAAAAAACATTGACTTGATCGGATCGATTCTTCGATGTAGCATGAACTTTAATGTTTCTTCTTCAATAAACTCCAACAATTGCAATATCTAACATTTATTTCCCAATAGAATATTAAAAATCTGGAATAGCTTACACTCAACTTTACTATAAGTAAACATATTAGAAAAATCGTTGAAAAGCATTTAAGTTTTGGTTTTATCTTAATGTAGCTATTACGATGAAGTTGTGTCATACACTTTGGCAAACTATTGTCAAACTTATAGATAACCAATGAAATGATTCCATTTGTTTTTATTATTGCTGTAGGATTGATTTGATGATTTGAGTGTCATCGGACTAAGCACAACGCTACAATAGCTGATCTATCTAGATTATCGTTTTCCTTTTTAAAACCAGATTTAGATTTTTAATTTCCTTATTCAACTTCAAAATCTTGTTTAAAGAATTATCTCTCACCCAAATATATACCAATATTTACCAAATATTATCTTCTTCAAAGCAATTGCTTTACATTCAGACATAGTGTGATCAAAGGTTTCTACCTTCTACAGTCAGAATCTACTTTACTCATATGATGTTAATTGCTTTTTGCATAAGTAATAGTTAAGAAGAAAAATTATGGTTAGTTATTTTACATATATTTAAATTATCCTTTTTTCAAAGTTATATTTTTTTTTAAAATGTATGTTAAGTTGAAATGAGTTTTTTTTTAAACTAAAGTATATAAGGTTGATGTGTGCTTTCATCTTCATTAATTTATTAATTGCTTCAACACTTTTCAAACATTTCACTTTTCACCTCATTTCTCTTTATTCCCTTTTGTTTGGTATCCAAATAAGAGTTAACTTATTGTTATTTCCTTCATTATTAATTTTTGAAGCAAATCAGACAGGAGTTCATTTCTTGAAATCAGGAAGCTTGCAATCCAGCATACCTAAATTTAATATTGCTACATGATTAACACATGATGGCTACTATTTGTTTTGCTGAACTCACTTCGATATTTTGACATCCGTTGTCATCAAGAAGATGTCTGTAGTATATATATATAATACTACAGATTTCAATTAAATGAAACAGTTCCAGAAACTAAATAAACTATATTCACAAAAACAAATAGTAGCCATCATGTGTTAATCATCTAACAATATTAAATTTAGGTATGCTGAAACATAAATAGATTTCCAAGCCCTGAAGATGACATAAATATATGTCGAAACGTCGGCGAAAGGACTAGTTTAAAATCATTAGACCTCAACCCTCAAAGAAAAAATACATTATATATATATATATATATATATATATATATATATATATATATATATATATATATAGTTCAACATCTGTATATATAACATATATATATCGGACATATATATATATACAACATATATATCGGACAATATAGAACTATATTTGTCCGTTTTGGATCGTATTTCCAACCAAAAAGTATATATATATATATATGGATTAATTTACCACAATGAAAAACAAGTTTTTGAAACAATGCTCTAAGGCCTTTCCTTCACACATCATCAGAGAGCAAGTGAATTAAAAAAACAATAAATACTTGTTAAATTGTTTTTCATTGTGGTAAATTAATCCATCTATTATATCAAGTGTTATTTTGATTATTATTCATATATATATATATATATATATATATATATATATATATATATATATATATTTAACATATAGAAAAGAACAGAGAAATTCACTGCTAAACTCACTTCGATATTTTGACATCCGCTGTCATCAAGAAGATGTCTGTAGTATATATCATATATAAACAATTAAATGAAACAGTTCCAGAAACTACATAAACTATATTCACAAAAAGAACACACAGAAATGAAACAGAAACTTACTACAACCTTCCTTGTGAGGATGCCATCGACATACATTAATGAGTGTGTGTTCTTTTTGTGAATATAGTTTAAGTAAACTAGTTTCATAAAAGGACACACCTAAAATTATTATTTAATATAAAATGTATTCTGCAATGAGCAATTGTTTATGCTCTCTACTAGTAAATTTCTAAGTATTTTTTTTTTTAAACAAAAATATTTAATTCAATGTTACCTAATTAGAATAGATGTTTCAATATTGGCTACATTATTATACCTCTGAATCAAAAGAAATTATAAACTTGTCTTTATTAGATAATTAGTTCCAACAATCACAAATGCCAAAGCTCAATTATTTTTTTTTATATTTTATTCTAAATAAGATCTTTTATTCTAAATAAAATTTGTATTAGTAATACAAAAACAGTTTTAATTATTAGACATGAGATGGAATGGGAATGCTTTTGTCATTATTATATTCTTGGCATTTATTAAAGGTATTGTATTCTTGTTTCACTAGTTAAAGAAAGAGTTTTCCTGAACCGATAAATATCAAGCAGGTTTACTGTTTCGTAAAAGATTGATTCAATTACAGATAAAGAATAAGAACTGATACAAAATAAAGAGACTCCTACTTTTGCCAAGCTTGCGAATTTCCCTGTCAGTTAACTTGAATGATAATTCACTTGAATTGTGTTCACTAAACTATTGAATTTATATCAAATGTAAAGAACAGGTTTTTTAATTTAAATTATCTGGGCCTAGGACATCCCTACAGCAAACGTCTATAATGTTGGCATTGAAACGAAACAAACATATATTATTTTTGGAGATCATTCAAATATTATAATTGTTTTTCAAATTATTTCTACTCTTTTGAATTTTAAACATACAAAAGAGTAGTATTTATAGAGCAGTCACTCTATATCTGTCTTTTTTTTTTCCTTTCGTTGTCAAATACGCCAAATCCCACAGTCTTAGATTTAATGGATATTTTAAGACAAGATTTTAAAACAGATTAACCACCTTAATAAATGGGTTACATTAAGAGATTTTAATGGTACATAGCTTTGACTCATAAATTCCTAACCTCGTGGTCTCAACTTATACTATTAAATTTATATTTGCTTATTATTCTTTAGCATTTTATTTTTTCTAAATATATATAGTTCTCATACATCTAAATCTATATAAATAGAAAATGTTTTGTCTGTACATTAGTTAGAATTAAATCATTCATATTTATAGTACGTTTTATACATTAGAGAAACCGAATCCACCCTAAGAAAAATTTCTCTTTATCCACAGAATTTTCTTACAAGTAAACTCAGCCACCACAAGGCATAGCAAGCTGAAACTTTAGAAGTATATTTGTGAATGTCTAATTTAAAATATAAGATTTGAATGGATTGGAAATTCAACAGAGAAGCGAAGATGTGAACTTTTGGGCAGTGTTTAGTGAGCTAAACAGACATTTATATTTTCAAAATATACAGGTGTAGCAAGCAGGTATTGTTAATTGATTTTAATTTCGCATGCGTTTTAACTCCCTGTAAGAGCTTATCGACAATGCGTTTGCAATAGATGCCAATTCTAATAAACAGGCAGCAAAATTAAGAAACAAGTTGTTACGCTATATCAAGCCGAAGAAAGAACTTACATTTGATTAGTGATACATTAAAGTGATTAGTGATAAGCAAGCAGTTCATTATCCAACTGAATTTCTTGACTCCGAAAATGCTACTGGACTGCCTGCTCATGAGTTAAAACGGTGATTTAATAACGGTGATGAGTTAAAAATGGTTAAAACCAATCATTCTGTTACAAAACTTGAGTGCCCCAAAATTGTTCAACGATACACGACTCCGAATTCGTGCTCTGCACAGAAAAATCATAGAGGAGGACATCATGCTGGGTGTGGTACTAGGGAGTCTGTGTATATACCACGCATACCATTCATTCATAACAACTATCCGCTTCCATTCAAATGGTTGCAATTTTCGGTCAGTGTTTGTTTCACAATGACGGTAAATAAGTCACCATAGGAAAGAAACTCTATGTACGGTAGGAACTGAAGTGAGTGAGACCAAGTTTTTCTCACGTAGTCAAAACGTAAGTATATTGCAAGAATCAGACGTTTCAACTCTCTGTTCTTCTATTCACCTGAAGAACGGACAGCTAATGTGGCGAATACAGAGGCATAACACTGTACTAATAATGATATTTTCTACTATTTTATAATCTCTAATAACATTTTGGATATCATGTACCATCTCTGAATTTTTGTAAAATACCCGTCGAAGAATGGCGCATCTGCTAGTTTAAAATAATACTACTCATTGTTGTTTCAACTGCGTTAAAATAAGAATTGGTGAGAGAGAAAGGTGTTGAGGAATGCACGAAAGTTCAATGACTGGATCATAAAACTGTACCTACTTTTCCCTACTCTTGTATCCTATTTGAATATAGATCACAAATAGGAAGAACAAACTTTCACAGGAATAAGACAATGTTAGTATTATTATCGATGGCACTAGGCATCAGCATATCTTAAAAAAACCAAGATAACTGCTGACCTACTAGTTTCCAACCGACCAAGATCTATCATCCTAGAATTTCAAGGTAGTCACCCAGTATATCTTAAAAAAACCAAGATAACTGCTGACCTACTAGTTTCCAACCGACCAAGATCTATCATCCTAGAATTTCAAGGTAGTCACCCAGTATATCTTAAAAAAACTAGATAACTGCTGACCTACTAGTTTCTAACCGACCAAGATCTATCATCCTAGAATTTCAAGGTAGTCACCCAGTATATCTTAAAAAAACCAAGATAACTGCTGACCTACTAGTTTCCAACCGACCAAGATCTATCATCCTAGAATTTTAAGGTAGTCACCCAGTATATCTTAAAAAAACCAAGATAACTTCTGACCTACTAGTTTCTAACCGACCAAGATCTATCATCCTAGAATTTAAAGGTAGTCACCCAGTATATCTTAAAAACAAGATAACTTCTGACCTACTAGTTTCTAACCGACCAAGATCTATCATCCTAGAATTTAAAGGTAGTCACCCAGTATATCTTAAAAAAACTAGATAACTGCTGACCTACTAGTTTCCAACCGACCAAGATCTATCATCCTAGAATTTTAAGGTAGTCACCCAGTATATCTTAAAAAAACCAAGATAACTGCTGACCTACTAGTTTCCAACCGACCAAGATCTATCATCCTAGAATTTCAAGGTAGTCACCCAGTACCTGTTTTGATTTGAGCACGATTAAGTCTTTCAGTGTACATCACTCGAATCAAGACAGGCCGATTTTAAAAACGTATAGCTCTTTAGTAACCGTCAGTCAACAAACAACCAAGGGTGTCCAAGGTGGACCTCGTAGAGGAGGGCACACGATACTTCGTCGCGCATAAGGCTAATTGACTCACGCAGCAATATCTTATGTCTTAACAAAAAGAACGATAAGAAGAACCAATAGCCTAGGTATTATTTACAAGGTAACTTAAAAACTAAGAAACCAGGGGTACTCAATATTCTTCCAGATATGGACTTAAATATAATGACTAGTAAAAAGAAAAACTATGAATGTAGTATCTAGAGGTACTGGTATATTCCCTCTACGAAAAAAAACTTAATATTAAAAACCCTGGGGTACTCAATATTCTGCCAGGAATAAACTCAAACCTAAGGAATAGAAAAGACTAAGACTATAGATCCTAAGGGTACTGGGATATTCCCTCTAGGAAAGTCACTCAGTACCAATACACGCATCTTCAGTCCTGAACTCTTAGTACATTGTCATTACTACAACCAAACCGTCAAAGCATGAGCCTTTCCATCTACAAGAGATAATTTTCTAAAAAGCACCCAGTGATTTAGTATAAATCACACAGAGTAATGCTATTGCACTTTCAAGGAAACAGTTGCTTCAAGGACTAACCAGTATAAAAACAAATATCGATGTTAAATAGCAAAAATCATTGAAATTCCTGTATACCATATATTAATAATAAATGTCCATGTGTCATTTTTCAGAATATTGCAAATTCTAAATTCCTCAGTAATTAAAATATTACAAATATTTTAAAATTCCTAAAGGTCTAGAAGGTAGGTAGACGGAACTATTTTTCCCAGTGCAGGTCATGTTATAAGGACTTGTCATCTCACTACCTTTCTCTCTCTACCTACTCTACCTTCTACCCTTCGTGTCTCATCTTCTCTCCCACAAACCACCACTTCAACCCAGTTTAATTACTCACTCTCAGTTTTCCTTGAAATATAGAAGTGAAGATTATATGAAATATCCAATATAGATTGTAGCAACAGTAAAGTAGTCTAATATTTTTGAAAATTGTTCAGACAATGTACCTTTTTTCTTCATTTCTTTTTTTTTTATATATATATGATCAATCGGAGTAACAATAAAAGGAGGGCTCTTATAAAAAATCATTACTACAATGTTTATAAACATTTCTCATGGTTATTAAAAATAAATCAGTAAGACACTAATCATTTTAAAATAATGTTTAATTGTATTTATTTTGTATGAAAAATATTTTAGACTCTTCTATGCAAAAGTTGATTAATTTTTAATTAATTAAAAAATAATAGTTTAACAAATTTACCTATTCGTAACTTGACACAATAGTAATTTTCTTTAATTGATATGTCAGTCAAATGTTTAGAAATGGTGAGTTGAATTCAAAATGTTTAATAAACAGGGATGGAATAATCCTGTTTAATCCAGTGTAAGCATAATCCCAAGGGATGAGACCGATATTAAGTGCAAGTTGAGAGACGATGACATTTTAGAGGAATATTTGACGGGGGTGAGACTGCTAGATGTCTCTATAACATGCAAAAGTAATATCAAACAACCTGCGAACGCTGCCTCCGTAAGTCAATGCACCGAGTGATATTTAAACAAACACTTTAACTACCTTTACTTTATTATCTGTTCCCTATTTTAATTTTCTCATTTCACTGAAGCCAGACTAAATTCAACCGAACTATGTTCAACTACCATATACAACTTTACCATTCATTTTTTCTTCTCTATAGGTTAATTATAGTAATCATAATTAAAAGAAGGTGTAGACAGATTCGCATTTTTTTGAGATCCCCTGAGCCGTTTTTTGATATTTTGAGTTGTTAGTTTTGTCGTTGTGTACATAGGTATGATTCCAGAAAAAAAAAATGGCATTTATTCTTAAAGTTCAAAGATGGGTTTCTTGAGGATTTTTAGTCTAAAGAGATTAAACTCCTGCTTATACAACGACGTTTTGCCAAAAATTGTTTGGAATTTTCAAGGCTACAAATAATTTATTAACAAAATAAGTAGTGAAGACAAATACATTCACGGAATATCAACCAACAGAAAACAAAAAACACAATAAACCAAACCATAAACCATTAATTAAAGTAAAAAGAAAACCATAAAAGAACCAACATATTTGGTGGTTTATGGTTTGGTTTATTGTATTTTTTTGTTTTCTGTTGGTTGATATTCCGTGAATTTATTCGTCTTCACTTCTTATTTCGTTAATAAATTGTTTTTAGCCAATTTTGAAAATTCCAAACAATTTTTGGCCAAACGTCGTTGTAAAAGCAGGAGTTTAATCTCTTTATACTAAAAATTCTCAAGAAACCCATCTTTGAACTTTAAAAATGAGTGATCGAGACGCCATATCAATATTCATTCTTAAAGTCTCATGGATTGACAATAACATAACTTATATACTCCATCCAATGGAAATGTTTCCTATGGATTGTGGTTAATACTCCTGTGTCTAAAAATATGAAATAATTA